>OY757015.1:8518755-9718755 GCA_963580285.1 Lucinisca nassula | reverse complement strand
GACCTTATGCTGAAAGCCTCAATTCAAGATCGGCCCTATGGATGTTAAATTACTAAATTATATGAGCCAGCGCATGACAAAATCTACACGAAGTCTTGTGCAACCAGTGAATATTCAGATCAGCCTACGCATTCGCGCAGTCTGATCATAGTCTTCGCTGATCGCATATACCAACTATAGGCTAATATCTATGCAAAGAGACATAAGCATATGGTATGGTATGGTCATAGTGAATTTTGCGCAGGTTGATTTGAGTGTAGGTTTTGTCGTGCTCTGGCTCATATGTCAACACAACTGAAGTGACAGCCACAGATCGCCGACCGATAAATGGAGACAGATTTTAAAGGTTTTGTATTTAAGTCACTGGCAAAATATATAGTTGTCGCATATAAAATTGGCAGAGCGGTCCACTTCACATGACGTCAAATCCGCAGTCCACAAGAAGATTTTTTTTGGTCTTGGTTTTACGGCCCTTTCAAGATTATTTCACTCATATCGAGCCGATCGTTAATCAGAGGTGGGCGAAACCTAGTGTTCCCGGCGAAAAACCACCTGATCTTCCGCTGCACAACTTGGCGTCTCACATGTGACCCGCGCGAGGCTCGAACTCACACCGGTGGAAGATTCGGTAGAATGCCTTACGCATACATTTTGCAAGTGGACAAAAGGGCCATATTCACCAAAGCTTCGTTTGTGTTTGAGCTGAATGCACATTATATATTTGAGTGATTTGCTTTGCCTTTTACGAGTGAGTTAGTGAGTGTTTGAGTTTTACGTCCCACCAACAGCTAAGGTCATACGGAGACTGGATCCCGGTTTAAAGACTCACCCGAAATGCAAGAGAAGCCCTTTGTCTTTTAATACTACTACTATTGTTACTACTACTACTACTTCTACTGCTATTAAATGATAATAATGATAATAACCACCTTTATCTATAAAAGGGAACACATTAGGTAAACAAAGTACTACCCAGCAGGCACACGTCGCCAAGGCAACGTCAAATCAACGTCGGTGCAACGTCATGGCGTTGCACCGACGTTAATGTGACGTTGCATAAACGTCATAACGCTATCACGATGTTGATGTGACGTCACAATTACGTCATGTGCCTGCTGGGTAATATTCCGTGTGACGATCTTTTCTTCCTGGATAGAAACTTGCTCAAGGAAATAAGGAGCTTTAATCGAAGGGTTCTTTTTAGCTGATGGAAGTAGCGGAATTTATCAAACTAAATGGGGAGTAAAATATTCTTGGAATTTAAATAACCAAGATTTAAATCTTTTAAATAAATGTTTAGAATACTGGAAGGAATTATATCCAACTGATTTTAAAATAATAGATTGTAATAATTCATCTAAAGTAAACAGAGTTGTTCCAAAAGGAAATCACAAGTTAATGGCAATCAAATGTGAAAAATTTTATACTGATAAAAAAGAGAAATACATCCCTTATAAAATTCTTAATAATGATTACAATTATAAACTATTCTTTTTCAGAGGATTTTATCAAGGAGATGGTTATAAAAAAGGAAGAAATTGTGTATTCTCTTTTTCACAAAAATCTAAAATTACATTCTCGTGTTTACATTATCTTATAACTTCTGTAGGATATAATAGCAATATCATTACGAGAGAAGATAAACCAAATGTGTTTCATTTAAATATAACAAAAAAGAACAATATGCCAACGTGAAAAAGATAATACCATTAGGTAAACAAAAAAGAATAGTTTATGATTTATCTACAGAAACTGAAAATTTTAATTGTGGGTTTCCTTTGATCGTCCATAGTACCGATAGTATATTCTTATCCATAAAAACTAAAGATATTTATGAAGATATGAAACAAATAAAAATGAACCAGATACATCAGACTATCCAGAAAATCACGATCTTTATTCAGAAGAAAATAAAAAGAAAATAGGGAAGTTTAAAGATGAATTACAAGATAAAATTATGAATGAAATAGTTTTTCTGAGGAGTAAAGCATATTCTTTTACATTAACTGATCTTAGTGAAGAAAAAAAAATAAAAGACATTAGCAAAACAACAATTAAAAAAGATATAAATTTTAATGATTATTAAAATTGTTTATTTAATAATGAAATAAAAATGAATAAGATATACACTTTAAATTCTGACAAACATAATATGTTTGTAAATGAAATAAACAAAGCCTCTTTATCTCCTTTTGATGATAAAAGATATACATGTATATGCGAAAATGGAATAGATACACAACCTTATAGAATTGATTCATAATTACCATGCAACAAATCCAGTTAATACCATAGCACCAACAACAAATGCAATCTCTCTATTTTTCTGGTCTTCTGATGGAGTATAAAAATCACTCAACTTTGGTTCATGTGTAACATAATAATATTCTTTTCCTGCTTGGTCTACTTCTTCAAAGGTTTTTTTCTGCATGACGTTCTTTTTGTTTTTGTTCATTAAGAAAATCCAATCTTTGTGTTCTTTTATTATTCCATTCTACTTGTGCTGCTTCTAATTGTTCCATTGCCTTATCATGTCTTTCTCTCTCTTTTTCTGCGTCTCTGCCAATATGCGAAAACAAATAATTACTACCAGAAAAAGCAAATGCATTCGCTACTGCTCCACCAAGCATCATCACCACTGCACTAGCCATTTTATAAGATGCGAGTAATATATCAATGGATAACATACCAATATCAGTCATATTAAAATCTACTTTTGGTGGTGGTCTTTTCAATAGTTTTCTTCCTAATTCTGCATATCCAACCGTTAATACAGTCTCTACTCCTGCGTGATATAACATGTTTGCAATTTGTTTTCCATCAATTTGTGTTGCCATTTTTTATAAGAATTTTTTGATTAATTAAACTCAAATGGATCGATTTCTTTTTGTTGTTTCGTGGGCTTAGGCTGCACAGGTGTAACTTGTTTCTTATTATAAATATATAAACCCAATCCAACAATCACACCTACTATACATAAAGGTATATACTTTTTATATTGAACTTCATTATCATCTTTTATTATTTGCTTTGGAACTTTTAGTTCCACATTTTCTTTCTTCAAAAGCTCTGCTTCTTTTCCTTTTAATTCAGCTTTTATCTTTTTTGCTTCTGCACCTTTTTTACCTGCAGATACTCTTTTTGGGTTTTTCGTTTTTTCATTTATTTCACTCGTCATTTTTTATGTCTTTTTTATCAGTCTGGAAATCCAGATGTTTTGTTGTTGTTAGCATAGCAGTAAACGGTGCAAGATACATTCCAAATCTATAATACAATTCACAACATGTGCTAGTCAAAGCGTGATTGATAAATGGATCTTCTTCTAAATCTTGTATTAGTTTTGGTGGATTTACAACATTAAAATATTTTGACACACCCATAACATACAAGTTAATAAAAGAATTACCCAATGTCTTCGTCATACTTGCCCCTAGTCTTGCTTCGTGTCTGCAGTATAGTGTGTTTATTTGTTCTGGTGTCATTGTATCAATGTCTGACATTTGTAAGTCTTTACCAAGATATTATTTACTTCCTCCACCAGCAACAATGGCTGATAATCTTTCACGTTTTGTTTCATTGTTTTGATCATTGTTTTCTTTAAGTAGCTCTTTAACATCCATTTTATATAGTTTATTTTTTATTTTCAAATAATTAAATACCACAAATCCAACTACCGATAAGACTGCAGAGTTTGTTATAATTGTTAGTATTTCAAGAAGCATTGCTTATTTTTGTAGCATAACTATAGCATTACTTATTTTTTGTTATATTACTTAAGCATTACTTAAGCATTACTTAACCAACCACCCAATAATCAGTAGGTTGGTCGGTTTTCAAAATTAATTTACGATGTTTCTTCTTCTTTAATTCTTCCTTTATTCTTTGCCGTTCTTCTAATGTGGGAATGACATCATTCTCTCTCAAACAATTTTCAAAACTATCTCTATCTTTTGTGTAGAATATACATAACCACTTTGTTTGTTCTCTTAAATCTTTCAAAACTGAATTGTATCTTTGCGATATAACCCATACCGTTTGTTTTGCGTGTCTGTCTGAAAAAGCGAGTTCAGACAACATGTCTTTTTTTCTTTGTTAATTATTTTGTTGCGCTACAATCATCAATGATGTATAATGTAGGGGAATTGGCATATTTTTTAAGAAACAACCGTAATAGTTCTTGAAGCTTTTCTGTTCCATCTGACGTTATAGGATTTACGATTTTAATATTTTTTGTTTTTGGTTTTTTAACATCACCAATCTAACTTCTGTTTTTGTATGTCTTGTTCCATTGAATGGTCGGGCAAAGTATAACAATATGACTAAATACACCAGCATACTCTGATTCTAATAAATCTAGCATAAACTCTGTTTTTCCACAGCTTGTTTGACTACAAATAATTGCACAGTGTGGATCTTTAGGTAGTTCCATTTTTTATATTAATAATTTACTTCTTTAAATCTACCATCTTCAAAATTAATTTGCGCATCTTGTATTACAAACAGATAAACATTTATTGGTTCATTTCCTCCTGCTTCTTTTGTAATTTGTATTGTTATACCTTCTGAGGCATTTTCTATTCTTCTTCCTGAACCATGAAGTGTATTATCATCAGCTGAAGGTAAATCCAACCATAAAGCATAATTAGTCGTTAGATATTTTTCTATTTCAGTAAAATATAAATCTTTAATGACCATACTTGCTGCTTTGTTTCTTTTTGAATTTAGGGCAAAGAATTTATTTATTCCGTCCCACTGTTGGTACGATTTCATTCCTTGACTATATAGTTGATTCGGAATCCCTTCTATAGTCATTTCCACTTTTGTAATTTCTGGATTATAATTTTCTTCTGTGCTGGTCCTTTCAGGATCTTCGAATAGCATAAGAATACCTTTCATACTTCTTGCCGGGACATTTAAATTAATATTCCAAAGAGTATCAGATTTATTCTTCGTTATTTTTCTATGCCTAAGTATTCTATCGTATAAAATAACCATTCTATAGTCATTTCCACTTTTGTAATTTCTGGATTATAATTTTCTTCTGTGCTGGTCCTTTCAGGATCTTCGAATAGCATAAGAATACCTTTCATACTTCTTGCCGGGACATTTAAATTAATATTCCAAAGAGTATCAGATTTATTCTTCGTTATTTTTCTATGCCTAAGTATTCTATCGTATAAAATAACCATTTTGTCACTGGCTTGATGTCTTATTTCTCTTGATAAATAGGGATCAGAAACAATATCGAATTCTAAACAAATATTTTTGATTGTATAAGTTGAAGTTGCATCAGTTGAATTAATAACTTCCATGTAATCGTTAAATGTAAGTTCATACTCTAATCTATCCCCGAGTCCTGCTTGATAAAAAGGCATATGGGTTTCCAATAATTCAAAATCAAGTGGAATACAAAACCTGTTTCCATATGCTTTTGCGATGGCTTGATCTTCTTTATCTGCTGTTGCATTTTTTGCCCCCACTCTAAGTTTCAACATGTTTGCTTTGCCAACGCCTTGGTATGCCACATTTATACGTTCTGTAGGAGTCTTCCATAAATCAATATAACAATGATAGATGTCACCATCATCAATGGACATAACTTCATTTCCACTTATTCTAATTGTTGTTTTCTTAATTATGGATCTTCCTATGTTTGGAAATATAGTTGCATTTGCATCTTTAGAGGTTAGTTCAATTTCAAATGCTAATCTGACTGTTCCGGGAACAATTACATCATTACTACTTAGATTAGGAAATCTCACTAATAATTGTTGATTTTGGTCAATAGTTGATGGATTATTGGTTATCACTACACTTTGACGGATACCTTTCCCACCGCGTGGTTCACTTATTTTTCTGTAAGGGTTTAATTTATTTCCATAGGCCGACATTTTTATAGATATTTTTAAACAATTAAAAATGGCTGAAGGATTTGATTTTGAGAATCCTACATTTGACATAGATGATGATGATGATGATGATGATATAGATTCTAGATTACCTTTGGTCCCTGATGATCATGATCAGAGTATTATTCTAAATCAGGGTAATGCGATTGATGACTTAAGAGGAGAGCTCAAACGGGATGCTAGTCCACACTATAAAGAAACACTTGTAAAGACGTTTTATGATGTAATAAGCGATCGCTACCAAATTACGCCAGACAAAGTAGATTATGATCAGTTTAGATTATCCGATGATAAAACTTTATATTGGGTTGTCGGCGACAAAGAAATCAGAATTACTGCAAAGCAAGGCACAGCAACATTTCTTTCTTTGGGTTCTTTAGCAAACGAATACAACCGTGTAGTAGGTAGTGGTGGAACACGGGCAATCAGACAATATTTAAAATTACCAGAATATAAAAGCAAAACAAAGATAACTCAACATATTCTGGGAAGTACGCGAAATGATTTGCTAAATGCTGAAGAACAAATACCACTAAAAGATTTGTCTTCAACCAAAGATGTGCAAAATGTAGTAGACACTGCAAATAATATTGAGACCACTCTTACATCTCTTTTTGGCAATTTAGAGCTGCCAGAAGTTAAAAATGCCCGCTCACAAACAGAAGATCTAACATTAAGAGAACTGGAAGCGCTAGATAAGCGACTACAGTCTATTCGCGGTGAACTTACAAATAACTTAGCAAAGCTGACAAACATTGATGATGACATAACCAAAGAAAAACGAAAATTACAAGAAGCTGAAGATGAAATTAGCAGAAAAGACATAACAGCTCGTTTGAAAAAGATGAGAGAGCTGTAAGACTTGAGGCTGCTAGCGAAAACAGAGAAGCATTTCGTAGTCAGGTAAATAGAATAAAAGAAACAATCACCAAAGTATTAAAAGAAGACACTACATTAGGTGAGAGAATTAAAACATTATTTAGAGAACAAGGAATTACAATTGTTAGTGTTTTAACTGCTTTTGGAATGATTATTGGTGTTATTGTTGAGGCTGTTATTCCTACTACTGGTGGTGGACCTATAACCCCTTCAAAAGATGGTATAGAAAATTGGATAAAAAAAAACAATTAAGTAATCTTGGTAAAATATTAGCCAATCTTGCAGGAAAAGCAGCAGCAGCGCTACCGGGTATTATTGGTTCCATTGTGTCTTGGTTGCTTTCTGCTACTGGAAAAGTGATTAACTGGTTTGGCGAACATCTCTGGGCATTGGATATCCTTGTTGTTGGGTTATTGTTTACTGCTGCAAGAGAGTATATTAGTAAATCTCATAAATAATAAGTGCAACAATACCTATTACTATACTTCCTACTATTATTGCTGTTTTAGTTTCTTCGTGTTGTATTGCTTCTTTCGTGGTCTTTGTTTAAACAGTTTGATGTTTAACAGGTTCTGGTAGAGATTTCTTTGTTGGTGTACCATTTATTGTATTAGATGGCGCTGTAGGTACACCAGTCTTAACATTTACATCACTATTGAAACCAAGCGAGCACTCCGATGTTGCAATTACAATTTTATTATTATATCCAGCGAAAGTGCCAATTTGTAATATCATATCACTGGGAGACATGCAGAGACCAAGTCCGTATGTATAATCAACTTTACTCGTAGCATATTTCCATACATTTTGATATTTTGATATTTGGTCGTGCAAATCGATTGGACTGTTAATTGCTTCTTGAATATTTGCTAAGAATTGTTTTTGAGCATCAAATCCTGTGCCTATTTTTAGTATTTCTACACGTGTTTGATATTGTGCTCCTAATAGTGCCCATACAAATATTCTAATACTTTCGTTAATTCGTTCAATACCTGGTTTTGTGAAGCCTTCTGATTTGTCTAATATAAACATTGTCCATGCCTCACTTATATCTACTGTATGTTCTATTTTGTCATTTGCACTAAAGAATGGCCCATCACTTCGATGTTCGTATCTGGATTTTCCACTTGGTTTAAAGTATTGAGTGTATTCTCCGAGACCGTGACTTTTAGAACTCCTTTCCAATTTTTGGCGCCAATCTGTATTAGGTGAAACATTGAATTCATTGCATAAGTTTTGGTAAGTTGCTTTATCGTATGTGTTTTTGTAATAACAAAATTTCTCATCTGTTGGTAAAGGTGTTTTAAGTTCTTTCAAAATACGAGCAATACAATAATACACATGAAATGTATATACTGTTTTAGTTAGTCCTGAAGTGTTTTGCAAATGGTCTTGATAACTTACTCCGCATCCTGCAGTGGCACACCAAACAGCAAAATTCAATTGGCACTGCCACCAGTCAAATGATGAATGAAGCCATGTATTCCACGGTTCATTGTTGTGTAATGTTGGATTTTGATAGTTTTGAAATAAGTCGGGAAACGTTACTGGAAAATAGTCATTTTTGTTAACATAAATTGTTTGTTTTACAAGTTCAATATTCTTTTTAGAATATTTAGTATAAGGGTTATATGATGCATTGGGATTGTACTTGAATTTTTTAGGTATCATTTTTTATTAATTAAAAATGTATCATACAATTTCTGATATTAATAAGACAATACACTTGCAACAATATATAGATAACAAATGTGGTATTAAAAGAATTGGATTGAAGAGTTTTACTTATACTATAGGTTGGCATAATTTGATTGATGAATCTATCCAAAAAGAAACAGATAGACCAATACGTTTAGCTTCAGGATTTTACAGTTTCCAACAAATAGCAGATATATTTCAAAGTAATAATATTGTATTATCTGTAAATGAAACAAATGGCATAGTGTTTTTGACATCGACCGTTGATTTAAAAATAAGCAAAGGATTAAAAGAGATGTTAGGCCTCGGAAATAGACGATTAAACGCAAATCAAACGTATGAGGGAGAAATGCCTTTAAAGTTTGCACCTTATAAACAACTATATATTCATCTTGGGCAGATAAACAGTGCTTGCAATTTCTTTGATGGTGCTCCTAGTAATATCCTTGGTGTTGTTTCTGTTGAAAATAAATCATTTGGAGATATTGTTCATACATGTTTTAGTAATCCGGAATATAAACAATTAACACATGGTGATATATCAGAATTAAGTATAAGCGTTTGTGATGAGAATGGCCAGAAAATAAACAACAATGGTTTACCAATTTGTTGTGTGTTAGAAATTTTATGATTAAAAATGAGTATATTCGGTGTTAAGAATAATACGACTTTACGTGTTGATAGCAGAATATCATATTTAGATAATATATTACAAAACGTCCATACAAATGAATACATTACAATATATGCTGAATCAAAAGGCTCTTTATCTAAAGATAAGATGTTTTCATTTGGAAATGGAGGTAGAGAGCGAACGGCCGGTTATGTTATGATGAAAGATGGTTATATTATAAGTATGGGTCTGTCGTGTGAAAAGTCAAAAGATGGAGTGCGGGTTACTGTGATGGTGGATGGGGAAGTTTTGAGTGGGTGTATAGTTTATTTGGAAGACACACAAAGTGTACATCGCGATTTTGATAAACCATTTTTAGTTAAGGCAGGAAGTGTTATTAATTTTTTGAGTGTACTGAATAATTATACTGCGGTTAATACTGTTGCCTCATTATTAATTGAATTTAAAAATTATACATGAAAAATGAGTATATTTGGTGTAAAAACAGATAAGAATAATTTGACTTTGCGTATTGATAAATTACATAAAAAATTAGGAAATTTAAATAATAGATTACAAAACGTTTATACAAATGAATTCATTACAATAACCACCGAATCAAATGGCCCACTAACTAGTGGTAAAATATTTTCATTTGGAAATGGAGGTAGAGAGGGAGCGGTTGGTTATGTTATGATGAAGGATGGTTATATTAAAAGTATTAGCCTGTCGAGTGTATCGTCGCTTGGTAAGGTGAAAGTTGGCGTGTTGTGAATGGGGAACGTTTGGAAGGGTGCCGCGGCCTCGCTTTAGATAGTGAAACAAAAAGTACACATTTTAATTTTGTCACCCCTTGTTTAGTTAAAGCTGGAAGTGTTATTAATTTTATTAGTCTAGAGACTAATAAAACTGCAGTTAATACTGTTGTCTCGTTATTAATTGAATTCAAAAAATAAATATAAAAATGAAGCAACCTACAGCGCCGAATTTATATCCAGACTTGCCTAGTGAAGACGGACAAAATTATAGATTACAGAAGATATAAGAGATAGAAAAACAATTAATGAAAGAAACAGACATCAGAAAGGCATTATATAAAAAGTATAAACGTGGAATTAACATTACTGATTGTGTTGATACTGCGTTAATTTCTTCAAGTGTTATTATGGCTGGTGTTGGTTTAACTGTTCCGATTATGTTGCCGTTGGAAATTGCTGCTGTTGTGTGCGGGTGTTTAGGGGTTTGTGTTAACTTGTTAGACGTAGATTACATGCAAAAACAAAAAAAAAAAAAAAACATTATGAGATTAAAACTATTGCTGATAGTAAGTTGAATAGTATAAAAGATTTGATTTCTAAGGCCTTGACAGATGGGCAGATATCTGAAAATGAATTTAAGTTGATTTTAGATGAATTAGATAAATATAATAAACTGAAAGATTGCATACATTCAAAACAAACAGGATTAAGTGAAACGGAAAGAAAAAAAAACTTATTGAGGAAGGCAAGGCCCAGGCTTTAGCCGCGGTAAAAAAAAAAATAGGAAATGCTTGATTTTATTTAATAAAGTTATAATAATTAATGATCCACCACCGGTTTATATATAAAAGCTAAAACTTGTAATTACCGGTAATTGGACCGGTATTTATCATGCTCGTTCTATATATTTTAGAACAAGTACGCCTTTATCTTTTCACTTCCTTATTTTCACTTCCTCGTTTTAGTATGGTGTTAAAACATTTATATTCAAGGATATTTATTTTAGAAGGAAGTTTTATGGTGAGTTTTTGTTTTCTTGGCAATTTAAGAATAATTCTCAATAAAAAGATACATTTGTTTAAAATATGCAAATTGTAAACCCATTTTTTAGTGATTTTCATAAGTGCTTGGTATATATATAAGAGACTCACATTCAATATTTGGTTGTGTCTGTTAGAGCATGGTTGTCTGTCCCTGTGTATGACGCTCACCTGTCTGTTTAAGGGTAAATGGCTTGCTCGATGCCATGCATTTGTGAAGGGTGACTTTGATGGGTTGCGCGCGCACAAATAGAATTCTCCCTGTTGAAGTCGCCATTCACAATGCATTGTGCTCACCTTACCTCAGACCGGTCTAGCTGTTCGTTTCGGCTAGGCTGGGAATATGGGGTTAAAGGTGACCCTGGGGCGGAGAGCTTGTTGTGAGCCTACAGGCAGGAGTTCTGAAGAAAGGGGGCTGGCAGCCACTACCCGGTGCTGGGGTGCGTGTGTAAAGAATTCTGCCCAGTGCCGGGTGGTTAAATGTGTTCTAACAGATGCGGCTTTTGCTAAATTTTGATTTGATTTTTAAAATAGGCTTGTGTAACTTTTTTAGGTAGAATTCCCCACCCCATGCCGGAGTCCACGGGATGGTTTTAATTTTTTCGAGGGGTCCCCTATAGTGGGTGTTTTTGGGAGGAGGTAAAAAAAAATTTTAGGGGTGGTCTGGAGAAGCTATTTTTTAGGGTGGTCTGGAGAAGCAAAAAAAATTTTGGGGGGGGGGGGGGGGTGGTCTGGAGAAGCTAAAAATTTTTTAAGGGGGTGGTCCGGAGAAGCTAAAAATTTTTTTAGGGGTGGTCTGAAGAAGCTAAAAAAAATTTTTTTTTTAGGGGGGTGCGTTAGACAGGCTCAAACCCTATACTACTGTCGAAAACTAGTGGACTTAGGTCATAACTAGCTCTATGGATTCGGACATGAGGAGCGACACAGATTTTTTTATTTGCCACCCCCCCCCCCCTCTCTCTCTCCCAGGTGCGTGCAAGGTCTAGGGGTGGGCCCCAGGAGTCCAAAACCTGTTTTGTTCAAACATGGCCGGGTTGCCTATCAAGTCAAACAGTAGAATACAGCGGTGCCCAAATTGTGCCAAGAGACATATCTTGGGTTCTCCGGAGGCCAGAAAAAAGTACTATGGAAACTTTTATTGTGACATGGTTTTCACAGCGCGTGGATTTGCGATGGCGCCCCATCAACCTTCTCTAGTTATTAGTATTGCTATTATTCACCTTTAACCCATTCAGCACCCGAAACCCCTAAAGGGTTACCTTGTCAAACAGTGCAGGCCCAGATTAGACGCCGCAGAACGCGGCGACGTCTGATCAGGTCCTACGCTGTTTGCAAAAAGTTAAGCCACTTCCCGAATAAATTTTGAAGAAAACACAACCTGACACCACAAAAACTTGAAATGAACTTCTGCCATATCTAAGGTGGAAGATTCCATTTGGGTTAATTAACACTTCAGTTAATGGTGTACCGATTAATGTAGGTGTAAAAAACTATTGTCGATACTAAATTTATCCAAATGTCCTTCATTAAAGACTGTTTTTAATTCCTTTGATTTTGCCGGTGAGAGGCAGTTTTTGTCCTGACAAGACTTAATGACACGCAGGAATTTTAAGGTCAATTATTTTTGGTGTATTATTTTCTTTTGAATTGCCGATTACTGGATATATAAGAAGTACAGAATCCTTGCAGTATCATTCATCTTTGAGATATCTTAACGAGAATCAAAGCTTAAAAATTTCATCGAAATACCTGATTTGTGCATTGCATGTGGTAAGGTTGTTGGTGGACGTCACCATGCTATGAGTTGCGATGTTTGTGACCGTTGGCAGCATCGTCCTTTTGGGACATGTTTTACAAATTTAATTTATGCTATAGTTCGAACAATTACACATGAGACTGACCTTTATGCATGGAATAAATGTGTCAATGCTTTCGCCTAATACGACGGCTTTCGTAAACTTCTCGTGATTTTTCGGCAGCTCGTGAATTGCGGCCAATTTACCGACCTCTATGTATTGAATAACAATATCGCCATTTACGGGATACGGCGAAGATAAATACATGCATTCAGTCGGGTGTAAAATTATGTTAATAGAGTTCACCAGTCTCAGGTCAATTTGTTCGAACTATACCTGTACATCCCGCTGTCTTTATTCCCCGACATGAAACCTGTATTTGTCCCTTTTACTAGTTCAGTTAACATGCCTATGAACTAGCTATTCATGTAATAGCGATAGTAAACACTGCTTTGATCTCATCATCAAAACATTCCTATACTCTCCGGTTCGAGCCACGGTCGTGTCGCTACATCCCCCCCCCCATCAGTTCCAAAACATAAATTGTGGATACTCGTTGGAACCGTTAATAAGCCCGTGTATTGGGTACACCCCTAAAATCTCTTTGTATTGAGAAAACACGGCTTTACGGGTGTACACATTATGGGATCTTTCTTATTTATGGTCCAATTCATAGAATGTGGGTACTCGTTAGGACAGCCTCAACGAAGTCGTTCCAACAAAAAAACACAACCTATGTTTGCAGTATAAATAAGAAAAAATCACGGATTTACGTAAAAAAGTTGAAATTTTGGAGATGTGAAAAATGCACTATATTGCACGGGTGTGTTATCGTAAGGAAAATAAAACAATTATGTAAGCCAACTTTTAAGTTTTGAGCATATATGAGGACGAAATATAATTGTATAACTACATCTTATTTGCAAATGAGCATGAAATGAAAGTTATACGGTTATATTTTTCTCGTTATTTTCATTTAAATATATGTAGTTCGTCATGCTGATCATGGTGTTATGTATACCAATCACCCCAATCCCCAACCCTTGGAGCATAGATTGTTAGCACTCGTTAGAGCTGCCCCAGAGGGATAGTTCTAACGAGCTTCCATAAATTATGTCTGGATACTAGTCAGATAATAAAATCCTCTGGCTAAAGGGATATGGGGGTCAAACACATGTAAGGCACCATTTTTGACACACGGGTGTAATGGCGTATAAAGCTGCATGCACACACTATGTATCGTCTTCGTCGTCCGGAAAAGGGTCTGAAGTCAGCATAGACCATAAAGTTGACCTGTATATATGTGTACTTAAGTTAAACTTACCCCCAAAACAGTTTTTTTTTAAAAAGGTACGAGTTGACTAAGGTACGAGTTGACCAACCCCGGGTACGAGTTGACTATGGTACGAGTTGACTTAGGTACGAGTTGACTTAGATACGAGTTGACCAGAAACCTACTCCCGATAGGGCGGTCAGTCTGAAAGCCCCAAGACACCACAAGACACCCCAAGACACCCCAAGACACCACAAGACATTGTTTATTTATTTCCTAAAGAGTTTTAGAAGGCTTTTCAATACCTAAAAGTATTTAAAATTGTTTAATAAACAAAATTGAGACGCTGTTTACGTCCTAAAACAGTCACATAAAGCACTATATATACTCTGGTACCTGTCATCGAATGAAATTCGGCAATGTAATAAACACCCCAAGACACTTACTTATCTATTGTCTTGAGTTTGTGATTTATCAGTAACCACCTATATATTGCATTGTAACACATTGACCTGATAAAGATATTCTATCTCAGGACAAGTGAGCTTTATCATGTCAACGTGACATTGCACTTTTTAATGAAGCGGACTTTTGGAGAAATGGCAAAAAATGTCATACTTACTGGAAAAGAATGGAAAAAAATGGAAAAATACTTTTAAAAAATATCATAGGAAAAATTGCGGTCAGCTGATACTGAATATATGGGCTGCCGGAATGTTGGGACGCACACAGGACCATTGAAAACCGATCGTAAGTTGCTAATTTAAGAGTGTAGAAGGGGATAAACTGATAAATAGAATACCAGATTCGTGTCATTTGATATCAAGTTTATCAGGCTCGGCAAGCCTCGCGATTCTACAAGCGTTCTCGAAGCATTGCCTGATAAACTTGATATCAAAAGACACTCACCTGGTATTCTCTATTTGCCAAATAGTTGTTTTGCTTCAAAGTTAAAAACCAAAACCCTGTATCTTAGGGTACATTTTATCATTTTGTATTTTTTTTGTTCGTAATTAGTAAAAAATAATATGTCAAGTAACCTGTCCATCCATTTTTTTCCGATCTTAGGATGAAAGGTACCGAATACAAGTATATAGTTTAATTATCTCATTAATGCCCGTCAGTTACTAATAGCTGATACCTATGCATGCAAACGGCCACTTGTTTACTGATTACGTTATTGTTCGCTTAATCCTTTTCATCTGATAATACTATTCACACCTAATGAATAGTCTCAAGTGTGTCTCTGCAAAGATGATACGACAAAGTGTCGGCGACTGATATAATATTTAATCTTTGATGTTATTTCTAATGTTTTATTTATTTTTACTTTATTTTTACAGAATTATTGAAAACTTTATCTAAAAAAATAAATTCGTAAATAAAAGTAGAATATCAATTTTCTGAAGAAAAATGCGATATTTTTGTATATTTCTGCTCCAAACATCGATTGTGGGCACTCATTAGGACACCAAGATGGTTCTAACGAGTAACCACAACTTATGTGTAAAAGGGGGCCATCGTGTGGACTGAACAAATCATTGCCTTCACTTCTATAAAAATAATGTATAACCCTGTAAAATAGAAGTATAAAGGCTATGATCAGGAATCGGTGCAATAACCCAACATTGTAAACCCCAGTTTCATTATATGAAAGTGTGGGATTAAGAGGTCCAAATTATATAGTTATGTTTTGGCGATGTTTGAATTACACTATTATCAATGACTGAAGATGTATTTTGATGTTGATGCGGATTTATCCCCTACTGAGTTACATATGCATATTCAGCAAAACAAAAAAAAAAAAAAAAAAAAATCAATTAATCCGTTATAGCGCTAAAAAGGAAATCAACAGCTAGTGCGATATATTCTGCCCCTGCCCATTGGGGCGTGAAGAAATAGATGGGCTGCACAGTGCTTCCACGCAGAGCTGACACTGACCGCACATGAGTAATCATAAACCGCTAAGAGCAAATCTTTTCGCGAAAATTGCTTCTATTATATCATAACATATGTATAAAAATAATAAATGAGTAATAATAAAAGTGTTTTAGGGTATAATAATAATAAATGTGTAATAAAAAAGGCGTCTTGGGGTGTCTTGGAGTGTCTTGTGGTGTCTTGGGGCTTTCAGACCGACCCCCGATAGGGTACAGTTACATCTGTAGAATGTATGATTGTACAAGAGTTGTCCAGAAGTTGCTCGCTTTTGAAAGGGGCAAATGGCATTTTTTTCTGGGTAAGCATAATTTTGCATGGTAGATTATTTTGTTGTTGAATCAGTTATTAAAAAAGAACATCTAACTTAGTTTAGAACGGTTTCTGGAATTTTCTAAAACCCGCGACGAAGTGAAACCCCGTGACAGTCTTAAATTACGTAGCCTATACATTCACCAGTGAAACTAAGATTATATATCAATGCTGTATGTTGCTGTACAATGAAGCACATATGCTATATTGATAAGAAATATCCATGTCTTCGTAATCTTTAATTAGAAGTACGTACCTGATAAAACAAATATGTATATTGGTCGGATTTCTTTTATCACTGTTGCATGCAGTTACAGTTGTAAAATTGTGATCAGAATCACACTTTAGCATTTTACATGCACCATTAAACTCTGAACTTCTACCCATTCTAGTCATAAGCGTTATGCCCCAACAGAGCTGTGTGTTGGCTGAGACAAAGTGATAAACTGTATTTCTGAAAGGTCCTGTTAGTGTCTGGATTCACATTGACATAATATGTCTTTTTTTTGTGGTGCAAACTCGTCAAACAGGTATGGCTTGTATTTTATACATGTACTAGTGTTTCCCCAGCTCCCCAAAAAGGCATGGTACTGGTCAGGCATGGGTGCTGGTCAGGAAAAAGGGCAGTTTCAGCGCGCGAAAACGATGTAAAAGGGCATTTTAAATACGCACAGTCATGTAAAAATGGCACATAGCAGGACACATCTCTCAACTGGAAATAAAAGATCTTTTTCTTTCCATTTGCTTTCAGCGCTAATTTACACTACCTGTTTTATTATCTTGATTGGAGAGATATGTCACTTTCACCGTTGGTGACAAGAAGTTTAAGTTTTGTAAGTAAGCTGATCACCGATAAAAAAAAAAAGATACATATGGATTGAACATGTTTGGGCCACAGCGCCCATACTCTAATACACACAAACACTTGACATGACAACTCTGTTGAGACACACTTCCAATTGCTTACACTAATTATCAAAACACTGTTATGACTTCTTTCACCCATTGTATGTGGGAAACTCCTAAAGGGATACCGTGGCAGACAGAACAGGCGTCTGATCAGGACCTGCACTATTTGCTTACAGAATTTTCCATCAAAAATGGAATAAAAACGAAAATATATGCCTGACATCCCATATATGACAAGTGTACTTGTGCAACATATAGTGATGAAAGAGTCCCCTCACATACAATGCATTAACCGTTTAAGCATGTTAAGTGAATTAATTAGGATGCATGGGGGTTAGCAGCAACCATGAATAGGGACTGTCATATATAGGCAACGTTTTATTGCATAAATGTCTAAAATATTCATCATTTATACAGGCATAACTTTGCTATTTTTGATCACACAATTTATTGCTAAATGTCTAAATTATTCATTATTTAAACAGGCATAACTTTGTTATTTCAGTACTAAAAGGGATGCAGGAAACACTAGATAATAATAATATTAATGATAATAATCAATAATACACCTGATTGAGATTGATCATGAACTCTTTTCTACTGTCATTCTCTCCCTTCTGCTGATTCAAGAGGGGCAGTTGTCAGTTTCTGACGAAAGAATATGCTCTGTACTGGATAGCCACGTTTAAGGCTGCCCAGGAAAAGTGTGGATAGGTAAACTGACCGGCTCAAAAATGATCAGAATAATGTTTACTGGGCGGTCAAACTCCAAAACAAACTAAAACTTTCATCTCCTCTACTATATCTTCTATGTATTTTCCCCCTTTCTTCGTTAGAGGACTTAAACATACCCACGACTGTGACGAAGGGTGATACGTCTTTAAATCCAATAATTAGTTAAGAAGCTGTGCTTTATCGAAAACGGCGTTCAAACAAACCATGTCATAATGCGGCTGGCTACACCTTGATGCCACAACATACCCACGACTGTGATGAAGGTTGATGTGTCTTTAAATCCAATAATAATTAAGAAGCTGTGCTTTATCGAAAACAGCGTTCCAACAAACCATGTCATAATGCGGTCGTGCTACACTTTGATGCTACAACATACCCCCGACTGTGATGAAGGTTGATGTGTCTTTAAATCCAATAATTAATTAAGAAGCTGTGCTTTATCGAAAACGGCGTTCAAACAAACCATGTCATAATGCGGCTGGCTACACCTTGATGCTACAAAATACCCACGACTGTGATGAAGGTTGATGTGTCTTTAAATCCAATAATTAATTAAGAAGCTGTGCTTTATCGAAAACAGCGTTCAAACAAACCATGTCATAATGGGGTTGTGCTACACCTTGATGCTACAGCATACCCACGACTGTGATGAAGGTTAATGTGTCTTTAACTCCAATAATTAATTAAGAAGCTGTGCTTTATCGAAAACAGCGTTCAAACAAACCGTGTCATAATGCGGTTGTGCTACACCTTGATGCTACAAAATACCCACGACTGTGACGAAGGGTGATGTGTCTTTAAATCCAATAATTAATTAAGAAGCTGTGCTTTATCGAAAACAGCGTTCAAACAAACCATGTCATATTGCGGTTGTGCTATACCTTGATGCTACAAAATACCCACGACTGTGACGAAGGGTGATGCGTCTTTAAATTCGGAAAATAGCTCATGCAGCTAATGTTATTTGTTATATTCATATCCGACGTTAAATAAAGTTTCTTGTATCTTGTATCTTGTATCTCCAATAATTAATTAAGAAGCTGTGCTTTATCGAAAACTGCGTTCAAACAAACCATGTCATATTGCGGTTGTGCTACACCTTGTTGCTACAAAATACGAAAAAGATGTGCAAATTGATAAGTCATTTTACCGAATTAGCACCTACTGACACAGGGAGAAAGGTAGTTCAGAACTTTCGGGAAAAGTGATTTCTCTCTCACAGACATCCAGGTGGAATCATGGCCTATACACGTGACTTTATGCTCATGTTTTTTTCGCAGTAAGATAAGAAAACCAGAATGGTAAACTATGACTGCAAGTGAGTGTGAGTTAGTGTTTGAATTTTACGTCCCACCAACACCTACGGTCATATGGAGACGGGACCTCGGTTTAAAGACTCATCCGAAAGTCTGGAGAAGCCCGGGAGCGATCTTGCGACCCCTGGTTTACAAGGCGAGTAGCGTAACCACTGCACCACGGAGGCTTCTAAATGACTACATGTCGGTTGAGGTAAAGACATGGCCAGTTTGCACTGATGATGCATTATTGGTAGAAACAAGCTTGTCTGGCACAGAAAGAAACTTGAACACCCTACGGATTAAGCTCCGTGATGTTATCTTTGCTTCCACCGAAGGATATTTCTTGTTTATTAGCATTGTTTTTTTTATCTGAGGTGCTGGCCTTGATTTTTTTCTATGGTCATTCCTTCCCTTCTGCTGTCTGTTTATGACAAAAGAATGTGCACGCTTTCGTTTAAGCCTGCCAAACAAAAGTGCGGATAGGTAACCAGACTGGTTCGATTTGACCAAACTAGTGTGTACTGGACCGTTAAATTCCGAAACAAACAAAAAAAAATTGATCCGCTCATTCATTCGTTGATATATATCCACAAAGGTCAAGGTCAAACATGACTAAGGAGCTGAAAAATCTGGACTACGCAAACACGTCATCAATGTTTTGTATTGTGTGAAGGAAAATGCTGTTCTAATCTTTTATCTATCTTGTTTTGTTTGTTTGTATTGGAGTTTAACGGCCCAGTCAACACTATTTGAGGTCATTTTGAGCTGGTCAGTTTACCTAGCAACACTTTTCCTGGGCAGGCTTATATGTAAGCGGTTAACCGTAGTACAGTGTACATGCTTTCGCCAGAAACTTACAACTGTCCTTCTTGAATCAGCAGAAGGGAGAGAATGACCGTTGAAACGATTTCATGATCAATCTCCACGAAAGAATGTTGCCGACCCCGGCAGGTTTTGAACCCGCGTCCTCCTGATCACCAGTCAGACGTGCTCTTATACTGACTGAGTCGGTCATATTTAGCCATCACCTCAGTTGGGTGGGTGGCTAAATTTAGAATATACTTAAAAAAGAGGATACTGGTTGAGAGGACACTGGATGTTTTTGTGTTTGTGTATAACTGAAATGCAATTTCAATGAAATCCTACTTTTCATCACGAAAATACGCCTATGAAATTGTGACCCCCTTGAACCCCACTTTTATTTAATGAAACTTTGTTTGTTTGAGTTGCGGTTTAAGGTCCCCGTCAACATTCTCGTAAAGGTCATTTTGGAGACGTTGTTTTCAATTTTGTGGGACTTTTACCCGACATTGAGATGAAATGACTGCTCAAGCCCTGTCACCAAATGAAACCAATAGGGTTTATAAGCATGGACGGTCCGACTCGTGCGCACCGCTTTGCCTGGACAGGCTTAGATCCTCTAAGCGGTTTACCAGTACTCTTGTGCGGGTCGGATTCAGCTCTGCGTGGAAGCATCATGCAGCCCATATTTCTTCAAGACCCGATGGGCGGGAGCCGCTTTAATGAAACTGGGGTTTACATGGGTGTACCTTATTTTTCTTATTTCTGCTCAAAAATATAGATTGTGATAGTCGTTAGATCAGCCTTGACAAAATGTTACAATGTTTTATCTTAAAATTTTCGTTTTCTTTTGGCAGTAAAGTTTATGATGTATTTGTATAGGCGTGTTTTTCGTAATTGAATTCATTATCATCCTCATCTGTCATTTTTATCACGGTAACCTTGATAACCTATCATGCATTCTGGCCCCCACCTATCGGGGCTTGAAGAAATAGATCGGCTGTATGTTGCTTCAACGCAGAGCTGAAAGCAACCGCACATGAGTACTGGTAAACCGCTTAGAGGATCTAACTATGTTCTATAAAAGGGTTATCCTTTGGAAGCAAGGAATACACCACAGAACTGGAAACTATGAAGTGTACATGTTTTCTGGGCCAGACTAGCTAGTTTCGGTCAATTAGGCCTCATCAGTGACCCTCAAATATTTTCCAATTTCCACATTTGAATCAATGATCCCAAAGGACAAGAAAATATAAACTACACTATGATGTAGGGCAGGGAGACTTTTAACGGCTTTTTACACATTCCCAGACACCAGCTGTAGTGTCGTCAAATATGTTCTATAAAAGGGTTATCCTTTGGAAGCAAGGAATACAACACAGAACTGGAAACTATGAAGTGTACATGTTTTCTGGGCCAGACTAGCTAGTTTCGGCCAATTAGGCCTCATCAGTGACCTGACCTGGCAAAGCGGGCGAGTCGGACCGCCAATGCTTATAAACCCTATTTGTATCATTTGGCGACAGGGCTTGAGAGGTCATTTTATCTCAATGTCGGCTAAAAGTCCCACAAAATTAGAAGCGACGTCTCCAACATAACCTATATAGTGTTGACCGGGACGTTAAACCTGAAATCAAACAAACAAACAAAGACGTACTGCAATTCTTTCATATCTTCATAACGGTCAATTTTCAGTTGTAAACGTGTGTTTTATATCTTTGTATACTCAATACATAGGTTGTAGTGATCGTTAGAACCGTCAACTTTCAGTTGTAAACGTTTGTTTTATATCTTTTTATACTCAATGCATAGGTTGTAGTGATCGTTAGAACCGCCTCATTGAGGTCAACTTTCAGTTGTAAACTTGTGTTTTATTCCTTTGTATACTCAATACATATGTTGTAGTGGTCGTTAGAACCGCCTCATTGAGGTCAACTTTCAGTTGTAAACGTGTATTTTATTCCTTTCTATACTCAATACATAGGTTGAAGTGATCGTTAGACCCGTCTCATTGAGGTCAACTTTCAGTTGTAAACGTGTGTTTTATTCCTTTGTATACTCAATAAATAGGTTGTAGTGATCGTTAGAACCGCCTCATTGAGGTAAACTTTCAGTTGTAAACGTGTGTTTTATATCTTTGTATACTCAATACACAGGTTGTACTGATCGTTAGCACCGCCTAATTGAGGTCAACTTTCAGTTGTAAACGTGTGTTTTATTCCTTTGTATACTCAATACATAGGTTGTAGTGATCGTTAGACCCGTCGAATTGAGGTCAACTTTCAGTTGTAAACGTGTGTTTTATTCCTTTTTATACTTACTACATAGGTTGTAGTGATCGTTAGAACCGCCTCATTGAGGTCAACTTTCAGTTGTAAACGTGTGTTTTATTCCTTTGTATACTCAATACATAGGTTGTAGTGATCGTTAGAACCCCCTCGTTGAGGTCAACTTTCAGTTGTAAACGAGTGTTTTATTCCTTTGTATACTCAATACATTGGTTGTAGTGATCGTAAGAACCGCCTCGTTGAGGTCAGCTTTCAGTTGTAAACGTGTGTTTTATTCCTTTGTATACTCAATACATAGGTTGAAGTGATCGTTAGAACCCCCTCGTTGAGGTCAACTTTCGGTTGTAAACGTGTGTTTTATTCCTTTGTATACTCAATACATAGGTTGTAGTGATCGTTAGAACCGCCTCATTGAGGTCAACTTTCAGTGGTAAAAGTGTGTTTTATTCCTTTGTATACTCAATAAATAGGTTGTAGTGATCGTTAGACCCGTCTCATTGAGGTCAACTTTCAGTTGTAAACTTTGTTTTATTCCTTTGTATACTCAATACATAGGTTGTAGTGATCGTTAGAACCGCCTCATTGAGGTCAACTTTCAGTTGTAAACGTGTGTTTTATTCCTTTGTATACTCAATATATAGGTTGTAGTGATTGTTAGACCCGTCTCATTGAGGTCAACTTTCAGTTGTAAACGTGTGTTTTATTCCTTTGTATACTCAATAAATAGGTTGTAGTGATCGTTAGAACCGCCTCATTGAGGTCAACTTTCAGTTGTAAACGTGTGTTTTATTCCTTTGTATACTCAATACATAGGTTGTAGTGATCGTTTGAACCGCCTCATTGAGGTCAACTTTCAGTTGTAAACTTTGTTTTATTCCTTTGTATACTCAAAACATAGGTTGTAGTGATCGTTAGACACGTTTCATTGAGGTCAACTTTCAGTTGTAAACGTGTGTTTTATTCCTATGTATACTCAATACATAGGTTGTAGTGACCGTTAGAACCCCCCTCATCGAGGTCAACTTTCAGTTGTAAACGTGTATTTTATTCCTTTGTATACTCAATACATAGGTTGTAGTGATCGTTAGACTCGTCTCATTGAGGTCAACATTCAGTTGTAAACGTGTGTTTTATTCCTTTGTATACTCAATACATAGGTTGTAGTGATCGTTAGACCCGTCTCATTGAAGTCAACTTTCAGTTGTAAACGTGTGTTTTATTCCTATGTATACTCAATACATAGGTTGTAGTGATCGTTAGAACCGCCTCATTGTGGTCAACTTTCAGTTGTAAACGTGTGTTTTATTACTTTGTATACTCAATTCATTGGTTGTAGTGATCGTTAGAACCGCCTCATTGAGGTCAACTTTAATTTGTAAACTTGTGTTTTATTCCTTTGTATACTCAATACATTGGTTGTAGTGATCATTAGAACCGCCTCGTTGAGGTCAGCTTTCAGTTGTAAACGTGTGTTTTATTCCTTTGTGTACTCAATACATAGGTTGTAGTGGTCGTTAGAACCGCCTCTTTGAGGTCAACTTTCAGTTGTAAACGTGTGTTTTATTCCTTTGTATACTCAATACATAGGTTGTAGTGATCGTTAGAACCCCCTCGTTGAGGTCAACTTTCAGTTGTAAACGAGTGTTTTATTCCTTTGTATACTCAATACATTGGTTGTAGTGATCGTAAGAACCGCCTCGTTGAGGTCAGCTTTCAGTTGTAAACGTGTGTTTTATTCCTTTGTATACTCAATACATAGGTTGTAGTGATCGTTAGAACCCCCTCGTTGAGGTCAACTTTCGGTTGTAAACGTGTGTTTTATTCCTTTGTATACTCAATACATAGGTTGTAGTGATCGTTAGAACCGCCTCATTGAGGTCAACTTTCAGTGGTAAAAGTGTGTTTTATTCCTTTGTATACTCAATAAATAGGTTGTAGTGATCGTTAGACCCGTCTCATTGAGGTCAACTTTCAGTTGTAAACTTTGTTTTATTCCTTTGTATACTCAATACATAGGTTGTAGTGATCGTTAGAACCGCCTCATTGAGGTCAACGTTCAGTTGTAAACGTGTGTTTTATTCCTTTGTATACTCAATATATAGGTTGTAGTGATTGTTAGACCCGTCTCATTGAGGTCAACTTTCAGTTGTAAACGTGTGTTTTATTCCTTTGTATACTCAATAAATAGGTTGTAGTGATCGTTAGAACCGCCTCATTGAGGTCAACTTTCAGTTGTAAACGTGTGTTTTATTCCTTTGTATACTCAATACATAGGTTGTAGTGATCGTTTGAACCGCCTCATTGAGGTCAACTTTCAGTTGTAAACTTTGTTTTATTCCTTTGTATACTCAAAACATAGGTTGTAGTGATCGTTAGACACGTTTCATTGAGGTCAACTTTCAGTTGTAAACGTGTGTTTTATTCCTATGTATACTCAATACATAGGTTGTAGTGACCGTTAGAACCCCCCTCATCGAGGTCAACTTTCAGTTGTAAACGTGTATTTTATTCCTTTGTATACTCAATACATAGGTTGTAGTGATCGTTAGACTCGTCTCATTGAGGTCAACATTCAGTTGTAAACGTGTGTTTTATTCCTTTGTATACTCAATACATAGGTTGTAGTGATCGTTAGACCCGTCTCATTGAAGTCAACTTTCAGTTGTAAACGTGTGTTTTATTCCTATGTATACTCAATACATAGGTTGTAGTGATCGTTAGAACCGCCTCATTGTGGTCAACTTTCAGTTGTAAACGTGTGTTTTATTACTTTGTATACTCAATTCATTGGTTGTAGTGATCGTTAGAACCGCCTCATTGAGGTCAACTTTAATTTGTAAACTTGTGTTTTATTCCTTTGTATACTCAATACATTGGTTGTAGTGATCATTAGAACCGCCTCGTTGAGGTCAGCTTTCAGTTGTAAACGTGTGTTTTATTCCTTTGTGTACTCAATACATAGGTTGTAGTGGTCGTTAGAACCGCCTCTTTGAGGTCAACTTTCAGTTGTAAACGTGTGTTTTATTCCTTTGTATACTCAACACATAGGTTGTAGTGATCGTAAGAACCGCCTCGTTGAGGTCAGCTTTCAGTTGTAAACGTGTGTTTTATTCCTTTGTATACTCAAAACATAGGTTGTAGTGATCGTTAGAATCGCCTCATTGAGGTCAACTTTTAGTTGTAAACGTGTGTTTGATTCCTTTGTATACTCAATACATAGGTTGTAGTGATCGTTAGAACCGCCTCATTGAGGTCAACTTTCAGTTGCAAACTTGTGTTTTATTCCTTTGTATACTCAATACATTGGTTGTAGTGATCGTTAGAACTGCCTGGTTGAGGTCAGCTTTCAGTTGTAAACGTGTGTTTTATTCCTTTGTGTGCTCAATACATAGGTTGTAGTGATCGTTAGACCCGTCTTATTGAGGTCAACTTTCAGTTGTAAACGTGTGTTTTATTCCTTTGTATACTCAATTCATTGGTTGTAGTAATCGTTAGAACCGCCTCGTTGAGGTTAGCTTGCAGTTGTAAACGTGTGTTTTATTCCTTTGTATACTCAACACATAGGTTGGAGTGATCGCTAGAACCGCCTCATTGAGGTCAACTTTCAGTAGTAAACTTTATTTTATTCCTTTGTATACTCAATACATAGGTTGTAGTGATCGTTAGAACCGCCTCATTGAGGTCAACTTTCAGTTGTAAACTTTGTTTTATTCCTTTGTATACTCAATACATAGGTTGTAGTGATCATTAGAACCGCCTCATTTAGGTCAACTTTCAGTTGTAAACGTGTGTTTTATTCCTTTGTATACTCAATACATTGGTTGTAGTGATCGTTAGAACCGCCTCATTGAGGTCAACTTTCAGTTGTAAACGTGTGTTTTATTCCTTTGTTTACTCAATACATAGGTTGTAGTGATCGTTAGAACCGCCTCATTGAGGTCAACGTTCAGTTGTAAACGTGTGTTTTAGTCCTTTTTATACTCAATAAATAGGTTGTAGTGATCGTTAGAACCGCCTCATTGAGGTGGTTCTGAAGAGTACACACAATCTTATGTCTTGGAGCAGAATTTTGATAAGAAAAAAAAAATCATACATATACGCTGTAAACCCCAGTTTTCTCAATATAACGTGTGGTTTAACCCTATAAATGCCAATCACGACTATTGCCGTCTGCTTTGCCGTCTGCCAGTTACCTTATTTTTTTTGGCAAACAGTTTAGCCCCAGATAAGACTTCTCCTGTAGACGCAGTCTGATCTGGGCTCGCACTGTTTGCCTGTCTGCAACATATTGTAAAGTACAAGTTTGCAAAAAAATAAATAATAATAAATAAATAAATGAATGAAAAATAAAGGCAGATGACATAAGCAGACGACATTTTCAGATGTAGTTTTTCTCGACGTCTAAACGGTTAGGGGATGTTCGTTTCATGGACGTGTTAGCTTGGTGAACTGTTATAAGGCATTTATTCTTGTAAGGTAGAACACACCGTGTGCTCATAATTGTTTTATTGCTCCCTGTGATATACTCTCTGTTGCAGATCAAAGGCAGCCCCTAATATGGTGATAAGTAGCTCTTGTTGAATCCCTGACTGAGTCACTTAAGGGGGAAATCAATAAGGACACTCTAGTCAACAGTTAGTAAAGTATGGATTTTTCCCAAGAGGCCCCTTACCTGTTGAAAACAGAGGCCTTCTCCTCAGTCAGCACTGAGGGCTTTATAATATTATGTAATGCAATGATGGTCCTCAATAAACGAGAATAAATACCTTTAATTGTTTGGCCACAAACCGTGCAATATTATTATAGCTCGTGGCCGGTGGAAGGATGTGGCCGGTTATCAGAGGTATGTGTGTGTTTGCGTTTTACGTCCCACGATCAGTATAGGTCATACGGAGACGGTAGCTCGGTATAAAGACATCCGAATTTTTGGTGAAGCCCGGGGTCGAACCGTCGATCCCTGGTTAACAAGGCGAGTAGCATACCCACTACACCAAGGGGCTTCTATCAGAGGTAAAACATATATAGGAAAATACATGTTATTTTGTGGATAGGGATCTGAATAAAACAAGTTGACCACTCATCGGAAATCACCATTACTGATGTTCCATCTGGTAAGTCAGGTGGGCGATATAGGATCATCATGGTCCTCTTTTTTATACCCCTGGTATATGATGTATGCTACGGGGGTATAATGTTTTCGTTCTGCCGTTCGTCCGCCACACGGACGGACAGACTGGCGCTCCTATGACAGGGTACTTGTGAGTTGATTTATGTGTACTTACCGGACTTGTTGGGAAAAAAGACTCGCGAGTTGCACCATATAAATCGATATTTTCTAAATACTTCCAGGGGGTAGAGGGGGTATAGGTCTTATTTGCAAACATCTTATTTGCACAAGTTCGGACACAATGTCCATAGCTGACCACAACTTGTCGGGCTGAACGTACAGAGACCAGTTCTGAGTTGCAAAAAAAAAAACAAAACGGTAGTAGTGTCTGTACCACTGTGTTTACGATGGACAACATTCTGGGATGCAAGTTTGTCCGTATTTGTGCAGTGCAACCCATAACTGATCCCTCATGTGTCCGTATTTCCGTCCGTCAGCCCGACCGTTAACGATTTTGTTAAACTTTTGCGTCAAAGTTTCTAAGAGATTTATCTTCTGAACCCTTTGATAGATTTAGTTGATACTTACACTGAAGTTACATACTAGTCTAATGATTTCAATGATGCATGTCCCACCCTCCACAGTGACCTTGAGGGCATTTGGTTAAAGTTTTATGACAAACTTTATAGATGCCTGTATGTTCTAAACTCTAAGACAAATTCATTTAATACTTGCATCAATGTTGCATACCAGTCCAAATATTTCGTGTTGTGTGTCCCTTCCCCCACCCACAGTGACCTTGATCTCAAGGTCACGGACTTAAAAATTTTACATACGGTTAAAAGTTTATAACAAAGTTGATAGATGCCTGTACGTTCTAAACTCCAAGACAAATTCAATTGACACCTGCATCAATGTTGCATACCAGTTCAAAGATTCCATTGATGCATACTCCACCCTGCTGCTTTAGTAACATTGATGCCCCGACCCCTTCAGCAACGTTGATGCCCTTCAGCAACTTTGATGATCTCACTCGCTTTGTCCATTTAGAAATTTTATGTTTGATTTAGCTGTAACAAGCACATTTATAGATTCTTCTAGCTTCTTGAATTCTTTATTCATATTGCATTCATGCTCAAAAGATATATCAGAGGGTGGAGCCGACCAGGGTATACATGATCCACTGGTCGCTTTCTCTAGTTTTATATAAATTAATTACTGAACTTAGAACCAGCATAATATTTTCATATTGTCCCTGTGACAGGTCCGCAGCCAGCCGTATTGAACCTCGGCATTCGTCCTCGGGCAAATTCAACGGACCTCGGACCAACTAGGCCAATACGAAACTACTTGGTTAATAACATTACAGACTAAACAGCCGTAAATGTCACTTAGTATGCAAAATACCATCATACTCTGTTGTCATTATGATGCGCGTCTGACCGCCTAATGTTGACTGGGCCGTTAAACACGTGAACAAGAACACAGGCCTCATATTTTTCAGACATTGTGCAGGATTTCAGGCTTTTAGAGCTTGATTTTGTCTTGACTTCAGGATTTCAGGTTTTGACCCCCCCCCCGTCCCCCACTATATTCTCTTTAAAATGATTATTTAACCTTAATTAATTCAGTCACACCAATTTCTGACTATCAGCCAATCAAATTACTTGATATAATGTATTCATTCAGTTCACAAACTGAATTACCAACAGTGTAGATCCTGATCAGTTGGCTTCTTCAGAAGCCATCTGATCTGGATCTGCATTGTTTGCAAATGTAATGGTTGTCATGTTCGGCAGGATATGTGTTACTGCTGAAAAAATATGGCCTTTCAGGCATGGAAAATCTTGGTCAGTTTGAGGCCTGGCAACATAACATTTTTCTCTTTCATTATACCCCCGGTATACGAAGTATACTATGGGAGTATATAGTTTTCGTCTTGCCGTTCGTCTGTCCGTGTGTCCGTCCGTCTGTCCGTCCGTCCATTCGTCCGCCCGTCCGTTAACATTTTGGTTAAAGTTTTGCGTCCAAGTTTCTAGGAGATTTATCTTCTGAACCCTTTCATAGATTAAGTTGATTCTTACACTGATGTTATATACTGGTCTAAAGATTTCATTAATGCATGTCCCCCCCCCCCCGACCCGTTAGTGACCTTGATGTCAAGGTCACAAACTTAGAATTTTTACATTTGGTTAAAGTTATGCGTCTAAGTTTCTAGGAGATTGTATCTTCTGAACCCTTTGATAGATTTAGTTGATACTTACACTGAAGTTACATACTGGTCTTAAGATTTCATTAATGCATGTACCACCCCCACAGTGACCTTGAGGTCAAGGACACAGACTTTGAAATTTTACATTCGGTTAAAGTTTTATGATAAAGTTTATAGATGCCTGGAAGTGTTACATATACGCAACAGTTTTACGTCTTCTTAAGCAGTTATGACACTTGGATGTCATGAAACATTTCATTTCCGCTCAATATTTTGAGGAAGAATTGATCGATTTTGATCAAGCTTGGCATTTGAAATTATGTTGACAAGATCTTGTTTGGTATTGTTATGCAGCATTTTGCGTGTATATATTCGGCACAGTGAATTTATGTCTACAATACCTCGCCTGGAATTGTTTCATGACATAGTTATGGCCCTCGCATGATGTTTCCGCTCACTATCCTGATAAAGAATAAAAGTATTTTGATTCAGTTTGGTACATGAATTTAAACTTGCAAGATCTACCTTTAGGCTCTTACACAGTATTTTGTGTCAATTTTCAGCAGAGTTGTGGTCCTTGAATAATGACTAAAAATCTTTCTGCTCAATAACTTTAGGAAAAAAATGGATGTTGATCAAAGTTTGCATATGAATTGATATTGACAATTTCTAGTTAGGGATTATTACACAATGTTTTGCATCAGTTTTCAACTATCAGGTTATGTCCATTCCCTGACTCCAGAAGTCCGTCTCCGCTGAATATCTTAAGAACTTAATTATTATTTTTGATCATATTCAGTATGTGAATTAATGTTGGCATGATCTAGCTTTGGATTGTTATGCGGCATTTTCCGTCCATTCTCAGCAGTTTGGGCTTTTGAATGACTAACATGGATTATTGTATCAATTTTATGCGGAGTTATGACTCTTGCATGACCTTAAAAATTCATTTAATCCCTAAATCGTTAGAAATAAATTATGCATTTTGATCAACTTTGGTATGTGAATATTTAGTTGGCAAAATGAAGTTATGGACTGTTGGACATTTTTTTTTTCCTCAATTTTCAGCAGCGTGACCTCCAAAATTTGTTTTCTCCCAATATCGTGAGACAGAAATGATTAATTCTGAAGGAATTTGCCATATGAATTTTATGTTGACTGGTTACTAGTTGGTGTCTGATGGGAGATCTGGGTCAATTGTATCGTTTCCTGGTCACTGCTTTCACTTCTATATTACAGGTTGGCATGACTACAGCGCTTTTTGAAATAATGTTCAGCAGAGGTACAGCCCTAGAATGACCTAAACACTTCTAATATTTGCTCAATAACTTGAAAGAAGTGAGGTTAGTTGTACTGTTGCGAGGGGCATTTAGTAAGCCCTGCTTTCTGACATCCAGTTATATTTTATTGTATTTATATAACAAATTGTTGTTTGTTTGTATTGCAGTTTAACGACCCAGTCAACAAGATTTAGGTCATTTTTGAACCGGTCAGTTTACCAAACCAAACTTTTCCTGGGCAGACTTATACGTAAGCAGTTAACCAAAACAGTGCACATTCTTTCGCCAGAAACTGACAACTGCCCTTCTTGAATCAGCGGGAGAGAATGGCCGTAGAAAAGATTTCATGATCAATGTCCACGAAAAAAATGTTGCCGACCTCGGCATGTATCGAACCCGCGTCCTCCTGATCACCAATCAAACGCGCATCAGACTGAGCTACCTAGGCCGGCAAAAATGATTGTATTTAGATAATGAGGTTACCTCTGAATGCCGTGCCAGTTTAAGCTGAAAGTTCCTTTTACTGACATCTTCTCCTGTAAGTTTTCCCATTGGTCGTATCAAAAAAGGTGGTCAATAAGCGTAGATATCAAGGTCCTTCTAGACAAACTAATCAGACATAACTCCTATTAAGTCTTTTGTTTGTTTGTTTGATTTGAGGTTTAACGTCCCTGCCAACACTGTATAGGTCATTTTGGAGACGTTGCTTCCAGTGGGACTTTTACCCGACATTGAGATGAAATGACATCTCAAGCCCTGTCGCCCAATGAAACATATGGTTTGTAAGCATGGACGGCCCAACTCGCACCGCTTTGCCTGGGCAGGCTTAGACCCTCTAAGAGGTTTACCACTACTAATGTGCGGTCGGTTTCAGCTCTGCGTGGAAGCATCATGCAGCCCGTCTATTTTTTCAAGCTCCGATGGGCGAGGACCCCCTATTTGGTCGTATGAAGAAGATTCAGACAATTGTCATTTCTACAGTGCACGACAAAGACACTGGTCAGACTGTGAGGATACTGAGGATAAGTTGAATCTTCTCTTGGTACACATGTTCACAGATCCTATTTCGTTTGGCACGACTGTGGTAAAATCAATAAAGCACGTATTTCCAAGTAATATTAACCCTTTTTGTACCAGAAACCCCAAAACGGGCAATCAGTGCAGGCCCAGATCAGACGCCGCGTTCTGCAGCGTCTGATCAGGGTCTACACTATTTGCAAAAAGATAGCTTTTTTCCAGATATATTTTAAAGATAACACAACCTATCGCCCTGACTCCTGCTATACATGTACATGTATTCGATTTGCTACCATTTGTACCATTTGGTACAAAACGGGTTAATGACGCGTTTTAGATCATCGTTAACGCTATCGATTCCCTGACATTATTTCTAGGTGTTTGTTTCTGTATTTTTCAGATTTTCTCAATTAATAACAGCCTTTACAGCAGCCTATACACGTAGCCTTACTGATCAAGAACTAGACAATTTGGAAAAGGATCGGGTTCTAAATTTTAGACATATTACCACCGCGTTAAAATATAACAAACGTTCTAATCAGTAACAACGACAAGAACAAAAATGATAAAAAACTAACACATATTCGATAAGCTTCTGCAACCATTTGTTCATCCATATCTTTGGGAAATTCGTAGGTGTGATATAAGCAGTACATCATTTACGATCTCGAGCTGCCTCGGACACCTTGTTCTCATCCATTCTGAACATGTAAAACATGCAACTGTGGTATAAACAGGCAATCATTAATCTATTCGAACTGTCTCAGTTGCCATATTGTGATTAATACTGGTCATAGATGTGAGATTTACACGGACGATCAGCCTTACCCCCCGAAAAGGACCTAAGAACGCACAAAATGGTACATACTGGTGAGAGACCTTATAGCTGCGACATCTGCAGTAAATCATTTACCAAAAAAAGGTAATGGTCAATACTGGGGAGGGACAGTTTATCTGTGAGGCATGCAACAAATCATTTTTACACTGGAGCCACCTCAGAGTACATATGCGGATCCATACTGGTGAGAAACCTCATATCTGTGAGCTATGCAGTAAATCATTTACACGGTCGAACCACCTTAAAAACCACATGGCGATCCATACTGGCGAGAAATCTCATAGATGTGAGACATGTAACAAATACTTTACCGAAAAGAGCAATCTTAGCAAGCACATGATGATCCATACTGGCGAAAAATCGCATAGCTGTGAGATCTGCAGTAAATCATTTACTACAAAAAGCGGCCTCAGAAGGCACAAAATGATCCATACTGGTCACAGACCTCATAGCTGTGAGCTCTGCAGTAAATCATTTACCCAAACAGGCGACCTAAGAAGGCATATGATGATCCATACTGGTGAAAGACCTCATAGCTGTGATATCTGTGGTAAATCATACAACAACAAAGGCACCCTCAGCAAGCACAGAATGATCCATACTGGTGAGAAACCGTATACTTGTGAGACCTGCAATAAATCATTTTCTCAGTCATGCCAACTCAGAGTACACATGTTAACCCATACTGGTGAGAAACCTCATATCTGTGAGATTTGCCGCAAATCATTTGCCGCAAAAGGTTGCCTTAGAAGGCACAGGGTGATCCATACAGATGAGAGACTTCATAACTGTGAGCTCTGCATAAAATCGTTTAACCGAGAAGACGACCTACAAAGGCACAGGATGATCCATACTGGTGAGAGACCTCATAGCTGTGACATCTGTGGTAAATCATACAACAACAAAGGCACCCTCAGAAAGCACAGAATGGTCCATACTGGTGAGAAACCGCATACTTGTGAGACCTGCAATAAATCATTTTCTCAGTCATGCCAACTCAGAGTACACATGTTGATCCATACTGGTGATAAACCACATAGCTGTGGGACATGCAAGAAATCATTTACGCAATCGAGCCACCTCAGAGTACACATGTTGATCCATACTGGTGAGAAACCTCATAGCTGTGAGATATGCAGTAAATCATTTACACGGTCGAACCACCTTAAAAGCCACATGCTCAGCCATACTGGCGAGAAATCTCATAGGTGTGAGACATGCAACAAATCCTTTACCGAAAAGAGCAATCTTAGAATGCACATGATGATCCATACTGGAGAAAAATCGCATAGCTGCAAGATATGGAGTTAATAATTTACACGCCAGGGGCACCTTAGAGACCACATACTGTTCCATACTGGTGAGAAACCTCATAGAAGTAAGCCTCAATCATTTCATTTGATGACCAATAAAGTGAAAAAGCTCATAGTTGTGGAGTTAACCGGAATCGTTTGGGTACATGACCACGTGTCTTGTACAGCTAAGAAAACATACATTGCATGCAGGGCCACAATGGAGAGAAAATCAGTAATGATTAATAAGTTGATTGGTCACAAGTTTGTTTGTATTGGAGTTTAACGGCTCAGTCAACACTATTTTAGGTCATTTTTGAGCCGGTCAGTTTACCTATCCACACTTTTCCTGGTAAGGCTTATACGTAATCGGTTAACCAGTACAGTGAACATTCTTTCGCCAGAAACTGCCAACTGCCCTTCTTGAATCAGCAGAAGATAGAGAATGACCGTAGAAAAGATTTCATGATGAATCTCCATGACAGAATGTTGCCAACACCTGCAGGTATCAAACCCGCGTCCTCCTGATCACCAGTCAGACGCCCACCCGACTGAACTACCGGGGCCGGAAATTTGTCACAAAGGCACACAGGGATCAGTCTGCAATGTCGTTATCAGGGATTGTTATAAGAATCTTACATTGGTATGAGAGGTGGATGGAAAAATCCGTCCCGAGGGTCACTGTCCGGCATGAGGAGGCCGATATTAATGTAATCGGATCATCGAGGCTATTCTAACAAGTGTTTATAACATTTCCAAGAAACACATGTTATAGATATTTGTTAGAATCGCCTAATCGACGCGATTCTCACAAATGTCTGTAACATTTGTTTCTTGGAGTAATGTTTTGGAAAAGACCTTTTATAACCTAGCATAATCTTAACTGGGATTCTTTATAACGGCTAATTCATTATAACGTCACTCTTATGGGGACAAAACTGTAAAATGCCTACATGTAACTGGTACTTCTTATACCCACAGGCACCTCATTGAGGTAGGTTAATTGTTTGATTTGAGGTTTAACGTCCCTGTCCACACTGTAAAGGTCACTTTGGAGACGTTGCTTCCACTTTTGTGGGACTTTTACCCGACATTGAGATGGAATGACATCTCAAGCCCTGTCGCCCAATGAAACCAATAGGGGTTTATAAGCATGAACGGTCCGACTCGTGCGAACCGCTATGCCTGGGCAGGCTTAGATCCTCTAAGCGGTTTACCAGTACTCGTGTGCGGGTTGGTTTTGGCTCTGCGTGGAAGCATCATGCAGCCCATATATTTCTTCAAGCCCCGATGGACGGGTCCTCATGGAGGTATTTCTGATATTTATGAAGTAGGTAAGAATATAAGCTACATTTTCTGATAACAAGTGATTCTGTTCAAGTATTTTAACATATTTTAACATAACATATCGTTGACATTCGGGGTCAAAACGGCAAAACTTCCTTTGTTGGGGCAGAACGTCTGGCGTGAAACGTCTGATGCCAGTTTTTATCATTTATTTATTCAAACTTAAATAATTTTGCTTATTGTTTTTTATAATTAAAATATGGTTTATTATGGGGTTTAATTGTTAACTTCAGTGACAAAAAATTACGAATTTAGAAGTATGAAAGTTTTTCTTTGTTGCTATTAACATTTCATTATAATCCAATCAGGAGCTGCGAAGTACGCTTTCAGTCATTCACGTTTCGAGACAAAGAAGAGATAAATTTCGTCCTTGGAAAAATTGTCGAAATGTATCTTTAAAATTGTACAAATAATTATGGGGGTATATAGTTTTCGTCCTGTCGTTCGTCCGTTCGTTCGTCCGTCCGTCCAAAGGTTTGCCTCAAAGTTTCGAAGAGATTGTATCTTCTGAGCCCTTTGATAGATTTAGTTGATACATACACTGAAGTTAGATACTGGTCTAAAGATGTCATTGATACATGTCCGACCCCCACAGTGACCTTGATGTCAAGGTCACAGATTTAGAAATTTTATATTTGGTTAAAGTTTAATAACAAAATTCATAGACGCCTGTACATATTAAACTCGAAGACAAATTCAGCTGATACTTCCATCAACATTATATACCAGACCAAATATTTCGTGATGTATGTCTCTTCCCCCACGCACGGCGACCTTGACCTCAAGATCCCGGACTTAAAAATTTAACATTTGGTTAAAATTTTATGAAACTGTATGACTTGATGAAATACTTTATAGATGCCTGTATGTTCTAATTCAGTTGATACTTGCATCGATATTGCATACCCGTCCAAAAATTCCATTGATGCACATCCCGCCCTGCTGCTTCAGTAACTTTGATGCCCCCCAACCCTTCAGTAACTTTGGTGCATACCCCGCCCTGCTGCTTCAGTAACATTGATGCATACCCCACCCTGCTGCTTCAGTAACATTGATGCCCCCACCCCCTCAGTAACTTTGATGTTCTCACTCCCTAGGTCCATTTAGACATTTTATGTTTGGTTTTACAAGCACATTTATAGATTCTTATTGCTGCTTGACGTCTTCATTCATATTACTTACAAGCTCGAAAGATGTTTCAGAGGGTGGCGCTGCCTATACAATTTTCACCCCTTAAACCCCAATTTTAATGACATTACGATGACACACCCGTGTGACATAGTGCATTTTTCACATCTCCAAAATGGCTACTTTTCTGGTGAAACTTCGTGACAATGTTCTTATAAATACTGCAAACATAGGTTGTGGGTGCTCGTTAGAACCGCCGCAAACATAGGTTGTGGGTGCTCGTTAAAACAGCCTTATTGAGGCGCCCACAACCTATGTCTTGGAGCACACATAAGAACAAATAATGTATACCCACTTAAACCACAGTTTCTCTATATAAAGTGGGGTTTAAAGGGGTGTTCGTTTCACGGACTTGTTCACATGATTTTACTTAGGAGTGTACTTTATTGTTAATATTTCTGCCCCACAGTCTATGGTTTGAAATGAAATGTTTAAAATATCAGAATTTTATCTGAAATGTTTCATTTTTTGGTGGAAAAATTTCAATATATTTGAATAGGCATGTTTTCCTAATGCAAACAAGCGAACAAATAATGACCGCTGTCATGATTTTAAATAACTGGAGTATAGCATGCATACTACAGGATCTTCATTTGAATAGTCTCTTTCTCAAAAGGAATAAACACACATAAAACATAAAATAACTATCACAAGAATGAAGTAGAAAATATTTGAGCTCATTAAAATGACACTTTATTTCGTAGAAAAAAATCAAAAAACTTCATTTCACAAAAGTAAAGTTCCTTTAAAATGGACAGACTTTGTTTCCTAAGTATTTACAGTAATGAACCAAAGCGAAATCAATGACAGAGAATTCCCAAGAAGAAATTTGCCCTGGTGTACGAGGACTGTTCAAATATGAATGCACATAAAAATGATTCCGTGATAGATTTCGATGAAAAATTTATTTTGTCCCCTCAAAGTATTCCCCTTTAACAGATAAACAAACTTTCAGTCTTCTGATCCAATCATTGAATGCATTTTGGTAGTCTTTTCGATGTATACTATGAAAGCACTGGAATATTGCAGAACCGAGGTGTTTGCGCTGTACACATTTTCGACCAGAAAGGTATTTTTTCAGCCGCGGAAACAAAAAAAAAGGTCACACGGGGCAAGGTCAGGGGAATACGGGGGGTGAGGGAGTTCAACAATCTTTTCCTGCTTCAGATAGTCTTGCACAATAAACGCCTTGTGCGATGACGCATTGTCATGTAGCAATCTGACATTGGCCAAACCAGTTGCGGGTCTACGTTCTTTGAAATATTTCTTCAATTTTCGAAGAACTTTATTCTTGTAAAACTTTGCATTTACAGATTTGCCTTTAGGCACAGCAACCTGAATAGCAGGGCCCTGATTTGAAAAGAATATGGCATACATTACCTTCTTGACGCTCATGGTCCGCTTTGCAATGCATGGTCTTTTGCAATACTTTGTCGCCCATATTTTGTTCTGAATCTTTCGTTTTGGCTCAAAAAAGTGAACCCATGTCTGGTCACCTGTGACGACATTAGCGAAAGTCCTTGCATTGTAATTTGGAAACTTTTTAAGCAACTTCTTGGCGCATTGAACGCGTGTCTTTTTCTGCTCATCTGTCAACAGATGGGGAATCCATCTAGCAAAGATCTTTCTCATTTTCAAATCCCGTTTCAGAATTGTATGAGCTTCTCCTAATGAGATGCCAACCAAACTAGCTATTTACCTAATGTTGTATCTTGCATCGGTAGCAACTATTTCTTTCACTCTAGCAACCATCTTGGCAGATTTTGCTCTTTTCGGCCGACGAACATGTGGTGCATCTTCTGTTGAGCCTAGCCCACAGCTGAATTTCTTATACCAACGAAACACTGTCGGAAAAGACATTTCATTATTCCCATAAACCGAACATATTTCATCAAAAATGTCTTTGCACCGTACACCAATAATACAACGATTCTTAATATAGGACCGTATTTCAACGGTATACTCTGACCTTCTTCCAACCATGTTTTGTATTAGTATACAAGAGTAGACAATGTTTATCTAACGATATACATGGCTTAAGTAAACGGATTTTAACAGGTTTAGTATCAATGTATAGGTAAAATGTTTTTCTACGCTGTGATATTTATTTCCAGGTGATTTTCGCATTAGTGCATGAGAAAACGTTCTACTTGAATTCATATTTGAACAGTCCTCGTATATTTCACAACTTCTGTTGCATGCACAAATAGATGGGTTTACGATCAGTACTAACATTAGAAACAACCCCTGGCTGTGTGATGAAACCAAACATTATAATAATCATGACTGTTCGTTCCCAACGATGTTAAAATGCTGTCAGTAATTTCCAGTGGCTATTTTGTGATACAAGTTGCCGTACTGTTAATTCAGCATTTTTCCCAACTTTAAGATCCAAGTTGCCGTACTCCTTTGTTTTGCCTTTTTGAAAGAAAACTGCAGTATAAAGCGAGCGTTTCGATTAAAACTTACACACAACAACTTTTCTAACCTTCTGACTGTTCCGACATGGAACAAGGAAGGACAGTGGTCTTTAATCAAAGCAAAAAACGAGTACTTTCCACGAAAAAGATAATTTGTTCTTGGTACCAGCTATCAAGATTTCAGTCTGTTTAGCGATTTCCAGGGAGTTGTTATCAGACTTATGAAAACAGGCAAGAGCTAGATATCTCTCCGACATATCCATTTTGCTTTAAATGGCAGAATCCTGTAGAAACATGTAAATAGCTTTTTACCTACCTTACTGTGTGCCATGCTTGCGATAAAAATATTGATTTCGCTGGCACTTTTCACTAACAAGTTGTTCTGGAGTCGATGCTACACGGTGATGACAAGCGGGATGATATGGTCAGAGACAGAATTGTGACAGGTGTCAAAAACTAAAAAAAAATCAGAGCAAAACTGCTGAATGAGGGTTCAAACTGTAATATGCAGTACGTCGGTCAAACTAACCGCATGCTTAAAACTAGATTGAACGATAATTTCAAAATTCAATATTGGACTTAAATCTCTTCTGCAACAATGTCTATCGGAACCCGAATTTTATGGTGACTTAGTATATAAATTCAGAAAAATATATAACCGCAATGACTTTAGCACCCAATTTCGTAAAATCATTCTTCGATATAAAAAGATTGGGTACAACATGGATATTATACGACAGACTACATGCATGGTAGTTAACCCAATCACTGTTGGCAACTTTGCTTCCCTCTTTAATTGCACGCCGGTGGGTCAGGCCTCAGATTCTATGACGGTTCCAAAGTAAAGGCTTATTGAAAATTAGAGAGATCTAATTCAAGGTAATGTTGGTTGGTGCCTGATGTTCTGTCTCTGGTCGGGCCCATCGGAGTCTAACTGTTGGTTTTCTTTTGCTCCAGCATTTCAGTGGTTTCTTGCTGTCGAGTCCTCACCGTTGTCTCACCTCTGTGGTTCTTTGATTATTTGTGTTCACGGAGATGTTGCACTGATGAGTTAGGTGGCCTTCATGCGGACTGAACAAATTATTTGTCGAAATCGCGATGTGGCCACGTAAAATCGATTTAAGCCCCCCAGTGGAAATCTTTCCACTGACCGTTCCAAGGCGGTTCTTCTGTTGCGATTTATTTATGTTGTTGTTTGTTGCTTACTGTGTGTATCACTTCTGTCTTTTTATTTTGGATGGCCATATGGCCATTTTGTGGGAAAGTAACTGTCCTTATGACCTTCCTTTGTTTAGGTTTCCATTATGGTCTGGTCGCTTAATGTTTGTGTTTCTTTCCCTTTGGTGTCTTTGATGGGTGGAGTAAGTTAATTTTATCGATTTCTGATTTTTGTTTTACTTCTACTTTTCAAAACATGAATTATATCTATCACAGGATAGTGCAATGGAAGATGAAATCCTAAATGCTCTGATAAAGAAGCATTACAACAAATCAGATCATTGCAGTAAGTCGGACAAACAGAAAACAGAGGCTAAGCCTGAGAAACAAACGTGTTGTAAATGCGGATACGGAACGCGGTGTACCAAATGCAAACGTTTCAAAATGTGTAAAACAAAGCCATTAAATTCAGTGAATCCATTGAATGATGAATGGTCGGTGAACTCTCGGTAAAATCAATGACAGATCAATAAACTTTCAGATCGACACTGGTGCAAGATGCAATTTAATGTCATAGGATACATTTTATTCCATTGGAATTAAAACACCATTGAAAGAGACGTCTTCAAAACTGACATCATTCAGTGGACATAAATTAAGACCTGCTGGAGAAGTACAAGTGCCGTACGAAATTCAAGGTAACGATTGTTATATTGTCACCGCAATTCACCGAAGGCAAGCGCGAGAGGGGTATATATTTTTGCTCACGGGGTATATGAAAAATAATTGCCCTTGTGCTGTCCAATCAAATCCTGGAAATTTCTTTGCAGTATTTGTTTGATTTTAGGTTTAACGTCCCCGTCAACACTGTAAAGGTTATTTTTTGGAGACATTGCTTCCAGTTTTGTGGGACTTTTACCCGACATTGAGATGAAATGGCATCTCAAGCCCTGTCGCGAAATGAAACCAATAGGGCCATAGGGCTTGAGAAGTCATTTCATTTCATGTCTTTGCAGTATAACAATTTAGGATGTATACATGTATGTTTCACTGAGTTCATTGTGTTTTTATTTTCAGCTGTCACGACACAACCAAAGGACTGGTTAAGTTGTTCTCACTAAATCTTCAAGGAATTGTAAACATGCATTACTACAAAATGGAATGGCGGACAGAATATGACAATTTGATAGTTTACACCCTTCGGTCATGAAGGAATATTTTATGCTGATTTTCTTCTAGACGGAAACGTTTAAACATTAGTTCATATAACATAGCTGTTATATATCACACATGTGAATTGGCAGAAACCGTTCTCACTACCTGACGTACTGAAGAGAATATAATCTCACGGATAGCTTCGTGAACACATCTGTATGGATCATTTGGACCGTCCTTCTTACTATATGTGCATGTATCACGTTACCTAAAGTAAACGAGGCTTATTTACAGCGATGGGAAATGTTATGTTTAGTCAAATGATCCGATAAACCATTCAGCAGTATTACTGGCGAAAAACAAAGTACATGTACTTGTGATATATTGTTTGTCATTCGTTTTCATAGCAGCCTGCAGGTCTATATTTGAAAGAAATCTGTCAGACGTAGGATATTTGTTATCACATGTACGGTCAACAGAGGGTTCGTTTGGATGAACTTATTTAGATATACACTATAATAAAACCCATCGGTGTGAGATATGCAATATTCGAGCAACCTAAAAACTCACATGTTGATCCACACTGGCGAGAAACCTTATAGCTGTAAAATTCACCCTGTTGATCCATATACGTAAGAAACCTTATAGATGTTAAATGTGTGATGAAACGTTTACCAATTCGGGCACTCTTAAAAAAAAACATGTTCATCCATACTGATAGGAAATCTCATAGATGCGAGATGTGCAATAAAATATTTACACGACCGAGCGGTCTCAGAAACCACATGTTTACCCATACCGGCGAGAAACCTTATAGCTGTGTGATTTGCAGTAGATCATTTGCACTGTCGAGGGGCCTAAGAAACCACATGTTGGTCCATAATGATGATAGGCAACATAGATGTGAAACATGCGGTAAGGCGTTCACGAAGTCAAGCTACCTCAGAGACCACATGGTGATACACAAGGGCGAAAAACCTCATAGATGTGAGATTTGCAGTAAATCTTTTACACAATTGGGCGGACTCACAAGCCACATGGTGACCCATACTGGTGACAAACCTTATATATGTGCGATGTGCAGTAAAGCATTTGTCAGCTCAAGTAAACTCAGAAGCCATATGTTGATCCATTCAGGTGAAAAAACTCATAGGTGTGAGATATGCAGCAAATCATTTACACAGTCGAGTAGCCTTAAAAGCCATATATTAATACATACTGGTGACAGGCCTTATAGATGTGAAAGGTGCAATAAATCATTTACACAGTCGAGCTCACTCAGAGTCCACATGCTGACCCATACTGGTGAGAAACCTCATAGATGTGAAATGTGCAGTAAATCATTTACACAGTCGAGCAGTCTCAGAACCCACATGTTGAAGCATACGGGTGAGGAGCCTTTTAGGTGTGAAACGTGTAATAAATCATTTACACGGCCGGGCTTACTAAGAGACCACTTAATGACCCATATTGGCGAGAAACCTCATGGTTATGTTACATGCAGTTAGAAATTTACCACGCTCACCCACCACAGAGACCACATATTGATCCACAAGTGTGAGAAACCTCATAAATGCATATGTTTATGGAGCGTGTCCATTAAAAATTAAATCAGAGTTGTATCGGTAAAAACTAAAGCATTTGTGCGACTATGTTTTACATTTGTTTCTTTTGTTTGATTTGGAGATAAACAGTCCAGTCAACACTGTTTAGGTCATTTTTGAGCCAGTCAATTTACCTGTCCACACTTTACCGGGCAGGCTTACACCTAAGCGGTTAACCAGTACAGTGCACACTCTTTCGCTAGAAACTGACAACTGCAATTCTTGGATCAGCGGAAGGGACAGAATGACCGTAGAAAAAATTTCATGATCGATCTCCACTGCAGGCATCGAACCCGCGTCCTCCTTATCACCAATCAGACGCACATCCAACTGAGTTACCGAGGCCGGCACGACGTTTTACATGTAAATGGAAGAAAGCATTTACATTTTTGTTGATTTATAAATAGAGGACATATTTTTATATTGTTGAATAGTTTTGCTGATACCATTGTATTCTTTGATGTACTGTACAGGATGCTACATGTAACACAACAAAACCATGCTATTAAGGCCACCTAAATTTGAGACAAAATCTGCTTTCAAAAGCTTCTTGAGAAGATGTCTCTTATGCCTTCCTTTTTCATTCTAAAAGACCACCTTTGAACTGCCCCGAAGATTGTCTTAACATCACGTTGACCGGCCCCCGCCCATATGGACTTGAAGAAATATATAGGCTGCATGATGCTGCGCTGAAATCCACCCGCACACGAGTACTGGTAAACCGCTTAGAGTATCTAAGCCTGCCCAGGCAAAGCGGCGCGAGTCGGCCCGTTCATGCTTATAAACCCTACTGGTTTCAGGGTGACAGGGCTTGAGATGTCATTTCATCTCAATGTCGGGTAAAAGTCCCACAAAAGTGAAGCAACGTCTCCAACATAACCTTTACAGTGTTGACGGGGACGTTAAATCTCAAAACAAACAAAACAAAACATCACGTTGACATATCGATGTAATGAATACCCTCTCAACCCCACGTTTTTATGAGGAAATCTGGGGCTTATAGGGTTATATATCATTTTACTTATTTCTGCTCCAAGGCATACGTTGTGGGTACTCGTTTGTACCACGTCAATGAAGAGGCTCTAACCAGTACCACGACCTATGTTCAAAAAAAAAATATCACGCATTTTCACCAGAAAGATAACCGTTTTGGAGATAAAATATATAGAGGATAGGTAATTAGTTCTTTGTGGTGGATACCAATATTATTTCATCGAGTGTGTTGAAAGCATTCGAATTTTCACGAGTGCGAAACACGAGTAAATATTCAGATGTTTTGGACACAGGATGAAATACATTTGGTATCCGCCTCAAAGAAGTAAATGTTCATTTTATTTTATAATTTATTAGGGTACTTGTCAGGTGATCAGCTGTTCATTTGGGAATCGAGACAGTTCCCCGACAAGACAGTTCCCCGACACGGTTTTTGGAGACAGTTCCCCGACACATTTGAATACAGTTCCCCGACACTTTTGAAGACAGTTCCCCGACACTTTTGAAGACAGTTCCCCGACACTATTGTTCAAAGTCAAATGACCTGTGACTGATCATGATGGTTATCATAATTGATAGTTATTATGTGTTCATCAATATTTTGAAGACAATTCACCGACAGACGTTTAGAAAAATTAAATTATGGGTTCATCGACATTTTTGAAGACAGTTCCCCGACAGACTTTTACATGTATAAAATAAAAGCTTATACTTGATACCATTATCAATAAGTTTAATGAATGTACCTGAAATTAAGCGAACTAGCATGTTCAGTTAATGAACATGCACACATTTAAACAAAAAAAAAATGTCTTCTAGGAAACGCAATAGTATAGACACATCCAAACACTAGGTCATCACTCAATATTACTATTTGCCGGGACTTACCGGTGGTTGGCAGAAAACGTAAAGGGCCGTTTATCGCCATTGTAAATGCTATGTTATTTTCTCTAAACTTGTATTTTGTTTGGAATCGAAACGACAAAATTGACCTTTAAACTTTAATAATAGACATGTCTTGGCTAGTAATTATGGGTTTCTAGAAGATTTGGGGATGTTTGGATGATTAAATTACCTGTTAAACTTATACAGGTGACATGGCGAGAGGGTCTTAATAATTTGTAAAAAAAATGCGCAAAACGAATGACTGAAGGCGGAAGATACACGAATGAGCTCTAAAATATATTCATCTACTCATTTTAAGTGTAATTCGACCGATTTTCTATGACAGTCAACTTAAATAAGCCTGAAATATTGAACCTATTTACAATGTGTTTATATGGAAGCAGGGGCTTTTTGCCAACCACGAAAGATTGTAATCAAAAGGAAAAAATAATTTTGCGCATGCGCAATGACAGGTAAACAAGGTCACGTGTCAAAACATTGGATCCGTCTATATTTCTAATTGTCATTTTTCCATATATTAAACATTTGAAAAATGAAGAAACTATATTTGTCGACATGTGACATGCAAACTTTGTTCACGTTGATTAGTATACATGCAGATGTATGCTGATCACTGTCGTCAAAGTTTGTTCCCGTACTAGTACTGCTACTTTGGAACTAATTGCCAATTATAATTATCAGTCACAGGTCATTTAACTATGAACAATAGTGTCGGGGAACTGTCTTCAAAAGTGTCGGGGAACTGTCTTCAAATGTGTCGGGGAACTGTCTCCAAAAGCCGTGTCGGGGAACTGTCTTGTTCCCGTTCATTTGCCATATTTTTCATCATTAAAGACACTTATCATATATTTAGTTAGATCCTTTGAAAGCAAAGCATACACCAAATAAACGAAAATAGCAGTCTGCTCATGACCAATACTGAAATGTGCAACACCGGCTACGCCCTCTAGCGCCGCCTTAATCAGAACTCTATTTTCAAAATGAACTCAATGATCCCAAAGGACTGAAATACCTGGATAAAATGCACGGACAACAGATCATTTTCATCATTTTGAGTATATGCAGTGTCTTTTGGTCGCAAATCGGTCAACAAATAACACATCGGGACAGCTACATGTACATACCGAAAATATCCACTTCATTTATGTAGAACCACTCAGTCCCTGAAAATTTACAAATTGGGAAAATGGATAAAATGGACGGACAAAATAATTTGGTTACGTGCACGGTCAAACATAGCATATGGGATAAGATGCACGGATAGTCGACTATCATGGCTGAGAGAAAGCAGTTTTTGTTTGCTGCGAGGTCCCCATTTGCTCATCAGGCTTACAACTATCATCTTCGCCGCATTGATAAATAAATAGTATATTTGCATTTAATCAGCTAATGGCAATGGAATTTGATTGTCAGGGTGGGGAAACTTCTTTCGGTAATAAGAACTGATCTGAGATGAAGAAAATAACACAATCTATCCTGTAAGAATTTCATCTCCATCTTAGATGATACCGGGCTATGTTATGTTTTCATAGCTTGGGACCTACCTTTGTTCAATCCCAACATGAAAATGGTTTTCCACAGACATTTGCAGTTTTTTTCTATTTTTTTTTTAATATTGCATGAAACTCGATAAAATATTTTCAAGGCTAAAGCACGGTAACGTGCAAGTTTCGATGCAAATAACGATTGGTGATTCAGGCAATAACCATACAGCATCAAAACATGTACATGTATTAATTTAGAATAATCAGTTTTGTAAGGAAATAATGATCATAATTCTTAGTGTTAATGAAAAAAGAAGCCAAAAATTCACTAAATTTACAAAAAAAACAGGCAACTGATTTCAATATAAACATTCCCGTAGGTTATCATATGACATTTTCCATATCATACCTCATATAAGTCCGGGGGTCAAACGTCCGAGTGCTGATATGGGTCGAAAGCTGATGTTGGGTTTGGTGTGAAAATGCCATATCATTATCTTTGTACATGTATCATCTATTTATTAGATATGTTCTTTAACAAATAGATCAGCTGTAGCAGTGATTTGTTGAGAAATATATCACTGTTTGGAGGTCAGTTGTAAGGTATAAAGCGCTTAGCGTGTGTGATTTATCTACACGACTTAAAACTGACCGACAAACTGTGAGATATTACTCAACAAAACACGCTCACAGAGGGGATCTATTTCGATCTAACACAATAAAAGTCGACTAAATGCTGTTGTTCCGTTCATATTATCTTAACAGTTCTTAATAGAAAATAGAAGTGAAGGCAATGATTAGGAATCGATACAGTCAACTCACAGCTCCCATCAGTGATACCAAAGGGAAAGAAACACAAACATGAAATAACTAGACTCTACTGGAAACATCAATAGCGGAAAGCCAAAAAGACAAATACTTTCCCACAAAATGGCCAATTGGCTATCAAAAACAAAATAGTATAAGCGAAACACACACTCAAAGATTTGTCTGTTTGTTTGATTTGAGATTTAACGTCCCCGTCAACACTTAAGAGGTAATTCTGGAGACGTTGCTTATAATTTTGTGGGACTTTACCCGACATTGAGATGAAATGACTTCTCAAGCCCTGTCGCCCAATGAAACCAATAGGGTTTATAAGCATGGGCGGTCCGGTCCTACTCACACCTGTTTGTCTGGGCAGGCTTAGATCCTCTAAGCGGTTTTTATACGCCCGTTTGGAAAACGGTCGAATTATGTTATGCCCCCGGCGTCCGTCCGTCTGTCTGTAAACTTTTCGTTTCCGGATAACTTCTACAGTTTACATCCGATCAAGATGAAACTTCATACATAGTTAGACCATGATGTGGGGCAGCGCATATTGTTTCGCGGTTAAGGTCCACCAAATATAAATAGAGTTATGCCCCTTTGAAATTTTTTGTAAACTTTCCGTTTCCCGACAACTCTCATGCAGTTTACATCCGATCAAGCATAGTTAAACCATGGTGTAGGGCAGCACATATTGTTTCGAGGTTACGGTCCACCGGCGCGGTCGGGTTCACATCCATCGGGACCAAGGGATTGTAGAACGCTGGAACCGGCCCCTCGCAGACCGGCTCTTCGGACACCACTACGCTGAAGAGATGCGACTCACTTCTGGTCAGCGGCCTACAGAGTGGGTGAAAAGGTTGCCTGCCGTTGTGACAGCCTTGAATGGTGAGGTCACCCGACTGACCGGCAAAAAGCCCACTGAGGCTATAAGGGCGCGATCGGTGGCACAAAAGCCCTCCTCTGTAGTTCCTGGTCGTCCTGTTGGTCTCGAGGAGACAATAATCCCCCCCGGCGTCGGCGCTCGTTATTTGTACCAGCCTTGCGAGCTTGAAGCTGGTCGTCGACGCGCTACAGACCCTGTGTGGTCTCTTGATGTGCACCGGCTCGGGCGCACAGTCACCAAGCCCGACGAGCCCGTGGTGTATTACTTGCAGGATGGACCTCAGCGTGATTTTGTGCGTGAAGAACTCCTTGTGCCACCGGACACTCAGCTTCCTCCGGATGGGGTTCTCAAGCGCTGAGCTCGAATCCATCCACCGGGTGACAATTTATCAGTTTGGTTTACGTCCTACTTCAGTGGTCCTTGGTCTCGGAACTTTCGCCTGCAGTACCTCGATGTTCTGGGGGGTCTGTAGTTGCCGGCGTAGCGAACACCCCACAGACAATTGCTATGGAGAGAGACAAGTATACCCATCTTTCAGCCATATCCACCAGTTTCTCTACTACGGAGGGGTTCGGCGGCTCGACCTCATATCCGTCTATAGCGGAAGACACACCCACCAACACATCTGCGGCCTGCTTTGTGAGCGATTCGAGCGACTTTAGGTTGTCGTACAGCAGGGTATAGAAGCTTCAGAGAGGCAATTATCTCCGTCAACGAAATCGACACCTTCTCTGTGGTGGTTTCAAACCGACTCAGGGTTTCTTTTAGGAGCTCATAGAATTCGTTGATGGTCGGCCAATTTGCCGACTTGGCTTGGCCGATGCTATCGCGTTGCAACAATCGTAGATCGTCGACGACGCTCTCCTCTCTTTCTGCCTTCTCCGTTGCGGCATTGGGTGTCTCCTCCTCTGTTGCGGCATTGGGTGTCTCCTCTGCCCAGAGCATCTGAACCCTCGCAGCGCCTACGCCGAACTGCTTCTTCACCCTACTCACAGGCGCCTTACCTCGCAGGGCCTTGATTTCCTGGATCTCCTCCTGGATTAGAGCTCTCTTGGGAGCCATCGTTTATCCTATGATTTCAGAGTTCTTTAGATTGACCACCCCAGTTCCTCAACGAACGCGTCCATCTCTTGTTGTGTGATGTAATCTTTGTAACCATATGCCCGTGTGTCAACTCCGTTTTCTGCGATCCAATGCTTGGAATCGAAGGGCGACAACGACACCTTGTTGAAATGCTGCCCGTATATGCGGTGACGCTCCGACCTAAGAACATCCATGCCATGGCGGAAGGTTTGCTTCTCAAAGAGAGCCTCTTTGAACTGCTCGTGCCTGATGCGCTTCTTGACAGTTGCTTTTTTTCTCACACCCTTGGCCTTCTTAATGTTCTTTCCAGATGCCTGGAGGATGGAGTACATCTTCGGCCGCAGGCCCACATATTCGGCGATTGACTGCCCGGCGTCCTCGTCCTTCATTTTTCCGAGAACCTTCTTGTTCTCTGTGCTGTGCAGCGGGTGGTCTTTCGGGTAGTCGGACGTGCCGTAGAGGCCCTGGTGCTTGGCCATGTCCTCGTAGTTATCCTCTATCTCGATTTTCAGGAGCAGGCTGTCGGTGTCCGTGTAGAGGAGCTGGCAGCGGTCTTCGTACTGACTCTGGAGCCGTTTATAATAGAAATAGTACATCAGGGTTTTTGAAAGGTCCAGAATGCTCATACCTACGTAAATCGGGCGATTGAGCACTAGACGGCTCTTTTGCATCTGGACTGCTGCAAGATCATCGTCGAAGATGTTGGCTCTGGCAAAGGCTGGGCTGGCGATGAGACGCCTGAGTTTATCTTCCTCGTTGGCGCGGACCTGCTCGACGTCGACAAGCCTGCGGAGGTTCTCCATCGTCTTGACGAAGACCGAATTGTTCATGATCTTGTAGAGATCCTCCTCAATGTCACTGGTGGCCTTCTTCCGGAGCTCAGTATTCATCCGGATGTAGGGCTCCATCCAGGGGCTCTGCTGGAACCGGAGGGCACGATGAATCTTGGTCAGACGCATACCCAGAGACATGTATAGCTGGAGATTCCGATAGTGGAGCACGTAACGGTCTATGTTGCGAAGGTTGGGTACCACATTCTCAACCTCTGTAGGTGCTCCCCCCAAAACTCCATCGAGAAGTTCGCCCTGGTACTCCGACATCCACTCCTTCTTGACCACTAGGCGCTCTGGTGCTAGCGGGTAGGCATTGTGTGCCTTGTGCAGCTCTGCTGGATATTCCATATCTACCTCTAGGATATAGCCCTCTTCATTGTCTGCGGTAGTTCTGCAATGGTTTCTACGAGTCCCGATACATCAACACACTGGAAGTCTCTGATGGGGAGGGCCTGGCTCATAGCCCATCCATAGAGATTGATCGCATCGAGATATAAGATATAGCTACTGGGTTTTTCTGGGTCATAATCCTCGACCTGAGGATTGTTGGCCTTGGCATATCATTTTGATACCATCGAGATACATCCGCGCATCCCCTTCTCGACAAACAGGTGTTGGTCGTAGTCTGTAAGCAGCTCGAGCTCCACTCCTGTCTTTTTAGGAGGGCGTCCCACGAAAACCCCGGGCTGGTGTAGTAGTGCGCTGGGTCTAAACCGTACTGAGTCAGGGATGTCTTTCGGAATTCCTCAAAGACATCTGCCAGCAGGAGAAGATCTGTGCGAGGTCGTGGTAGTCCCCCAGGGTCTTACACCCACAGACCTATCATACTCTATGCGCGTGGGCGTAGTCGTCGTCGCTGATGTGCTCGTCGGTGAGCTTGCTGTAGAATACCTCTTTCGGATGGAGCTTGGTCTCGGCGAAACGGTCCCAGGAGTCCATATACTCGTAGGGGTAGATGCCCTTCCGGGTCAAGAGCTGGAGCCTCTGACGGTTTGGTTCGTATTGGGATGTGATCTTGAAAGACTCTGGCTGGTTTGACGCCACCAATTTGTCGAGGGAAGCGAGCAGGAACTGGGCGCTATCGATGAAACGGAGCTGCCCGAGAGAGAAGGAGATGTATTTTTCTGTGTTATTAGGGATACAGGAGACTCTGCCTTCGACCCTCGAGATGGCCTGCATGAGCAAGTGGGAGTCGTACCCTCTGAGGTTCTGGAACACCACGGGAATAAAGGTGGTCGTTGGGCTTAGCCGCAGCTTAAGGTTGCAGGCGTTGTGAGCTGCCCATCGATATTTATCCATGATATGGCAGTGGTCGCGGACAGAGTCACCGTTTAGCGGTTTTTCGCATATATAGCACATCGCGGCATTGTTATGGGCCTGGTAGCCCTTTCGTGTCATCCTTATGTTTTTAGGGTTGGCTAGCACGCTCTTAATCTTGCGCTGCTTTACCTTGAGTGATTTTAAGAAGTGCTCTGTTGCATTTGGGCCGCGATACGCGGCAGGCGGCTTTGTCGTTCCATCACACCGCACCACGATATAGCAGTAGCTGCAAGCCTCATGTTTTTGTGTTCGTTGAGTGCTACTTTTTGTAGGATCGCGTTCGGGGCCCTCGATCTTGGTGGTGAAAGCCTCAAATAAAAATCAAAAATGAGTTCCTTTAAGAGCAATGAAAACATTCATAAGAAAGAAGATGGGTCATACTACGTAGTTTCGGCTAATAAAGCCTGATCAGTGACCCTGTAATGATCCGGCATAGAAAGCCAGAGGAAACATACTGCAATTTTGCGAATTTCGAATAGGCAGTCGATTCAAAGACTGATATAAATCAAAACGGGGTCCAAATAATTAAAAACCTGTCTAGAATATGAGTCTAAACCAATTATTTATTTCTGATTTCTCAGAATATTAACGCTGATCTCAAAGGACCAAAAGTAAAATATAAACTGCACTATGGTTGATGTACGGGGAGACGTTTTACGGCCGCCACACGGCACAACACCAGCTGCAGTGAAGGCAAATAAAAATCAAAAATGAGTTCCTTTAAGAGCAATGAAAACATTCATAAGAAAGAAGATGGGTCATACTACGTAGTTTCGGCTAATAAAGCCTCATCAGTGACCCTGTAATGATCCGGCATAGAAAGCCAGAGGAAACATACTGCAATTTTGCGAATTTCGAATAGGCAGTCGATTCAAAGACTGATATAAATCAAAACGGGGTCCAAATAATTAAAAACCTGTCTAGAATATGAGTCTAAACCAATTATTTATTTCAAAGTCTGCATAGATGACGAATGGGGTTGGTTGCTGCTTGTGGTGGTTCTGGAAGGTGAGCTTGTTCTTACCCTCTTCTGGTATCTCCACCCGGACAGCCGTCTGGCCGATGCCCTCGCACTCAAGCTTGTAGGCCTCCAGCAGATCTTTTCTCGTGTATCCATGAAGACATCGCTCACAGAAGTGCTTCTTATTACTGTGCTTGCTCTGGTCAAATAAGAGGCGGCTGAAGCGCTTGATCAAGGTGTAGTGGAATTTACCGGCCTTTTCGATCAGCAATAGGTTGATCCTTGGTATTTCTTGTGGCTGCTTGCTGAGGCGGTATATGATGATACCCTTGTCCCAGCCAAAGATACTGATGGCTAGGTTGTTCTGCCGCTCAAATTTTGGTATCTGTGTGATGGGTGTGTGACTATCAATCCCTCCAAGTTCAGATCATCATAGGTAGGATACCAACTTGGTCTGTGTGGGTTATGTGGTGGTGGCGGATTTGGCAGAGCCGCTCGGAGCGTCCATTGAAAGCAGTCTTAGTCCTTGTTCTTTATGTTAACCAGTGCCTTCTTATATCTTAATTCTGCTGGGAGTGGAATGTAGGACCTACCCCGAAGAGGCTGATATCTGGCAATGTCCAGCCAAAGGGTCTGTACATGATCAACCCAGCCAGACCCTCTCTGCGTCCACTTTTCGAGTGTTTCCTGGATCTGTGGGAAGGTTTTATCGAGAGCCCCCTTGATTTCGCTGGCCTGGAGAAAGGCCTCCTGTTTGTGGCGCAGCACGGGGGTTGTATACTCCTCACTACCGTATGGGTTGTCCTTCCGAAGCTGAATCTTGAGAGCCAACTGGAACTTAACACCACCCAGCGCCTCGATCTCTTCCTCGAGCTTGCTACTGATTTGGGGCACCACAGCCTCGAGGAAAGTCCTGGGGTTTGCACTATGATGTTTATTGGCAGGCACGTCCATCTGCCAGCCCCTCAAGAAGTCGCCAATAACCCATGGGGTCTGCCTGAAGATAAGCTGTTGCTCAGCAGATGTAAACAAATCCAGGATCTCATCCTGATATTCCTTGACGGACCTCAGGACTTTCTCGCTGGGGATAGGGCCAAATTCTTCTTCGATGGCTTTTCCTTTGGCGGCCTTCTTTTTGCGTGGTGGTGGGGTAGGACGATATTTTTCAGGCTGTAAGGGTTTTAATAGGCGCCCTTTTACAGAGTCTGGGATAGGCTCATCCAAGATGTTTCGTTTGAGAGTCGAATAATCTTCAGATATTGCATCCATAATAGCTATATCTTCATATACCTATGTGTTGATTTTTCTCTAATTGATATTTCTCTAATTTCTCTAACAGTTATACTTCATATACCTATGTGTTGATATTTCTCTAATTGATATTTCTCTAATAGCAATTCATAATACCTACGTATTGGGTATTTCTCTAAAAGTTATACTTCATATACGTATGTGTTGATATTTCTCTAATTGATATTTCTCCAATAGTTATAATTCATAATACCTATGTATTGGTATTTCTCTGACAGTTATACTTCATATACTTATGTGTTGATATTTCTCTAATTGAAATTTATCCTGGAAAGTCGTCTCGCTTCTTTTTGGAAACTTTTAGCATAGTGTTTCTTATGGTAGCATTAGTTATAGGCGCTGGTAGCGCCGCATGATTTGCACAGCTTACGTGGGGTCTTCACAGCCACCCCACAACCTCGACAGATCCAAAGACCCCGCCTCTGGAGAAAACGGCGTTGTGGATACAACAGTAGGTTCCTCGACATCTCCTCCCACAAGCTTCCGTTGTTCCGATATTGATCCATGCACACTCCCGCATTGTGTTTCTGGAATTAGCAGTGTTGTAGGCAGAACAGTAGATTCCTCTACATCTCTTCCCACAAACTTCATTTGTTCTGACCTTGATCCAAGCACACTCCTGCATTGTGTTCTCTTTATAGTCTATATATAAATATTGTCTAAATCATCGACCGGTCATCTGACCCCCACGGCTCGCAGGAATTGAGTCTATTTACGCGAACCCCTCATAGTGTTCTCCACATTCTTTGCAGGTGCATATAAAGGTCGATGGCTTGTCTCCGGCGCCGATCTGAACCTGGCGGTTTTAGTGGTTTCGTCTGTGGCAACGGGGACAGGCGAAGAGGATGGAAGTTTTTAGCTCACCTGACCGAAGGTCATGGTGAGCTTTTGTGACAGTAAGATGTCCGGCGTCGTCGTGCGTCGTCCGTCGTCCGTCGTCCGTCGTGCGTAAACTTTTTCTTGTGAACACACTAGAGGCCACAGTTTTGGTCCAATTATCATCAAACTTGCTCAGAATGATAATCATGACAATATCTCGGTCAAGTTCGAATTTGGGTCATGTCGGGTAAAAAAGTAGGTCAGTAGGTCAAATCATAGAAAAACCTTGTGAACACTCGAGAGGCCACAATTTTGGTCCAATCATCATCAAACTTGCTCAGAATGATCATTGTGACAATATTTTAGTGAAGTTTGAATATGGATCATGTCGGCTTAAAAAGTAGGTCAGCGGGTCAAATCATAGAAAAACCTTGTGAACACCCTAGAGGCCACAATTTTGGTCCAATCATAATCAAACTTGCTCAGAATGATCATCATGACAATATCTTGGTCAAGTTCGAATATGGGTCATGTCCGGTCAAAAAGTAGGTCAGTAGGTCAAATCATAGAAAAACCTTGTGAACACTCTGAAGGCCACTGTTTTGGTCCAATTATCATGAAACTTGCTCAGAATGACCATTGTGACAATATTTCAGTCCAGTTCGAATATGGGTCATATCGGGTTAAAAAGTAGGTCAGCGGGTCAAATCATATAAAAACCTTGTGAACACCCTAGGGGCCACAATTTTGGTCCAATCTTAATCAAACTTGCTCAGAATGATCATCATGACAATATCTCGGTCAAGTTTGAATATGGGTCAAATGGTTCCGGTCCGTTGCACATCTAGGTCACAGGAGCCAAAAACAGATTTTTTTCACCAAAAACTTAAAAAATCTTCTTCTCTGAAACCACAAGGCCCAGGTCTTTGTTATTTGGTATGAAGCTTCATCTAGTGGACCCCTACCAAGATTGTTCAAATTATAGTGCTGGGGCCAAAAATGCCCCCGCACGGGGGCCCTTTGGTTTTACATAGGCTTATATAGGGAAAATCTTTAAAAATCTTCTTCTCTGAAACCACAAGGCCCAGGACTTTGATATTTGGTATGAAGCTTCATCTAGTGGACCCCTACCAAGATTGTTCAAATTTGAGTGCTGGGACGAAAAATGCCCCCGCCACGGGGCCCTTTGGTTTTACATTGGCTTATATAGGGAAAATCTTTAAAAATCTTCTTCTCTGAAACCACAAGGCCCAGGTCTTTGATATTTGGTATGAAGCTTCATCTAGTGGACCCCTACCAAGATTGTTCAAATTATAGTGCTGGGGCCAAAAATGCCCCCGCCCCAGGGCCCTTTGGTTTTACATAGGCTTATATAGGGAAAATCTTCAAAAATCTTCTACTCTGAAACCACAAGGCCCAGGACTTTGATATTTGGTATGAAGCTTCATCTAGTGGACCCCTACCAAGATTGTTCAAATTATAGTGCTGGGACAAAAAATGCCCCCGCCACGGGGCCCTTTGGTTTTACATTGGCTTATATAGGGAAAATCTTTAAAAATCTTCTTCTCTGAAACCACAAGGCCCAGGTCTTTGATATTTGGTATGAAGCTTCATCTAGTTGACCCCTACCAAGATTGTTCAAATTACAGTGCTGGGGCCAAAAATGCCCCCGCCCCGGGGCCCTTTGGTTTTACATAGGCTTATATAGGGAAAATCTTAAAAAATCTTCTTCTCTGAAACCACAAGGCCCAGGTCTTTGATATTTGGTATGAAGCTTCATCTAGTGGACCCCTACCAAGATTGTTCAAATTTTAGTGCTGGGACAAAAAATGCCCCCGCCACGGGGCCCTTTGGTTTTACATGGGCTTATATAGGGAAAATCTTTAAAAATTTTCTTTTCTGAAACCACAAGGCCCAGGACTTTGATATTTGGTATGAAGCTTCATCTAGTGGACCCCTACCAAGATTGTTCAAATTTTAGTGCTGGGACAAAAATGCCCCCGCCACGGGGCCCTTTGCTTTTACATTGGCTTATATAGGGAAAATTTTTAAAAATCTTCTTCTCTGAAACCACAAGGCCCAGGTCTTATATATTTGGTATGAAGCTTCATCTAGTGGACCCCTACCAAGATTGTTCAAATTATAGTGCTGGGGCCAAAAATGCCCCCGCCACGGGGCCCTTTGGTTTTACATAGGCTTATATAGGGAAAATCTTTAAAAATTTTCTTCTCTAAAACCACAAGGCCCAGGACTTTGATATTTGGTATGAAGCTTCATCTAGTGGACCCCTACCAAGATTGTTCCAATTTTAGTGCTGGGGCCAAAAATGCCCCTGCCCCGGGGCCCTTTGGTTTTACATAGGCTTATATAGGGAAAATCTTTAAAAATCTTCTTCTCTGAAACCACAAGGCCCAGGACTTTGATATTTGGTATGAAGCTTCGTCTAGTGGACCCCTACCAAGATTGTTCAAATTATAGTGCTGGGACAAAAAATCCCCCCCTGCCACGGGGCCCTTTGGTTTTACATAGGCTTATATAGGGAAAATCTTTAAAAATCTTCTTCTCTGAAACCACAAGGCCCAGAACTTTGATATTTGGTATGAAGCTTCATCTAGTGGACCCCTACCAAGATTGTTCAAACTATAGTGCTGGGGCAAAAAATGCCCCTGTCCCGGGGCCCTTTGATTTTACATAGGCTTATATAGGCAAAATCTTTAAAAATCTTCTTCTCTGAAACCGCTAGGCCCAGGTCTTTGATATTTGATGTGTAGCTTCATCTAGTGGACCTTTGACAAGATTGTTCAAATTTTAGCCTTTGTTGATGTTTGGTATGAAGCTTCACCTTTAAGACCTCCCTCAACATTATGTACATTAAAGCCCTGGGGCCAATAATGGCCCTCTCTGGGGCCCACTTGTTACACTATGGATCAGGTGAGCGATCCAGGGCCATCATGGCCCTCTTGTTTATATGACTTTTTGGCTAAGACGGCGCGTTACCTCGTCGCGTTCGGTCTTCCCGGCCCGGGGACACAGCTCAGTTGCCGTCATATCACCAAAAACATCTGGAAGCAAATCCCCTGCGGCAAGGCTATCTAGGGCCCACCCTCCACCCTCTACCTTGCTCAGTATTGTGCCCGTGGGGTCAATTTGCCCATACATACATACATACATACATACATACATACATACATACATACATACATACATACATGACGTGCCTCCGTGGCCTAGTCGATAAGAGCGCTGATTCTTAGTCATTAGGTCTCTCACCGCCGTAGGTTCGAGCCTCGCTCGGGCCACGTGTGAGACGCCAAGTTCTGCAACGGAAGGTCAGGTGGTTTTTCTCCGGGTACTCCGGTTTTCGCCATCCTCTGATTAACGATCGGCTCGATATGAGTGAAATAATCTTGAAAGGGCCGTAAAACCCGAACCAAAAAAAAAAAAAAAAAAAAAACATACATACATACAAACTTTCAAGGGAGATAATTCAAAAAGTATAAATGCGAGAGTTATAGTTCTTGCGCACTGCACGTCGACTAATATTGATTAATATTTATATGAAGTTTCGTGAAAATAGCTTGAACGGTTTTCAAGTTATAGAGCGGACACGATTTTGTGACAGACAGACAGACAGACAGACAGACAGACAGACGCCTGGGGGAAAAAGAATATGTCTCTCCGAAAAAAAAATCGGGGGAGACATAAATATCAAAGACCTGAGCCTCCTGGTTCAGAAAAGCAGATTTTAAAGGTTTCCTATACAAATCTATTAACAAATGTGCTCGGACGGGCCTCCGTGACCAAGTGTATAAGAGCTCTGACTCTCAATCATTAGCTTTCACACCGCTGTGGTTCGAGCCACACATGCGAGACGCCAACGGTTCTGCAACGGAATGTCAGGTGGGTTTTCTCCGGGTACTCCGGTTTTTGCCCACCTCTGATTAACGATCGGCTCGATATGAGTAAAATAATCTTGAAAGGGCCGTAAAACCAAAACAAAAAACATATGTGCCCGACCCCCCAGGGCTATATTTTGAACAATCTTGGCAGAGGTCCATTAAATGAAGCTTCATACCAGAAACAAAAGGCCTGGGCCTTATGGTTTCAGAGAAGATTTTTTTTAAAGATTTTCCCTTTATAAAAATAAAAGTGATGGCAATGATCAGGAAACGATAGAATTAACACACAGCTCCCATCAGACACACCAAGAGAAAGAAACACAAACATGAAACAACTAGACACTAATGGAAACATCACTAGCGAAAAGCCAACAAAATCGCAAATCCAATATCCAAAGAAAAATAATTAAAGCGGTACACACACACACACACACACAATCGCAAGCCATAACAAAAATAAACCACGACTGAAGAACCGCTTTATAAAGGTCAGTGAAACGAATTCCACTTTGGTGTGTGTGTGTGTGTGGGGGGGGGGGGGGGGGGGGGGGGGCTTAAATCGATTTACGTGGCCACAATCCTCGCCCTTTGTTCCGTCACAAATTAGACAAATTATTTGTTCAGTCCGAACGATGGCCTCCTTACTCATCCGTACAACATCTCCATGAACACAAAAATCAATCAACCACAGAGATGAAACAACAGTGAGAACTCGACAGCATGACACCACTGAAATGCTGAAACAAAAGATAAACAACAGTTAGGTCCATTTTTGCTTCTATGGTTATTATCTGAAAAGTCTTTGGAGATGTCCACTACATGAAGCTGCAAAACCAATATCAGAGACCTGGGCCTTGTGGGTTCAGAGAAGACGCTTATTTAATTGTTTACAGTCACAGGCCTATTTTGACCCCTGTGACCTAGTAGGATTCACCTGTAAAAACTTGGATTCCCACATAAAATGTTGGGAGTTCTGATCTTGATCGTGCATAGAACATAGACAAAATTTCTTATTATCAGACTACGCATTCATGTGAATAACTGCATACTTTCATGGCTCCCGAACTATTTTTTATTGATAATAACTTCGTTCCAAACATGTAGATTGTGGGTACTAGTTTGAACTATTTCACTGATGTGTTTCAATGAAGAACCCACAGTCAGATATTTTGTAGAAATATTAGGAAAATAATTTATACCCCAGTAAATCCCACTCTTCCAAAAATCATGCAGTTGCTCCGATTGATTCTTACACTTCTAGCCAAATAATGCAGCATCGTAAAACATCATGTAATATTACGATAACAGCGGAAAGAAAGAAAAGCCGTGATAAGTTCCGAGACATTACAGTTGCAGGTGCACACTAATGTCCGGTAATTGTCCGAAAAATGTCCGGGATTTGGTGGGGGTGCGTTATCCCTATTATCTCCATTTCGGGTGGTCAGAAATTAATTAAATTAGTATTAAATAAAATTTCAAGCTCCATTCTAAAAGATTAAAGAATTAATTTTATTTTTTAACATTTTAGGGATCCATTTCTTAAGTGAATTGTTCCGGGAAATTCTCGGATTGTGCCCTGGATGTTGGGGTAGTAGTGCGTTATCCTTAATATCTCCATTCGGGTGGTCAGAAATTAATAAATCCTACTTTTCTCAGTATAAATTTGGATTTACATGGGTTTTCATTTCACGGATTTCAGTGATGTCACACATGTTGCTACTCACAAGACGGACATTGCCATTTATTTGATGATGAATTCATACCTAAGCATATTCTATGGAACCAAATTAGAATTCGGTTGTTGTTGAACAGGGGTATACATTTGTTCCTTATTTCTGCGGAAATAATCTTTTAGAATGGAGTTAAATTTTATTGGATACTAATGTTTATTAATTTCTGACCACCCGAATTCAAGATATTAGGTTTAACGCACCACTACCCCAACATCCAGGTCAAAATTCGGGACTTTCCCGGACAAATTAACTTAAGAAATGGACCCTTAAAATGTTAAAACTGAAAAATAATTTTTAATAATCGTTTAGAATGGAGCTTAGAATTTTATTTGATACTAATTGTATACTAATCGTGGAGCGCTTTGGTACAGTGGTAGCGCATCAGAATTATGATCAAGAGGTTGCGGGTTCGAGCCGCACGCTGACCAAAGTGTTGTGCCCTTGAGCAAGGCACTTCATCCATATTGCTTAAGAAAAAAAAAAAAAAAAAAAGAAGAGGAAAAAAGTACTGGTTACTACCCAGGAAATCCTGCTCGTAATGCTCAGATGTGAGCGAGAAGCAGTAATAGGAGAAAAAAATTGTGAACACCCGAAGTGGAGATATCAGGAATAACGCACCACTATCCCCCATTTCCCGGGCATTTCCCGGACAATTCCTCGACATTAGTGTTCGCCGGGAAAGTATAAAACCCGGGATTAACGGCCGGGAGCCGGGATTAAAATCCGGAAGTCAATTTTGACAATCGAATAAAGGTACTAAACATTCACATATTTGGATGAAATTTGGGCCAAAAGTAGAATATAGACTCTTCTTAAAAATGCATAGAAGTTTTAACATTATTATTAAGGCCTTTTCAAGATATGAACCGAAATATACGACTATGTCATAAAATTTTCGCCCGGGAGTAACTTTTGCGGTATTGACGATGTCAAACATTTTGTAAAATATGTTCAGTCTGGGGTTTCCACAAGAATTACTTTATGTATTATCAATTAAAAACATCATAGATTAGAAAAAAGCAAAAATAAAGTTATTTCATCGTTCTGTCTAGTAAATAATTGACCCGGGAGTGGGCGGGAGTAATTTCTTGGTTGAAATCGGCGTTTATTTGCCTTATTGGTTATATCACATGCATTGTATTTCTTAAACGTTTGTCAGAAGAAAAGCTGAGATTCGGCATGGAGTACATGTATTTATTTGTCATATCGGGACTCGACACACATCCAAACCCCACCCACCTCACGTCCTGCTCCTGCGCCTATGATTTAAGAGGTGTTTGATTATGTGACCCGGGAACAGTTATATTTGACGCTATTTGTTTATGGCCGTATAATGTAGAAAAGACCCCACAGTCTGATCAGTGCCTTTGCTATTAGCTGTCAGGGTAGTACGACTACGTTTAAGAAATACAATGTATGTGACATTGACCTTATTTGCATTATTAAATCACGCATAATCACGCTCTCGTTTTCTAGCGAGATTTCGCGCTTGTGGGGGGGGGGGGGTCTCGTGATCATCTAATATGGTCGCCAACGTTACTGTCTAGTTAAACACGTTAAAGTCGTTGTAATTATTTACGTTTTTCTTGAAGTTTTGCCGACCAAATAAGATAAATAGTGAAGTGATAATTCCGAATATTGTTTTATTCATATTTGCTTGATGTTATTTAAATGAAATATTGATTTTCGAACGCTTAGACAGTGGCTGAAAGGCACTTATTTCGCAACAACAACAAAGGGTGTACGGGGGTATACAAAAAGTGCTAAAGGAGTTACACATCTTATTTTATTTGTGCCACATTTTGTGGTAATCCTACTGTAGAATGGGACAGGGGGTGAGTGTAAATATATAGTCGATGAGTTGGAGATAAATTTCAAATCTATCCAAACAAATAAAAGTAAATATAAAAATGACCTGTTATTAAGGGTCACAAGATGGTCTGATCCATGAGGGTTGGATCCACTACAATGTGAATCTTATTCCCCAATGATTTTCTTCTGATTAAATGACAACAGCCTCCAATTAATCTCAGGGGTTCTCAATGTCTCAAATCCTGCCCATGTTTTCATCTGTAGTGTTGTTTTTTTTAAGTAACAATAATGGTCAAATGTGACCGACGCAGTATCAGTAGAAAGGAAGGAAAGAAAGAACAGTATATGTACACAAATAAGAAAAGCACCAGATACACCCACACAGACAATATATACAGCTGTAGTTGTCAAGTTATAACTTCATAGCTTTAACCCATTTAGTACCGGAAACCTTGGCAAACAGTGCAGGCCCAGATCAGACGCCGCATAACATGGCGTTTGATCAGGGCCTACACTGTTTGCAAAAAAAAACAAACAGACTTTTTCCCAAATTAATTTTGAAGGAAACTCAAGCAGGCACCCCTAAATTTTGAAATGACTTTTGAAAGTCATACCTTTTTATTATACTATTCAGGCTTTTCTGGAAACCTGTGGAATGAGCAAACTGCTCCCTTTGAGAGTACAGGTCTACAACCTGGAGCACAAAAGAAGTCATTCTGGCACATAATTTCCCGTTATAGACCGATAGAAACTTAGAAAAAGATCATAAGTGAATGCACGATCATCTCCATGGCACTCACACTTACGGAAAGCATTGTTTACACAACTACATTTTCACTAACTCGTTGTTGTTGCGAAATAAGTGCCAAACAGCTAACCAGTTTCAGCCACGGTCTTTTCGTTAGAAAATCAATATTTCATTTAAATAACAGCAAGCAAATAGGAATAAAACAATATTCGGAATAATCACTTCACTATTTATCTTATTTGGCCGGCAAAACTTCAAGAAAAACGTAAATAATAACAACGAATTTATCTTGTTTAAATTCAACTACTCATTACATCAGCATACTTTGGAACATGTCCAATCCGCAAAATATCTTGGTATCACCATTACTGATAATCTTGATTGGGGTCAACATATTTCTGAGATTACCTCTAAAGCAACTAGGACATTAGGGTTTCTTAGACGTAATTTGGCTTTTGCACCTAGGCAGACAAAGGGTGTTGCATACAAAACCCTGGTTAGACCTCAATTAGAGTATGCATCACCTGTTTGGCATCCCCATGTTAAAACTCAGGTTCAGCAGGTTGAGAAGGTTCAGAGGACGGCTGCCCGATGGACCTGCAGGCGATGGCGGAACAGAAGCAGTGTTGGTGATATGCTCGATGAGCTGGAGTGGCCATCCTTGGAGGCCCGTCGCGAGCAGTCCTCTTTAACCTTCTTTTATAAGATACACTCTGACACAGTGTCTCTTAATAAAGATAAATACTTGACCCATGTGACTACTTCAACTCAAACAAGGGCATCAAAACTAAACAACAGTCAATATCGTAGGTACCAGGCCTATAGTGATGCCCTGAAGAATTCTTTCTTCCCTAGAACTATTCCTCAGTGGAATAGTCTTCCCTCCTCTGTGGTAAATGCCAAAACTGCAGAGGAGTTCAAAGCCCGCATGGTGTAGATTGGGATCCAGAGGTGTGCGTTTTAGTACACCTCTGAAAGCAGATTGTAAATAGTCTTAAGAACTCATCCAGTGGGTGTGTTTTTTTTTTTTTGTTTTTTGTTTTGCTAAATTCTAAATTTAGCGCACCACCCAACTGAGGTAATGGCCAAGTTTGACCGACTCAGTATATGAAGATAGATAGATTTAACTAGGAAATAACGGTGGCGACCATATTAGATGATCACGTGACCCCCCCCCCCCCCCCTCCCCCAGCTCGAAATCTCGGGAGGAAACGAGAGCGTGATTTTGCGTGATTTAATAATGCAAATTTCGTGAATAGGCCATAACGCAGATGAACGCCGATTTCAATCCAAAAATTACTCTCGGCCTACTCCCGGGTTAATTACTTACTTCACGGAGCGATGAAATAACTTTATTTTTGCATTTTTCTAATCTTTGATATGTCTTTAATTGATAATATATAAACCTATTCATGTAGCAATCCTAGGCTGAACATGTTTTGCAAAATGCTTGACATCGTCAATACCGCAAAGCTACTCCCGGGCGAAAATTTTGCGACATGGTCATATATTTCGGTTCATATCTTGAAAGGTACTCAAGATATACAGTTGCAGCTATACACAATTTGTTTTCGACAGAGTTGTCTACGTTAGCGACACTCGGAATCCAGGTACATGTCAGTGCATGTAACATTCAATTTACTTTACTTTTACTTTAGCTGATAGGGGACGCAATTTGGTTCAACTTATATATCTCCATCTCGGTTTGATTTTCCGGATATACTGTGAATTGCTTGTTTCCAATGAATGTGTCCAAACGGTTCTTCTTCAACCCCCGCCCATCGGGGCTTGCTGCATGATGCTTCCACGCAGAGCTAAAACCGACCCGCACACGAGTATTGGTAGGGCAGTGGCTATTCGTACGGCCCCGTACGAATAGCCTGCATTGGCTAATCGTACGGCCCCGTACTTTTAGCCAATATAGGCTATATTGGCTAATGGTACGGCCATTCTAGTTCGGTACCAAGAAAGTGATACTGCTGGTGGTAAGACAAATCAACTGATCGTACGGCCTAGAAAGACTAGCCATTCCTAGCCCCTATGTGAAACGTGCTGAAACCCAAAACATAAAGGATATTAATATACGGGCGGTGAAGTTTGTATCAAATTGACCCAATTGTTTAGGAGGAGTTCGCATTTAAAGAAACTGTTGACGGCGCACAACGGACGACCCACGGCACAAGCCAGACAATTTTAAGCTATGGAACCGCACTTCTTCTAGAAGGTGTATTCATCAGGTAACAAGTTCATGGAATGAACACCCGTCTAAAAGTCCCATTATACACAGAAAAAAGTAAGATTTACGGGGGAATTCATTATTTGCCTTATTTTTGCTATCAAAAATAGAATGTGGGTACTCGTTAGAGCTGCCTAATTGAGTCGGTTCTAACTAGCAACCACAATCTATATGAGGACAAGAATTAAGAAAAATATCAAACATTTTCATCTGTCGTACAGAAAGACAGATGTTTGGATAATGGCCAAACTGCATGCCCCTCCCCACAAACTAAGAAAATATTTCATGTCATATGATCATAGCTCTACATCAGCCGGCTTTTTATTTATTCGTTTGTTTGGATTTAACGATACGTCAAGTAACCCTTGTCGTATCCCAGAGAAAGGGAGATTGAAAAAAAAAATGAAAAAAAAAAAAAACAAAAAACATGACAAATGTAGACGGACAGGCAGCATGACGGACAGACAGGGCGATTACCAAGGTCACCCACAATGTCGGGTAAAAGTCCCACGAAATCGAAAGCAACGTCTCCAAAATGACCTGTACCAAGTTGCTCATCATAAGATCTTTTCTAATGTGCTCTTGCCTGTACAGTGTTGATGGGGACGTTAAATCTTTTTTACGGTCAAATATCTCCCTTCCGCTTATTCAAGGAGGGCAGTTGTCCGTTTCTGGCGAAAGAATGTACACTGTACTGGTTAAACGCTTATGTGAAAGCCTGCCAAGGAAAAGAGTGGATAGGTAAATAGTGTTGACTGGGCTTTTAAACTCCAAAACAAACAAACAATACAAACTTGACTATCGTAGAAGCGAGACACTTGGAACACTTTAACGGTGAAAAGATGTGCGACCTACGAACACACAAATTCTGCCCACGAAGGCACAGTCTGATCATACTCTTACCTGCTCGTGTTACCCTTCTATTAAAAAAGAAGAACCCTCTAAGTCCTAATTTATATAGAAAAATACTTAGGTTTACGGGGATATAGGGTTCGCCGGCGTGACGTCACTGCCCGTAGCAACCGATAGGCCGCCATTTTTGAGGTGAAAACAATAACAGAGCGACCGGCAATTACCCTTTAGATCGCTATCAATTACATTGAATAAAATCGTTTTTTTAACCTGAAAATGCATGTTACTGTATGTAAAAATGATTAAAAGTAAAGAATAACGAGGCGGGAAATTTCCATTTAGTGAAATAACGGCTGCCTGATAACCGATGTCTACGGACTAGTGTCAAGTGTTGTGTATTCGGAGGTGTCATGGACTCGGGAAATATACTCTATCCAAGTGTCAAGGTAGGTTTGACATTCTGTTTATTGTCAAAATAACACAGACCAGATTGCTAAGAGGAGCTGTCTGATCTGAGTCCACACTGTTTGTCTGTAAAAAAATCGTTGACTGCCGGTAGCTTTGTCATTTCTGCAAACAGTGTGGACCCAGATCAGACTGTTCATCTGATCTGGGTCCATACTGTTTGCATGTCATATGTCATTTCTGCAAATAGTGTGAACCCAGATCCGAGGTTATGCCAAGGCTAGGGGGACAGGCTAGTTTGTTAGTTCATTTACAAGGCACACATTCTAAAGACCTTGTTGTTGTTTTGACCTTTAGATCAGAGGCATTCATTTTAGGACCCCTGTTCATCTTCTTTAGCACACCAGTAAGGAGGGTTTTTTTTCTACACTTTAAAGTTAATTACAATCAATTTCTAAATTTAGTCACCCATCCAACACCTGTGCTGATGTTCCAAGGGATCGCCTCGATAAGTGCAGAAATGTTGTTGAAAGGGAGAAATACGAGCACTAGAGAGAAATCAACAGACAATTTTACCAATAGAAAGGACAATTTCAGTTCATTATCAACAAAGCATGGCCCAAAGAATAATGTATTGTGAATCAATTACCTGTTATAAAAGGCGAACACTAATGTCCGGGAATTGTCCGGAAAATCGCCGGGAATTGTCCGGGAAATGGGGGGTAGTGATGCGTTATCCCTAATATCTCCACTTCAAGTGGTCAGAAATTACTAAAATTAGTATCAAATAAAATTTTAAGCTCCATTCTAAAAGATTATTAAAAATAATTTACTTTTTAAACGTTTTAGGGGTCCATTTATTTAGTTAATTTGTCCGGGAAATTCTCGGATTTTGTCCTGGATTTTGGACTAGTGGTGCATTAACCCTAATATCTCAACTTCGGGTGGTCAGAAATTAATAAAATTAGTATCAAATAAAATTTTTAGCTCCATTCTAAAAGATGATTAAAAGATATTTTTCATTTTGAATATTTTAGGGGTCCATTTCTGAAGTTAATTTGTCCGGGAAATTCCCGGTTGTGTCCTGGATGTTGGGGTAGTTGTGCATTTTCATAGTATCTCTGTTTGTGGTGATCACTAATTGATAACGATTGATATATTTTAAAATTTTAAGTTCAGTTCTAAAAGAATATAAAAAAAATCTTTTCATACACCTCATTGAGGCAGTTCTAATGAGTGCACACAACATGACTAATTTATAGAAGATCTCAAAGAATCTTTAATTACGGCAAACAGTGTAGAACTTGGTCAACGGTTTAACACATATATGCCTAGCACCCCATTGTTGGGCCATTGGCAAACAGTGTAGATCTTGATCAAAGGTTTAACCCATATATGCATTGAGTCCCACTTGTGGGACATTGGCAGATAGTGTAGATCCACTGGCAGATCAGATATTTAACCCAGATATTTAATCCATATATCCATATATATCGTAAGTGCAAAATATGGTTTTATAGAATATGTTTAGGTCTGAATTCATCATCAAATCAATGGCAGTGTCTGTCTTGTGAGCAGCAACATGTGTGACATCATAGAAAGCTGTGTAATGGAAACCCATGTAAATCCAACTTTATACAGAGAAAAGTAGGATTTACAAGGGGTGTGCAGTCTTTCTTTCGTTCTCACAAGTCGATATATTAAGGAAAACGAACCAATACCCCGGCATCCTGGATACAATCCGAGTTGTGGGTACTCATTAGAGTTGCCTCATTGAGGTGTATAAAGAGTTTTTTATATATATATTTTTAGAATTGAACTTAAAATTTTAACATATATCAATTGTTATCAACAAGTGATCCCCACAAACCGAGATATTATGAAAACGCACAATTACCGCAAGATCCAGGAAGCACTCGGGAATTTCCCGGACAAATTAACTTCAGAAATGGACCCCTAAAATATTCAAAATGTAACATATTTTTTAATTAGCTTTTAAAATTGAGCTAAAATTTTTATTTGATACTAATTTTATTAATTTCCGACCACCCGAAGTTGAGATATTAGGGTTAATGCACCACTAGTCCAAAATCCAGGACAAAATCCGAGAATTTCCCGGACAAATTAACTAAATAAATGGACACCTAAAACGTTTAAAAAGTAAATTATTTTTTAATAATCTTTTAGAATGGAGCTTAAAATTTTATTTGATACTAACTTTATTAATTTCTGACAACCAGAAGTGGAGATATTAGCGACAACACACCACTACCTCCAATTTCCCGGACATTTCCCGGCGAATTCCCGGACATTTCCCGGACATTAGTGTGCACCGTTATAAAATGTTCACTGCACATGTAAACATATTTTGATGTAGGAATCCAGTCTGAACCATCAGCGTTCTGGCGACTGCAGGCCCTTATCCACCGAGACCTCTCTCTGGATGTTTTTCTCCATTTAGGAACTGATAGAACGATAGCTTTTTATTCAGTTGTAAATGATGATTTGTACAACCACCTGCACTACAGATTTTTGGCATGTTTTATCAAAATTGTAAGAAATATGCTAGTGACTTGGGTTTTATTTACACTATTTGCTTATTCAAAATGGCGTTTGTATTCACCCGCATGCTCGTTGCTATCACGTGACAAACGAAAGTACCCGGATGACCGGCGAACCCTATACATTTTCTTATTTCTGCTCCAATGCATATGTTGTGGGTACTCGTTCGAACCGCCTCTACCATCTCATTGAGGCGGTTCAAATGAGCACCCACAATTTGTGTTGACAGTATAAATACAAAAGATATTACGGATTTTTTTTTTCAGGAAACACCACGAAAACATGCCTAAATAATAGACTGACCCCCTTGAACCCCACTATTATATAGTGTGGGGTAAACCTTATTTTTCTTATTTCTGCTCTAAAATAATAATATATTGTGGGTACTCGTTAAACTGTTTCTTCTTTTTTTTTTCTTTTTTTTTTGGCGATTAAGGTTACATTGTTTTTGTATAGGCGGGTAGCCATTTTGGAGATGTGAAAAAATGCACTATGTCGCACGGGTGTGTTATCGCAATGCTGCAGACTAAATTGTTCATACGATGTGGAAATATTGATGACACAATAATCAGTCTGTGCAGCTTAGATTCTACCCAATCTTATCAATATATTTGTTGTTCACAATGAGCATGGCAGTTTTGTATTGATACAGGCTAAATGCAAAGTTTTAATAATGATATTATTTGTGCCGCTCCATCCCTCAGGGAGATCAGCCTGTGCATCCGCACAACATCACGGAAACAGGCCTTTATAATTTTGATCCACTTAAACCACACCTTTATTGTAAAACTTTACAGGGGTGCACATTATTTTTCTTATTTCTGTTGATAAATCCATGTTCTGGGCAGAAATATGATCCTTCAGCGGTCGCATATATGATGAGTTCTATAGACACATCCAAACAGTACGTCATCACTCAATAATACTATTTGCCGGGACTTACCGGTGGTGGGCAAAAAACGTCTTTGGCCGTTTATCGCCATTGAAAATGCGATGTTATTTTCTCTAAACTTGTATTTTGTTTGGACTCGAAACGACAAAATTGACCTTTAAACTTTTATAATAGACATATCTTAGCTATTAGTTATTTGTTTCTAGAAGATTTGAGGATGTTTTGATGATTAAATTACCTGTTAAACTTATGCAGGTAACGAGGCTGGACGGTCTTAATTATTAGTAATAAAAATATGCAGAACGAATGATTAAACACGGAAAATGCATGAATGAACTATAAAATATATTTATCTACTCATTTAAAGTGTAATTCGATCGATTTTCTGTGACAGTCAACTAAGATATGCCTATAATATTAAAGCTATTTACAATGTGTTTATATGGAACCAGGGGCTTTTTGCCAACCACGAAAGATCGTTATCAAGAGGAAAAGTAATTTTGCGCATGCGCAATTATATGTAAACAAGGTCACGTGTCAAAACATTGGATCCGTCTATAAACTCATCTGCTATACATACTGTCAACGCTTAAATAGGATGAAAATGTTGAGAGAAATGCAAGTAGCTCAACATTTAAGTAAGTAAAGGAAACTGAAGAATTAAAATATGTTAGAAAACATCATAACAATAGGAGGTTTTAGGAATTCCGTTTATGACATCATTCTTGCGCATGCGCAAAGTACTGGCCGTCAATTGAAACGGCCATCGCTATTCAAATGTATTGGCGAAACTTAAAATGCTAACAATATTCAGATATTTTGAGAGAAAATATACCCGCTTTCATTGAAATAATGCCTCGAGAAGAATAGAATGATATTTTAATTTCATTACCGAAATTCATTTATTCTAAATCCGTTTTTAATTGACGAAAATCTTTTCGTGAATGACCCATGTCAATGGCTTGAGATACCGTTATTCACAAAATAAGTTTTTACGTAACTTTCGTTTTATCTATCTATCTATCTATCTATCTATCTATCTATCTATCTATCTATCTATCTATCTATCTATCTATCTATCTATCTATCTATCTATCTATCTATCTATCTATCTATCTATCTATCTATCTATCTATCTATCTTATCTAGCCATCTATCTATCTAAAAAAGACTATCTATCTATCTATCTATCTATCTATCTATCTATCTATCTATCTATCTATCTATCTATCTATCTAATCTATCTATATATCTATATATCTATCTATCTATCTATCTATCTATCTATCTATCTATCTATCTATCTAATGAGTGGACTGACGGAGGGGCGTTGAGTCAGTCATTAAGAAAACACGCCTATACAAATACATTGTCACCTTTATCGCCGGAAAAATGAAAATTTTAATATGAAAAAACTGTGATTTTTTTTCTTGCTTGTACTCAAAATATAGATTGTGGGTACTCAATAGAACCGCCTCATCGAGACGAGAGAGAGAGGGGTTTGACTGACAAACTGACAGGCAGACGACACACAGACCGACTGATTGAATGACTGACTTTGGACTGTTTGACAGACAAATAAACGTTCTGACAGTCGAAAAAAAACAACAACAACAACAACCAATTAGTGGATTTACAGACGGGCGTCGAGTCAACGTTGGCTCGACGTCATGCCGTCGACAACCACTCCCAACTCCAATGGCACGTGACCGTTGAGATGGTTTGACTGATCCCTGTATCCAAAAAGCCCATAACCCTTTTGTACCAAATGGAATCTTCCTCCTTATATACAGCAGGAGTTATTTTCAAAATTTTGGGGTGTCAGGTTGTGTTTTCTTCAAAATTTATTTGGAAAATGGCCGAACTTTTTACAAACAGGGTAGGCCCTGATCAGACGCCGCGTTCTGTGGCGTCTGATCTGGGCCTGCACTGTTTGTCACTCACCGCTTTTGGGGTTTCCGGTACCAAATGGGTTAATGTAGACCTAAGGGCTGGGCAGGTTGAGCCAATCTACAAAACAACCAGATTTTACTGTAAAATCTTGCACTTGCGAAGGAGTGTTTAACATTATTATGCTCTGAATGGGTGTTCTACGTTTGTTTTGAATTTAATGTTCTAATCCCACTGAGTCTTGATGGGTCCGAGCACTGGGAAAATGACATTTTATAAGCAACGCCGTATTATCGCCAACGAAACGTTGTGACGTTTCATCGACGTTGGAATGTCAAATTCAATGCATCCATTTGAAGTTGGTTTGATGTAGACACGACGTTGTTGACACGCTGCATGTCGGTTGACATAGCGTCATTTAACGACAGACTGTAATTTACATTTGCCTGCGCTCGCTAATTGTTGGTGCGCTAAGAGAGAGAGAGAGAGAGAGAGAGAGAGAGAGAGAGAGAGAGAGAGAATATATCATTTTCTAAATGCGAAATTTCACATCTGGCAGTTTCTCCCATTATCTTACATTAGAATTCCCCAAAAGTTTAAAAGAATTCCACTGTTTTACGCTGTAATTAACACTTTATCTGTCCCGCTGCCTTTGAAGCAATACGACAGATGACGGCCAGGGCTTTTCCCGTTCTATTTTTAGAACCGGAAGTACGTCACGAAAAAAGCTCCTATAACCTTGGATTACGTTTCCCTGTGCATTCAGTTTTGAAGGTCTTCCCGCCATGGATACATACGATACGATACGATACTTTATTAATGCAAAAAGCCATTACGGCCCATGAGCATATATACATATACAATAATTTTCATATACAGGATAGCAAGCAGCAAATAGCGAATACACATACATACATTAATAACAATAACATATTTATGTTATGGTTTGGGAGAGGTGCTTCAATATTAGAATAATATACAATACCAAATACCTTTATTTAAAGAGTCTTTAGGAAAATTCCGCACAGACCCGACCAAGCATTGGCATGTAATAGAGAGAGAGAGAGAGAGAGAGAGAGAGAGAGAGAGAGAGAGAGAGAGAGAGAGAGAGAGAGAGAGAGAGAAAGAGATAGATAGATAGATAGATCTGAATTCCGAAATCTGAAGAAGTTATACATGTCAACAGAATGCTAACAATAAATACTGACAGACGGACAATAAATGCACATACATAAAATAATAGCACAACAGTTTATAGCATGGCATGTAGTCTATATATAATAACCTAATATTCCCGTCCCATCCATCCTTACCGAAACGAAATATAAGAACGGTGGGAGGTAGAAAATCACGGCATTTTATTATATTTTGTTTGTTTGTTTGATTGATTGCTTTGGAGCTTAACGTCCAATTCAACACTATTTAGATCATTTATGAGCCAGTCAGTTTACCTATCCAGACTTTTCCCCGGCAGGCTTACGTAAACTATTAACCCAACCCAAAATAACATATTCCCACCTAGTCCGTGGGTGCTCCCGAGAACTACCATAATCATCGGGCTCCGATGGGCCCCCACCCCAGAGTTTGAATTGAGGTTTATCGTCCCCACGACTAATAACCGATCGAATATTTTCACCCCATCCATCCTTACCGAAACGAAATATAAGAATGGTGGGATGTAAAAAAACACGGCATTTTATTATATTTTGTTTGTTTGATTTACTGGTTTGGAGTTTAACGTCCCATTCAACACTATTTAGATTATTTATGAGTCAGTCAGTTTACCTATCGACACTTTTCCTGGGCAGGTTTATACGTAAGCTATTAACACAACCTACTACAACTTATTTCCACGTAGTATGTTGTACTCACCAGAGCTACCATAATCAGCGGGCTCCGAATGAGCCCCCCCCCCTCCAACGAGTGTTTGAATTGAGGTTTATCGTCCCCCACGACTAATAAGGTCATATTGGGGGCGCTGCTTCCAAATTTTATGGAACTTTTACCCGGCATGCCGACCAATGGAGTCACAATGGAGTCAAAATGGCTTATATGCATTGAAACGGTCCAAATCACACAAAAATAGAAAAATACTTGTCATTTTTCCACAAAATTAAACAGAGAAAAATCATTAAAACGACCCTACTGAAAACATGTCTCTTAAACGCCGTATCAACGTCGACCCGACGTCCTGACTTTTCAGGAACGTCGCCTCGACGTCGATTCGACGTGGCCGGCCTCGAAGCCAACAGGAGGATAACATCAGACTGTGTGGACGTTAGGAAGAGTCCTACAAAAGAATAATTTCTTTTCTCAATTGGAAGGCTTTCTCGATGAAAACGCTGAGTAGCTTTAGTGTTTTACCATGATTAGAATTTAACAACTCTATAAATTTTGGCATATTTGGTCTTCTCCTGTAGGACGTGTTAATATATCTTTTTCGTAGATCATCATAGAGAGGACAGACGAATAAGAAATGAAACTCGTCCTCTAATACATTGCAAATTTGGCATTTTCTGTTCTCATAAGGAATTTTATTTGGTTTAGCCCAACGACCTACCTCTACTTCTAGTCTGTGTGACGAAACGCGTAATCTACTCAACTGTTTCCTATATTTTATAATGTCTAATATGTCCAAATATGTTTGATACTGAAAATTTGCAAAACTTAAATAACACCTTGCTCTTGTTGAATTTTCCAATCTAGAATGCCAATCTTGTATAAATATGTCCCTCACCCTCTGTCTGAAAATGTTCAAAAAAGCTTCAATATTACCCACCCCCTGTAATTCCCACACTTCCCTAAATCCTAACCGACTCAGTAAATCTCTCGTACACGATGCCCAATTTATTTTTGATGGTTGTGCTTCAATATCTCTTAACATCATATTATAGGTTTGTTTGATATACTTATTTTCCTCACTACAAATTACTTTGAGCCAAAATTTGATGATATATACATATCTACGAGACTGATAATCAATTCTGCCTAATTCTCCATATATAAAATCGTTTTGAGTTGATTGTTTAACTCCTAGTAATTTTTTACAAAATTGTAAATGGACAGTTTCTATCGAAGGTGACTTATGAAAACCCCAGATTTCACTCGCAAAATTTAATATAGGAGATACTAATATATCAAATAATTCAAGTATATGTGAAGGCTTTAATTCCGTGAATTTATAAAGATATTTGTTCAACGTAAAAATTGCTTTCAGTGCTTGGCCGGCTAAAGTTTTCTGCGTCTCATAGTTTGATCCCCCTGATGTAAATACTACCCCTAAATAACAGAATTTATTGACTATCTCTATTCTAACATTATTATAAATGAAATTCAAATTGTCTGATAACCGACCCCCCTTCCTAAATACCATAATTTTAGTTTTATCAGTGTTTACTGTAAGTTTCCACCTTTGGCAATGATTTTCTAGGACTGATAAAGCATTTTGTAAATCTTCAGGGGTTTTCCCAAAAAGTATAATGTCATCGGCATATAAAAGTATGTACAAATTAATGATGCCAATATCAATGCCTGATATGCCCCTATCTACCAACTCGGCTTCTAGATCGTTCACATACATTGCAAAAAGGAATGGTGACAAACATTCTCCTTGACGGACGCCAATATTGCATGTGAAGGGCTCGCTAAGGCAGTTATCGTGTTTAATTCTTGATTTAACTAAACTATATATAGATTTTATAACATCAAGCATTTTTCCCCTAACCCCTAGTTGAATCAACTTGAACCACAGTATATCTCGAACAACAAAATCAAATGCTTTTGTGAAATCCACAAATGCGCAAAATGAACGTTCGTTATTATTAAGACAATGTGTTATGACACTGTTAAGAATAAATATATTATCTGTAGTTCCCATGTTCTTACGAAAGCCCGCTTGCGCTTCTACATATATGTTATATTCTTCTGCCCAACTGTTTAATCGATTGTTCAAAATTCGTGTAAAAAGCTTTCCCACTACACTTAACAAAGTAATTCCGCGGTAATTTGATACCTCCGTGTGGTCTCCCTTTTTAAATAATGGTATTATATGGCCTTCTGCCCATTTTTCTGGAAAATAACCAATTTCAAATATTTTATTAAATAATGAATGTATATATGTTAACAAAGCATTTGTTCCTTTTTTTAAAAAAATCATTTAGTAAAAGATCTGGGCCCGCACTGGCACCATTACGTAATTGGCTCACACCCTTTTTAATTTCTTGTATTGAAATTGGTACATTTAACTCCTCGAACATAACTTAAAATATGCAATGTCATCGTCAGGTTGATAGAACCTGTTATTTGGATCATTGATGGCTTGAAAATACTCTGAAAACCTTTTTACATCAATTGGACATTTGTTTTTAATATGTGCAGCTTCTTTTAACAATCTCCAATATTCTTTAACATTATTTGATTTTGAAGAGATTAATTTAAATGTTTTTTCCTTAGCAAATTTGTAACGCTTTGAACGTAAAACCTTCTTGTAATCTGACCTTGCTTTTACGAGATTTGTCTGATTTCTGTCAGTTTTGTCGCTTCTATAAATATTTAATTTTGAATAAAACAAATTTCTAGACTTACTGCATTCTTCATCAAATTAGGGTTGCTTTATAGATTCATTACATTGAATATTTTCTTCATCCCGGGAGAAATACACCTTTTTACCAAATAATGGGTCGCACACTTTTTCCATTAAGCTTGAAAAATTTAGTAGGCTGTCATCTATCTGCTGCGGTGTATTAATTTGTAGTAAAGCTGAATTTAAACCTCGTAACCTATTTTCCTCCCTTTCTAGGCTAAAAGTGTATTCCCCCGCTCGCTCCTGACTCCAAACATATTTTTTGTTTAACTTTTCAAAAGTTACCTTTTCTTCAGTATTGACCGACTCATCAATATGTTTACATGACATAGAAAAATCAATACAGCAATGATCCGACAAAATATTCGGATATTCGGGTCAGACACGTGAAAAGTGCTTATAACATCCAATAAAGCAGAATTGACTATGACAGCTAGTTATAACCAAGCAAATACGAAAGAAAGAAAGAAAGAAAGAAAGAAAGAAAGAAAAAAAGAAAGAAATAACTCATTCTTTTAAGTTCCGCATCCTCGTCAACAATATTGTATGATGGTAGAAAGAAAGAAAGAAAGAAGATTATCGAAACTATCACGGAAACATGGCTATGTAATTTTGTCCGCTAGAGCCCCACTATGATAGAGTAAAATTGGGGTTCACAGGAACACAGATTATTTTTTTACTTCTGATCAAAAACATTGATTGTGACACACCAAAGAACTGCCTCTCCGAGTCGGTTCTAATGAGTACCCACAATCTACGTTTTAGCCGTTATACGAGAGAAAGACAGGAAGAATAGAAAGGTTGAAAAAAGAAATAGTATCGCTTCTGTGCATTTTGGTTTTCCATCCAAGTCAACAAAATATGTCACTTGGACAGTAAGGTCAAGAGCTAAGACATAAAAACTAAGATACGTCTATAGTCAAGAAAAAATATATTATAAATATTATTGTTATTGGTAGTAGTAGAAGTAGTATTGGAAAACATTATTATCGTTTTATTTATTTATTTATTTATTTTTAATTTGTATGTTTGTTTGTATGTTTTTTGTTTGTTTGTTTGTTTATTTATTTACGAAGACGCATTTTAAAATATAAATGAATAATGTCCTTCTTTCTGTATTATCTTTTTTTATATAAAAAGCCTGTTTATTCAGACAAAAACCTTTAGAAAGCTTTAAGTCACGCCCAGTTGTCAAGCGCTGTGTTTATTCGAACAAAAATCCTCGCCAATCAGAACGCTTCATACGCAAAGCAAATGTGTCAAGTCACGCCCCGCTGGCACTGCAGGGGACAATAGACTAGCAATTTAAGTGAATGTGAATTACCCGTCCCTCTCAATTTAATATTTTATTAATAATTTTTGATAGCGTCTGAAATGTCCCTCACCCACTCAGCAGCAGCAGTTCATATAACCCGAGCATAGGCAGTAAAAGAGAAATCCTGAGCCCAAAATTACTTCCTCGGGCGTGTTTGGACCAGTGACGGATGTGCGGAGGCGTTACGCTGTTTTTGCGGCTCATGGGCTTTGCACTAAGGAGCGTTTCGCCAAGGTGTCATGCCGTCGCGAGACAAGCGCCATTATGATAACTTATCCATGCGACATAAGTACATTTTCATATCTCCAAAATGGCTACTTGTCTGATGAAAATCCGTTATATTTTTTCTTAAATGTGCTCAAAACATAGCTTGTGGATGCTCGTTGAGGCAGTTCAAACGGGTACCGGCAACCTGTCTTGACGCAGAAATAAGAAAAATAATGTGTACCCCCGGAAACCCCCGTTTTTTCATATGGAGTTGGGTTTTTGGGGTCATTTCACGGACTTCATCAAGAAAACACGCCTATATAATTTTGACCCCCTTGAACCCCGCTTTTATATAGTAAAACTGGGGTTTCCGGTGGTAGACCTTATTTTTCTTATTTCTGCTCTAAAATATAAATTGTAGGTACTCGTTAGAACCGCCTCATCGAGGCGGTTCTAACGAGTACCCACAATTTATATTTTAGAGCGAGGCGGTTCTAACGAGTACCCACAATTTATATTTTAGAGCAGAAATAAGAAAAATATCACAATTTTTCATCATAAAATTTTCATTTTTTCGGCGATAAAGGTGCACGTGGCAATGCATTTGTATAGGCGTGTTTGCGTAATGTTTTCACGTGATGGCGACTGCATTACGAAATCATGCCTTTTTTAACGAAAAATAAATAAATAAAATTATAATAATAAAAAAATAATAAAATACAAAACAAAAATGAAAAAAAAACGAAACTTATATGCTGAAAAATTGGGAAAGGTCTCCTATTTCTGCTCTAAAATATAGATTGTGGGTACACGTTAGGGTCGCCTCAGCCAGTTGGTTCTATAACGAACACCCATATTCTACATTTTAGAAAAAAAATCTAAGAAAAGTAATGTTAACTACTGTAAAGCTCGAATTTAGTGTATAAAAAGGGGCCTCAATGGGAGCGGAATTCGATAGGGTGTGTTTTTTTTTTCACGGTAAAACACCCTTTTGCACCCCACTCCACGCAAAAAAGAAAAAAGAAAAAAAAGAACACTTTCATTCTGTAAAACTTGGTTTTACATAGGTATACATTATTTTTCTTATTTCTTATCAAAACATAGATTTTGGGTAATCGTTAGAACCTCCGCGACGAGTCGGTTCTAACAAGAACCCAGAATCTATGTCTGGAACAGAAGTATGAAAAACACCGTATTTTTTTTATCGTATTTTCCCCCCATTCTTTGTTATTGTTGCAGTATCCTCAATATAACTGAATTTGAACAGGCGTGATTTTGTGATGCGCTACATTGTTTTATTGGACTGAATACCGAGGCCCAGGTTTTGTTTGTTTGATTCGCGGTTTAACGTCCCCGTCAGCACTTTAGAGGTCATTTTAAAGGCGAGGCTTCCTTTAAGTGGGACTTTGCCTCGGCATTGGGGTTAAATTACATCCCAAACCCTGCCATCAAATTAAACCAATATGGCTGATATGCATGCACCACTCTTCCTGGACAGTTTTAGAACCTTTAAGCGGTTTTCCAGTATTCCTGTGCGGTTGGTTTCAGCTCTGCGTGGAAGCATTATGCACATCACGATAACAAGTCCGTGAAACTATAACCCCTCTAAACCCCACTTTATATAGAGGAAAATGGGGTTTATGGGGTATACATTATCTGCCCTTTGTTCAAAAACATAGATTGTGGGTAATAGCTAGAACCGCCTCATTGAGGCGATTCTAACGAGCACCCACAATCTATGTTGAAAGCAAAATATAACTTAATATTTGTACTAGCTGACACCATGTTGGACGCCATGTGTGTGTGTGTGTGTGTGTGTGTGTGTGTGTGTGTGTGTTTAAAATCAATTAAAATCTGTGCCAAGTGATGGCGCATTCACGCACTGGAATTTGAAATTTCACATGTGGCTTGCAAACGTTCAGTCATTTTCCATAAGTGAATAGTGAAGGCCATGACCAGACTGCGCAGACACGCAGCTTGAACAGAGCATTCGCGAAGCGCAGGTCTCTTTACGAAAACACAGTATGTATAGTTAATTTTAGGAAATTGTGTTATATGTCGCTCATTTATGCTAGCAATACGGGTTGTAGGCGCGTATTAGAACAGTCCTCAAAGATCTGTGTTTCACCATTCTGCTGAAGACTGTGAAATGAGGCGTGCACCGTTTCCTAATGTTGGGAAGCCCTTTTGGGTAAGGGGCGATAAGTTTCACAGTCTTCTACACTATGGTCGAAATTATCCATACTGGAGAGGAACCAATTTTTATGCCCCCGCCATTCGAAGAATGGTGGAAAGGGCATATAGCGTTGCCCCTGTCCGTCCGTCCGTTCGTGCGTCCGAAACTTAAACGCAGTCAATAACTTCCTTATTTCTTGATGGATTTTAAAATTACTCGGTGGAAATGTTAACCATCATGAGACGACGTGTCACGTGCAAAACCCAGGTCCGTACCTCCAATGTCAAGGTCATACTTAGAGGTCAAAGGTCAAAAAAAGGGTTCGAAACTTAAACGCAGCCAATAACTTTCTTATTTCTGGATGGATTTTGAAATTACTTTCTGGAAATGTTAACCATCATGAGACGATGTGTCAGATGCAAAACCCAGGTCCGTACCTCCAAGGTCAAGGTCATACTTAGAGGTCAAAGGTCGAAAAAAGGGTCCAAAACTTAAACGCAGTCAATAACTTACTTATTTCTGGATGGATTTTGAAATTACTTTGAAGAAATGTTAACCATCATGACAGGATATGTCCCGTGCAAACCCAGATCCGTACCTCCAAGGTCAAGGTCATACTTAGAGGTCAAAGTTAAAAAATGGTCCGAAACTTAAACGCAGTCAATAACTTTCTTATCTCTGGATGGATTTTGAAATTACTTGGTAGAAATATTGGCCATCATGAGACAATCTGCCTTACACAAAACCAGGGTCCTTACCTACAAGGTTAAGGTCATACTTAGAGGTCAAACGTGAAAAAAGGGTCCAAAACTTAAACAAGTCAATAACTTTCTATGGATGAATACGAACATAGACATATTTTCAGGTGGGGGCATCCGTGTCCTATGGACGCATTTCTAGTTCTTCTATGTTTTTAATACAGCCCAGTCGACCGTTGATGAACAGACTTCAATTCAATGTCATAACGTTGGATGAATGTGGTTTTAACGTTTTTCCGACGTTGTATGCACACTGGACAAGTACATCCGTCAATATCAATTACCGGTATGTCAAAATAAACGATCGGTACATTGTTGTATGGGTTTGTTTGTTAGATTCGAGGTTTAATGTCCCCGTTAACACTGTTAATGCCATTTTGGAGACGTTGCTTCCAATTTTGTTGGACATTTACCCGACATTGGGATTAACTGACAACTCAAGCCCTTCCGCCCAATGAAAGCAATAGGGTTTATATGCATGGACGGTCCGACTCGCACCACTTTGCCTGAGCCGCTTTTATCTAAAAAAACAGACGGCCCCCGCCCATCGGGGCTTGAAGAAATATAACGGCTGCATGATGCTTCTAGCAGAGCTGAATCCGACCCGCACACGAGTACTGCTAAACCGCTGAGAGGATCTAAGCCTACCCAGGCAAAGCGGTGTGAGTTGGTCCGTCCCTGCTTATAAACCTTATTGGTTTCATTAGACGACAGGGCTTGAGATGTCATTTCATCTCAATGTCGGGTAAAAGTCCCACAAAATTGGAGGCAACGTCTCAAAAATGACCTTTACAGTGTTGACGGGGACGTTAAACCTCAAATCAGACAAACCAAAAAAAAAAAAAAAAAAAAAGTAAATATCCTCTATTTATGTATACCCCTTCTCTATATGAAGTGGGGTTTATGGAATGTTCATTTTACGGACTTGTTTACGTGAGTAAATGCATGAATGGGTGATCTCCGACTCCGTTTAAATCCATTTTGTTATGAACATAAATTAGATTGTGAAGAGCAGAATGTGCTTGAACGCTGCTTCAACATACATTTTAAAAGTTTTTTTTTTTTTTTTTTGCATATACCCTTGGCCTCCGTGACTTTGTGGGTAAGAGCGCTGACTCTAATCACTTGGTCTCCCACCGCTGTGTTTCGAGCATACTTCTGGGCTACGACCCATTGCATTGTCACTATTCTAATTCTTCGTCATATATTAATGTCATGATCTCCGGTCAGGTGATTTTTGTTTATTTATTCATTTTTATTTTCAAATTCCATTTTTCATTCCATTTTCTCAAAAATTAATTTGTTTGCATTTTTATTAATATGTTCGAGTTTGTCAAATTCTTTTCGGAAGTAATAGATACTGAACGACACACAAAGAGTGTCGGATCAATGTCGGGCCGATAGCAATAGATGGCAATGTCGTATCTCTGTCGGCCCGACGTTGGCCCACTGTTCAGGTCTGGCTTTGACGATATTGCTATAATTATAATTAAATATAAGATGAAAAATGGACACGTGATGATGGTTCTTTTTGTTTTAATGTTGTACTTGATTAAATTTGTGAATTAATATTATTATCAATAATTTTTAAATTTGTAAGCCAGACTCACGTGCGGCTCCTCTCTGGGATGCCTTCCAAGCGGCAGGAGCTGGACATCAGCGAGAATTTGTCTTCAGTAAGGCTTGCATTAAGAGAATACGCCTATTCAAATAAATTGTAAATGTACCAACAAAAATGAAACTTCTCTGATAAAAAGTATGGTATTTTTCATATTTCTGCTCGAAACATGGACTGTTGGAACTAGTTAGAACCGCCTCGGCGTGGCCGTTCTAAAGAGTACCCACAATGCGTATTTACCGGAAATAGGAAAAATGATCATTATCCATGTAAACACCAGTTTTAATGTATAAAGGGGAGTTTAAGGGGGTTAAAATTATATAGGCATGTTGCGTGTTTTCGTAATGTCAAGTTTAATAGATACATTTTTCGTCGATGACTAACTGACAGTAGCAGTTATGCAGACTCCCCAAGATTTAATACGTTTAGACAGAAATGTTATTGTACATTTCCAAAAAGTTTCACACATAAAACACATTTGTGTGCATTGCATTTACTCAGCCTGCATATAGCTGCTACTGTCTATGGCCCCAGCAGGTAAGTTCCTTTCCATTTTTTTCTGAGTCAGGCAAGAATTATTCTGGTGATTCTGACTTGAAGTACCTATTCTTCATCACAAATAATGATGATAATAAATATAGATAGACGCTTTTCAATAGTGTCCGTCCCCCCCCCCCCCCGCCCATCGGGGCTTGAAAAAGAGATAGCGCTACATGATGCTTCCACGCAGAGCTGAAAGCGACCGCTTAGAGGCTCTAAGCCTACCCAAGAAAAGTGGTGCGAGTCGGACCGTCCATGCACATAAATTCAATTGGTTTAATTTGGCGGCAGGGCTTGAGATGTCATTTCATTTCAATGTGTCGGGTAAAAGTCCCACAAAATTGGAAGCAATGACTCCAATATTATGGTTGATTTGTGTTGTTTTTTTTTTACGGTGGATTTGGGCTAACGGGGTTTTGAGGAGAAAAATTAAAATATCGGATTTTTTTTCTGGAAATTTTCATTGGTGGATACAATTTCCAGTATATTTAATAGGCGTGTTTTCGTAATGGGTTGGTAAGTTGGTTGGTTGGTCCTTTCTTTCTTTCTTTTCTTTTCGTTCTTTTTTCTTTCTTTCTTTCCTTCCGTTTTTCTTTCGAAAAAACACCTATTGAAATTTATGGGCCGAAATATATTCATCACAATGAAATTTTCAATTAAAATTTATTTTTATTTTTATTTTCATATCGGCTCAAAGCATGGATTTTTGCAGCTCGTTAGAACCGCCTCATCTATATTAGAGTGTTTGTTTGCTTGAATGGAGGTTTAACGCGGGTTCCGTTTCAGCTCAGCGTGCAAGCATTTCAGAGGTGCAGCCTAATCAGTTTCTTTCAGCACCGATTATGGGGTGGGGGGTCCAAAGAATACCCACAGTCTATGTCTACGATATATGTTTTTTTTTTTTTTTTCAGCAGAACTAATAAAAATTAATATGTTCCCCTGTAAACCAAATAAAAAGTTTTTTTTAGCAGAACTAATAAAAATAATATGTTCGCCTGTAAACCAAAGCCTTACTTTATAAACAGTTGTGTTTAATAAGGTCGTATATTCTGCGGTATTTTCTGCATGTTTTTGTGTTGTTGTTTTTTTTTTTCAATCAACCGTAAAACATTCACTTGTCTATTTATTTTCCTTTCCTTTCTTCCTTTCTTAATTAAATAAATAAATAAATAAATAAATAAATATTTTTTGAGGTTTACGATTATCTAACATTATTTATAATAGACGTGTGTGAACTATGATTATTACAGTAGTAACCCTAGGCAACCAACTGAAAGATGTTTCGTCACACTACTCGCGTTTATGTATAGTGCGTGTTAAATTGTTACAAGTTACTAAATTTGATTATTTATTTGTCCTAAGTGATATATTCTATCATATAAACATTAAAAACAACTTATATGACTTTAAATGGGCCAGCTATAGGTGGATATGGGTAATTATCAGGTAGATTTGGGTGGATTTGGGTAAATACAGTGGATTTGGGTAGATTTGGGTTTTTCGACTCACCGATCAAGGATATCTCCATTCTGGAAAACGATAATTGAAGCAATTAATTTCATTAACTTACCATCCTAAACAAACTGATAATCGATAGTACTATTAAACAATTAATTTTTTTTCTGTTGACATGTATATACCATCGATATTAATATTTAACAATACTTATAAGTATATATACATAAATAATATAATTCTGATTCGCAAAATATATTTTAACCTATTCCTTGGTACCGAATTATAGCCGTACGATTAGCCAATATAGCATATATTGGCTAAACGTACGGGGCCGTACGATTAGCCAATACAGGCTAATCGTACGGGACCGTACGATTAGCCAATGCAGGCTATTCATACGGGGCCGTACGAATAGCCACTGCCTATTGGTAAACCGCTTAGAGGATCTGAGCCTGCCCAGGTTTGATTTGAGGTTTAACGCCCCTTCAACACTGTAAATGTCATTTTGGAGACGTTGCTTCCAGTTTTATGGGACTTTTACCTGACATTGAGATGAAATGACATCTCAAGCTCTGTCGCCCAATGAAACCAATAGGGTTTTTTAGCATGGACGGTCCGCCTCGCACCGCAGTTTTTGGACAGGCTTAGATCCTCTAAGCGGTTTACCAGTACTAGTGTGCGGGCCGGATTCAGCTCTGAGTGGAAGCATCATGCAGCCCATCTATTTCTTCAAGCCCCTATGGGCGTAGATTGGTTCCCCTTCGTTATTACCTCCCCTTCGGTACGCACATAACGATAGGTAGCGAGTAAATTGATTTGAGGTAGAGAATCCTACTCTTACCACTGCGCATGCCTACAAGAGCGCGTCTGTTAATTTAAAATACTGCAGAAGTGGGCCAGCTGGCTGTGTATTACTCATTGTAAATTGTATCTGCGAGTGTTAAAAAGATACATATTTCAAGATAATAATCAGAATGTCACTAGTCTATGTAAAATAAATTATTATAAATTATTTCAGTATACTAAGTATCGATCTTTTTGTTTCATCAGGTATGACTGACTCAGCAGTTAACCTTGTTGAACTCGGGTATTTCCAATACCGCGTCAGTGCTTATGCTATAAATAGACGTAATGGCTTCTGCTAGCTACCAATCGTTATGTTGTAGCCACCTAGCGGAGACATTTACGACAAGGGAACCAATCTACTATGGGCGGGGGCCAAGCCTGCCCAGGTAATGCAGTGGGAGTCGGCCCGTCTACGCTTATAAACCCTATTGGGTGGCAGGGCTTGAGATATCACTTCTCAATGTCGGGTAAAAAAAATGAAGCAACGTTTCCAAAATGACCTTTACATTGTTCACGGGGACGTTAAACTTCAAATCAAACAAACAAACAAACCAAACGGTTCTTGAATGAGTTTAACGTGGATGCAGTTACCACTTGATTTGACAGTTGGTTCCATGGAGAAATAACTCTCACTGAGAAAAAGTTTTTGCGAATATCTTTCTTAGAGGTTTTTTCTTCACCTTCAGTGCATGACCACGAGTTGGATTTTCATTCATTTCAAAGATTTGAGAATATGGTATGTCTTCTAGGTTGTGTAAGAGTTTATATACTTCAATCATGTCACCACGGAATCTTCTGTATGTTAATGAAGGAAGTTCCAAAGCTTTCAGTCTTTCTGGGTAGTGCAAATGTTTAACACTGTAAACTAATTTTGTAGCTCTCTTCATGACGCTTTCAATAGCTCCAATGTCTTTCTTGAATCTTGGGCTCCATATTATATTTCCATACTCCAAATGAGGGCGTATAATTGTTTTATAGAGTTTACTAAATGATTTACTTGTTATATGTAAGAAGGATTTTCTTATCAGTCCTGATACTCTATTTCCTTCGTTAATACAGTCATTTATATGTTTTTTTCTAAATTTCAATTCTGTGTCAAATATAATACCTAGATCTTTTTTCTGTTTCACTGTTCCTAATCTCATTATATTCACCCTTTTCATGAATGTGATAAGTTTTATGCGGGTTGTTAAGTCCATAATGTAAGACGCAGCATTTCTCAACATTAAATCTCAGCAACCATTTATCACTCCACTCCTCAAAGTCATCATTGTCTCATTATCAGAGTCAGTACAGCCAAACAATTTAGTGTCGTCTGCGAATAACCTAAGTAATTTCCTGACCGTATCTTCAACGTTATTTATATAGACTAGGAATAACAATGGTCCCAGGACACTGCCCTGGGGCACACCGGATGATATTTCAGACCAGGCAGACTGACTCAAAATTACAACTACCCTCTGTTGTCTCTTATTCAGAAATGCTGTTATCTACTCGAGCAATTTTCCTTTGATTCCATAGGCTTCTAGCTTAACAATTAACCGTGCATTGGACAGCGAATCAAAATCATTTGCAAAGTCATAGTATATGCAGTCAAAGCTATACCCTTCATCCAGCCATTCTGTCCATTTTTCCATAATGTCTAACAATTGAAGAGCAAATGCATACATGTAATGCTCTGAAACCATACTGAGAGTCAGAAAAAAGTTTATTTGAAATCATATGATTAACAACACAGTCTCTAATTAACTTCTCCATTAACTTACAAGGAATACACGTCAAACTTATTGGGCGGTAATTGCTTGGGTTATCTCTGGAGCCTTTCTTAAAGAAAGCTTTGTCATTGGTCGTTTTCCACTCATCAACCAGTTCTCCACTTTCAAACAAGTGCAGACATATCAAAGCTAAAGGTTTAGTAATACTTCCACTTAATTCTTTAAGTACTCTCGGGTGAAGTAGGTCAGGACCTCAAGACTTGTTACTATTCAATTTTTCAATGAGTTTTTTGACAGCTGATTCATTAATATTCATAGTTCCTGCACCGTTTCCTCCGCTTCTATCGTCAAAGTCTGGGGTATGTCCTGTGTTTTCAACAACAAACACATCTTTTAAGAATGTATTGAGTTCTTCAGCTTTTTCAGTGTCTGTTTCAGCTACGGTTCCATCATTTCGTTGCAATTTTGAAAGGTCAACATTAACTTTCCACCTTGAATTAACATACTTTAATAATCCAAAAGCCTTTTATAAGTTACTTTTAAAAGGCTTTTGGATTATTATCATCAGATAATCTAATTTCAAATTCCTGCCTAGCCCTCCTACATTCTCTTGTAGCCGCATTTCTATCACTACAGAAGTACTGAAAGTGTATAGGTTTACGGGTTTGTAGGTACGTTTTCCATGATCTGTGTTTCTTTTGCACTGCTTTAATAGCCGTTCTAGTTATCCATAATGATTTCTGTTTTGAATTGTTAGAATATACTTGTCTTTTAGGGATATGTTTTTCAACAGAACTATGTATTTTATCTTTTAAGAAAGACCATTGTTCATTTAAAGTTCTCCTTCTAAGTTCAGTTTCCCAATTTACATTTCCAAGTTCTTCATTCATTAGTGTAGAATCTACTCTATTATATACATAATTTACATGGGAATATTTATTGTAATGAGTCTTACTGATGAGTTAGGAGGCCTTCATGCGGACTGAACAAATTAATTGTCTAAATCGCGACGGAAGTAAGGGCGAGGATTGTGGCCACGTAAAATCGATTTAAGCCCCCCAGTGGAAATCTTCCACTGACCGTTCCAAGGCGGCTCTTCTGTGGCGATTTATTTATGTTGTTGTTTGTTACTTACTGTGTGTATCACTTGTGTGTTTTAATTTTGGATGGCCATATGGCCATTTTGTGGGAAAGTAACTGTCCATATGGCCTTCCTTTGTTTAGGTTTCCATTATGGTCTGGTCGCTTAATGTTTGTATTTCTTTCCCTTTGGTGTCTTTTATGGATGGAGTAAGTTAATTGTATCAATTCCTGATCTTTGTTTTACTTCTACTTTACAGTAAATTTCAAACATAATGGACAATTCGTCACTTTTCCCTAGGGGAGATAACTGTTCAATGCTCTTCTTAATCAGGAGTTCACATGTTGGTAGAGAAAACTGTCTCTTAAAGCCTAAACGAATCCATAATAGAAGTGGAGGGAATGATCAGGAATCGATACAATCAACCCACAGCTCCTATCAGATACACCAAAGGGAAAGAAGCACAAACATTAAACCACAAACCTAATGGAAACAACACTAGCGGAAAGCCAAAAGGACAGTTACTCTCCCACATAATGGCCCATGGCTACGATGTTCTTCAGGTGCTTCAGATATCCAGTGACTCTTGAAGTCAATCTCCCTATAGTTAAAATCACCCATAATCACCACTCTAGTGAATTTCTCTTCATTAACTGTCATTTGATAACAAGTTATTTTCCTTATCTGAACTAGGTGCAGGCTTGGGGCCAATTACATTTGAAAGTAATTGATTAAATTACAATTACTTAGCCCTAACAATGTAATTGATTAAATTACAATTACAACATCATACAAATGTAATTGATTAAATTACAATTACTTTTACAATGTAATTGATTAAATTGCAATTACTTTTGCAATGTATTATTTAGAAGTACTAATTAATGATTGTTCATTTAAACTACATATTTAAAATGAAGCACAATCTCAAACAAACTTAATTCAGAACTAAATTTATGTAAACTCTCTTTTAGCTTTTGTAAAGTTCAACCAGTACTTTTGAGTTGATATAGTAAATGCATCCATTGTGAACAATGCACAAGTTGTCATAACCAAAGCAAACATCAGCTATCCGAATTACACTTTATCACCATCAGTTTTTCAAAAGTTGCATCTTTCAGTTCACACAGACAGACAGCAGACAGACAGACAGGACAAAAAGTGAAGACCCAGATTAAGCTGCCCAGGGAGGAGCAGTCTTCATGTAGGAGCAGTATGATGAGTGTACAGACTTTTTGCCGGACCTGTCTACATAATTTGGACACGAATTGATAAAAAGCAATCAATATTTTCAAATGAACTGTTCGAAGTGTTAGAATTTCAGTATGTCAATCAGTCTCAATTGTCAATATGTGATTAAAACTAAATTTATAAACACAAACCAAAAAACAAAAGTTAGAGTTTATATTGTTTTTCACAGTTACATGAGTCGACAAATAAAGACAAACAGTCATGAAGTTTTTCACACCTGAATGCAGATGGTTACTCAACAGAACAATAGAAAATTATAGATGCCATACAATTTACCTCTGAAAAGAACGGATAAATATGTATAAAAAATTGACATCTGAAAAGTTTGTTATAATCACCTAGAAATTTTCAAAAAGATACCTTTTCTACCAAAAGATGCAAATTAAAAGGCAAACAGTGTGTACCTGATTCTAGACAGTCTTACCTGAGTATGCACTGTTTGACCAGGCCTGTCTGTCCAATACCTTAGGAACTCTATGGTAGTTGATAAAATACTCTGACTCCATTGCTTTACCCAATTCACTGTTTTATCAATTCCTTACACAGTTTAAAGGGAGACAACTACATGTATATGATTGACTTTATTTCACTTGTGCAGACCTTACACTGATTGGAAAAGCATTGAGCACATCAATTAACTTTTATGAAAGGTAACAGTTTGAACATGACTAACTGTAGTTTGTTAGGAATTACTAACATTATGATGATGACCAGAATTGGTCTGATGTCCAGAATCCTGAGATTTTTGCACAAATTCACAATTTATACATGTATATTAACAGAAGTGTAATCAAATTGTAATCAGAAAAAAATCATGATTACACTTTACAGGCAAAAATATGGAAGTAATTGATTAAATTAAATTACTTGTAATCAGAAAAATGACTGATTACTGATTACATGCGATTACTTGAAAATATGTAATCAATTACAGCTGATTACGATTACAGATTATGATTACCCCAAGCCTGACTAGGTGACCTGTAAACAAGGCCAATCAATAGTTCATCAGTCTTACTTAAGTTTATCACACACCAGCAAGCTTCTTTTGATTATAATTCATTCAGTCAAGTATGATATGATACCTCCAATTCATTCCTAATGAACAATATAGTTTATACTGCGATAGATCCTATTTGTGCATTTCTCGCATTATATATCTTCAAGATATTGCAAAAGAAAGCATACAAATGATCATGTATAAGTGATTGGGAATATTGTCCTGCAAAATGGCTGATTCTCTATGGGGTTTAGTTTGTGGATAGGGGTACTGGTAACGAAGCAGAATTACCGGAACTGACTATTAAAAATATAGGGAATGAGTCCATTTTTTATGTTTGACAATAATGTTCAGCTTTGTTTAGGTATTTTAGTAAATGAAACGCACTAGTGCATTCTATGTCACTGTCACTGATGATCTTGATTGGGGTCAACACATTTCAGAAATAACATCAAAAGCAACTAGGACTTGAGAATTTCTTAGACGTAACATGGCTTTTGCACCTAGGCAGACAAAGGATGTTGCAAGTAATGCATTGGTTCGCCCTCAACTTGAATATGCATCACCCATTTGGCATCCCTATGTTAAAACTCAGATTCAGCAGGTGGAGAAGGTGCAGAGGACAGCTGCTCAATAGACCTGCCGACGATGGTGCAATATAAGTAGCGTCGGTGACATACTTAACGAGCTAGAATGGCCGTCCCTAGAGTCCCGTCGTCAGCAGTCCTCCTTAACCTTCTTCTATAAGATACATTCAGGTACAGTGGCCATTAATAAAGTCAAATACGTGACCCCTGCGACAGTTTCAGCCCGAACAAGGGCATCAAAAGTAAACAGCTCACAATATCATAGGTACCAGTCCTATAGTGATGCCCTGAAAAATTCTTTTTCCCTTTAACTATTCCCCAGTGGAATAGTCTTCCCTCTTTTGTGGTGAATGCTTAGACTGCAGAGGAGTCCAAAGCCCGTACAATGTAAGATTGAGATTCAGAGGTATGCGCTTTAGTATACTTCTGTTATTCAGAGTTTAAATGATTTTAAGGATTCATCCAGTGACCTCTCGCTCTCTTATTTTTAGCTAAATTGTAAATTTAGCTACACACCCAACTGAGGTAATGGCAAAATATGACAGACACAGTATAAGAAGATAGATAGATAGATACAAAAGACACAATTGGACTAATTTTGATGAAGTGATCGAAGCTGTAAATCATGTTAACAAGCGAAATCGCATTAAGCATGGGGTTATTATGTTATTTGTTTGTTTGTTTGATTTGAGGTTTAACGTCCCCTTCAACACTTTAACGGTCATTTTGGAGACGTTGCTTCCAATTTTGTGGGACTTTTACCCGACATTGAGAATGAAATGACATCTCAAGCCCTACTGCCCAATGAAACCAATAGGGTTTATGCGTATGGACGGTCCGACACTCGCACCGCTTTGCCTGGACAGGCTTAGATTCTCTAAGCGTTTTACCCGTACTCGTTTGCTAGTCGGTTTCAGCTCTGCATGGAAGCATCATGCAGCCCATCTATTTCTTCAAGCCCCGATGGGTGGGGGGCCATGTTATTATGTAAAACATTCACAAAGGGAATCGAAACATAAAATAAAACTTTTTGAATTAGATAAAAATATTGTTACTCTATTTCATACGTTTCTTTTTACTCTATTTCATACGTGGATCTTAAAAAACTCCAAAGAGCTTCTAGAACATCTTCAGTCACAGTCTTTTCTCTCAGTAAACAGCATAAAATCTTTCGAGTTCTGAACACTCTACACAACTATTTCTCATGATAAATTTAAATCTAAACTAAAGGAAAACATAAATCAGTGTTTTTTTTCCACAAGAATGGTAACCGGCTCTACCAGTATGTTGTCCTTGGCTATAAAGACACATGCTTCGTTCGAAATCACTGATGCGCCACAAAAGTACACTGATGCAGATGTCACAAAGATGCTGGAATATCTAATTGACATTTGTTTCGTGGAGTTCAGTGGCCTATTATTTCAGCCAACAATTGGCATACCAATGGGCACTAATTGGTTGCTTGCCGACTTGTTCTTGTACTCGTATGAGGCGGAGTTTGTACAAGGTCTCCTCAAAGCAGGCCAGAAACGCCTTGCACAACAATTCAATTTCACCTACAGATATATAGATGATTTATTGTCTCTGAAAAAATAAACTAAATTCGCAGAGTACCTGGAAATCATCTATCCACGTGAACTTGAAATTATGGAAACAACAGAGACCTCAACCTCCTCCTCATACTTGGACTGTTATCTCTATATTGACAACGGGAAGCTTTATACTAGGCTGCACGATAAACGAGATGACTTCAATTTTCCCATTGTTAACTTTCCCTTCCTGAGCAGTAATATCCCGTCTACACCAGCATATGAAGTTTACGTTTCGCAGTTAATCCGTCATGCTAGGGCCTCTTCCAAGTATTAGTACTTTATGGAACGTGGGAAGGTGCTCACTGCCAGGTTGTTATGCCAGGGATATCAAAAACCAAACTGGTATCAACACTAAAGAAGTTCTTTGGGCGGCACCATGATCTTGTTGATCCGTACAATGTGGCCATTTCCAGAATTATTTCTGATATGTTTGCCAATGGAAAGCCATAGGAAGACTTCCAAACTCTCGGACGTACCCTTTTCGGCATTTACTACTTTTCTTCGATGGGTCGATGGGCATGGTAGGCGAACCTTTCTTACCAAGTAATGCTTACAATCCGCGGACGCCTGATTACACGATTCTGGAGTCCATGTCAGTTGATCTGAACATTGATATTTACCATTTTGTCTATGGATTAATGACTTTGGATTTAAGCTTTTGTACTACGACCTAAACTACTTTTCCACAAATAGTGAACTCAACTAAGCTACAGTTTTTAACAAACATACCACATATCACATAATTAACATTAAGTAAACACGCCTACACAGAGTATATTGGAAAACTTTACCACCAAAAAAATTAAAGAAGTTCTGATAAAAAAACAACTGATATTTTCCATATTTCTGCTCCAAACTTAGATTGTGATAACTCGATGGAATCTCGTCGGCGAGGCGGTCGTAACGAGTCCCCACAATCTGTGCTTTGAGCAGAAATAAGGATAATATAGTATACCCCTCAGTGCTCCAGAACTTTTTTTCAACCAGTACAATACTGGTCAAATGTTAACCCAACCAGTATCAGGTCATATTTGTTCGCTTGAACCAGTATCCAAGTTTCGGACAAACTTGGTCTTAGATTCTGATACTGATTGGCTACTATTAGCTGGAATCCAGCAGATAATACATAAAAGGTGAACTTCGTGCGTCTTTACAAATTACTTATTTATGTGTTGTATTGTGACAGCTAAACATGGCATCTGATCAGGGCCTGTCGTTAAAACCTTCAGCAATTTTTCCAAATCCATTTTGAGGAAATCCTGTTATCTTGTGTTTGCCGGGTCTTGTCCATCATCCGTTTCGGTTTCATAACATTTGGGTTGAGACACACTGATGAAGATTAAATATCAGAAAGGCATCTGTGTCACTAAAGTTGGTATAACTACGCATTAATTGCAATCAATGGGTAGGTATCTATGCTGGTGGATGATTTGTTCGTCCCCGAGGATATCATCAGCTCAGCATCAGTTCATTAGTGCTGAGGTTGATACTGCGGTGTTGACATCAGTACTCAAGAACTGATTTAAATAACTATATTATATCTTGAATTTTTGCAGTATTAAATTCTAATTTTTCTAAAACAAAGACTGACTTGTCAGGTGAGACATGTATCTTAGCTGATTTGGTAGCCACATTTTTTATATTTTAAATTTTGCAAGTCTCGCTACTTTGGACCCTCCTTCCTGATGCCCGGGACTCCGTGGAGTGTGAGCCATGTTTGCTGACGTTGGCTCGGCAGGGGACGCCTACAAGTCCGCGGGTGGGCGTCTCTTGCGTGATGCCTCCAGTTGACCTGTCTCATGGTCCACGTCGGTCAGTGTGTGGTCGGAGGGGGATGTGCTGTGTTTGCAGGGTCTTGTCCATCATCCGTTTCGGTTTCATAACATTGGGATTGAGACACGCTGATGAAGATTAATATCAGAAAGGCCTCTGTGTCACTAAATTTGGTATAGTTACGCATTAATTGCAACCACGGGCCGGTATCTCTGCTGGTGGATGATTTGTCGTCACCGAGGATATCAGCTCAGTATCAGTTCCTTAGTGCTGAGGTTGATAGTGCGGTGTTGACGTCAGTACTCAAGAACTGACTTATATAACTATATTATATCTTTAATTTTTGCAGTATTAAATTCAAATTTTTCTAAAACTAAGACTGGCTTGTCAGGTGAGATATGTATCTTAGCGGATTTGGTTGCCACATTTTGTTTTATTTTAAATTGTGCAAGTCTCGCTACTTTGGACATCTCCTTCCTGATGCCCGGGACTCCGTGGAGTGTGAGCCATGTTTGCTGACGTTGGCTCGGTGGGGGACGCCTACAAGTCCGCGGGTAGGCGTCTCTTGCGTGATGCCTCCAGTTGACCTGTCTCAATGGCCATGTCTGTCGGTGTGTGCTCGGAGGGGGATGTGCTGTGTTTGCCGGGTCTTGTCCATCATCCGTTTCGGTTTCATAACATTGGGGTTGGGACACACTGATGAAGATTAAATATCAGAAAGGCCTCTGTGTCACTAAATTGGTATAGTTACGCATTAATTTTAAAATGGGTTTGTGCTAAATATATAACAGGCAGTACAAATGGGTTAGCTCTGTGTACTGGATTTTAAAATTGGGTCATGAAACTAATCATTGTGCTTTCCTTTTACAAAGATTGTTTTTACTAATAGGTAAGACCACCAATCAACTCGCCCTGTATGTCAGTTATGTCCCCCATTCGATCATGGGGCAGAAAACGAAATAGGGATGCCTGTTTCATAGCGTTATAAATATTGACCATGGTCGAAACGAGTTGGCTGCTTTTAAAAAGCATCCAATGGGTTTGATCTTGTCGGTCTAAATTATGTTGTGAACAAACGAATATTATCATTTCATACTACATCCACTTAATTTTTATTTTTAAGTAATAGATCCTAGAACTTTCATAAGAACTTGAAAATAAAAGTGCGAAGTTTGTTGCCTTTGAATCCTGGTTAAGGACAAGAATGGCTGTGTAGTGCTGACTAATCTTTGGGCCAGTATCTAACACCATGCCTAAAATAAATCTGCCTTTTGTATGGTTTTGGATGTATTAAGTCTTACTTAACTTCCTGTCTTACTGCTATTAAAACGCATGTAATTAAATATTGTGATAAAGTCTTTGAAAGATCAGGAAGAAATCTGTTTTGGTCTATAAAAAATTCGAATGAGGTTTTAAATAAATTGAAATCTAGACATTTTCGTGCTTTTAGTCTGTCTACCTACGATTTTTCCACTCTTTACACTACACTTCCTCATAATCTTATAAAAGAAAAGCTTAATGATTTAATTGAATGGGCTTTTCACAGAGAAGATTCTCTCTATCTTGCATGTAATGTCAGAAATGCATTTTTCACTTCTAAAGAGCATAAGAATTATACACTTTGGTCATGTCAGAAAGTGTGTGATGCCCTCACCTTTCTACTTGACAATATTTATATTAGATTCGGTACTAAGTTATTTAGACAAATTGTGGGTATTCCGATGGGTACTAATTGCGCACCTCTTGTGGCTAATCTGTTCTTGTATTGTTATGAAAGAGACTTCATTTTGTCGCTTTCCATTGATAACCAATCTGAAATTATTGAAGCTTTTAGCTCTACTTCTAGATATTTAGATGATTTATTAAATATTGATAATACCTATTTTGATGGTTTGATCAGTCAGATTTACCCCCTAGAACTTCAGTTAAATAAAGCAAATTCTTCTGATACCGAGGCCCCGTTTTTGGATTTACATCTATCTATTGTAGATGGATTTGTTTCGTGCAAAATTTATGATAAACGCGAAGACTTTGATTTTGAGATTGTAAATTTTCCTTTTTTGGATGGTGATGTTCCTCGTGCGCCATCCTATGGCGTTTATATTTCGCAATAATTCGATTTGCTAGTGTGTGTAGTCATGTAACTGACTTCAACACTCGTAATAAATTATTAACGGGTAAACTCCTTAATCAGGGTTATCGGTACCATAAACTTCGCAAAGCCTTTTCAAAATTTTATAGATGCCATTCTGATTTAATTTCAAAATTCAATATTGGACTTAAATCTCTTCTGCAACAAGGTCTATCGGAACCCGAATTTTATGGTGACTTAGTATATAAATTCAGAAAAATATATAACCGCAATGACTTCAGCACCCAATTTCGTAAAATCATTCTTCGATATAAAAAGATTGGGTACAACATGGATATTATACGACAGACTGCATGCATGGTAGTTAACCCAATCACGGTTGGCAACTTTGCTTCCCTCTTTAATTGCACGCCGATGGGTCAGGCCTCAGATTCTATGACGGCTCCATCGTAAAGGCTTATTGAAAATTAGAAAGATAATGTTGGTTGGTGCCTGATGCTCTGTCTCTGGTCGGGCTCATCGGAGTCTAACTGTTGGTTTTCTTTTGCTCCAGCATTTCAGTGGTTTCTTGCTGTCGAGTCCTCACCGTTGTCTCACCTCTGTGGTTCTTTGATTTTTGTGTTCACGGAGATGTTGCACTGATGAGTTAGGAGGCCTTCATGCGGACTGAACAAATTATTTGTCTAAATCGCGACAGAAGCAAGGGCGAGGATTGTGGCCACGTAAAATCGATTTAAGCCCCCCAGTGGAAATCTTCCACTGACCGTTCCAAGGCGGCTCTTCTGTGGCGATTTATTTATGTTGTTGTTTGTTACTTACAGTGTGTATCACTTGTGTCTTTTGGTTTTGGATGGCCATATGGCCATTTTGTGGGAAAGTAACTGTCCTTATGGCTTTCATTTGTTTAGGTTTCCATTATGGTCTGGTCGCTTAATGTTTGTATTTCTTTCCCTTTGGTGTCTTTTATTGGTGGAGTAAGTTGATTGTATCAATTCCTGATCTTTGTTTTACTTCTACTTTACAAAGTCTTGCGCAAAACTTGAAAGTTAAAAATATAAATGTCCGTAATTTCGACCTTAAGGCTACTGGGATTACCAGGGATATCTATCAATGAGCTTAATGCATTCAAGAAGGCCAGTTGTCAGTTTTTAACGAAATAAAGTACACCATGATCAATTAGCGGGGCGATAGTTGCAAGAGTCTTATTCAGCTGACTGAAGGAACACATTGAACAGCCAGAAGCTTCTACCTGGAAACCAATGTGGATTCAAGAAGAAGAAAGGAAAAATTAACATGTTCTTCACAAAACGGCTGCTTCAAACGATATACCAGATCTAAAATGTGAATCTCTGCGTTGCTTTTGTTGACATTACAAAAGCATTTAGCACACTCAGTCGTATGGGACTTTGGAAAATTGTAACAAAGTTTGTGGTTGTCTAGCGAAGTTCATATAAACAGTGCAGCAGTTCAGCCATGTTATACTTGCCCGGGTCCTAGATGGCAAGCTTTCTGAATAATTGCACGTGACTAATGGAGACAAGCAAGACATGTGCTGGCAGCCTGGCGCCAACGCTGTTCACTATGATGTTTTCTGCCATGCTCTCAATTTTATTTTTACGATGTGTGTGTTTGTGTGTGTGAATTCGGGTTTAACGTCGCTTTCAACAATTTTCAGTCATATCCCGACGGTGTCTGGTTGCGACAGGGAGCTCAATGCTCACTATTATAGTGCTGCCTCACTGAAGTATCATGTCCCATACACATTACATGATACCACACCAAGTCGCATTATCCTGACACTGGGTCGACCAGTCCTAGCTCTAGCCCGTAAATCTGAGTGCCAATAGAGGAGCAGCTAGAACCATTCTTAACGACTTAATTCTTAACGATTCTTAACGACTTAATTCTTAACGATTCTTAATGCTCTGTCTCTGGTCGGGCTCATCGGAGTCTAACGGTTGGTTTTCTTTTGCTCCAGCATTTCAGTGGTTTCTTGCTGTCGAGTCCTCACCGTTGTCTCACCTCTGGTTCTTTGATTTCTGTGTTCACGGAGATGTTGCACTGATGAGTTAGGAGGCCTTCATGCGGACTGAACAAATTATTTGTCTAAATCGCGACGGAAGTAAGGGCGAGGATTGTGGCCACGTAAAATCGATTTAAGCCCCCCAGTGGAAATCTTCCACTGACCGTTCCAAGGCGGCTCTTCTGTGGCGATTTATTTATGTTGTTGTTTGTTACTTACTGTGTGTATCACTTGTGTGTTTTAATTTTGGATGGCCATATGGCCATTTTGTGGGAAAGTAACTGTCCATATGGCCTTCCTTTGTTTAGGTTTCCATTATGGTCTGGTCGCTTAATGTTTGTATTTCTTTCCCTTTGGTGTCTTTTATGGATGGAGTAAGTTAATTGTATCAATTCCTGATCTTTGTTTTACTTCTACTTTGGTATGTCGCGGCCCTATTTTTACGATGACGACTAACCTATCGGGTACGCTTTGATAGGTAGCTCTTCAGCCTACGAAGGTTGCAAGATAAATCCAAGGTGCAGACAGGGGTCTTAGGCGAGTTCCCTTCCGCTGATCAAATGGCAAAGGGAGTTCTCACAAAAACGATGAAACAAAAGGAAGAAGAAGAGAAAAACAAAAAACAAAAAAAAAAAAAAAAACAAAAAAAAAAAACAGAGTACCAATGGTTCTGAGCCAGCCACTTGGGTGCTGAGAGTTTATGGCGCCTTTTGATTTCTATTTCTGAGAAGATTTTAAAAGGGTTTTTACCATGGTAGCAATCTTGGTCAAGTTAACTGATAATTGGTCCATTAGTTCTGGAGAAGATTGCGGAAGGGGGTTTACCTTATATGGGCATGGCAGCCATACTGGTCATGTGGCCAAATTAATATTAATGAATTTTCATTTGTTTGTTCCTAAAAGCTTTCATATGAAATTTGGTTACAAATGGGGCAGTGGTTTCTGTGAAGAAATGTTTTAAATTTCATAACTGAATGACCTCTTTGCCAAAGTCAGTGAATGGCCTTGACCTTTTATACTCAAGTAGATTCACTCACTTAACTAGTTAACTGAATCTACCAATCATCAGATCACAGGCTGCAGTTGTTTCCGACAAATACACGTTTTTAAAACGTTTTAGGTGTTTATTTACACTCTTTACTTTTTCTCTACAAATGACTGCAAATAAATTTGACCTTGGCATAAAATAGGTCAAGGCCATCAAGGGGTCATTATTTGAGGAATCTAATGGGCTCAAAAATCCAATGCTAAATACCAAGTTTCATGCAAATCGGCCCAGTGATGACAGAGAAGTAGAGTTCTGCAGTGTTTTACCTATTATGGGAATGGTGACCATATTTTTCGTGTGACCAAACTCATATCAATACATTTTTATTTTCTTGCTTCTTTTAGCTTTTATATAAAATTTGGTCACAAACAGTCCAGAACTCCCAATAGAAAATAAGTTTTAAAAAGCCAAGGAATTACCTTGACCGTGAATACTCATGTAGTTTCATCCACTCATTTAGCTAACTACACCTACCAATTTTCAGACAAGAGACTGCAATGCTTTCCGTAAAATACACAATTTTGACTTTTTTTCCATTCAGAAGTCTATGTGACCAAATCTGACCTTAGCGTAAAATAGGTCAAGGTCATTCGAGGGTAATCATTTTATCAAAGTTTGATGGATGAAAATCGCCCCCCCCCCCACCCCCCCACACACACACACCTGGTTCCGGAGAAGAACATTTTTGAAGATCTTTACCTTACCTGGGCATGGTGGCCATCTTAATCGTGTGACATGTTTTTTTTTATTTCCTTGTTCCTACAGGCGTTTATATGAAATTTGGTTACAGATGCCTTAGTGCTTTCTGAGTAAATTAAGCTATACTTTTCGTATCTAAATGACTTTGGGTGAAGGTCAAATAATGACCTTTACCTTGAATGCTGATGTAGTTTCATCCACTCATTTAGCTACCTTCATCTACCAGTTTTCAGATCATAGGCTGCAATAGTTTCCGAAAAATACACAATTTTGACCTTTTCCCATACAAAAGTCAATATAACCAGATTTGACCTTGGCGTAAAATAGGTCAAGTTCGTCATTGGGAAATCAGTTGAATAAATTATGATGGGTCCGAGTCTTCAATGCTACGTACATGTATTAAGTTTCATTGCAATCGGCCTACTGGTTCCGGAGGAGAAGATTTTTGAAGGATTTTTACCTTATATGGCGGCCATCTTGGTCATGTGACCAAACTCATATTAATTGATTAGCATTGTTACTTAACGCATTTACACGAATTTTTGTTACACATGGCTTAGTGGTTTCTGAGGAAAATAAGTTTTAATTTTCATATCTGAATGACCTTGGGCTAAAGTCAAATAATGACACTGACCTTGATTATTAATGTAGTTTCATCCATACATTAAGCTACCTGCATCTACCCACTTTTAGATCACAGGCTGCAATAGATTTCGAAAAAACACACGGTCTTGACTATTTTCCCGTTCAAAGTCTATGCGACCACATTTGACCTTGGCGTAAAATAGTTCATCCGAGAATCATCATTTGAACAAACAATGATGAGCCCGAGTCCCCAATTTTACATATTAAGTTTCATGGCATTCGGCCTACGGGTTCCGGGGGAGAAGATTTTTGAAGTGATTTTACCATATATGGGCATGGCGGCCACCTTGGTCACGTGACCTGTACTCTGCGAACAAATTTTCGTTCCCCAATCCCATGGGTGCTCCACAAGAAAATTGACTTCAATCGGCCCAGTGGTTTCAGAGAAGAAGATGTTTGAAAATGTTGACAGACAACAGGCGACGGACAGACAACGGAGCCGTGCCATACTATAAGTCCACATCTGAGCATTCGGCTCAGGTAAGCTAAAACACTGTGGATCAAGTATATCTGATTTTTTAACGTTATGTTTAAAAGTTAAAATATCCATAACTTACTTGTTGATATTTTTTGCTACGTCTGCGATTTTAGGGACTATCAAGCTAGTAATTAGTATGGGAGTAGGGGCATGCTTTTTATGCCCCCGGAATCTAAGAGATTCGGGGGCATATAGTTTTTGGTCTGTCTGTCTGTCTGTTTGTCCGTTTGGCCGTTTGTCTGTCTACAAAAACCTTAACATTGGACATAACTTTTGAATGGTAATAGATAGAGCTTTCATATTTCACATGTGTCTACCTTATCACAACACCTTTCCAGGGTACCATAATTTTTTATCTCGTGACCTTGACCTTTGACCTACTTTTTTCAACATTTTTGAAAAACATTAACATTGGCCATAACTTTCGATTAGTAAGTGATGGGGCTTTCATATTTCACATGTGCATACTATGTCACAAGACCTTTTTTACAATCCCATAATTTTTGACCTTGTGACCTTGACCTACTTTTCTAAGACTTGAACATTGGCCATACCTTTCGATTGCTTAGTGATACTCCTTTCATATTTAACATGCGCTGTCCGGGGGCATCAGTGTTTCATAAACACATCTTGTTGAACATTGGTTTCCGCCAAGCGCCCCTCGCCCCACCTTCCCATTTTATATTGGTTACCTAAACTTGATAAAAAAACATACAAAGCACGCTTCATTGCAAATTCAAGCTTTTGTACCACCACTGAACGTTAAAAATTATTAACTTCATGTTTTACTGACATAAAAAAATGTGATTAATTAATGCAAGATCACGGAGAAATCTGTTTTGGTCTATAAAATAATTCTAATGTAGTTTTAAATAAATTGAAATCCAGACGTTTTCGTACTTCAAGCATATCTACTTATGATTTTTCCACACTTTACACAACACTTCCTCATAAACTTATAAAAGCAAATGATATAATTGAATGGACATTTCACAGGAAAGATTCTCTATGTGTTTCATGTAATGTTAGAAATTCTTTTTTTTTTCATTTCTGAACATGCTGAAGAGCATAAAAAATTATTCTTTATGGTCATGGCAGAAAGTGTGTGAAGCTCTCAGCTTTCTACTTGACAATAAGTACATAACATTTGGTACTAAGTTATTTAGACAAATTGTGGGTATTCCGGTGGGTACGAATTGTGCATCCCTTGTGGCTGTTCAGTTCCTGTTTACTTGTGAAAGAGACTTGCTTCCAAAGGATAACCCTTTCTCGAACATATTCATGATGTCCCTTTCCGTTGAAAATCAATCTGAAATCATTGAAGCCTTTAGCTCGACTTCAGAACTGTCAAAGGTAACAAAGGGCAGAGTTACAGAGTGTTGATACTGAGTATAAAACTGGCAAAATAAAGATAGGCAGGCCATGTTATCGAAATGCCTGATGAACACTTGCCGCAGAAAATCCTCTATGGAGAACTACAAATGGGAAAACGCCCCCTATATAGACAGAAGAAGCGATACAAGGACGCTGTCTACACAGTTTTCAAAGACTTCAACATACCAGCTGACTCGCTGAAAGAAACTGCACCAAACAGAGAGCAAAGTCCAAGGCCCAATAAGAAGGGGTACTGGAGTGTACGAAGCCAACGAACCATTTAAGTCGATCTATCTATCTTATCTCTATCTTTTATACTGAGTCGGTCATATTTGGCCATTACCTCAGCTGGGTGGGTAGCTAAATTTAGAATTTAGCTAAAAAAAAAGAAGTCACTGGATGAGTCCTTAAAACTATTTACAATCTGAATAACAGAGGTATACTAAAACGCATACCTCTGAGTCTCAATCTTACACTGTATGGGCTTCGAACTCCTTTGCAGTCTAAGCATTTACCACAGAAGAAGGAAGACTGTTCCGTTGGGGAAAAGTCCTATGAAAGAAGGAATTTTTCAGGGCATCACTGTAGGACTGGTACCTGTGATACTGTGAGTTGTTAACATTTGATGCCCTTGTTCGGGCTGAAACTGTCACAGGGGTTAAGTATTTATCTTTATTAACGGCCACTTTACCTGAATGTATCTTATAGAAGAAGGTTAAAGAGGAGTGCTCACTACGGGCCTCTAGAGACGGCCACTCCAGCTCGCTAAGCATGCCACCGACGCCACCTCTATTGCACCAGCGTCGACAGGTCCATCGAGCAGCTTTCCTCTGCACCTTCTCCACCTGCTGAATCTGAGTTTTAGCATAGGGATGCCAAATGGGCGATGCATATTCTAGCTGAGGGCGAACCAATGTTTAATATGCAACATCCTTTGTCTGCCTAGGTGCAAAAGCCAAGTTTCGTCAAAGAAATCCTAAAGTCCAAGTGGCTTTTGATGTTATTTCTGAAACGTGTTGACCCCAATCAAGATCATCAGTGATGGTGATACCAAGATATTTGGCGGATTGAACCTGCTCCAAGATTTGCTGGTGTAGTTTATAGTCAAATAGTCGAACACGTACCCGGCCGAAAGCCAGTGATAAAGCATCAACAACAATACTCTACATGCACCGACTCTACAGAGCCAAGATCGCTCTTATCAGCCATCATAGAACACTATGTCTTTCTTTTGTTTGGGTGGCTTTGGATATCTGGTTTTATTTATCGCTTTTGCACAATGCTATCATGTTTGATGTACTCTGTGCGCCAGCTGAGCAAAATCAGAACTTTAGCCTTAATGACACACTTGACAAAATGGCATCTTAAGCGTCAATGACGAGATTCGGTCCCGTTATCTTACACATGGGTATCTCTAACTACTGCTTAAGTCAAACTAAATTACGTAAAATCGATTTAAGCCCCCCCCCCACCACCCCTGTAGAAAACCGTTACTGACCGTTCCATGACTGTACTTCTGTTGTGGTTTATTGTTATAGTTTGTCTTGACATGTATGTACTACTAATATCTGTTAATTTTGGATAGCCGCTTAGTTAGCCGTTTGGTAATTTTGTAGGAACTGTCCTTTTGTCTATCCGCCTGTGACGTTTTAATTATGATGTTGTTTTGTGTTGGTATTTCTTTCCTTTGGTGTCTTGGATGGGAGGTCATTGCATCGATTCCTGATAATTGCCATCAGTTCTATTATCTATTGAATCTGGTTTAGTTCCCCAAACAATTTAGACCCAGATCAGACGCCCCAGGACGCGGGGTCCGATCAGGGTCTACACTGTTTGCTTAAAATACTGGAATTTAAGGGTTGAATGAAACAGTCTAAGTCTCAGTTCAGGACTATTTACCCAAACTTCTCGCAGTCGACCCACTAACGCTGCCAGTGCTTTGATTTCTACAGGGAAACCTTTCAAAGAACAAAGAAAAGACATTAAACTGTCTTAGGGAATATTTCTGTGATCTGGGGTATCTTGGGGGTGACATGGGGCGATTTGACTGGTCGATGATACTTTTATAGAGTAATAATTATATTTCACAAAATCGCATAGAAAATAATAATGTATTATTACAGAAGAACCCAAATATGTCATAATTAGAAACCTATCTTTATGATATAAACTTTGCGGAAACTACTGCTAGGAGTTTTTTTTTTTTTCACTCTTCCACTTTTTCGATATTTAGGTAGACTGTTTTCGGTAATTGCATGGACCGCTATTTAAAGGAATAATCTGATTGGTCTATCAGGTCACGTGCCCCTCCATGGCACAATTAAAATCTGGTCATTAGACCCGGTTTGCTCGCCTATGGCGACCAAACCAAAAACACGAGAATTTCTACTTTCAGTTTCACCCTGACTAGTTCTTACGATCACAATATTCGTTGCGACAGATATCTGTAGCAAACATCGATAACCAGTCTTACAGTGATTTCATGGTTACTCAAGCGCTAAGCGGGTTGCCTCAATAAAATACCAAGCGTTTTATAATAGCGGGAAACGGCTTTGTGGTCGTACGGGTTACCGGAAAAGATGTACCGTACCGAGAAAAACACGTCCGTATTTGGTCTATCTATCTATCTATCTATCTATCTATCTATCTATCTATCTATCTATCTATCTATCTATCTATCTATCTATCCATCCGTCCGTCCGTCCTTCCAGTCGTATTGATGTCTGTATACCTTGAATCTAATGCGGTCTTTAAAGTTTTGATCAATCAGCATATCTAAGCCGCGGAATGTGGTATTTATGACTCTTATCTTACCTGTCATCATATGAATAATTTGATTACAATAATATTTTGAACATGTAGGCTACATTGAATATGTGGTACATTGTGTATCTTATTTACAGAACGACAAGAAACCCTTTGCAGGCCCCATATGTACATGTATCTCATAGACAGCCTTACTTACCCATAAACCACATTGACAAGACTGCGTAAATACCTTTCCAGACCCCATGTATCTCATTGAAAAGACTGTAAAACCATCCTTCATATGCAACAAAAGCTGGTATGTACAAGGCTTTTTGTTATCATTATTTTGCGATTCGCAGCATTCCAGATAAGGGCCGTACAGCCGTAAATTACCGGTCCGTTTTTCCTAAATACGGATCAAGTTGGAAAACAGCACGTACCAAATACGGACGGGTTTTCTCGGTACGGTACTGCTTTTCCGGTAACCCGTACGACCGCAAAGCCGTTTCCCGCTATTATAAGACACTTGGTATTTTATTGAGGCAACCGCTTAGCGCTTGAGTAAACATGATATCACTGTTTGACTGGTTATCGATGTTTGCTACAGATATCTGTCACAACGAACAGTGTGATCGTCAGAACCAGTCAGAGTGAAACTGAATGTAGAAATTCTTGTGTTTCTTCGACCATGGTCAATATTTATAAAGCTATGAAACAAGCATCCCTATTTCGTTTTCTACCCCATGATCAAATGGGGGACATTACTGACATACAGGGCGGTTTGATTGGTGGTGTTACCTTGTAGTAAAACAATCTTTGTAAAAGGGAAGCGCAACACTGGTTAGTTTCATGACCCAATTTTAAAATCCAGTACACAGAGCTAACCCACTTTTACTGCCTGTTATTCTCCACAATATATTTAAGCACAAGCCCATTTTTAAAAATGAGTGGATAACAGGTTGTGTTTTCCTCAAAATGGATTTGGAAAAATGGCTGAAGATTTTAATGACAGGCCCTGATCAGATGCCATGTTTAGCCTTCACAATACAGCACATAAATTTAATTTGTAAAGATGCACGAAGTTCGCCCTTTATGTATTATCTGCTGGATTCCAGCTAATAGGTCAAAATCAATATTAAAAATTCAGGTCAGACCCGTGAACATTCAGGGTCAGGGGCCTCGTTACCAGCTGGTTACCTTTTTTCAATTTATTTGATCACCCTCATACTTAGATTAAAGGAACCAGTAGGAAATGCAAAACAGTCATGGTTTAAGTAGCCAATCAGTATCAGAATCTAAGACCAAGTTTGTCCGAAACTTGGATACTGGTTTCAGAGAACAAACCCGATACTGGTTGGGTTAAAATTTGACCAGTATCGTACTGGTTGAAAAAAAATTATCTGGGGCACTGGATTGGGTTGTGATTTTAGATATGAAACAGCTTTAGATCTGGTAGTGTTTTGTTGAGTATTATTAAACAACAGTTTCGAGGTCTAGATCAAATCATGAGCGAATAATAACTGATATTCCTGCTTAAGATTGACCGCGGAACTGCGGTTTGTTTTAAGTCTCGTGCAAAGTTTTGCCAAGTACAAATGTATATGTACAGCGTTAAGATACACATGTATAGCATTATAAAGAATTAGGCACGGTCGTACACCGAGAAATAAACTCTAATTCAGAATCATACTAACATGTATGAACTACTTATAATCTGACGTGATTTCGTTATGTTACTGGTTGTTTATTGTTTTATTCTAGGAACGCCTATCAAACTCGGTCTCTGCGATGGTGAAACAACGAGTCAACTAGTGCAAAAAGAACTTAATACCATAAGAGATAAGACAGTTTTCAGCCAAGCCTTCTCAGACAAGTTACTTGCTCCTCAAGAGTTCTCCCACAAGGTACATGTCTCTGCTATACGTCTGAGAGCAGCAATACTTTGACTATACTGTGTATACATACATTTATAAACAGCATTCTGTGAGTCTTTACTGACACGCATGTAATAATGATCATTCACTTATGATCTTGATTAACTGAGCCCGCGCACGATAAAACCTACAGTAAGACATGTGCGCCCAACGAAGACTCAGATCAGATCAAGATATTTTGCAACAGGATCATCTCGACTCACATGTGGCACAAAAACAAAACGTTAGTGAGTGTTTTATGACACGTGCTTAGCCAGAATATCTTTACCTCTTGGTGTTTTATGTAGTAGCGGTACTTGATATTGTAATACTCACGGTCGTGAGACAGTCAGAATGGGTGCTGTGATCCGCATTATAGAGACAAACGTGACGAGTATTTTATTAATTGGGGAAGCCGGTATACTCATATAAAGGTTCATTGTGACATGAAAAAACATATTTGCGGAATAGGTAGTTTACCATTTTCTTTCATTTTTACTAGCCAGACATTTGAGGTAACATGTTACGGAACTTAGGCAGACATATGAAGCTTCAAACATTGTGCTGATGAGAAATCTCATACTGGTAGGAAATCCATCAGTAAATCATTTAATAAGTCATCACGAAAATGCGCCTATATAATTGTGACACACTTGAACCTCACTTTTATATAGTTAAGCTGGGGTTTACAGGGATAAAGCTTATTTTGCGTATTTCTGCTCTAAAATATAGCTTGTTGGTACTCGTACTTGATGAGGCGGTTCTAATAGGTACCCCAAATCTATATTTTGAGCAGAAATAAGGTAGATATCACAATTTTTCATGTTAAATTTTTCTTCTTTTTTTTTCGGCGGTAAAGTTTGCAATGTATTTGTATAGGCGTGTATTCGTAATGTGTTCCATATCAGGCGCCATATAAAATACACAGACGAGAGGAATCACTCAAGAGAGCAAAACGTGATAGTTCAATATGAATGTCCACACGACCGAGAATCACTACATATGCGGAATTTGTGGGAAATCATATGCATTGCCATCTATCCTCAAACAACACATGAAAGTTCATACTGGTGAAAAACCACACACGTGTGAAATATGTGGTAAATCGTTCGCGCATTTATATATCCTTAAAAGACATACGAGCGTCCATGGTGAGAAACCACACGTGTGTGGAATATGTGGTAAATCATTTGCGCTGTTAGCTTACCATAGAAAACATATGAAAGTTCATACTGGTGAGAAACCTCACGTTTGTGAAATATGTGGTAAATCGTTTGCTCAGTCATTTATCCTTAGAAGACATATGAGTGTTCATAGTAGTGAGAAACCACACGTGTGTGGAATTTGCGGTCAGCCGTTTGCGCTGTCATTTAACCTTAGAAGACATATGAAAGTTCATACTGGTGAGAAACCACACGTGTGTGGAATATGTGATAAATCGTTTTCGCTGTCTTCCAACCTTAGGCAACATATAGCAGTTCATACTGGTGAGAAAAATCACTTTTGTGAAATATGTGGTAAATCGTTTCCGCAGTTAACTAAAGTCAGAAGACATATGAAAGTTCATGCAGGTAAGAAATCACAAGTTTGCGGGACGTGTGGTAAATTATTTACAGAGACAAATGAAAAAAGTCATAGCGGCGAGACATATCACGTTTGTGAGACTTGTGGTAAACCATCTACGACTCATATGGAAGTCCATACTGTCTGAACCTCTAAGCAGTGACAAACAATTTATTCAGTAAAACGTTAACGCGTATTAACGCGGCTCAGACTGAAAGATTATCCCCAGCAGAATTAAATTACACAAGTGTAACATATACATAGACCAATAATCTTAGCAGCCGTATGGTGAAGAACCTTATACCTGTGAGGTATGCATATAATCAGTCAGAGTTAGCACATCTCGTGACATCTTTGAAGATGGGCCATGCAAGCCTGAAATATGTGGAATATGATTAACGCAGCCAAGATATATAGAGGATCTTACATGAGTGTTCATGTATTATTGAATTTATTAAACGAGTTGAGGAAAAGGGATAAAATGCGAGGCTTTGCCGAGCATTTTATCCCTTTTCTTCAACGAGTTTAATAAATTCAATAATACATGAGCACGAATGCAAGATCCTATTTATCATATGACATTTAAAACGCATTTTATTCACGATTGTTTACAAAAATGTCAATATTCCGCCGTTAGTAAACGCGACGTCGTGAAGGACGTCGTACATGTAACGTTACGGGACGTAAATAGCTAATTTGCACATTTAATCCACTAGTGGATTATCAAAAATATATCATGGCGTTATTACACTCTAAGACGCGACGTCATATGATAAATATGTTTTTTTTTCATACTGTCGAGAAAGCTCATGGCTGCGAGTATCAAGAAAAAAAATGACATATGCTGATCCAGTGCCGAGAGAAACCACAAGCTTGCGGTATGGTCATGCACATACATGTTTTCGCAGTCTACGCAGCGATATGGGGATCCGTTCTAGTAAAATACAAGTATTGTGTTGAAATCATTTATCGGTGTTGTTTAAACTTTACCTATTATGAACATGTATGTATCCATATTAAAGTTCATATTGGTGAATAGGCTAGCAAGTTCAAAGTATGATCGGGACATCTAATGAACTACCCTTGAAAGACCGAATATCTGTCCAAGTGTTATGTGTGATACATCATTTACAAGTATCATATTCGAGTTAGTATACTTATACAAATCTTCAAAGGACTGTTGGTCATAACAAGGTTTTGTTGATATAGCATTTGCAAGATTGAACCACATGTGTAAAGATAATATAAAAAAATCAAACTTCGGTGAAGTTAATGTCGCACCTTGCCCTCCCCCACACGCCCCACCCAAACAATAAATGTTTATTTAAGGCAGAAGAAAAGAATACGGAACTTCAAGAGGTACACACAGTAAGAAAATGATAATGAGTAACAAGAAGACTTTTTTGTCTAAATCGCGACCGAAGTAAGTGCGAGGAGTGCGGCTGCGTAAAATCGATTTAAAAACCCCAGTGGAATTCATTTCACTGAACGTTCCAAGGCGGTTCTTCTGTTGCGGTTTATTTTTTGTTATGTTTTTTCTTTGAGTGTGTGTATCGCTTGTATTTTTTTTTTTTTGTTTTGGATAGCCTATTGGCCATTTTGTGGGAAAGTATTTGTCCTTTTGACTTTCGTCAATGATTTTTCCATTAGGGTCTAGTTATTTCATGTTTTTGGTGTCTCTGATCGGAGCTGTGGGTTAATTGTATCGATTCCTGGTCATTGCCTTCACTTCTATGCTTCCTCAAAATGAAAACAAATGACAAAATGATTGACCCGCTGTTAATTCTCCACGGAACATGGTAGCCAGAAAAATATATACATGTGTGTAACCCTTAAAATGACTTCAAAACAGAAGTGAAGGCAGTGATCAGGAATGGATACAACTAACCCACAGTTCCCAGCAGTGACACAAAAGGGAAAGAAACACAGACGCAAAACAACCAGACCCCAGCGGAAACATCAATAGCGGAAAGCCAAAAGGACAGTTACTTTCCAACAAAATGGCCAATTGCCTATCCAAAACAAAATAATATAAGCGAAACACACGCAAAGACGAACAATAACAAAAATAAACCACGGCAGAAGAACCGCCTTGGAACGGTAAGTGAAACGAATTCCACTTGGGGGCTTAAATCGATTTTACGTGGTTATAATCCTAGCCCTTACTTCCGTCGCGGTTTAGACAAATAATTTGTTCAGTCCGCATGAAGTCATGAACTCCTAAATGGCTACATTGATTTTGAAATAATTAAACAGAAATGTTCATTGGGTCACTGTCAACCAAAATTGCTCTAAATACGTTCTATAAAAGGGTTATCCTTTGGAACCCTCCACTGCATGTTATATTAGCTACATGTACCATAAAGGTCAGTTGAGCGAGCCAGGGCCATCATGGCCATCTTGTTTCTTTCATTAGGTGAATGTTTATTGCAGTCCACCATAAATACAACTGCAATACTTGGCAAAACTGATTAAGTAAAAACACAGGTAAAGAAATGATAAAATAAATAAATGAACAATAAAAGTTATAGGGAAACTGGCATAGGTTGAAGTAATGGCATCAACACGCGAATTAAGAATTTAAAGGGCAAGGTGAAACTGAACAACGCAAAAGGGAATAAAATACCAGAAAACATACAGTTCTGATCAACAGACTGCGATTGTATAGAAATATTTATCATAAATAATGCGTCACCAAGGAAACACGCCTATATATACGAAATCTTGGCCCCATTAAACTCCATTTTATATGGTAAAACTGCGGTTTACAAGGGAATAAATTATGTTTATTCTGATTCCAGCTCAAACGCACAGACTGCGGGTACTCAATGGAACCGCCTCATCGAGGTAGTTCTAATGAGTTCCCGCAATCTATGTTTTGAGCAGAAATACGACATATATCATTTTTTTTTTTTTTTAAAAATCATTCTTTGGTGGTAATTTAAATAGGAATGTTTCCTAGTGAAAACATGGGAGTTTTCAGTAGTTCCAACTACGGGCGTGTTATGTTCGTTTTGATTGTGGTAAATGTTCTAAAATAATGGTTATTCTGTGGAAGAAAGACTACAGCACAAAGCTGTATATAAGATTTTGCTGGGCCACACTAGCTAGTTTTGGCCAATTTGGCCTCATCAGTCACCCGCCATTATATCCGAAATACCTCAGTGAAATCATTAATCCTTAAGAACTAATCACATTACCCACACTCTGATGAGAGGCAGGGGACATTTTACGGCTGTTTACAAAAGGTCTGTCACATAAGCATACATTGTTTTGTTTGTATTGGAATTCAATAGCTCAGTCAACACTATTAAGGCCATTTTAGCCGGTCAGTTTACCTATCCACACTTTTCCTGGACAGGCATATACATAAGCATTTAACCAGTACAGATCATATTGTTTTCGTCGGGAACTGACAACTACCCTTCTGGCATCAGGAAGGGAGGGAATGACCTTAGAAAAGATTTCATTATCAATCTCCACGAAAGAATGTTGCAGAGCCCGGCAGGTATCGAACCCTCTCCTGAACACCAGTCAGACGCGAACATACAGTGTGGATCGAGATCAGATGCCGCGTTCTATGGCTTTTGATCTGGGTCCACTCAGTTTGTTAATGTCTCAAAAATATGGTGCAACATGTATGCGTGTTTATGTTAACTTATATATTTCCCTCCATCACAGTCGTGTTATTATTGTCTTGTCCATAGGATCATTGATTTCATTGACGAATTTTGAAAACATTTGAGGGTCACTGATAAAGCCTAACTGGCCTAAACTAGCTAGTCTGGCACAGAGAAAATTGTACACTCCATACTTTTGTCTGCTGCGGTGCATTCCTTGGTTCAAAAACATAACGCTTTTGCAGAACATATCGGCACTAGCAAATGTTAAGGAAAGGTGTGGCGGCCGGAGAAAATCTCCCTGCCCTTCATCAGAGTGTGGTTTATATTTTCCTTTCCTTCGGATGAATGATTTTATTGTGGAATTTCGAAACTATTTGGATTAAATAGTCGAAACTAGCAAGTCTGGTCCCATAAAACATGTACACACCATACATTCTTTGTTTACAAAGGAAAACCTTTTTATAAACCATATTAGACGCAAAAGGGAAACAGAGACAGTATGATTAAAACATTAAAATTACAGTTCCCTAAAAAGGTCTAAACGACTTAGTATCCAAAAATTAACAATATGACCAGGGCATACATGCAAATGCATACAGAATATAACAACAACATTTGTGGTTGTTATTTACAGACATTCTGACTTTGCCGTTCAGAACTGAAGAAAGCAAGGCAGTGATCAGGAATACATACAATTAACACGCAGCTCCCAAGAGAGACACCAGAGTGAAAGAAGCACAAACATTAAACAACTAGACCCTAATGGAAACATCAATAGCTAAAAGCCAAAATGACAGTTACTGTCCCACAAAATGGCCAATTAGCTAGCCAAAACAAAATAATATAAGCGATACACACACTCAAAGACAAACCATAACAAAAATATTCCGCTACAGAAGAACCGCATTGGAACGGTCTGTGAAAAGAATTCTACTGGGGGGGGGGGGGGGCTTAAATCGATTTTACGTGGACACAGTCCTCGCCCTTTGTTTCCGTCGCGATTTAGACAAATGATTTGTTCAGTCTGCATGAAGGCCTCATAACTCATCAGTGCAACATCTCCGTGAACGTAAAAATCAAACAGCCACAGAGGTGAAACAACGGTGAGGAACCACTGAAGCACTGGCGCAAATGAATACCTAGAGGGCCCAACCAGAAACAGAGCATCAGGCACCAACCAACATTACATAAAATTAGATACTCTGTAGGTCTCAGAAAGCTTTAACGCTGGAACTATCATAGACTTTGAGGCCTGACCCTCCGGCGTGCAATTAAAGAGGGAAGCAAAGTTGTCAACCGTGATTGTGTTAACTACCATGCATGCAGTCTGTCGTATAACATTTATGTTGTACCTATCTTTTTAGCTCACCTGAGCCGAAGGCTCCGGGGGAGGTATTGTGATCGGTCACCGTCCGTCGTCGTCGTCGTCCGTCCGTCCTATCTATCTATCTATCTTCTGATACTGCGTCGGTCACATTTGACCATTACCGCAGGTGTATATTATATACACTCCAGGTTTTGCAGGATGAAAGCCTACACAGTAATCATGTAATTACGGTAGGGATCTTTAACCTGCACAGGGGATAGTTCTCCCTGCACAGGGGGCCTCCAGTTAACGTCCCGATCCGAAGGACGGTGCACTTTATGACATTCATCCCTGCCAATGATGCCAATAGAGCGTGTTCGGACACAGAAATTTTATCGCCGCTGCCGGGGATCGAACCCGGGACCTTTTGCATCAGAGGCAAGTGCACTAACCACTGAGCTATCACGCTCCATAATACGTCCGTACGTATGTCCATCCGTACACAATTCCTTTAAACAATATCTCCTCCTAGACAACTGAACAGGTTTTGACCAAACGTGGCAGAAATGATCTTTGGGTGGTCCTGTCTCAAAGTTGTTCAAAGAATTCGATTCCATGCATAACTCTGGTTGCCATGGCAACGAAAATGGGGAACTAAGAAACACCTTTAAAAATCTTCTTGTCTGAAACCAGAAGGCCCAGGTCTTTGATATTTGGTATGAAGCTTCATCTAGTGGACCGCTACCAAGATTGTTCAAATTATAGCCCTCGGGCTAAAAATGCCCCCACCGGTTTTACATTGGTATATATAGGGAAAAAGCTTTAAAAATCTTCTAAGCTGAAACCAGAAGGCCGAGGTCTATGATATTTGGTATAAAGCTTCAAGGCCGAGGTCTTTGATATTTGGTATAAAGCTTATTCTATACCAAGATTGTTCAAATTATAGCTCTGGGGCAAAAAATGCCCCCGCGCCGGGGCCCACCGGAATATAATTTCTGAAGGACCGAAATATCGGTTTCCTTCTAAAATTGATTTCAGTAAATGTAGAGATGAAATCGCTGCTTCCTTGAATGAATTCGGTAATCGATGGTGTAAGCGAGAGTATGTTGAGCATAAAGCCCTTAAGGACTGGAAACTTAGCATTTTAAAACTAGTGAATAAACGCATTTCTTTCTATTCTCAAAATACTAACATTACCGCCTAAGCCCAAGACGTCTTTACGTCATCTTAAACTAGGTATTCAAGAATTTCATAAGAAGTTTGTTTTGGCCCCTGCAGACAAGGCCGCTAACAACGTCGTCCACTATGTTAACACGCTTAAGCAGGAGCTTGGTGGTACTAAGGCCTATGAACTTCAGCCTTTAGCTGAAGAGTGATATATTAGATAAACATGTTTGTCTTTCAGCCACCAAGTTTGGTGTGTGTGTTAACGAAGGCCAAGACAAGCTTCCTACGCTATACTGGTTACCAAAACTTCATAAAAAACCTTACAAAGCACGGTTTATTGCAAATTCTAGCTCTTGCACTACCACTGAACTTTCTAAATTATTAACTTCCTGTCTTACTGCTATTAAAACGCATGTAATTAAATATTGTGATAAAGTCTTTGAAAGATCAGGAAGAAATCTGTTTTGGTCTATAAAAAATTCGAATGAGGTTTTAAATAAATTGAAATCTAGACAATTTCGTGCTTCTAGTCTGTCTACCTACGATTTTTCCACTCTTTACACTACACTACCTCATAATCTTATAAAAGAAAAGCTTAATGATTTAATTGAATGGGCTTTTCACAGAGAAGATTCTCTCTATCTTGCATGTAATGTCAGAAATGCATTTTTCACTTCTAAAGAGCATAAGAATTATACTTTGGTCATGTCAGAAAGTGTGTGATGCCCTCACCTTTCTACTTGACAATATTTATATTAGATTCGGTACTAAGTTATTTAGACAAATTGTGGGTATTCCGATGGATACTAATTGCGCACCTCTTGTGGCTGATCTGTTCTTGTATTGTTATGAAAGAGACTTCATTTTGTCGCTTTCCATTGATAACCAATCTGAAATTATTGAAGCTTTTAGCTCTACTTCTAGATATTTAGATGATTTATTAAATATTGATAATACCTATTTTGATGGTTTGATCAGTCAGATTTACCCCCTAGAACTTCAGTTAAATATAGCAAATTCTTCTGATACCGAGGCCCCGTTTTTGGATTTACATCTATCTATTGTAGTTGGATTTGTTTCGTGCAAAATTTATGATATACGCGATGACTTTGATTTTGAGATTGAAAATTTTCCTTTTTTGGATGGTGATGTTCCTCGTGCGCCATCCTATGGCGTTTATATTTCGCAATTAATTCGATTTGCTAGAGTGTGTAGTCATGTAACTGACTTCAACACTCGTAATAAATTATTAACGGCTAAACTCCTTAATCAGGGTTATCGATACCATAAACTACCCAAAGCCTTTTCAAAATTTTATAGACGCCATTCTGATTTAATTTCAAAATTCAATATTGGACTTAAATCTCTTCTGCAACAAGGTCTATCGGAACCCGAATTTTATGGTGACTTAGTATATAAATTTTAGAAAAATATATAACCGCAATGACTTCAGCACCCAATTTCGTAAAATCATTCTTCGATATAAAAAGATTGGGTACAACATGGATATTATACGACAGACTGCATGCATGGTAGTTAACCCAATCACGGTTGGCAACTTTGCTTCCCTCTTTAATTGCACGCCGGTGGGTCAGGCCTCAGATTCTATGACGGCTCCAACGTAAAGGCTTATTGAAAATTAAAGAGATAATGCTGGTTGGTGCCTGATGCTCTGTCTCTGGTCGGGCTCATCGGAGTCTAACTGTTGGTTTTCTTTTGCTCCAGCATTTCAGTGGTTTCTTGCTGTCGAGTCCCCACCGTTGTCTCACCTCTGTGGTTCTTTGATTTTTGTGTTCACGGAGATGTTGCACTGATGAGTTAGGAGGCCTTCATGCGGACTGAACAAATTATTTGTCTAAATCGCGACGGAAGTAAGGGCGAGGATTGTGGCCACGTAAAATCGATTTAAGCCCCCCAGTGGAAATCTTCCATTGACCGTTCCAAGGCGGCTCTTCTGTGGCGATTTATTTATGTTGTTTTTTGTTACTTACTGTGTGTATCACTTGTGTCTTTTGGTTTTGGATGGCCATATGGCCATTTTGTGGGAAAGTAACTGTCCTTATGGCCTTCCTTTGTTTAGGTTTCCATTTTGGTCTTGTCGCTTAATGTTTGTATTTCTTTCCCTTTGGTGTCTTTTATGGGTGGAGTAAGTTAATTGTATCAATTCCTGATCTTTGTTTTACTTCTACTTTACATAGGCTTGTATAGGGAAAAAGCTTTAAAATTCTTCTACTCTAAAACCAGAAGGCCCAGGTCTTTTATATTTGGTATGAAGCTTCATCTAGTGGACCTCTACCAAGATTGTTCAAATTATAGCCCTGGGGCCAAAACTGCCCCCGCGCTGGGGCCCACTAGTTTTACATAGGCTTCTATAGGGAAAACCTTTAAAAATCTTCTTGTCTGAAACCAGAAAACCCAGGTCTTTGATGTTGAGTATGAAGTTTCGTCTAGTGGACCTCTACCAAGATTGTTCAAATTATAGCCCTCGGGTCAAAAATGCCTCTGCGCCGGGGCCCACTTGTTTTACATAGGCTTATATAAGGAAAAAGCTTTAAAATCTTCTTGTCTGAAACCAGAAGCTCAATGTCTTTGATATTTAGTATGAAGTTTCATCTAGTGGACCTCTATCAAGAGCCAAAAATGGCCCAGCCCCAGGGCCCACAAGTTTTACATAGGCTTATATAGGGAAAAAGCTTTAAAAAATCTTATTGTCTGAAACCAGAAAGCCCAGGTCTTTGATATTTGGTATGAAGCTTCAACTAGTGGACCTCTGCCAAGATTGTCCAAATTATAGCCCTGGGGCCAAAAATGCCCCCGTTCGGGGCCCACTGGTTTTACATAGCTTATATAGGGAAAATCTTTAAAAATCTGTTCTGAAACCAGAAGGCACAGGTCTTTGATGTTTGGTAAGAAGTTTTATCTAGTGGACCTCTACCAAGATTTTCAACTTAAAGTCCTGTGGCCAAAAATGGCGCTGCCCCGGATTTTACTTAGGCTAATATAGGGAATACATTTAAAAAGATTCTTGTCTGAAACCAACAGGCTTAGATATTAGATATTTGGTATGAAGCTTCATCTTGGGACCTCTTCCAAGATTGTTGAAATTAAAAATCAACGGCCCAGCCAAGGGGTCCTCATGTTTGACATAGGCTTATTTGGAGCGCTGTCGTGCAGTGGTAAAGCATCGGAATTGAGACCGAGAGGTAGCTGGTTCGATCCTCGCAAGCGCTAAAGATTGTTTCCTTGAGCACGAAATTGGGTGTTGAATGCATTGCATTTTTATATTTTTCTGAATTTATCAACCAAGCCACCACCAATTTCGGGTTCCGATAGACCTTGGTGCAGAAGAGATTTATGTCCAACATTGGATTTTAAAAATTAAATCCGAAGGACGTCTATAAAATTTTGAAAACGCTTTGCACTTATATAAGAAAAAAATAAAGTTTACCCCTGTAAACCTCAGTTTTACTATATAAAAGTGGGATTCGAAGAGGTAAAAATTACATATGCGTGTTTTCGCGATGGCAATATTTTCTTATTTCTGCTCAAAGACAATAGTTATGGATGCCCCTAAGCACCGTCTAATGAGCACACACAGCCTATACTTGAAGAGTAAATGGGAAATGGGAAAAATGGCATTTGTTTTATTTATATTTTTTTAATCAGAGAAAAGAAAGCGCCCATTATGTCGCGTAATAATTTGTGCCAACAGCTCTCACTGTTTTGCAAGCGTACTTGCCCTGTTTGATAAGTCGTGTGCGCGTCTGATTGGTGATCAGGGGGACGCGGGTTCAATACCTGCCGGGGTCGGCATCATTCTTTCGTGGAGATTGATCATGAAAGCTTTTCTACCGCCATTCCCCCTTCCACTAATTCAAGAAGGGCAGTTGTCAGTTTCTGGTGCTGACCGGCTCAAAACGACCTAAACAGTGTTGACTGGGCCGTTAAACTCCAATACAAACGAAAATCACGCGAATCCGTGATTGGAAGATAATACTGTTTTCACATAACTTAAGGACCTCAAATGTTGTACTAAATGATTATGATAACGAGGCGCCATGTTCTTTGTAACCAATACTCGATAAGTATGCCGGGAATTTAAAATCAAAACGCTATGCGGCGTCTGACCTGGATCTTCACTGTATGTCCATGTCTCAGAAGAAGCGCCCAGTCCAGATTCTGTTTTACTTTTTAGCGCTACCCTGAATTTATACATGGTTTATGACGGCAACGTGGACAATAGCAGACGTGTGCCTCTGTAATTAGTAGCTTTGTGGCGATTATAATATTATCAACAAAAATGTTACAGTAAATAATCCGGGAACTGCATGACGTTCGAACTACAATGGGTGGGTGCTCATTGGGAGGGTTTGAAATGGCGAGACGGTTTTTAATCATTAAATTCGCTAGTTACGTTAACTTTTCTCATGCAGTGGCTGCAGTTTAATTTGTAAAACCGCTATGTTATTTATTACATAAACAAGCATATTTTTGGCTTTCATTTGCCAATAGGACATACAGTCCAACCTGTGTTAAGCAAGCACCTCAGGGATACTGAAAATGTGCTTGCTTAAGACAGGTGCTTGCTTAATACAGGTGAATTTTAATGCATTTCCCTTTTTGGGGAACTAAATGTCCGCTTACTTAAGACAGGTTGCTTGCTTAATAGAGGTGGCCACTAAGACAGGTTTGACTGTAATTTGTTTTATTTAAAGAAGTGCAGAAATTTTAAAGAATGTATGTAAAAGATATTTTAAAGGCAATTATGTCAGCTTGAGTTTAATCTGAAAGAACACCATCCCCTACTGTATTCAGTTTTCCCCACAGTGAACAAGTATTGTTCAAATAAACTGAAAAGAAAACTTATCTCTCAAATCGTTATGTATTCTGGTTTTATTCTTATTTAGAGTAAATTATCTCTTTTGGATAAATTGTGAACAAACAATATGGCGTGCGCTTCTAGTGCCTATAAAATAGCACAAGTGCACAAAATCGACAGATATAATTCATTCGTTTAGAAGAATGTTGTTCGAATAGCACATATCTCACAAGATGGCAATCACAGAAGATAGCGATTCAGACATAGACTTTGTGTCAATTATCTTGAGTTGCAGTGCCAATGATATCAGCTCAGTTGATAAGTCCAGAACGGACACCCAGGTAACTGCAATCGCTTTAAGTTAATACATGTACATAGATTTATATAGGAACTTGATCATTATTTCCCCATAAAATAAAAGATAATAACAATATCTTTTCTGTGCCAGCGGCTCATGATATTTCGTTCCTTCTTTTAATATCCAAATGTATTTTTAATGAACATTTATGAACAACTTTTTGGTACCTTTTACATACATTTGGAAGCCCCAGCTAAATGTATAGAATATAAAGTAAAACAACTGAATGAAGCGACAAAAACTGATAAAATTATTTTCATAACTTTTTTGTAAATTGTTATTTCTTTTCTGTGCCAGCGGGAGTAACATTGCAAATTTATTGCGAACACGTCCATATAAATTTTGTAAAAAAGAAAGAAAATAATTGGGTCCTTTTTAACAATGAAATACACTACCCCCTTTTTCTTTTTTTCTTTTTCTATGGATTAGATGTTACCAAGGTAGTTGAGGCCTTGAGGAGATAACCAGTTATTTTCTGTGTTGTACGCGTTAATTCCCTTGATCAGTAGTAGAGAACCCCCGATCGGAGTCAGGGGAATCCCCTATTACCTGTCGCATTTTGTTTCTATATTTAGTAACTTGTAACCCAGTGGGGGGGGGGAGGAGGGGGTTAAAATGACCGTTTTGGGGTAAGTCCACAGAATTGAGTCTGTGCAAAAAGTTACTTATAGGTGAAAACTCGAACTTTTAAAAGACATAATGGTCTAAGATGTTACCGTTCAGAATTTTTTAAATGATTTTGTTAAAAAGTTATTATCATCAAAGTTGATTGACTAATTTTTTGTCAAAAACTATAGTTTATCAACCACCTTTGAGAGTTTAACGTTCAAGCGTGACAAGTCTGTTTCATGTTTGAGGGGAAGCAGGTTTCGGATTCCTTTTTCCACAGGATTTTAAAATTATAAATAAGTTTTTTTGATAATGGCATTTAATGATTATGTAGACGTCGTGGCCAAGAGGTTAATGTGATGCAGTACGGATCTCAGTAAAACTATATCGCCCTATGAAAAATCCCAACTGAAGGCGACTTACCTAGAGCACGGAATAGCCCAAAATTAAAAGTGCAGTCACGTATCACTGCCTTTTGAAAGACTATACCATGTCCCTGATCGGGGAACACATGACTCCGTATGTATCTATTATATTCCATGTTAGTTTGGATACATTATAATGTGACCATTGTGTTACTTTTATAATATGATTAAATACAATAAGCCACCTAGTCTGAGGAAACCGATAGCTACAAACATCAGTCTTAAAGGTAAACATTGCAAACAAAAGCCAATGTACTGTTGTCGGAGGATAAGTAGACAGTGACGTAAAAGAGTGTACCACCACAGGCAGGTTTGACAGGTTGCACCGTTATCATTATCATACCCATCATTGGCTGGCAAGACAGACTATACAGTTATAATTATCATTACCGAAGCGTCGTTACCTTTTGACAACAGTGGACAATGCTTAATGACAAAAACATTCGCTGACGTACACAAAGTCACATATGACGGATCTGTTTCTACTGTATCTTTTTTTTCGTTGGCTTGACTTTTTGGAAATGATTTTTGTGGCCCGACTTCTTGGAAACGCTTTATAAAGAGACATCGACGGGCGCTGCGTTCTGTTTGTTCCGAGTGCGTTTTCACTGCGTAAAATTTGGAGAGCAGTCTTATCTCTAGGCCTTTACCTTACGTCATAAGACGTTCAGAAATAAACTGGGGTATCACCAATCCAATCTAAATGGCTTCCAATCGAAGTTGGAAGCCAAAAACATAATCAAGAATAGTAGCGCGGTGAAGCATCTGCTTACAGTATTTTCGACATTACCAATACCTCAGTGAAGATGGAAGTAGATGGGGTACGGAAACTGATTCTGATTACTCCACAGTACCAACCAGATGAGGTGGGAGAACTCAGCGAAAACTAGAGACATTGATGACGATAGCAACGAATGTCAGTCTCGACAGTTCAGGCTCGGCTGCGGCAGACTTAACGTCATCTCAAAAGGGAGATATACATGGAAATTTTGGCGATGAGTGCTTTGGATGCTCCTATGCCAGACCTGACTCTACCGCATATTTTAAGCGTTTATTTATATTAAACTAATACCATATAGTCTGTTTTCTGCTATAAATATGGGGAAAATGAATCCCAGCAAAGGTTCATATATCATCACCATATCAGTGATGTTATCCCATGTGTGCCACATGGGATAACCCCAGAAAACAGTGCAGATCCTGATTATCATCAGTTACCTAACACTGTCTGATAAGACCAACTTTGTAAAATCATAATTTGTTTCAACAAAGCAATACAAATAGTGACATTCAGAAAATCTTGAAATTATATATGGACAAGATATCTGTAACAAGAGGTTGATTCGGTATAAATACCGCAGTCTTTGTTTGAAGGTTAACCATTTAATAAGAGAAACCGCATATTGGGGCAGTGTACAGATCAGATGTCGCAGAATAATTATGTTGTGCCTCTTTAGTAAGAACAAATGTGTTCTCTACAAGCTTTAAATTCTATTTTGCAAATAATGTAGATACAGATCGGATGGTTTCTGAAGAAGCCATCTGATCAGAATATACACCGTCTGACATCGAGTGGAATAAATTACATCTAGTAATAGTCAGAAATGAATGTGGCAAATTAATGTATTTAACGGGACATGTGTTAAATCATTCATCAAAGCACAACCTCATGAGGCAAAACTTTGAAATGTTTGTTTGTTTGTATTGGAGTTTAACAGCCCGGTCCACACTATTCAGGTCATTTTATGGATATTCATTATTCCGCTAATTTATGGATATCTCTAATTCGAATTATGGATATCTATAGTCGAATTATGGGTATCTATAAATGGGGCTTAATTATGGGGATCCTTATTTCGAATTATGGATATCCATAATTCACTGCAAAAGCCTTTCAATCATTATTTATTGTATATATTTGGCAAGACGAATCGTGGATATCGATCGAATTATGGATAGCCATAAATGGGCCGAATTATTGATATCCATAATTCGAATTAATGATAACCATAATTCGAATTACGGATGTCGTTAAATCTATCGGAATAACGGATGTCGACTGATTTATTTATATCAATAATTCGAATTATAGATATCCATAAATCTAATAATGAATATCAATATTTCGAATTATGCATATCCATAATTCAGATCGATTTATGGAAATCCATGATTCGAATTATGGATCTCATCAATTCGCATAATGGATATCCATAAATGATTATTGATATCTAAAAATAATTATTGGTAATTATCCCCTCGCACAACATAGTTTTGAGGGGGGATATAGCATTTGTCCCGTACGTACGTACGTACTTTTGTCATTGCTTTAGCATTTCTTGACCGATTTTAATATTACTTCACACAAATATTTCTTATGACAATATCTCGAGCGAGTTCGACTTTCAAGGTCATGACTTAACGGTCAAGGTCGCTGTGGCTATTTTTAGAAAAAACTTTGTCATCGCTCTACGCCTACATTTCTTCACCAATTTCAATATAACTTCACACAAATGTTCCTTATGACAGTATCTCGAGCGAGTTCGACTTTCAAGGTCATGGCCTCAAGGTCAAGGTCACTGGCTATTTTTAGAAAAACTTTGTCATCGCTCTAGCGCCTACATTTCTTCGCTGATTTCAAAATAACTTCACACAAATGTTTCTTATGACACTATCTCGAGCGAGTTCGACTTTCAAGGTCATGACCTCAAGGTTAAGGTCACTTTGGCTATTTTTAGAAAAACATTGTCTTCGCTCTAGCGCCTACATTTCTTCACCAATTTCAATAGAACGTCACACAAATGTTCCTTATAAAAATATCTCGAGCGTGTTTGAATTTCAAGTTCATGGCCCCAAGGTCAAGGTCACTGCGGAGATTTTTGGAAAAAAGTTGTCATCGCTCTAGCGCTTACATTTCTTCTCCGATTTCAATATTACTTCACACAATTGTTCCTTATGACAATATCTCTAGCGAGTTAAACTTTCAAGATCAAGGTCACTGTGGCTATTTTTAGAAAAAACTTTCTCATCGCCCTTACATTTCTAGCCCTTACATTTCTTCACCGATTTCAATATAACTTCAAACAAATGTTCTTTATGACAATATCTCGAGCCATTTCGACTCTCAAGGTCAAGGTCACTATGGCTATTTTTAGAAAAACTTTGTCATCGCTCTAGCGCCTACATTTCTTCACTGATTTCAATATAACTTCACACACATGTTCCTTATGACAATACCTCGAACGAGTTCGACTTTCAAGGTCAAGGTCACTGTGGCTATTTTAGAAAAACTTTGTCATTGCTCTAGCGCTTACATTTTTCACCAATTTCAATATTACTCCACACAAATATTCCTTATGACAATATCTCCAGCGAGTTCCACTTTCAAGGTCAAAGGTCACTGTGGCTATTTTTAGAAAAACTTTGTCATCACTCTAGCGACTACATTTCTTCACTGATTTCAATATAACTTCACACAAATGCTCCTTATGACAATACCTCGAGCGAGTTTGACTTTCAAGGTCGAGGTCACTGTGGCTATTTTTAAAAAGCTTTGTCATTGCTCTAGCGCTTACATTTTTTCACCAGTTTCAATATAACTTCACACAAATGTTCCTTATGACAATACCTCGAGCTATATGACTTCAATATCAAGGTCACTTTGGCTTTTTTTTAGAAAAAACTTTATCATCGCTCTAGCGCCTACATTTATTGATGAATTTTAATAGAACTTCACACAAATGTTTCTTATGATAATATCTCGAGTTGCTTTGACTTTCAAGGTCATGACCTCAAGGTCAAGGTCACTTTTGCTATTTTTAGAAACAAAAATGTCATTGCTCTACCGCCTACATTTATTAACAGATTTTAATATAACTTCACACAAAAGATGCTTATGATAATATCTTGAGCAAGATCTACTTTCGCGGTCATGACCTCAAGTCAAGGTCACTGGCTATTTTTAGAGAAACATTGTCATCACTCTAGAATCCACATTTATTGATGGATTTTTAAACAAACTTTACACAAATGTTGCATATGATAATATCTCAAGCAAGTTGGACTTTTGCCATTTCAGTGTTTTCCACACACGAAGTTGTCTTGTGCGAGGGGATTTGTATCGCATGCGATGCCTTGTTGTGGACATCTATAAATTTGGAATAAATAGTAAAAGTGCGCCCCATATATTCAGCAAATAAAATGTGTCTTGAATGGTGGAGAATATACAACATCACAACTTTTATGCAAAAGGTAAAAGAGCATTAACTTGGATCTGTAATTTATAGTGTCCCCATATTTTTCTAACACAGTGTTGGTAAAAGCCAATAAAAACAACATGTTGTATCACGTGACAAGCGGCTGATGTACAAGATGTACTGTCTCAGCAGGCATACAGCATACCAACGTCGATTCAACGTCTTGTTCGCAGGCAGTCTTAAAGTTAACTTGAACTCACAAGTAGTTTTTATTGACCGTTCCAAGTCGGTGTTTTGCTGTGGTTCCTTCAAATTTGTTGTTGGTGGTTTTGATTCTTTCCCTCATTCTATATGTTTTTAATTTGATGATTCTGATTCTTCCCCTTTTTTGGTTGTTCATTTTTAGGTACATTCGTCATTCCTGCATACCAGACTTACACGGTCAGCTGTGCTGATATTCAAGGGAATGAAGGCGTACAACAGACAAAATAAATGGCTATCTCCCCAAGGCCTCAAATACCTGGCCATGGTTATCATCTTATCCTTCTGCTGACCGCAGCACAGGCAAGTTGTAAATTGCCACGGTACGATTTTTGAGGAATCAATATGAAGTCTGAGGACCGCTTTTTATGTATTTTATGGGTATCTGTTCTAATTTGAGAAAGTAGAGATGGTGTTATAATGCATCTTCGTTTCTTAAAAAAACGACTAAATAAAGAATAAGGTACATAAATGATATATATAATTACAACTTGTAAGCGTAACGTAGTCGTTGTTATTGATTACCCTAGTGACATACAATCGTGGTAACATACGTATATGTAGACGTATGTGTATGTATATATATGTATGTGTGTATTTATGTGTGTGTTTGTGTGTGTGTGTGTACGCGTAAATGTGTATATACGTGTGGATATGTGTGACATTACATAGGCAAGTTAAATGCATATTTGTATAAAGCGTTTAAAATAATTTGGCCCCTTGGCTCTAATAGTCTTCAAAGTGACGATAAATTACCTATATCTATACCTGACATTTTTATTTGATCACGAACCGCTGTACGGTAGATTGGGAAGTGTAGATTTATTTACTCATATGGTTAGTCGATCTCCCAATGAATGTTATATTCACAAATAAACTGATATATTAGTTCCGATAGGGATGGAGAAAGCTTAAATACCTTCATTCTGATCAGGAGTTTTGGTCAACAATCTAAAATGGTTGATACAGTACTATCGTCAGTTAGAATTGTTTTCACTGTTGATGTTTAGTTAAAGCTAGGTTATGTACTTTCAAATGACTCTCTTGCTTTGTACTTTGTATACCAGAAAATAATAAAATTTTGACTTGACTTGACAACCGCTTATTGCTGGTTGCCAAGGCAAACTGGAAATAGAGAAAGGGTGTAGTGTATTTCATTTTCAAAAAAGGACTAAATTATTTTCATTTTTATTTTACAAAATTTATATGGACGTTTTCACAATAAATTTGCAATTTTACTCCCGCTGGCACAGAAAAGAAATTAAATTTAGCAAAAAAAAAAAAAAAAAAAAAAAAAAAAAAAATATGAAAATATATTCCTCAGTTTTTGTCGCTTCAATCAGTAGTTTTACTAATGCTATACATTTAGAGGGCGCTTCCAAATATATGTATAAAACGATCAAAAAGTTTTTCATAAAATTTCATTAACAATTCCATGTGGATATTCGAAAAAAGAATGTAAAATCATGAGCCGCTGGCACAGAAAAGATACTATTACTAGGTTTTATTTCATCACGAAAACGCACCCATATTATTTTGACCCCCTTGAACCCCACTTTTATATAGTGAAACTGGGTTTGCAGGGGTAAACCTTATTTTTCTTATTTCTGCTCTAAAATATTGATTGTGGGTACTCGTTAGAACCACTTCGATAAGGTGGTTCGAACGAGCACCCACATTCTATTTTTCGAGCAGAAATAGGAAAAATGTCATAATTTTAGCTCACCAGAGCCGAAGGCTCCGGGGGAGCTTATAGTATAGGCATTGGTCCGTCGTCCGTCGTCGTCGTCGTCGTCTGCGTCTGCGTCGTCAACATTTTCAAACAACATCTCCTCTGAAACTACTTGGCCAATTGAAACCAAATTACATGTGGAGCCTCTATGGGAAGGGGGAACGAAAGTTTGTTCGTGAGGACTGGGTCACATGACCAATATGGCGGCCATGCCCATATATGGTAAAAACCTTTAAAAATCTTCTTCTCAAGAACCGAATGGCCGATGATCTTGCAACTTGGTATGCAGCATTGGGGACTCGGGCCCTACCAAGTTTGTTCAAATGATGACCTTTAGTTGACCTTGACCTGTTTTACGTCAAGGTCAAGTTTGGTCACTTAGACATTTGTATGGAAAAATGGCTAAACAGTGGATTTTTTAAATTGTATATTAGCTAGTGGCATCAGAAATGGTATTTACAATCCGCTGAATGGAAGTTTATCAGTTACAAAGGTCAAGGTCATTTACCGACCTTTGTCCAGGACGGCTCAGATTCAGTATTTTTATCTTCTTCTTCACTTAAACTACTTGGCCAATCCAAACCAAATTACATGTGGAGCCTGTATGGAATGAGGGAACGAAAGTTTGTTCGTGGGGACTGGGTCACATGACCAATATGGCCGCCATGCCCATATATGGTAAAAACCTTTAAAAATCTTCTTCTCAAGAACCGAACGGCTGATGATTTTAAAACTTGGTATGCAGCATCAGGGACTCTGGCCCTACCAAGTTTGTTCAAATGATGACCTTTGGTTGACCTTGACCTGTTTTACGTCAAGGTCAAATTTGGTCACTTAGACATTTGTATGGAAAAATGGCAAAACAGTGGATTTTTCAAATTGTATATTAGCTAGTGGCATCAGAAATGGTATTTACAATCAGCTGAATGGAAGTTTGTCAGTTGCAAAGGTCAAGGTCATTTACCGACCTTTGACCAGGACGGCTCAGATTCAGTATTTTTATCTTCTTCTTATACTACTTGGCCAATTGAAACAAAATTACATGTGGAGCCTCTGTAGAACGAGGGAACGAAAGTTTGTTCGTGAGAACTGGGTCACATGACCAATATGGCCGCCATGCCCATATATGGTAAAAACCTTTAAAAATCTTCTTCTCAAGAACCGAATGGCCGATGGTCTTGAAACTTGGTATGCAGCATCAGGGACTCTGGCATTACCAAGTTTGATCAAATGATGACCTTTGGTTGACCTTGACCTGTTTTATGTCAAGGTCAAATTTGGTCACTTAGACATTTGTATGGAAAAATGGCAAAGTAGTGGATATTTCTGTTTGCCTGGTAGGCTGTGACATCAAAAATGATATTTACAGTTAGCTGAATGGAAGTTTATTAATTCCAAAGGTCAAGGTCATTACTGACCTTTGTCTTGGATGGCTCAGATTCAGTATTTTTATCTTTTTCACCAGTAAAAGAGCTGTGCTGATTGAAACCAAATTACATGAAAAGCCTCTATGGGGGTGAGGCAATTAAACATTATTCGTGGTATTGTTGTCACATGACCAAGATGGGCACCTTGCCTGTATATGGTATAAACCACATGACCTCTGGTGAGCGTAGTGGCCCATGGGCCTCTTGTTTATCCTAAAATTTCCATATTTTTCGGCGATTAACATTACAATGTATTTGTACAGGCGTGTTTTCGTAATGTTATGTCATGGGGAAATAAGTATCAAGTTCCTATATGTAATACCATTAGAAGTCAATAGGTAAGCCTTCGGCTTCTTCTGATGCTTCTCAATACTGGTCATGTCAGGTAGTTTGGGAAGTGCAGAGTAACATGCGGCTTCAGACTTATGCGGATGACCTTTCCAGCACTGGTTAAGTCTGGACTTGAACGTGTTGAGGGAGGGTGAACTCACGACGTTTTCACTGAGTGTAGTCCAAGCATTTACTACCCTGTTATCTAATACGTTTGTTCTCATCTTTAATCAGGAGTGTTTTTGAAAATTTTTCTTAGAGTGGCCTCTTCTTGATTTTGCTGTAGTCATTGTAAAGAATATATCTTTCCACTTTGTCAATGTCATTAAGAATTTTATACACTTGTGTCATATCCACACGCTCTCTGCTACATTCGAGTGTGGGAAGCCCAAGGTTTCTAAGCCTCTCTGGATAACTGAGATGCTTGAATGACTTAAATAGGCGTGTCGCACGACGTTGATTTGTTTGTTTGTTTGAGTTGAGGTTTTACGTCCCGGTCAACGCTATTAAGGTCATTTTGGAGACGTTTACTTCCGATTTTGTGGGACTTAAAATTACCCGACATTAAAATGACATTTTATAATGATATAATATGTTCTATAAAAGGGTAATCCTTTGGCAGCAAGGAATACACCACAGAACTGAAAAATATGCAGTGTGCATGTTTTCTCGGCCAGACTAGCTAGTTTCGACCAACTAGGCCTCATCAGTGACCCTCAAATATTTTCCAAATTCTTTAATGGAATCGATGATCCCAAAGGACATGAAAATATAAACTACACCTTGATGGAGTGTGCACGTTTTCTGGGCTAGACTAGCTAGTTCCGGCCAATTAGGATTCATCAGTGACCCTCAAATATGTTCAAAATTCTCCAATAGAATCGATGATCCCAAAGGACAAGAAAATATAAACTACACTATGATGTAGGACGGGGGAGACTTTTTCGGCAGCCACACATTCCCAGACACCAGATGTAGCGACGTTAAATATGTTCTATTAAAGGGATATCCTTTGGAAGCATGGAAAACGCCACAGAACTGAAAAATATGGAGTTTGCGTGTTTTCTGAGCCAGACTAGCTAGTTTCGGCCAACTAGGCCTCATCAGTGACCCTCAGATATTTTTTTAAAATTCCACAATGGAATCGCTGATCCCAAAGGACAAAAAAATATAAACTACACCATGATGTAGGGCAGGGAGACTTTTTACGGCCGCCACACATTCCCAGACACCAGCTGTTGTGACGTTAGATATGTTCTACAGAAGGGTTATCCTTTGGAAGCAAGGAAACTGCAATGAGAGAGAGAGAGAGAGAGAGAGGGGAGAGAGAGAGAGAGGCAAATACTTAAGCAAATAATACATAAACGGACCGGAATACTGACATGACAAAGATTTGTAGATATAGATAGATAGATAGATAGATAGATAGATAGATAGATAGATAGATAGATAGATAGATAGATAGATAGATAGATAGATAGATAGATTGAAAGATAGATAGAGACATGCATATGCATTATTTTTCTTATTTATTCTCCGAAATGTACGTACTCGTCAGAATCGCATCAGAGAGAGGGAGAGAGAGAGAGAGAGAGAGAGAGAGAGAGAGAGAGAGAGAGAGAGAGAGAATTACACATACACAAGTATATATATGAGAGAGAGAGAGAGAGAGAGAGAGAGAGAGAGAGAGAGAGAGAGAGAGAGAGAGAGAGAGAGAAATGTATATATTATGTATATTTCTTTTCCAGGTTGTTGTGGGTCCTCGTAAGAAAACCCAAAATGTGAAGCAACAGACCCCAACGGAAACACCAACAGCGCAAAGCCAAAAGGACAGTTACTTCCCCACAAAATGGCCAAAAGGCTATCCAAAATAAAATAATAGAAGCGACAAAAACACCCAAAGACAAACCATAACAAAAATAAACGGCGAAAGAAGAACCGCCTTGGAAAGGTCAGCGGAAACCGTATTTATTTTTATACAAAAACTCGGGGGGGGGGGGGGGGGGGGAGAGAGAGATACGTTTTTGTTTTTTTTTTCTTATAACTGCCTCGGACCCACCAGTACCAATATTGATTGGTGGGTCCGAGTAACTGCTCAGAAACATAGATTGTGGGGACTCGTTAGAACCACCTCGCCGGGCGGTTCTAACCTGTTCCCCCAATGTATTGAGCAGCATTATGAAAAATATTATTTATTTTTTTATCAGAAAATTTGAAAGAGAAAATTTACAATATATTTAAATAGACGTATTTTCGTTCTGGTAGTGGGATTTACTGGGTATAACGGCCCCCGCCCATGGGGGCTTGAAGAAATATATGGACTGCATGATGCTTCCACGCAGAGCTGAATCCGGCCCGCACACTAGTACTGGTAAACCGCTTAGAGGATCTAAGCCTGTCCAGGAACCGCGGTGCGAGGCGGACCGTCCATGCTAATAAACCCTATTGGTTTCATTGGGCGACAGGGCTTGAGATGCCATTTCATCTCAATGTCGGGTCAAAGTCCCACAAAATTGGAAGCAACGTCTCCAAAATGACCTTTACAGTGTTAACGGGGACGTTAAACCTCAAACCAAACAAACAAATTACTGGGTATAAATTTTATGGAGCTGTTAAAATGTCTTGTGCAATTTTAATTCAGGTCAGTGATGACTTCACACCCTCTTAATCTGGTCTTTGATCTCGTTATATTATAGCATTAATTGATTCATCGTCCTACGATAATCTAATTATTGATAGGTTTGTAATGATACGCGTAACGATTAATCAAATTATTGACAGGTTAATCGATACGCGTGGCATTTATTTGATTACTGACACAATCCCTATTTGAGCGATTTTTACTGCAGAATTTCATGAATAAACATCTGTGCGAAAGTTAAATCTTTTTTACGTTGAGGAGATATTTATTTGTGTTCATTAAATTGGGGGGAACAAAATTATATAAGGCGTGTTTTGGTGATGTAACGCCCTATTTTTTATGATATGTTCCTTTAACTCTGCTTCATTTTTGTTTCTTTGTTTGAGGTTTAACGTCCCCGGCAACACTATATGGGTCATTTTGGAGACGTTGCTTTCAATTCTCTGGAACTTTTACCAGACAAAGGGATGAAATAACATCTCAAACCCTGCCGCCCAATGAATTCAATAGGGTTAATATGCATGGACCGTCCAAGTCGCACTTTTGTAAGGCTTTTCGCTATTGATGTTTCCATTGGGGTCTGCTGTTTCATATTTGTGTTTCTTTCCCTTTGGTGTCTCTGATGGGAGCTGTGGGTTAATTGTATCGATTCCTGATCATTGCCCCCACTTCTACTTTAAACCCTTTGAGCGGTTCTATCGGTATTTATGTGCGGTTGGTTTCAGCTCTATGTGGAAGCATCAGGCAGCCCAATCTACTTCTTCAAGCCCCGATTGGCGGGGGCCGAACTCTTCTTCTTACATAGATTGTGGGTACTCGTTATAACCGCGTTCCTAAAATCCATATTTTGGCTCGAGCCCCTTGTGCATAAATTTGGTCCGAGGTTTTGGGGGAATATTCATCGATCCTTACCAGTTCCAGGTATACCAAATGACTTGATATCGCAAATAAAACTTGATTTCGCGGATAGATTAGCTTATTTTCCAGTGAAAAGTTGAACCCGTCACAAACAAAATAGATCTAAATGTCAATATTTTCCCATTAAACTTGGCTTTTAAATATATAATAGCACTGTACAGTAGAACTTCGATGGCTCGAACACCGATGGCGCGTTTACCATGGATGAGTCGAACACATTCTTGAGCCCCTAGCGAAATCCCCTACATAAGAAAAGTGGGGGATAATTAAGGAAATTTTAGTCTTTTATCTTGCAAATGTATGCTGTGTGTACTCATTAGAATCGCCTCGATGAGGCGATTCTAATGAGTACACACAGCATACATATTCATTATAGAACACCGAAAAGATGTCTAAAAGTATCTCGTTATGCCTCCTGACAGTAACCTCAGTGGATCGAACTACCCCTGTCTCGAACAGGTTTTCGAGGTCCCAAAGGTGTTCGAGCCATTGAGGTTCGACTGAAATAAAAGGTAATGCTATGTTTTATGTGAGTTTTGGAAAATATTTATTTTACAACGTTGATTTCTGCTTTTGCGAAATCAAGTCGCGGAATAGATTTTCCTCAGAAACACGAGCTAGATATCCATTCTCATTAAATAGGGCTACAACAACATTCTTTATACACATGTAGAAAAATGCTTTAGTCGATTTTCGGGAAAAAAGTGATATTTATATATTGATTTCGCTAAAAGAAGTTGATTTCGCACATGTCACTGCAAGAGAAATCATGTGGCAGAATAGATTATTCTCCCCAAAACATACAGAATATTCCAAATTTGTCATGAAAATTGGCTCATAAACGTTTAACAACATTCTTAATAATATGCATAAATACGTTTCAGTCAGTTTTGGGAAAAAGTTATTTTATACATTGATTTCGCTAAAATGAGTTGATTTCACACATGCGATTTTCAGCGAGATCAAGTGGCAGAATAGATTTTCTTTTCTTTCTTTCTTTCTCTATATACTGCCATACGCCCTCGCGGACATTCTAGGCAGGTGAATATTACATACACACCAGTTTTGCAGGATGAAAGCCTACAAAGTAATCATGTAATTATGGTAGGGTTCTTTAACCTGCACATGGTATGGTTCTCCCTGCACAGGGGGCCTCCAGTTAACGTCCCGATCCGAAGGACGGTGCAATTTATGACATTCATCCATGCAAATGATGCCAATGGAGCGTGTTCGGACACCGAAATTTTATCGCCGCTGCCGGGGATCGAACCCGGGACCTCTAGCATCAGAGGCAAGTGCACTAACCACTGAGCTATCACGCTCCTATCAAAAACATAATGAATATTCAAATTTAGTCATGAACTTTGGTTCCTAAATGTATAATAACATTCTGTACAATATGCGAGAACAATTTTTTGCCTGTTTGTTAAAATGTGCATTTTAGAGGCTGATTTCGCTAAATCGGACTGATTCCGCGAAATCAAATTGATTTCGTATTTTATACCTGCCGAGGAACACATCACAGAACTGAAAAATATGGAGTGTGTCCTTTTTGAAATGTGTGTGTGTGTTGGGGGGGGGGGGAGTGGGGGGCGGGGGAGGACTTTATATCGATCGATGTATAAACTTTAACCTGGATGTCCGTTAAAGTTCGACACGTTTGATCTTTAACATGTCGGTGATTCAAATTCTTTCCCCAACTGGTCCTCTTTAGTTAGGTTAGGATATTCTGAGTCGAATGTAGGAAATCTGGAAAATAAGTATCAGGAAAAAAGTATCAGGATAATAAATATCAGAAAAAAGTATCAGTGTCATACAAAATATATAGAATTAAGATTTTAATGCAGTTGGCATCTTAATGTAAATTTTAATGTATCTGATGCATGTAGCATCTCAGATCATGTTATGGTTCTTTTACCAGACATTGAGATGAAATGAAATCTCAAGCCCCGCCGCACAATGAAACCATATAGGGTTCGTGAGCATGGAGGTCCGACTTGCACAGTTTAGTTTGTTTAATTGGAGGTTTAACGTGTCTGTATACACTATATAGGTAATTTTGGAGACGTTGCTTCCAATTCCTGACATTGAGATGAAGTGACATCTCAACTCCTGCCGCCCAATGAAACCAAATAGGATTCAACGACTCGCATCACTTTTGTTTGTTCGATTGGAGGTTTAATGTGCCCGTCTACACTATATAGGTTATTTTGGAGACGTTGCTTCCAATTTGTGGGACTTTTACCAGATATTGAGATGAAATGTCGTGTCAAGCCCTGCTGCCCATTGAAACCAAAAAGGTTTTATGAGCATGGAGGTCTGACTTGCACACTTTATAGTTTGTTTAATAGGAGATTTAACGTCCCCATCTACACTTTTTATCTCAATGTTTGGAGACATTGCTAAAAGTTGTGGGACTTTTACCAGACATTGAGATGAATTGACCTCTCATCCCTTTTTTTAATGCAAGGGTTGCAGAGATAGGTTGCAAAATTGATTCATAAACTGAAGAACAAATCAAAACATGCAAAAGTATCCTAATCATCAAAATCATTGTAACATCAGAAGCGAATATGGATAGGCCTAAAACGGATACATTTTTCTGATACTTTTTTCCTACCTAAAACTGATACTTTTTCCGATACTTTATTTTCCTGATACTTTCTTTCCGATTGTTTGGGAAAGAGCTGCTGACTCAGTTTACCTTTTCTGTCATGACTGCAAATTTTGACTTCTTTCCCTATTGACATTGTGAGAATAATTTGGTATCTGATTGTGACCGTTCCTGAAGGTTTCTCTTTTTAATTGTTGTTCGTCTTGAAATCATTTATTGTCCTTTTCCCTTTGTCTCTGATTCAAAGGGGACAGTTCATTTTTTAGTGGAAATATACACTTGTACTGGTAAGCCTGCCCATAATACATGTGGTTATGCAACGTTGCACAGAAAAGATGCAGTTACAGCTGTAGAAAAAAACTTTTACTGAAAAGAGTTACCTTTACTAGTTTAGATTGGAAAGATTGACATATTCCTACACTGTTAAGGAATGTATGGATATACGTATGCATAAACGGTGTTTGACAGTTTCGTATGTATTCGATATATTTTGAGCCTGAAATGAAAACAATCCAAACATCATTTGCAGGGATGAATGTCATAAAGTGCACCGTCCTTCTGATCGGGACGTTAACTGACCCCCCCCCCCCCCTGTGCAGGGAAAATCATCCCCTACGCAGGTTAAAGATCACTTCCGTAATTACATGATTACTGTAGACTTTCATCCTGCAAACCTGGCGTGTATGTGAGGTACTTCTGCGGTAATGGTCAAATGTGACCGACGCAGTATCAGTAGAAAGAAAGACAGAAACATAATATAAGCCAGCAGGGATAAATTCTTGCAGTGTGGATGTCATTCTACGTGCCCCCAGTAAGGATTCAGATCGGCCTGATCGGTCATAACTTTATAATAAGGGGCGGGGTAACTCAGTGTTTAGTACAGTGTGAACTTGTCTCTTATCTTAGGGATCCATTGTTTGAATCTCGACAAGAAGTGGCAATTACATTTTTAGGATCTTTGTTCCGGCCCCCGCCCATCGGGGCTTGAAGAAATAGATGGACTGCATGATGCTTCCACGCAGAGCTGAAACTGACCCGCACACAAGTACTGGTAAACCACTTAGAGGATCTAAGCCTGCCCAGGCCAAGCGGTGCGAGTGTCGGACCGTCCATGCTTATAAAACCCTTGCACACCGATTATATGACGGTTCCAGCGTAAAAACATAAATGGAATTTTATTGTATTTTAGTATTCTTTATGTTGGTTGGCGCCTGATGCTCCGTGTTTGGTCGGGCCCCTCGGTGTCTAACTGTTGGTTCTCTTTTGCTCCAGCAATTCTGTTGTTGTATGCTGTCGAGTCCTCAACCTTGTTTCATCTCTGTAGTTTTTTTTTATTTGTATGTTCTCGGAGATGTTACACTGATGAGTTAGGAAGCCTTCATGTGGACTAAACAAAATTAGTGTATACCGCGACAGAGGTAAGGGCGAGGATTATGGCCATGTAAAATCGATTTAAGCCCCCCCCCCCCCCCCCCCCCCCCAGTGAAATTCTTTCCAATGACCGTTCCAAGGCGGTTCTTCTGTGGTGGTTTATTTATGTTGTTGTTTGTTACTTACTGTGTGTATCACTTGTGTCTTTTTATTTTGGATGGACATTCGTCCATTTTGTGGGAATGTAACTGTCCTTATGGCGCCTTCCTTTGTTTAGGTTTCCATTATGGTCTGGTCGCTTCAAGTTTGTGTTTCTTTCCCTTTGGTGTCTTTGATGGGTGGAGTAAGTTAATTGTATCGATTCCTGATCTTTATATTACTTCTACTTTATAACTTTTATTTGTCCAATGCGAGACTAGATTTGAAATTAACTCCTACCTATATATTGTCCCACTTTAACATTTTTTTTCTGGTTGCTTCCGATTGTGGTTTCGCTTGATGAGAATGTTCTATGTCTTATTCGAACTAAAACGATGCAGATCAGACATATTATGTGGGTTGACCTCAGTTGTATACTTTGAATTTGATCTGCTGCAAGGACTATGCTACCACCACCAGAACAGTTAGTAGACGGATTGTCTGCCTTACTAAGCTATTCCTCAATGTAAGGATAACCATTTTGTCCACAACTACAAAAAGCGCACACATATGCGCACGCACACACACTTTGTTTGCTCTTTAACGGTCATTACAAGAAAACAAGGGTACCCGAAGAAAAATCACATGATCTTCCGATGCAAAACTGGCATCTTACATATAGCCCGATCAGGTTTCGAACCATAGATTTGATAGACTGATGATTCAGTGCCCTAACTCTTATCCAGAAGGCCACGGAGGCCGGATAGCATAGCTTACTTAATTGCTGGTATAGGCAAGAAACGCCTTCTAGACGATCCTGTGATTATCTTATTTATGCTCTTAAAATGAGTACCTGTTAGAACCTCCTCAAATAGGGGTTTACCAGAATCCACAGTTAATGCTTTGAGCTGCGATATACAACACATCATTTTTCCGGTTTTGACCCAATTTGTATTTATTCCATTGGTCATTCTTTCGTATCTCCAAAACGGTTCTTGTTCTGATAAAATTTGATATATTATTCTTATTTTTATTCCCAACATATGTCGTGGGTACTCGTTAGAACCGACACAATTAAGCGATCCCAACTATTACCTGCAATCTATCTTTTGGAGCAGAAATAAGGAAATGTGTACCCCTGTAAACCCTAGTACCTCTATATAAACTGGGATTTAGAAGGGTGAGCTTGTTAACCTGTTGTATTGACTAGTTCGTCAATTGACGTTTCCTCCATAAAAATTTCGACGTATCAACGTCCCCGGTTGTTTCTTGTCCAAATATGTTCTAGAAAGGGTTATCCTTTGGAAGCAGAGAATACACCACAGAACTCGAAAATATAGAGTGTACATGTTTTTTGGGGCCAGACTAGCTAGTTCCGGCCAATTAGTGACCCTCAAATATTTTCAAAACTCAACAATGGAATCAATGATCCCAAAGGACAAGAAAATATAAACTACACTATGATGTAGGACAGGGAGACGTTTTACGGCCGCCACACATTCCCAGACACCAGCTGTAGTGACGATAAATATGTTCTAGAAAGGCTTATCCTAACCGTTCTCCCCAAAACGCTTCACCCTTTTAGATAATTAAACATTTACTGAATACTTGTTTGATTTTGTTTGAATTGAGTTTTAACGTCCCCGTCAACACTATTTAAGTCATTTTGGAAACGTCGCTTCTAATGTTGTGGGACTTCTATCCGACACTGAGATGAAATTACTTCTCAAGCACTGCCGCCCATTGAAACCAATTTGGTTTATGTGCATGGAATGTCCGACTCGCACTGCTTTTCATGGGCAAGCATGTGGTGTATTCCTTGCTTCCAAGGTCATTTTTAGAGATAGTGCTTCTAAGTTTGTGGTGGGACTTTTACCCGACATTGAGATGAATTGACATCTCAAACCCTACCGCCCAAAACAAACCGCTAGGGTTTATATTTAGGGATGGTCCGACTCCCACCACTTTGCCAGGGTAGCCTTATACCTTCTCAATGGTTTACCAGTACTCATGTGCGATCGGTTTCAGCTCTACCTGGAAGCACAATGCATCCCAGTCTATTTCTCCAAGCCCTGATTGACAGAGACTAACGACACATCTACATCTTTTCTTTGACATTTTCCCGTGACATTTAATTACTTCATGAATGAAGTACACTGGTCGTCGCCTGCCCTGGCAAAGTGGTAGGTGTCGGTCTGTTCTTGCATATTAACCATATTGGTTTGTGCGGGCGGTATGTGCCGAGATGTCAGTTCATCACAGTGTCGGTTAAAAGCCAAAAAAATTGGAAGCAACGTCCGCAAGATGACCTGAATAGTAGTGGCTGGGACGTAACACTTCAAATCAAATGAAGCATGTGTTTCACTTGAAAATGCAGGAATTAAAAGAGTTCCACACGATGCTGATGAAACAGTAGCAATGTCCTAAACATTGTTCTGCAATGGTATTACAAGGAAGTGTTTTGGTTATTTGATGTCCATATCTAATTAGACTTCTTAGAATGTCCCCATATCACAAAACTGTTATTTGTGAAATCCCAACGCAAGTGACTATTCACTTTCAATCATCAACTTGGCAAGTGACTGTTCAACGCCAATGATTACAGATCGCAAGGGACCGTTCAATCCAATGTCAAGTGACCGTTCAGTTTATCAAAAGTGAAGGGAATGCAAGTTAAGATTTAGCTGCCGTATTTCACATCAGTGCATACATCCTTTTTATCAGTAGGCTTTATAGTTTATTAAAGATGTCAGGAAAACTAAAATAAGTGGCCTCTAAACATTGATCAGTCATTTAAACCACTTTTAGTCACGTATGCCAGCAACAGGGAGACAAATGTCAACTGATCACCATCGTTAAATCAGCCGATAGGATCAATGATGCCAACGAAATTATCATCAATAAAGTGACATATATATTGACAACTGACACAAATCAAAGCAACGACCAAAACATCACGCTAATATATTGTGTTTACATATTTGAGATACCACGTGATAATGTTATATCGCAAGTGACTGATCGTCCACTGTACAAATCACAAGTGCTGTTCAAATGGCCGTTCACTTCCGCTCCCATTCAGTGACCCTGCTCCAGATGTATTTTTTTCTGAATTGTATCCAAACATAATTTATGGGTGGTCGTTAGAACCGTCTCTTTGAGACAGCTCTAACTATAGTGCCTACAAACTACAGGTATGTCGCGCTATTCTCAAAAAGTCCAAAGTCCTATAGTCTTTCTGTGGACGTATAGGATGATAATTTATGTCAACCCTAGTTCTCTATATAAAGAGGAGCTTACATGGGTGTTCATTACACGGACTTGTTAACCTGATGGATACGTGGTATCATCGGAAATTTGGGTAGCTATCAGAACCTGAGTGTGAATCCTTCTGTGGCTGTGATTGGTGCATAACACCATGTGGAAAAATATAATTGTCGCGCTAACTCTTTAAGTAGAAGTAAAACAAAGATCAGGAATTGATACAATTAACTTACTCCATCCATAAAAGACACCAATGGGAAGGCCTGATTCAAATAAAATGTAATTTCTACAATTTTTCGCACATCGCCCATAACATAAACGTTGGTTTTCCATGTAACTTAGAAATAAAGTATGTTTGAGTTTGGGTAATACAAATGCTGTGTATTCAATAGAACCATTTTGACAATTTGTCATTAATTATACCCCCGGCATACGCAGTATGCCATGGGGGTATATAGTTTTTGTATTTGCTGTGTGTTTGTGTGTGTGTTTGTGTGTCTGTTAACATTTTCGTGTCCGCTCCATAACTTTTAAACCGCTTGACATACTTTCATGAAACTTCACATAAATGTTAAACACCATGAGACGACGTGCAGAACACAAGAACCGTAGCTCTTGCTTTTCTACTTTCAGAGTTATTGCCCTTTGTATTTTTTAACTTGCAGTTTAGTGTCCGCTCCATAACTTTTCAACCGCTTGATATATTTTCATGAAACTTCACATAAATGTTAAACACCATGAGACGACGTGCAGAACACATGAACCGTAACTCCTGGTTTTCTACTATCAGAGTTATTGCCCTTTGTATGTTTAAACTTGCATTTTCGTGTCCGCTCCATAACTTTTCAACCGCTTGATATATTTTCATGAAACTTTACATAAATGTTAAACACCATGAGACGACGTGCAGAACACATGAACCGTAACCCTTGCTTTTCTACTTTCAGAGTTATTGCCCTTTATATGTTTTAACTTGCATTTTCGCGTCCGCTCCATAACTTTTCAACCGCTTTATATATTTTCATGAAACTTCACATAAATGTCAAACACCATGAGACGACGTGCAGAACATATGAACCGTAATTCTTGCTTTTCTACTTTCAGAGTTATTGCCCTTTGTATGTTTTAACTTGCATTTTCGTGTCCGCTCCATAACTTTTCAACCGCTTGATATATTTTCATGAAGCTTCACATAAATGTTAAACACCATGTGACGACGTGCAGAACACATGAACCGTAATTCTTGCGTTTCTACTTTCAGAGTTATTGCCCTTTGTATGTTTTAACTTGCATTTTCGTGTCCGCTCCATAACTTTTCAACCGCTTGATATATTTTCACGAAGCTTCACATAAATGTTAAACACCATGAGACGACGTGCAGAACACATGAACTATAACTTTTGCTTTCCTACTTTCAGAGTTATTGCCCTTTGAATCTTGAAAATGGCCATTCTATGGAATATGGCCTGTATATGCAAAGAAGCTTTTGCCATTGCTATTTTCAGCTGAGGTGATGGCACTGGCCGGGGGTATACGGGCCCCACTGGACACTTTTGTCTAGTTGATTGTTTGTTTGATTTGAGGTTTAACGTTCCCTTCAACACTATTGAGGTCATTTTGGAGACGTTGCTTCAAATTTTGTGGGACTTTCAATCGACATTGAGATGAAATAGCATCTCAATCCCTGCCGCTCAATGAAACCAATAGGTTGTATAAGCACGTGGGGCAATTGTTATCCACGAAATAACCTTTGTCCGATTAAAGTTACGCGACAAAACATATAGAAGTTAATAGGGAACATTTTTCTCTGACATAAATTTTAGCATTACTACGCTTGAAAGCGAAAATGCGCTTTAAGATTATAAAAATTCAATATCTTACCGTTAATTAGAATATATTTTAAATATATGTCATCAAATTAAGATTGGTCAATTAAAGAATACAATAGTACACTATGTCTGATATACTTCAATAGAAAATTAGCAAAAATACGCGACAGTATCTGATTTTAAACTACAGTAATTAAAACATTCATTATGCAATGAAAAATATGGCTGAAAATTTAAGTAGAAAATTGATTTTTCCTTCCTCCAATGTTAAATTTACGAAAATCAAATAAATAGAAGTGAAGACAGTGATCAGGAATAGATACAATCAACCCACAGCTCCCATCAGAAATACAAACGGGAAAGAAGCACAAACATGAAACAACACACCTAATGGAAACCTCAATAGCGGAAAGCCAAAAGGACAGTTACTTTCCCACAAAATGGCCAATAGGCTATCCAAAATAAACTAATATAAGCATCACAAACACCAAAAGACAAACCATAACCAAAATAAACCGCGACAGAAGAACCGCCTTGGAACGGTCAGGGGAAACGAATTCCACTGTGGAGGGAGGGGGGGGGGGCTTAAATCGATTTCACGTGGCCACAATCCTCGCCATAACTTCCGTCGCGATTTAGACAAATAATTTGTTCAGTCCGCATGAAGGTCTCCTAACTCATCAGTGCGACATCTTCGTGAACACAAATAATCAAACGACCAAATAGATGTAACAACGGTGAGGACTCGACAGCAAGAAACCACAGAAATGCTGGAGCAAAAGGAACCCAACAGTGAGACTCCGATTTTTCCTTCCTCCAATGTTAAATTTTCGAAAATCAAATAAATAGAAGTGAAGGCAATGATCAGGAATAGATACAATCAACCCACAGCTCCCATCAGAAATACAAACGGGAAAGAAGCACAAACATGAAACAACACACCTAATGGAAACCTCAATAGCGGAAAGCCAAAAGGACAGTTACTTTCCCACAAAATGGCCAATAGGCTATCCAAAATAAACTAATATAAGCATCACAAACACCCAAAGACAAACCATAACAAAAATAAACCGCGACAGAAGAACCGCCTTGGAACGGTCAGCGGAAACGAATTTCACTGTTGGGGGAGGGGGGGGGGGAGTCTTAAATCGACTTCACGTGGCCACAATCCTCGCCCTATCTCCCGTCGCGATTTAGACAAATAATTTGTTCAGTCCGCATGAATGCCTCCTAACTAATCAGTGCGACACCTTCGTGAACACAAATAATCAAACAACCACATAGATGTAACAACGGTGAGGACTCGACAGAAAGAAACCACAGAAATGCTGGAGCAAAAGAAACCCAACAGTGAGACTCCGATGGGTCCGACCAGAGATAGAGCATCAGGCACTAGCCAACATTACCTTGAATAAGATCTCTCTAATTCTCAACAAGCCTTTACACTTGAACCGTCAAAGAATCTGAGGCCTGACCTACCGGCGTACAATTAAAGAGGGAAGCAAAGTTGTCAACCGTGATTGGGTTAACTACCATGCATGCAGTCTGTCGTATAACATTTATGTTGCACCCAATCTTTGTATATCGAAGAATGATTTTACGAAATTAGGTGCTGAAGTCATTGCGGTAATATATATTGCTGAATTTGTATACTAAGTCGCCATAAAATTTGGGTTCCGATAGACCTTGTTGCAGAAGAGATTTAAATCCAATATTGAATTTTGAAATTAAACCAGAATGTCGTCTATAAAAGTTTGAAAAGGATTTGCGTAGTTGATTGGTACCGATAACCCTGATTAAGAAGTTTAGCCGTTAACAATTTATTACGAGTGTTGAAGTCAGTTACATGACTATACACTCTGGCTAATCGAATTAATTGCTTAATATAAACGCCACAGGATGGCGCACGAGGAGCATCACCATCCAAAAAAGGAAAATTTACAATCTCAAAATCAAAATCATCGCGTTTATCATAAATTTTGCATGAAAAAACCCATCTAAAATAGACAGATGTAAATCCAAAAACGGGGCCTCGGTATCAGAAGAATTTGCTTTATTTACCTGAAGTTCTGGAGGGTAAATTTGATTGATAAAACCTTCGTAGTAGGTATTATTAATATTTAATAAAGCATCCAAGTATCTAGAAGAGGAGCTAAAAGCTTCAATGATTTCAGACTGGTTTTCAGCAGAAAGGGACATCATGAACTCTCTCTCAAAACAAAACAAGAGAGCCATGATAGCCCTTAATCGCTCAACTGATCCATAGAGTAACAAGTGGTCCCGGGAAGGGCCATTATTGACCCCAGGGCTATAATGTTGAGGGAGGTCTAAAAAGGTGAAGCTTCATACCAATTATCAACAAAGGGTATAATTTGAACGATCTTGGCAAAGGTCCACTAGATGAAGCTACACACCAAATATCAAAGACCTGGGCCTTGCAGTTTCAGAGAAGATTTTTAAAGATATTCCCTACATAAGCCTATGTAAAACCAAATGGTCCCGGGGCGGGGGCATTTTTGGTCTCAGGGCTATAATTTAAACAATCTTGATAGAGGTCCACTAGATGAGGCTTCACACCAAATATCAAAGACCTGGGTCTTGCTGTTTCAGAGAAGAAGATTTTCAAAGATTATCTCTATATAAGTCTATGTAAAACTAAATGACCCCAGGGCGGGGGCATTTGTGGCCCGAGGGCTATATTGTGAACAATCTTGGTACAGGTCCACTAGATGATGCTCCATACCAAATATCAAAGACATTCAAGATTTTCCCTTTATAAGTCTATGTAAAACCAAAAGGGCCCCGAAGCGGGAGCAATTTTGGCCCCAGAGCTATAATTTGAACGATCTTGGTAGAGGTCCACACGATGAAGCTTCATACCAAATATCAAAGACCTGGGCCTTACGGTTTCAGAGAAATAGATTTTTAAAGATTTTCCCTACTTAAGCCTATGTAAAACCAAAGGGCCCGGGGCGGGGGCATTTTTGGCCCTAGCACTTTAATTTGAACATTCTTGGTAGGGGTCCAAAAGATGAAGCTTCATACCAAATAGCCAAGACCTGTGCCTTGCGGTTTCAGAGAAGAAGATTTTTAAAGATATCCCATATATAAGCCCATGTAAAAACAAAGGGCTCTGGAGCGGTGGCATTTTTGGCCCCAGCACTATAATTTGAACAATCTTGATAGAGGTCCACTGAATGAAGCTTCATACCAAATACCAAAGACCTGAGCCTCGCGGTTTTAGAGAAGAAGATTTTTAAAGATTTTCTCTATATACTCCTATGTAAAACCAAAGGACCCCGACGCGGGGCATTTTTGGTCTCAGGGCAATAATGTGAACAATAAGGGAATGAGATTTTTAAAGATTTTCCCCATAAAAGCCTATATAAATCCAGAGGGCCCCAGCACTATAATCTAAACAATCTTTGTAGGGGTCACTAGATGAAGCTTCATACCAAATATCAAAGACCTGGGCCTTGCGGTTTCAGAGAAATTTTTTAAAGATTTCCCTTCATAAGCCCATGTCAAACCAAAGGGCCCCGGAGCGGGGGCATATTTGCCCACGGGGCTATAAGTTGAACAATCTTGGTAGAGGTCCACAAGATGAAGCTTCATACCAAATATAAAAGACCTGGGCCTTGCGGTTTCAGAGAGGAAGATTTTTTAAGTGTTTCCCTATAAAAGCCTATGTAAAACCAAACGGCCCCTGGGCGGATACATTTTTGTCCCAAGCACTATAATTTGAACAATCTTGGTTGGGGTCCACTAGATGAGGCTTCATACCAAATAGCAAAGGCCTGGCCTTGCGGTTTCAGAGAAGAAGATTTCTAAAGATTTTCCCTATATAAGCCCATGTAAAACCAGAGGGCCCCGGGGCGGGGCATTTTTTGCGCCAGCACTATAATTTGAACAATCTTGGTAGGGGTCCACTAGATGAAGCTTCATACCAAATATCAAACACCTGGGCCTTACGGTTTCAGAGAAGAAGATTTTTAAAGATGTTCCCTATATAATCCTATGTAAAACCAGAGGGCCCCGGAGCGGGGACATTTCTGGCCCCAGCACTATAATTTGAGCAGTCCTGGTAGGGGTCCACTAGATGAAGCTTCATACCAAATATCAAAGACCTGGGCCTTGCCGTTTAAGAGAAGATTTTTAAAGATTTTCCCTATATAATCCTATGAAAAACCAAAGGGACCAAGGGCGGGGACATTTTTGGCCCCAGCACTATAATTTGAACAATCTTAGTAGGGGTCCACTAGATGAAGCTTCATACCAAATATCAAAGACCTGGGCCTTGTGGTTTCAGAGAAGAAGATTTTTTAAGTTTTCAGTGAAAAACAATCTTTTTTTGGCTCCTGTGATCTAGATGTACAATGGACCGGAACCATTTGAACAACTTTGAAAGGGGACCACCTATGGTCAAAATCCGATCAGTGGTTTAGGAGGAGATGTCGTTTGAAGAAATTGTTTACGCACGGACGGACGGACGCACGCACGGACGACGGAAAAAAGTGATCCCAAAAGCGCACCTAGTCACTACGTGATGGTGAGCTAACAAAAACAGATCAGCTACGAGTAGTGCGCAATGAGTACCCATCGGAATACCCACACCTTGTCTAAATAACTTAGTACCAAATCTTATACAGATATTGCCAAGGAGAAAGGCGAGAGCTTCACACACTTTCTGACATGACCATAAAGTATTTTTTTATGCTCTTCAGAAGTGAAAAAAAAGCCTTTCTTACATTACATGCAAGATAGAGGGAGTCTTCCCTATGAAATGTCCATTCAATTAAATCATTAAGTTTTTCTTTTATAAGATTATGAGGAAGTGTAGTGTAAAGGGTGGAGAAATCGCAGTTAGACAGACTTGAATTGTTATGAAAGAGACTTCATGTTGTCGCTTTCCATTGATAAACAATCTGAAATTATTTAAGCTTTTAGCTCCACTTCTAGATATTTAGATGATTTATTAGATATTGATAATACCTATTTCGATGGTTTGATCAAAGTAGAAGTAAAACAAAGATCAGGAATTGATACAATTATAACTTACTCCACCCATAAAAGACACCAAAGGGAAAGAAATACAAACATCAAGCGACCAGACCATAATGGAAACCTAAACAAAGGAAGGCCATAAGGACAGTTACTTTCCCACAAAATGGCCATATGGCCATCCAAAATTAAAAGACACAGTTGATACACACAGTAAGTAACAAACAACAACATAAATAAATCGCCACAGAAGAGCCGCCTTGGAAAGGTCAGTGGAAGATTTCCACTGGGGGCTTAATTCAGTCAGATTTACCCCCCAGAACTTCAGTTAAATAAAGCAAATTCTTCTGATACCGAGGCCCTGTTTTTGGATTTACATCTATCTATTGTAGATGGGTTTGTTTTGTGCAAAATTTATGATAAACGCGATGACTTTGATTTTGAGATTGTAAATTTTCCTTTCTTGGATGGTGATGTTCCTCTTGCGCCATCCTATGGCGTTTATATTTCGTAATTAATTCGATTTGCTAGAGTGTGTAGTCATGTAACTGACTTCAACACTCGTAATAAATTATTAACGGCTAAATTCCTTAATCAGGGTTATTGGTACCATAAACTACGCAAAGCCTTTTCAAAATTTTATAGACGCCATTCTGATTTAATTTCAAAATTCAATATTGGACTTAAATCTCTTCTGCAACAAGGTCTATCCGAACCCGAATTTTATGGTGGCTTAGTATATTAATTCAGAAAAATATATAACTGCAATGACTTCAGTACCCAATTTCGTAAAATCATTCTTCGATATAAAAAGATTGGGTACAACATGGATGTTATACGACAGACTGCATGCATGGTAGTTAACCCAATCACGGTTGGCAACTTTGCTTCCCTCTTTAATTGCACGCCGGTGGGTCAGGCCTCAGATTCTATGACGGCTCCAACGTAAAGGCTTATTGAGAATTAGACAGATCTAATTCAAGGTAATGTTGGTTGGTGCCTGATGCTCTGTCTCTGGTCGGGCCCATCGGAGTCTAACTGTTGGTTTTCTTTTGCTCCAGCATTTCAGTGGTTTCTTGCTTTCGAGTCCTCACCATTGTCTCAACTCTGTGGTTCTTTGATTTTTTGTGTTCACGGAGATGTTGCAATGATGAGTTAGGAGACCTTCATGCGGACTGAACAAATTATTTGTCTAAATCGCGACAGAAGTAAGGGCGAGGATTGTGGCCACGTAAAATCGATTTAAGCCCCCCAGTGGAAATCTTTCCACTGACCGTTCCAAGGCGGTTCTTCTGTGGCGATTTATTTATGTTGCTGTTTGGTACTTACTGAGCGTATCACTTGTGTCTTTTTATCCCCCGACCGAATAGGTTCGGGGGATATAGCGATCAGCCTGGCGTCCGTCCGTCCGTCCGTCTGTCCGTCCGTCCGTCCGTCCGTCCGTCCGTAGACGCAACCTTGTGATGGCCATAACTCCTATACCCTTTCAGATTCATTTATGGTTCTTGGCACAATTGTTCACAAGGCCGAGACGGCGTGTCATGCACAAGAACCAGAACTCTGGATGCCATACTTTTTTAGCTATCTCCCCTTTTAATAAAATAGAATGACTACTTTGTGATGGCCATAACTCCAATACCCTTTGAGATATATTGATGGTACCTGGCACAGTTGTTCACAAGGCTGAGACGGCGTGTCATGCACAAGAAACACAACTCTGGTTGCCACGGTTTTGGAGTTATCTCCCCTTCCCTTAAAATAGAGTGACAACCTTGTGATGGCCATAACTCCTATACCCTTTGAGATTCATTGATGGTTCTTGGCACAATTGTTCACAAGGCTGAGACGACGTGTCATGCGCAAGAGCCAGAACTCTGGATGCCATCCTTTTTTAGTTATCTCCCCTTTTAATAAAATAGAATGACTACTTTGTGATGGCCATAACTCCAATACCCTTTGAGATATATTGATGGTACCTGGCACAGTTGTTCACAAGGCTGAGACGGCATGTCATGCACAAGAACCACAACTCTGGTTGCCATGGTTTTGGAGTTATCTCCCCTTCCAATAAAATAGAGTGACAACCTTGTGATGGCCATAATTCCAATACCCTTTAAGATATATTGATGATACCTGGCACAGTTGTTCACAAGGCCGAGACAGTGTGTCATGCACAAGAACCACAACTCTGGGTGCCGTGTTTTTTTAGTTATCTCCCCTTCCAATAATATAGAATCACTACCTTGTGATGGCCACATCTCCAACACTCTTTGAGATATATTGATGATACTTGGTACAGTTGTACATGAGGTTAAGCAGGTGTGTCACGTGCAAGAACCACAACTCTGGGTGCCCTGGTTTTTTAATTATCTCCCCTGACAATATAACCTTGTGATGGCCATAACTCAAATACCCTTTGAGATAATATTGATGGTACTTGGCACAATTGTATACAAAGTTGAGACGGCGCTTCATGCCTAAGAACCACAACTCTGGGTGCTATGATATTTGAGTTATCTACCTTTCCAATATAACAGTATGACAACCTTGTGACCACCGTACCTCCAATACCCTTTGAGACATATTGGTGGTACTTGATGCAGATGTACATGAGGTTAAGCAGGTGTGTCATGCTCAAGAATTACAACTCTGGGTGCTCTGGTTTTTTAGTTATCTCCCCTGGCAATATAACCTTGTGCTGGCCATAACTCCCAACTCCCTTTGAGATATATTGAAGGAACTTGGCACAATTGTATACAAGGTACAGAAGGGATGTCATCTGCAAGAACCACAAATGTTGTTGCTGTGGTATTTGACTTTTCTACCCTTCCAATATAACAGTATGACCAGCTTGTGATCACTATATCTCCAATACCTTTTGAGACATATTGATGGTACTTTGTGCAGAAATACATGAGCTTTAGCAGGCATGTCATGCACAAGAACCACATTTCTGAGTGCCCTGGTTTTTTAGTTATCTCCCCTGACAGTATAATCTTGCGATGGCCATAATGCAATACTTTTGTGATATGTGGTTTAATTCTGGTGCACTTTCTATTGGTGAACAATCTTCTGAAGGCCATATTGGCTTTTGGTCGGGGGATTTGCCATCTCTTCCGATGGCTATTTTTATTTTGGATGGCCATATGGCCATTTTGTGGGAAAGTAACTGTCCTTATGGCCTTCCTTTGTTTAGGTTTCCATTATGGTCTGGTCGCTTAATGTTTGTGTTTCTTTCCCTTTGGTGTCTTTGATGGGTGGAGTAAGTTAATTGTATCGATTCCTGATCTTTGTTTTACTTCTACTTTGAAGCAGGAAAACGCCATTTGAAATTTTTTATAGACCAAAACAGATTTCTACCCGATCTTTCGAAGACTTCGTCGCAATATTTTATCACATGCTTTTTGATGGCAGACAAACATGAAGTTAATAATTTGGAGAGTTCAGTGGTGGTAGAAGAGCTTGAATCTGCAATAAACCGTGCTTTGTATGGTCTTTTATGAAGCGTAGATAACCAGTGTAACCTAGGAAGCTTGTCTTGGCCTTCTGTAACACAGACAGCAAACTTGGTGGCTGATGACAAATGTGGTCATCAACTAAAGCACTCTCTACAGCTAAAGGCTGAAATTCATAGGCAATAAAATTAATTATTAAATCATGGACGCCACTCTATGCTGTCATTTTTAAGTTCATTACCCGTTTCTGTTTTACGTCTTCTGGACACCGAGGCGAATAAATTCTACGATAGTTCTAATCAGTTATATGATGCGGCTCTCTTAACTAGAGGTTATACTCAGCATACTCTCCGTCCTTACATTGATTCTGAAATTAATTATAAACGCCATTTCTTCAACATATCCTTCATTAATAAGGGTATGGATTTTATAGATTTTCCCAGTATCTTCCGTGAGAGCTCGGTGCTTTCTTCCATTCCTGTTTATTTTCAAAATACTGAAACACCTATAATTTGCTATAAATATAACAAACCTGTTAGATCTATCATTTTCAATTTCAATAAACTTGTTTCAGATCTTGATATTGATACTAATACTCCTGATTCATGTGATTGTAAAAACTCTGTGTATTGGGATCCTGCTGCTGGTCATGTAATTACTGGCAATTTGAAAATTATTCCTGATTCTTGGATAAGGAGTATAATTTCTAAAGGACCGAAATATCGGTTTCCTTCTAAAATTGATTTCAGTAAATGTAGAGATGAAATCGCTGCTTCCTTGAATGAATTCGGTAATCGATGGTGTAAGCGAGAGTATGTTGAGCATAAAGCCCTTAAGGACTGGAAACTTAGCATTTTAAAACTAGTCAATAAACGCATTCTTTCTATTCTCAAAATACTAACTTATTACCCTCTAAGCCTAAGACGTCTTTACGTCATCTTAGACTAGGTATTCAAGAATTTCATAAGAAGTTTGTTTTGGCCCCTGCAGACAAGACCGCTAACAACGTCGTCGTTGTGTGACGGCTCCACTATGTTAACAGCTTAAGCAGGAGCTTGTTGGTTCTAAGGCCTATTAACTTCAGCCTTTAGCTGAAGAGAGAGTTATAGTAGATAAACATATTTGTCATTCAGCCACCAAGTTTGCTGTGTGTGTTACCGAAAGCCAAGACAAGCTTCCTACGCTATACTGGTTACCAAAACTTCATAAAAGACCTTACAAAGCACGGTTTATTGCAAATTCTAGCTCTTGCACTACCACTGAACTTTCTAAATTATTAACTTCCTGTCTTACTGCTATTAAAACGCATGTGATTAAATATTGTGATAAAGTCTTCGGAAGATCAGGAAGAAATCTGTTTTGGTCTATAAAAAATTCGAATGAGGTTTTGCGGACTGAACATATTATTTGTCTAAATCGCGACGGAAGAAAGGGCGAGGATTGTGGCCACGTAAAATCGATTAAAGCCCCCTAGTGGAAATCTTCCACTGACCGTTCCAAGGCGGCTCTTCTGTGGCGATTTATTTATGTTGTTGTTTGTTACTTACTGTGTGTATCACTTGTGTCTTTTGGTTTTGGATGGCCATATGGCCATTTTGTGGGAAAGTAACTGTCCTTATGGCCTTCCTTTGTTTAGGTTTCCATTATGGTCTGGTCGCTTAATGATTGTATTTCTTTCCCTTTGGTGTCTTTTATGGGTGGAGTAAGTTAATTGTATCAATTCCTGATCTTTGTTTTACTTCTACTTTAAATGAATTAAAATCCAGAAATGTTCGTGCTTCAAGTCTGTCTACTTACGATTTTTCCACTCTTTACACTACACTTCCTCATAATCTTATAAAAGAAAAGCTTAATGATTTAATTGAATGGGCTTTTCATATAGAAGATTCTCTCTATCATGCATGTAATGTCAGAAATGCGTTTTTCTCTTCTTAAGAGCATAAGAATTATACACTTTGGTCATGTCAGAAAGTGTGTGATGCTCTCAGCTTTCTACTTGACAATATTTATATTAGATTCGGTCCTAAGTTATTTAGACAAATTGTGGGCATTCCGATGGGTACGAATTGCGCACCTCTTGTTGCTGATCTATTCTTGTATTGTTATGAAAGAGACTTCATGTTGTCGCTTTCCATTGACAACCAATCTGAAATTATTGAAGCTTTTAGCTCCACTTCTAGATATTTAGATGATTTGATAAATCTTGATAATACCTATTTCGATGGTTTGAATAGTCAGATTTACCCCCTAGAGCTTCAGTTAACTAAAGCAAATTCTTCTGATACCGTGGCCCCGTTTTTTGATTTAAATCTATCTATTGTAGATGGGTTTGTTTCGTGCTAAATTTATGATAAACGCGATGACTTTGATTTTGAGATTGTAAATTTTCCTTTTTTGGATGGTGATGTTCCTCGTGCGCCATCCTATCGCGTTTATATTTCGCAATTAATTCGATTTGCTAGAGTGTGAAGTCATGTAACTGACTTCCACACTCGTAATAAATTGTAAACGGCTAAACTTCTTAATCAGGGTTATCGGTACCATAAACTACGCAAAGCCTTTTCAAAATTTTATAGAATATTGGACTAAAATCTCTTCTGCAACAAGGGCTATCGGAACCCGAATTTTATGGTGACTTAGTATATAAATTCAGAAAAATATATAACCGCAATGACTTTAGCACCCAATTTCGTAAAATCATTCTTCGATATAAAAAGATTGGGTACAACATGGATATTATACGACAGACTGCATGCATTGTAGTTAACCCAATCACGGTTGGCAATTTTGCTTCCCTCTTTAGTTGCACGCCGTTGGGTCAGGCCTCAGATTCTATGACGGTTCCAACGTAAAGGCTTATTGAGAATTAGAGAGATCTAATTCAAGGTAATGTTGGTTGGTGCCTGATGCTCTGTCTCTGGTCGGGCCCATCGGAGTCTAACTGTTGGTTTTCTTTTGCTCCAGCATTTCAGTGGTTTCTTGCTGTCGAGTCCTCACCGTTGTCTCACCTCTGTGGTTCTTTGATTATTTGTGTTCACGAAGATGTTGCACCGATGCGTTAGGAGGCCTTCATGCGGACTTAACAAATTATTTGTCTGAATCAGGGCGGAAGTAAGGGCGAGGATTGTGGCTACGTAAAATCGATTTAAGCCCCCCAGTGGAAATCTTTCCACTGACGTTCCAAGGCGGTTCTTCTGTGGCGATTTATTTATGTTGTTGTTTGTTACTTACTGTGTGTATCAATTGTGTCTTTTTATTTTGGATGGCCATATGGCCATTCTGTAGGGAAGTAACTGTCCTTATGGCCTTCCTTTGTTTAGGTTTCCATTATGGTCTGGTCGCTTAATGTTTGTGTTTCTTTCCCTTTGGTGTCTTTGATGGGTGGAGTAAGTTAATTGTATCGATTCCTGATCTTTGTTTTACTTCTACTTTAGAACCACCAAGTTCTTGCTGAAGAGTGTTAACATAGTGAAGCCGTCAGACAACGACCACAAATTGGGTCATTTTGAGGTTGTTTTAATTTTTCGGGAGTTTCGGAGCTGGAAAAACTGCCAGTACAGGTAAGGTCCCTTGATTTGACATAAGGCATTATGATCCCAACTGTCCCGTATGCATGGACGGGCCGACTCGCAGCAATTTTCCTGGGCAGGCTTAGACGTTCTAAGCGGATTACCAGTACTCATGTGCGGTCGGTATCAGCTCTGCGTGGAAGCATCGTGCAGCCCAATCTATTTCTCCAACCCCGATGGGCGGGGGCGGTTGTCATTAATTTAGGACAAGATTTAACTCGTATCGATAATAGTTTTTTACACCCGCATTAACCGGTACATGATTAACTAATTAATGTTTTAACTAAAAGTGAAAAATTATAATAATAATAACTATTGCAAGTCCAGGGCGCACCAACGCATATCCCCGGGCTGTGAAAATCATGTCACAATACAAGGACCCAAAATACTCCTTTTTGACCTCTGATGACCCTAAGGCATGCCTCAAAGGCTAAATGTTTGCACCGCTGTATTTCGTATTAATTTCCTTTCATTTGATATGCCTGGTGCCTATGTTTGTACAAAATGTAATTTTGATCTCTCTAATGCGGTCAGGCCCCGATCGCGGGGGATGGGACACTTTGAAAGTCAAATAAGTTCCTTCAGGGGTCAGGTCACTTCCCCAGTGGGGGTCACATCAAAATTTCGAATATGTTCCTCCAATCCGCATCCATAGCACCCCCCGCCAATCGGGGCTTGAAGAAGTAAATTATCTGCATGATGCTTACACTCAGAGATGAATCTGACCGCACACGAGTACTGGTTAACCTCTTAGAGGATCTACGCCTGCCCAAGCAAAGCGGTGCGTGTCGGACGGTCCATGCTTATAAACCCTATTGGTTTCATTGGGCGACAGGGGTTGAGATGTCATTTCATCTCAATGTCGGGAAAAAGTCCCATAAAATTGGAAGCAACGTCTCCAAAATGACCTATATAGTGTTGACGGGCCGTTAAACATCAAATCAAACATACACACAAAATGATCCATAGGAGCATTACATGTAACAGTTTCAATACTTTAGCGAACGAAAGCATAGGAGGAGTTGTGTAACAATAAAAAAGACACGAAATCCTACTCTTTGACATATGGTGAACCATAGACATTCCCTAGAGCAGAATGTTTTCACCACTGTATTACACTCGTCATTGCCTTTATTTTGATATGCAACGTGACTATGATTGTGCAAAAATAATTTTGACCCCTTGTGCTCAAGACCATCCCCACTGGCCTCGCCCAAGGGAGTCACATTAGAATTTTGAATGTGTTCCTCAGTTACTGGGCCATAGAGGCATTATCTCTGTCAGATTCATGATTCTAGATCTAAAAGACTAGGGAGTTGTGTGATTATCGGAAAAAGGATTCCAGATCCCACTTTGTGACGTCTGGCGAATCCCCAGACATGCCCCGACACCAAATACTTGCCAAAAATGACTTATATAGGGAAAGCCGTAAAAACTTCTCTTATCTGAAACCAGAAGGCCTAAGTCTTCGATATTTGGAATGTAGCTTCGTCTAGTGGCCCTCTACCAAGAGTGTTCAAATTATAGCCCTGTGAACGAAAATGGACTAGCATTGCCCCTACTTCTATTTTGCTCCGGGGCCCACTGGTTTTAGATTTAAGGCATTGTTATTAGATAGAGTAAGCCGTTCATCTGTACGTCTGGTGCACTAGGACCTGACCCTCAAAGTTCACAAGGTACCCTGATAGTGAAATATAAGTCAGCTCTGTATTGGTAAGGGGAACCACCAATTAATAAGTCTACTAATCCATTGGACCAATTTGAACAACACTTCGTAGGAATGTAGCTTATTAAATTTGGTGACCCGCTACCAAAGTAGCTAAAACAAGTCCGCCCGAATGGACTAATTGGTTGCCAGAACTTATAATAGAAAACGTCAACATTTTGCATCTTTCAAAATTTGCAAGATTGTTGCCAAGGTGTCAATCATTGGAAGTGCAACAGATTTGTTTCAAGTAATAAGATGGCTGTCGGTTATTCATATCACCTTCAGAAGCGATGTGACATCGTGAAATCAGGTGAGCAATTTAGGACCAGCTTGGCCCTCTTGTTTTTTTTTGTTTGTTTGTTTGTTTGTTTTGGATAGCCAATTGGCCATTTTATGGGAAAGTAACTGTCCTTTTCGGCTTTCCGCTATTGATGTTTCCATTAGGGTCTAGTTCTTTCACGTTTGTTCTTCTTTCTCTGTGGTGTCTTTGATGTGAGCTGTTGATTAATTGTATGGATTCATGATCATTGCCGTCACTTCTATTGTACCTAATGTTTCTTCTTGACATGTGCCTCAGCATACACCTTGACCAAATGACCTTGACCTATATTTAACTTTTGATTGATTTTGTCATATTATATCATAACCCTTTGGATCGCAGCAATTATAGCTCCTAGAACTTTCAAATTTTACATATTGCGCCGTCTCTGCATACCCTATATTTCATGCTTCAATGACTTGTCAGATTTGTCAGATTTTACCACCGCCCTTGTGATCGCAGAAACAACAGTGACTAGAACTGTTCAATTTTACATAAAATTTCCTCTTGACGTGCATACAATAATAAATGCAAGCAAAAGTAAAAAAATATATTCGTTTATATGTTATTATACAGCTGTTTTAATTTGCTGTTCTATGGCAGCAAATTTTATGTTTGTTGTTTCCAAGAAAATTGTAACAATTGCCACAAACTTTAAATTTCATTGTTCTGCAAAGACTTTAAATTTCATTGTTCCATCTTTGGACATGTTACAAGTTATACTATATTGGTTGAAAGTTACATTCAGTTGTTATTATCAGTGGACTCTATATGGAAATAATAATAATAATAATAATAATCGACCTTACTTATAGAGGGTAACGCATTTAGAAATAATCTTCCATGTGGCCCTGTTTTCCTGGGTTTTCCAGCACAAAGCAATGTGGATAAAGTTTCTTGCTCAAAGAAACAACACTTCAACTCTACAGACAAATTGTCATTTCCATTTAAAGACCATGACATTGGCCGGGGGTATATGTGCCCCGCTGGACACTGTGTCTAGTTTAGCCTGTTTAAATCATTCTGCGGTCAGTCGATTCCTGATTATTGCCGCCACCTCTATTTTAAAAGGACATTCTTAGGCAAATCGCTCAGTTTGAAAATATTTTCACAGATATGTAACGACGTTTGCAAAAATCTCTCGGCTAAACCAAAAAGCCAGAACTGCGCCAAAAATAAAAAACAAAAATGAACACAACAAAAAAATAGCACATTTATTTTATTTTTTCTGGCTCGAACCAAAATATTTAATTATACTCTCTGTATTTGAGGTATCTTCCCAGCCTAGTGTAAAATACTAGTCTCTTACCTGGGTGGATTCAAGTATCACGCAAAGTATCACGTGTAAGGCGCCATGTTCTGCAAAGTAAGGTGCCGGTACACTGGTAATTAACGATCGGCCAAGGCGGTTCTTTTGTCGCGGTTTATTCTTGTTATTGTTTGTCTTTGAGTGTTTGTATCGCTTATATCTTTTTGTTTTGGATAGCTAATTAGCCATTTCGTGGGAAAGTAACTGTCCTTTTGGTTATCCGCCATTGGTGTTTCCATTAAATGTTTGTGTTTCTTTCCCTTTGGTGTCTTTGATGAGGGTTGAGGGTTAATTGTATCGATTCCTGATCAATGCCTTAACTTCTATTTTAACAGTGATCTTAAAGGGCCTTAACGCCAAAAAGGAAAGGATTTTGTAGATGTAAACGCCCGCACTTACCCACAAACCATATTCTCAGTTTTTTACTCTCGTTCATGGTTTCCTAGAAGCCTCCGTGGTGCAGTGGTTACGCTACTCGCCTTGTAAACCAGGGATCGCAGGATCGATCCCGGGCTTCTCCAGACTTTCGGATGAGTCTTTAAACCGAGGTCCCGTCTCCGTATGACCTTAGCTGTTGGTGGGACGTAAAACTAAAACTCATTCACTCATTCATGGTTTCCAAAAGAGTTCATTTTGAGGACTCGTTTACGTGATGATATGTTTACTTAGTTCGTTGTGTTTTTATTTTCAGTTGCCACGGCACAACCAAAGCACTACATGGAAATGACGAGACGTATTGATACAAAATGGAATGAACCCGCCCAGAATAACAGAATATATCTTTGTATGATAATATGATAATTCGCACACCACGGACAAGATGATTAACCTAATATATATGTGGTTAATATTTTCAGTCATATGACCCGAAACAAAAATACCTGTACTTGAGAGACGCGAGGTAATTGCAGTTACACACGTGTGCACTTGCGGACACTTTCTGATGAAACGTTTGTAGATATACACTTTCTACACGCCGAAAGTTGTGAGATATGCTGCAAGTCATTCCATCAAAATACCCAAAGAAGTGTATGTTTACCCAAAGTAAACTGATAAGACACTGAATAGGGACAAGAAATAGATATTCGTCTATACCCGAATACGAAATGGAAAAAAGACTTATCTACACTGGTGAGAAGTCTATCATTAAGTGTGAGATATGTGGTAAATCATTTTCAAGAAGAAGTAGCCTTCAAATCCATATGTTAATCCACACTGGTGAGAAACCTCATAAATGTGTTTTATGCAGTAAATCGTATACATCCCCGAGGAGCCTAAGACGGCACATGTCGATCCATCCTGGTCAGAAACCTCATATCTGTGAGATATGCAGTAAATCGTTTACAAACTTGAGCCAGCTTAGTAGGCACAGGTTGATCCATACTAGTGAGAAATCGCATAACTGCGAGATATGCAGTAAATCGTTTACAAAGTCGAGAAATCTTCGCAATCATATATTAATCCATACTGGTGATAAACCAAATGAATGTGGACTATGCAGCAGATCATTTATATCACGGAACAACCTCAGAAAACACATGTGGATACATACTGGTGAGAAACCTCATAAATGTGGATTATGCAATAAATCGTTTACTGACTCAAGCAGGCTCAAAAACCACATGTATATCCATACTGGTGAAAAACCCCATAGCTGTGGAATATGCAATAAATCATTTGACAGATTGAGCAAACTGAGAAATCACATGTTTAACCATACTGGTGAGAAACCTTATAAATGTATATTTTGCAGTAAATCTTTTACAAAGCCTAGACACCTTAGTGAACACATTTTGATCCATACCGGTGAGATCGAGAACCATCATAGCTGTGAGATATGCAGTGAGTCGTTTTCATCCTCGCACAACCTCAAAAAGCACATGATTTTGCATACTGGTAAGTGTGAAATATGCAGTAAATCGTTTACAAGCCCGTTCCACCTTAGGAGGATGTTGATTCATACTGGTGAACCTCATAGCTATCCGTTTACAATCTCGAGAGACCTTACTGGAAAGGAGACTGTTATGTGTAAGATTTGTAGTAAATCATTCACACAGCCTAGACACTTCGCAAACTACAAATTGATACATACTGGTGAGAGAACTTATAGATTTGGAACATACAGTAAATCATTTGCCAGGCCCAGCCACCTTATAGACCACACTTACATTAAAGATATCGTTTTCCACCTTATAGACCACACTTACTTTAAAGGTTTTGTTAAATAAAACTTGACATACACTTCATGATTATACATCACGAAAACACGCCTACATAATTTTGAACCCCGTTTTTATATGGTAAACCTTTCTTTTTTGTTTGTTATTTAAGCTATAAAATATACTCAATAAGGCGGTTCTAATGAGTACCAGATTCTATATTTTGAGCAGAAATAGGAATTAAAATCACAATTTTTATTTTTTTTATTTTCAGAGGTACAGTTTTGTTCTCCTATGGTCAAGAATAACTTAAAACATTCCTTTTGATAGTGGATTTATTTCTTTATTATTAGCTCACCTGAGCGAAGTGCTCAAGGTGAGCAATTGTGGTCGCTTTTTGTCAGTCGTCCGTCCGTCCATCTGTCCGTCCGTCCGTCCGTCCGTCTGCCCGTCAACAATTTCTTTAAATGACATCTCCTCCTAGGCAAATGGCCGGATTTCAAAATCATTACACATAAATGTTCCTCGTTGACCCTTTACCAAAATTGCTAAAATGGTTCTGCTCCGCTGAACAAAATGGCTGCCAGAGCTAAAAATAGAAAAACATTGAAACGACATCTCCTCCTATGCCAATGTCCCGATTTCAAAATAATTTCACAGAAATGTTCCTCGGGTGACCCTGTACCAAAATTACTAAAATGGTTCCGCTCTGCTGAACAAAATGGCCGCCACATCTAAATATAGAAAAACCTTAAAACGACATCTCCTCCTAGGCAAATGGCCGGATTTTAAAATTATTTCACAGAAATGTTCCTCGGGTGACCCTCTACCAAAATTGCTAAAATGGTTCTGCTCCGCTGAACAAAATAGCTGCCAGAGCTAAAAATAGAAAAACCTTTAAACGACATCTCCTCCTTGGCCAATGTCCCGAATTCAAAATAATTTCACAGAAATGTTCCTTGGGTGACCCTGTACCAAAATTGCTGAAATGGTTCCGCTCTGCTGAACAAAATGGCCGCCACATCTTAAAGTAGAAACACCTTAAGACGACATCTACTCCTAGGCAAATGGCCGGATTTCAAAATAATTTCACAGAAATGTTCCTCGGGTGGCCCTCTACCAAAATTGCTAAAATGGTTCCTCTCTACTGAACAAAATGGCCACCACATCTAAAAATAGAAAAACCTTAAAACAACATCTCCTCCTAGGCAAATGGCCGGATTTCAAAATCGTTTAAGAGAAATGTTCCTCTGGTGACTCTCTACCAAAATTGCTAAAATGGTTCTGCTCCGCTGAACAAAATGGCTGCCAGAGCTAAAAATAGAAAAAAACCTTTAAACGACATCTCCTCCTAGGCCAATGTTCCGATTTCAAAATAATTTCACAGAAATGTTCCTTGGGTGACCCTGTACCAAAATTGCTAAAATGGTTCCGCTCTGCTGAACAAAATGGCCGCCACATCTAAAAATAGAAAAAACTTTAAAACGACATCTCCTCCTAGGCAAATGGCCGGATTTCATAATCATTTCACAGAAATGTTCCTCTGGTGACCCTCTACCAAAATTGCTTCAATGGTTCTGCTCTGCGTAACAAAATGGCTCCCAGAGCTAAAAATAGAAAAACTTTAAAACGACATCTCCTCCTAGGCCAATGTCCCGATTTCAAAATATTTTCACAGAAATATTCCTTTGGAGACCCTCTATCATAATTGCTAAAATGGTTCCGCTCTGCTGAACAAAAAGGCCGCCACATCTAAAAATAGAAAAACCTTAAAATTATATCTCCTAAGCCAATAGAAGCCTCCGTGGTGCAGTGGTTACGCTACTCGCCTTGTAAACCAGGGATCGCAGGATCGATCCCGGGCTTCTCCAGACTTTCGGATGAGTCTTTAAAACCGAGGTCCCGTCTCCGTATGACCTTAGCTGTTGGTGGGACGTAAAACTAAAACTCACTCACTCCTAAGCTAATGGCCGGATTTCAAAATCATTTCACAGAAATGTTCCTCGGGTGACCCTCTACCAAAATTGCTAAAATTGTTCTGCATGGCTGAACAAAATGGCCGCCAGAGCTAAAAATAGAAAAACCTTTAAATCACATCTCCTCCTAGGCCAATGGCCCTATTTCAAAATAATTTCAAAGAGAAGGTCCTTGTCTGACCCTCTACCAAAATTGCGAAAACGGTTTCGTTTTGCTGAACAAAATGGCCGCCAGAGCTAAAAATAGAAAAACCTTTAAATCACATCTCCTCCTAGGCCAATGGCCCTATTTCAAAATAATTTCAAAGAGAGGGTCCTTGTCTGACCCTCTACCAAAATTGCTAAAACGGTTTCGTTTTGCTGGACAAAATGGCCACCAGAGCTAAAAATAGAAAAACTTTTAAACAACATCTCCTCCTAGGCCATTGTCCCGATTTCAAAATAATTTCACAGAAATGTTCCTTGGGTGACCCTGTACCAAAATTGCTAAATGTTTTTGCTCTGCTGAACAAAATGGCCACCAGATATAAGAATAGAAGAACCTTTAAACGATATCTGCTCCAAAGCCAATGGCCCGATTTCAAAATCATTTTACAGAAATGTTCCTCGGGTCACCCTCTACCAAAATTGCTAAAATGGTTCTATTCTGCTGAACAAAATGGCCACCAGAGCTAAAAAGGGAAAACCTTTAAACAACATCTCCTCCTAGGACAGTGGCCTGATTTCGAAATAATTTCACAGAGACAGTCCTTGGCTGACCCTCTACCAAAATTGCTAAAACGGTTCTGCTTTGCTGGACAAAATGGCTACCACACTTTTGCAGAAATGTTCATAGGGTGACCCTCATCCAAACTTGCGAAAATGGTTTTATTCCAATGAACAATATGGCCACCAGAGTTAAAAATAGAAAAGACCCTTCAGCTAATGTACCACTAAACACCCACCATATCTACACCTCTATGAACTAAAGATTTGACTGATTGATTGATTTGGGTTAAATGACACGTCAACCCTTGTGGGTCATTTTGTGTCCTCTCAGAGAAACGGAGAAAAGAGGTAGGAGAGATAGTAGAGGATATGAAAGTGAGGGACAGATGAGAAGAGGCAAATGAATGGAAGGAAGTGTATATAGAAACAGAAGAAATAACATTCCCCCCTCTACCCATACTTGCCGCAAGGACAGTAGGCCTTGTCCAACTGTGAGCTAATATCAGTTGGACACAACATTGATGCAAGATACACTTACAGAGATTTAATTACAGTATAAATAAATGAATTCTGAGCCAAGGCACAGAAAAGAATCAAGCTGGCATATAGTATTGGCATGCCTAAATAGTATTGACATGGATTTAAAACTCAACACAAACAAACAAATTAACCCTTGCCCTGCTGAGCCTGGATATGCCTTATCTTTCAAACAATGAAGATTCTCATCAGATGGCTGCTTGGCTTCTAAAGAAGCCATCTGATCAAGATTTACAATTACATTTCAATCGGAATTTACACATTTTGCTTACAGTACAGAAATGTACAAGTAATAAATGAAATGTAAACAGTCTATACCGCAATTCGGGATCATTTTCCTAGCCTACATTCCGACACAATTGGCCCACCAGTGCTGTCAGTGCTTTGAAATATGCTATTGTTTCCCAAAATAAAACTGACTTCATAACGAACTTAAGTGTTTATGCTCGAAAATCTAATGTCATTATTTCCAAAAACAAAACTTAATGTCATTTATATTCAAATACAAAAACTCCAGTGCAAACTAACACAATTTCATGTTATCAGAAAATTAGTGTTAGAATCTTCTATGGTAAAATGGTTAAACTACTTGCCTAATAAACCAAGTTTCATGGGTTCAGTCCCAAGCTTCTCCACACTTGAGGCGTTTTTGATGCCGAGAATCCACATCCTTTGAACACAGTGACTGAATTTAAGAAAAATTTTACAAAATCTCCACCTAAGTTCTTAAATGGTTCTGCTACATTGAACAAATAGCACATAGACAAAAATAAAAACATCATCAAAAGATAATACAACTTGACTCAGGTGAGCGAATGAGGTCCATCATGGACCTCTTGTTTCATATTGTAGTACTCTTAGTCCTTTACGGTCTAAAACCGCTTTCCAAAAGTCAATGCACAAAGTTTGATCTTGCCTAGATCATAACCAGAGGCAATATGAGAATCTTATATGGGTGTGAGGGTCGTATGGAAAAATTCGTCCCAAGGGTCACTGTCCGGCATCACAAGGCTTGCCGAGAGATGCCGGACAGTGATCCCGAGGGACGAATTTTTTTTCATCCGCCCCTCACACTCATATAGATTTCCTTTTCTTGCATACCTTCCATTTCTTAGCGCAGATTTTTAATGCTGCAGTCACTTCGAGTACCGATGTCCGCCATATTGTGATGACAGTACAGGTATGTTTAGTGGCGTCACGTAACGTGCTGTGACGTCAGCCTTAACGACGGCGCATACGAGGTCGTAATCAACCAGTGCATTTATCAAAAACGTGATTATATTCGATTTTGGGTCGGAACACCAGGGGCAGAACATAAATCTCTATCCCAGATAAAATACGGATTTGCTTGTCTGGTGTGCAAGAAATTGTCTCCTTTGCCGTGCGGTCCAGCGATTCTGATTGGGATTATACTTGTCTAACCGCTTCTACGTCAGAGCTGACATGTGTTTTGCCTAGTGACCAGGCTAATGAAACGCCGTGGTCTGGAAACAGTATGTCGAAGAAATCAGCTGTCAGTTACAAAATATAAGCATACTTAAGTGTCCTGGACAGGTCACGGGAATGTACCCTTATCTCAAATCAGGCGGTCACTAATTGGCTAGATTAACAATACATACATGTACTGAGAGTTTACAGTGCATTTGTATACTGTGTTTTCGTGATGATAAAATATGAATTCAGTGTTAATTGACTATCTAATAATGATTTCAAAATATATTAAACACAAACTACTTTTATGTATAATAAAGTGGTAGTTGAAAAAAGGTCATAACTCATTGAATAACATGGGTTTTATCAGACGTCAAACTTGACCTGTGTTTCCTATTAAATATAAAACCCACGTTTTCAAAATATATCGCATGAAAATCATTTTTCATGTAAAACATGAAGTTGAAAGAGGGTCATAACTCTCTAAATTAAAACCTAACCTCTATTTTGATGATTGTGTACCTGTGTGTGAAATTTGAATCCAAACCATCAACATTTTCAGAAGATATCTCGGGAAACCATTTTTCAATGAAAAATGAAGTTGATGAAGTCTCACAAAAGGGGGTCTTTCATCTGTGCCCATGCATGTTTTTTCTTTAAACTTTGTATATTAATGACTCAGCATATACAACGTATAAAACGTATTATATAAATAATATAAATCAAAGTAGGACTCAGGAGGCCACTCTTACTGACTCCATGAGCTGGTGTCTGTCTGTAAATAAGTGCGTCTTAATCTTATATTTCATTTAGTTTCAAGATCTGTGAACTAGATTGAATGCAGAACTCCAAAGGCATTCCTTTGATACTAAAAAACCTTTTGAATTAATTAAAGTTTACATTTTCTAATTAAATAATTATCAAAAATCTCATTTTTTAATTAAAATTTTAAAAAATTATCAAAATTCAATCCCTAAGATAAATATCTTCTAGTCTTTGTCAAGATTTCATTTTGCTAGAAAAAAATTGCCATATGTATCTTCTTTAGCTATGCCAAATTTTATGAGAATCCGAAACCGGTAACACTGTAGTTTTACACATTTAATGGATGTAAGTCGTTTCTGCAAAATTTACTAGTTTATTGAAATCATCCAAGAACCTTACAAAAAGGCAAATCGTAACACTTACGTAATAAAAATGAGATTATACAAATCAAAATGAATACATATTGAGCTGATCTAGCTTAGAAACCATTAAAATATCATGAATTTCTGATATTTTCCTTTCATTTATACACTATGATCTATCCAAAAATAGTAGATAGTAAAACACTAAATCAAAAGGTATTCTAACCAACAAATTAGGCTTAAAAACATATTTGCTTTTTTATTAGCAGCAAAATTATTGTGAACATGTGCAACTTTATTTTATGACTTTGCATAAGTCATGCTACTCAAATAGGTGTATGGCAATGAGATCCATTATTTTCATTTCTATACCAAGCTGGTATGCAAGGACGCAATGGTCAGTGGTTTGTTGTTACTAGTAAAAATCCGTTGATAAATGCATGGCCAGATTAAGCCTTAGATATACTCTGTCTTTATGAACGCTGGATTATTATCCTAACAAAAAAGTTACATTAATTATTGGTTAGTATTTCCAAATATCGAAATGTCACTGATATTGAGTTTCTGTTGCAAAAGATATCATTGATGGATGAGGCGCACAATATTTGGTGTAAACAAAGCTGTTCCATGACCTAGAGAAATTTTGCTATTAGACAGGGAGAGAAACAGTTTCCTTCCTTATAGTACACATGCATAAATATGTCTCTTTTCTGCATTGGTATTGTAATTGTTGACGTATCTTTAGTGTCTTATTTTTTCAATTTGCTTTGTCAATATAGTGTTTAATTTATCGGAAGCGAGCTTTTAGTATTTTTTCTGATTGTAAAACTTTCAACCACTTTTTGAATGTTTCTGCTGAATGCAAGTTCACTGTTTTTTAAGCACTGTTCTGGCTTGCTTTTTGTTCATTAATAATTACCAGTACATTTCTGTGCAATGTATCTCTCAGCTTAGACAGAGTATTGCAGTGTTTGGACAGAAAAAAGCATCACAATGTATTTACTGAAAATAATTTAAAATCCTATGAGTAATGCGATAACTACTCACAGGTTGAATAATTATAATCAACAGTTTAAATGCTTCTTGATATCTTACACAATGTGCTTTGTAATTACTGCAACAACTGCTGAGATAGGTAAATGAAGTGAAAGACCTTTACAAATATATAGAAGGTAAATGAAGTGAAAGACCTATACAAATATATAGACAACACAATCATGATCACATAAGTTTTGGAACACTGACAAATGTACGGCCATGTGAATTCTAAAGCAAATTTAAATGGCTCTGGAATACAGCTTCAGGAAGCCGTTTGATTTCGTTCATAGGGGCTATACAAAAAGATAGATTGGCAAGTGCCAATGCAGATACAAATTCTGAAATCGTAATGTCGAGGAAAAGTAATCTCAAGTGTTATTGATTTTCCCTAGTGTAAACATTTCTTTTTAAATGGACAGTTAGGGTTAAATAAATAAACAACAGTTTGACTTGAAAGTCAATTATCTCGAGTCGGATAACAAATCTCACAAAATCTGAAGCAACATCTAAAGTGACTGGTCAGCCTCGATAGCGCAGTGGTTAGCGCGTTCGACTTATGATCGAGAGGTTGTGCGTTCGAATCCGGCCACCGGTATCGAGGTGTGTCCTTGGGCAAGACACGCAATGACACTGCCCCACTCCACCCAGGTGTAAATGGGTAGCAGTGGTGTGAAAGCCACTGCCTCTCTCTCGCGCGCGCGTGAAAACACCCGGAATGAGTGTTCGAGAGCGATTCAATAAGCTTGAACCTTTCATCGCAATCGAACTAAAATAAATTAGTATAAACTAAGTGACTGGGATGTTGTTGACTTGAATGTTAAATCTAAACATCACCTTAGCACCATTACCAAATTAGACAAAAATGGCAGAAAGAAAACTGTGCACATGATTACATGGGAACGTTTGATGACGTTTGTCATCAAAACCATTGTGGTATAGTTCTGTAGACAAAATAGTTTGTTCCATAGGGGAAAATTTACCGAAATGGATGTTTTGAAATAATACTTATAATTATGCTATGAACTACTTACACAAACCATACTATACTAAAGCCATCCAAATTGAAAGCAATAGTAAAGTATTATTAAACAGCATGACCAAAACATGATAATCATATAATTTCAGATTTTGCTGAATCAGGACTATCAGTATTCAGTCTGTTAAAACACAATGTTACCGGTCCTCAATTTCCACCAAAATTCGTCAACATGTTCCTAAAATATGTGGGTAGTTTTGATGCTAAAACGGTGTCTTGACAAAAATTGGAACATGGTAAAAATGCATATAAAATTTTAATGAATGCAAAAATAGGAGCTGAAATATGGGGACACCACCAAAGAAAACTGAATGCCCAGCCACTATTACTAGACATATGAGGTCATTCTTAGTATCAACTAACTCACCAATTATGGCTTCAATTCATACAACATAGCAGCATTAGATATATAAAATTCTGAATACTGTTGACAAGTTTATATGAGAGTACTCTCTAATGTGATAGAGACTTCATAAAATATGTAATAAATTTACTACGGAAATAAAATTTAAGAGTGAATGCATCGTAATTATAAAGGTTATACCCTAAGCAATTATTGTGCATAATTTCACCAAAATCCAAGCGCGGGCAGAAACCAATGCAAATTTCCTATACCTTGAAAGACCCCCTTTGACGGGTTTTACTGGCGAGGTCGACCCATTTATGATAGAGTTTTGTCCACTTAGTCGATGAAACTGCCCAGTTTGTCCCTGTAATCACCATAGATTCTTCAGTTTCGTTTGGATCGTCTTAAAGCGTACACATATGTAGGCTTGGATAAACGATCGGGACAATACGAAAACTAGCCAATTAGACTATTGAATCATGGATTTATGTCCCATGGCATAGATTGTTACAAAACGCCTATTTTCGTCATTGTCATCATTGTAGCCCCCTCACTTATGATCAGATCTTCTAGAAGCTTACACATAGATAGGCTGAGGAAAAAAAGCTCGCATGAGTTCGAGAACTGGCAATGTCAGCCTTTTAGTCGTAATCTTATGCCCCTTTGTTTGCTTCAATTGACTGTTTTCGATCTATACCATGGCATATGAACAACAATTTTAATTGGATCTTCCGGAAACTGACAAGTTGAACTTTGGATAAAAGCTTGGATAAGTTCGAACACTGGCTTTGAGGCTTCAGTGCCGGGTAAAGGTTTCGAGACAGTCTCATAAATTCCGAGTCATCTGTCGTTATGCCCCATCCCCGCCGGAGGGGAGGGGGCTTTTTTGTCTTTGGTGCGGATCCCGTTCGCGTCGGCGTGGGCGTTGGCGTAGCCTGTTTATTTATTTTTTCTATTTTGGTTTTACTGCCCTTTCAAGCTTATTTCACTCATATCGAGAAGATCGTTAATCAAAGTTGGGCGAAAACCGGGGTGCCCGAAAAAAAACACATGACCTTCCGTTGCAGAACTTGGTGTCTCACATGTGATCCGAGCGACGCTCGAACCCACAGCGGTGAGAGACCTAATGATTAAGAGTCAGCGCTCTTATCCCATAGCCTGTTTGAAGCACGATATCTCCGGAACCTAGGGATGGATTCTGGCAAAACTTGAGGAGTTACATCAATAGGATGGATGAAAACAGTCATTAGGTATTGAAGACGTTTACCTTATTTTCCAGGTCATAGGCCCCACAAAACAGTCATTTTTGGGGTCAGAAATGGCTTGTCTACAGTCTAATTCATCAACGAATTGATTGATTTTAGTCAAACTTAGAACAATATACACACCACAGATTTGATTAGATTTTGGTGACCTTGGCCTCTTTCAAGGTCACAGGTCCCCAAAACTGTTAATTTTGGACCGAAAAATGGCTTGTGCGCACTCTATCTCATTAACGAATTGATTTACTTTAGTAAAACTTGGTACAATATATCACTACAACATACCGCAGGTTTGATAATATTTTGGCGACCTTGACCTTCTTCAAGGTCACAGGCCCTATAAGAAAGTCAATTTAGGCGAAAAAGGCTTGTCTGAACTCTATCTCATTAACGAATTGATACATTTAAGTCAAACTTGGTACAATATATCATTACAGCATAACGCAGATTTGGGTAGATTTTGGTAACCTTGACTTTTTTTCAATGTCACGGGCCCCAAAACCAGACAATTTTGGGACAAAAATGGCTTGTCTGTACTATAATTTTTTTCACGAATTGATTAATTATGCCCCAAACGTCGAAGATGTTGATGGGGCATATTGGTTCTGTCTTGTCCGTTACGCTTTCACCCTGTAGGAAACTCAAGAATGGTTTGAGCTAGGATCTCGAAATTCCATATATGGAATGTGCATGAAAACTAACGGATACGTATTTTTATCTCACCTGTCACGTAGTGACAAGTTGAGCTTTTGTGATCACATTTTGTCCGTCGTCCGTCGTGCGTGCGTGCGTCCGTAAACAATTTCAAATAAGTATCTCTAATACCCCATGACCAATCTTGATCAAATTTCATGTGAAGAATAATCAGGTAGGAGGGAAGGCTGCATAAGGTTTTGGGGCTGATCAGATTGGAATTCTGGTTGCCATGGCAACATATAGCTCCCATAGACGTATAATGGGAAAAAAAATAAAAATCTTCACTGAAACCAGAGGGCCCAGATCTTAGATAATTGGCTTGTAACAATATCAAGTGGTCACCTGCATAAATCCTGCCAATCATGCCCCTGGAGTCCAAATTGGCCACACCCCGGGGCCCCTTAGCTCCCATAGACTCATAATGGAAAAAAAAATCTTCTTCTCTGAAACCATAGGGCCCAGAGCTTGCTAGGTTACTGACGTATTGCAGCTAATCGAATAAGACTATAGGCGTTCATACTGTAATATTCTGGACCTAAGATATCTTCGAAGATATCATGACGTAACTGCTTATTTTTAGCCTTTGATTATTATTGTTATTGTTATTATGTATATTTCTGTCCCTTTTTTCGCCCCAACCCACCGGGACTTGAAGAAATAGATGGGCTGCATGATGCTTCCACGCAGAGCTGAAACCTACCGCACACGAGTACTGGTAAACCTCTTCGAGGATCCGTAAGTATGCCCAGGCAAAGTGGTGCAAGTTGGTCCGTCCATGCTTACAAACCCTATTGGTTTCATTGGGCGACAGGGCTTGAGATGTCATTTCATCTCAATGTCGGGTAAAATTCCCACAAAATTGGAAGCAACGTCACCAAAATGACCTATTCAGTGTTGACGCGGACGTTAAACGTCAAATCAAACAAACAAAACAAAATATGTCACTTTTTAAAGTTTTTATAACAAAATAAGCAAAACAAACCGCCTTGATACCCCATTTTGACAGGTAGAGTTCATCGAAAGCTAAAGTCTCTTGAAATTATTATACTCCGCAATCTCAAATATAGCTAGTGCCCATACGGGTGTATATTTACAGTTAAGCGGTAAGCTTTATCATTTGTCCGAATGCAAAGCAAACAAAGTAGAAGTAAAACAAAGATCAGGAATTGATACAATTAACTTACTCCATCCATAAAAGACACCAAAGGGAAAGAAATACAAACATTAAGCGACCAGACCATAATGGAAACCTAAACAAAGGAAGGCCATATGGACAGTTACTTTCCCACAAAATGGCCATATGGCCATCCAAAATTAAAAGACACAAGTGATACACACAGTAAGTAACAAACAACAACATAAATAAATCGCCACAGAAGAGCCGCCTTGGAACGGTCAGTGGAAGATTTCCACTGGGGGGCTTAAATCGATTTTACGTGGCCACAATCCTCGCCCTTACTTCCGTCGCGATTTAGACAAATAATTTGTTCAGTCCGCATGAAGGCCTCCTAACTCATCAGTGCAACATCTCCGTGAACACAGAAATCAAAGAACCACAGAGGTGAGACAACGGTGAGGACTCGACAACAAGAAACCACTGAAATGCTGGAGCAAAAGAAAACCAACAGTTAGACTCCGATGAGCCCGACCAGAGACAGAGCATCAGGCACCAACCAACATTATCTCTTTAATTTTCAATAAGCCTTTACGTTGGAGCCGTCATAGAATCTGAGGCCTGACCCACCGGCGTGCAATTAAAGAGGGAAGCAAAGTTGCCAACCGTGATTGGGTTAACTACCATGCATGCAGTCTGTCGTATAATATCCATGTCTAATTTTAAATTGGACACAACCAAGCAGGCATTCAAAGATGAATGTTTCAACGTCGGGTAAACGTGTTTGACTGTTCCTTTTTGTTTTGCTCAACACCCGAGTGAATCACGTTCCGGTCGCCGCCGGTGACAGGACTAGTTTTTACACATGGGCGTATTTCAATATTTTGCTTATAAGGAAGCTGAAGGATGTTTCGTCCAAATTTGTTTCGTCCCAAGTTCGTTCTGCAGCAGAATGGTTACTACAGTAGAACTTTGATGGCTCGAACACCGATGGCTCGTTTACCATGGCTGAGTCGAACCTGTTCTTGAGTCCCTGGGGGAATTTCTGTGCATAAGAAATAGGGAGGGTAAAAATTAGGATATTTTCGTCTTTTATCTTGCAAATGTATGCTGTGTGTACTCATTAGAATCGCCTCGATTAGGCGATTCTAATGAGTACACACAGCATACATTTTTCATTATGGAACACAGAAAAAGATGTCCTAAAGTATGTCGTTATGCCTCCTGATATTGGCCCTAAGTGGCTCGAACTACCCCTGTCTCGAACAGATTTTCATGGTCCCAAAGCTGTTCAAGGCATTGAAGTTCGACTGTATCTGTCTGGCTTTCGTAGACAGTAAAGTGTTTGCACTTTAAGCTTGAGGCTGTGGATTAAGCAGAGGACTTCCCTAACGAGCCATACCCGCACCCCCGTGACATTTTGCGGCTCAGTGTGCTGGTTGGGAGTGCTTGAATGAGTATTGAATATAAGAGTAGTTCTAAATCAGGGTTGATGCCATGCTGCCCTGATGCTCTGTAGTGTTGATTCCCTGATTTCACGATGCCCTGCTGCTCTGTAGAGTTGATTTCCTGATGCACAGATGATCTGCAGTGTTGATTCCCTGATGGCACGATGCCCTGATGACATGCTTTTACTAAAGGCTTATTGCGAATTAGAGAGATCTATTTCAAGGTAATGTTGGTTGGTGCCTGATGCTCTATCTCTGGTCGGGCCCATCGGAGTCTAACTGTCGGTTTTCTTTTGCTCCAGCATTTCAGTGGTTTCTTGCTGTCAAGTCTTCACCGTTGTTTCATCTCTGTGGTTGTTTGATTATTTGTGTTCACGGAAATGTTGCACTGATGAGCTAGGATGCCTTCATGCGGACTGAACAAATTATTTCAAAATCGCGACGGAAGTAAGGGCGAGGATTGTGGCCAGGTAAAATCGATTGAAGTTCCCAGTGTAATTCGTTTCCGCTGACCGTTCCAAAGCGGTTCTTCTGTCGCGGTTTACTTTTGTTATGGTTTGACTTTGTGTATTTGTGCCGCTTATATTATATTATTTTGGATAGCCTATTGGCCATTTTGTGGGAAAGAAACTGTCCTCTTGGCTTACCGCTATTGATGTTTTTATTAGGTCTTTTGTTTCATGTTTATGTTTCTTCCCTTTGATGTCTCTGATTTGAGCTGTGGGTTGATTGTATCGATTCCTGACCATTGCCTCCACTTCTATTATGACTTAATTCTGTTGTCTTGATGACACGATGCCCTGATGACATGATGGCAATGCATGAATATGGCACACGACATCAACGTCACACGTTCTAAAGACACGGCATTAGTGTTACACCCTCTGATATGACGAAAATGTAAAATAGTATTTTTTATTAATGTACCTTCTTTTATTACTAACATAAAACATTTAAAACCCAATAACATGTTTATAAATGTATTTTATAATGACAAAAGGCAAAACTAGAAGCGTCTTCAAGTATTTATCTTCTGTCTTTGAAACCAGTCAAGCATCTTTTATACACCTTTTCTATATACAGCTGATGTGAATGGCTTCGAATTAAATCTATAGAAGCAATATGCTCTACATTTTTAACAATGCATTTTCGTACAATTTAAAGTACAACGTTTTATTGATCGTAGCTTTAGCTACTCCTTTTGCTTTTTAGATGTCCTGACCATTCTCAGTCTGATACACGTATATCTTTGATCGTAGCCCACAGAACCTTTTTATGAGTTTGCCATTTGTTTCATCTTTGAATTTCCCTAGTACTTTCTTGTTAACATCAGAGTGAAGAAAATGGTCTGTTGGATAATCTGATGTGCATATAATCCACCATTTGCAGATATAAATCAGATTTAGTTGTGACCTGATACAAGAACGAATCTGTGTCACTCATCAGAAGCGTACAGTTTATTCCATATCTTTTTTGAGATAATTATATCTTGCTTAAATTTAGAATCGCCTGACCTACATACACGGGTTTAGTAATTTTCACTTTTGCAGTTTTACAATGCACATCGACAAGATTGTTGTCAAAAATCTTAAAGATTTAAAATGTTGGTTTTAATACTATTTTCTATAGATTTTTTTTCATTGTTTACGAGGTTAACTACTTTATATTTGCGTTGACTTTCCATCATTTTTCCGAAAACACTAACGTTTAAGATTGTGTAATTTTTTTTCTCGTATTGCGATTTTGCATTTTGTCACTTTTTTGTGTTAAAGTCTATGTAAGTTTTGAGCCAGGGCTCTTGATTAAATTCTAGAACTTTGTGAATAGCTTTGATTGTCATGCCAAAGGCAACAGGTCTCAGATTCTATGACGGTTCCAACGTAAAGGCTTATTGAGAATTAGATCTAATTCAAGGTAATATTGGTTGGTGCCTGATGCTCTGTCTCTGGTCAGGCCCATCGGAGTCTAACTGTTGATTTTCTTTTCCTTCAGCATTTCAGTGGTTTTTTGCTGTCGAGTCCTCACCGTTGTCTCACCTCTGTGGTTCTTTGATTATTTGTGTTCACGCAGATTGTGCACTGATGAGTTAGGAGGCCTTCAGCGGACTGAACAAATTATTTGTCTAAATCGCGACGGAAGTAAGGGCGAGGATTGTGGCCACGTAAAATCGATTTACGCCCCCCAGTGGAAATCTTTCCACTGACTGTTCCAAGGCGGTTCTATTGTGGCGATTTATTAATGTTGTTGTTTGTTACTTACTGTATGTATCACTTGTGTCTTTTTATTTTGGATGGCCATATGGCCATTTTGTGGGAAAGTAACTGTCCTTATGGCCTTCCTTTGTTTAGGTTTCCATTATGGTCTGGTCGCTTAATGGTTGTGTTTCTTTCCCTTTGGTGTCTTTGGTGGGTGGAGTAAGTTAATTGTATCGATTCCTGATCTTTGTTTTACTTCTACTTCATAAAACGCAAAAGAAAGCAGAGAATTCAAGCTACAAAATATAAGCAAATAAAAAAATCAAAAGACAAACGAATTACTCCCCCACCCTTATTAATGGAAACCACATTCTCGAGGATGCTGGCAGCACTCCTTACACGTTTGTATAATAATAGGAGCCTACTACCCTCCTCCTTTTCTTGAGAAACACCATCTTAATTTCATTACTATTCCAGTTATACTCCCAGTTTCAAAGTAGTAATTGCTTGTTACAAATCTATCAGATCTATTCTGAGCTTTTTCAATTCTTCATTAAGGACCTCTCCATTAGGGTCCAAGACACAACTACCATATTCCAAAATTGGGCAAAACGTTATTTATATGCTGCCACTTTTACATCCGGAGGACACTGATGAAGGTTTTGTCTAAGGAAACCAAGCGTTCTATTTGTCTTAGTACACATGTTGCTAACGCGTGTGTACGATCCCAAATCATGATTGTCACACCAAGGTATTTAATCGAAAGCACATTCTCGAGGACCATCCCATCTAAGGTGTAAGAAGCCTCAGTTGCATTGGTTCTCTTCCTAGTTATCTGCATAATATATTACATTTAGCAGGCTGAAATATCATGCCCCATTTTCATGTCCAACACCCGAGTCTATCCACGTGGTTCTGAAATTTCAGTAATTCCTCTGTATCTCTAATTTTTATACCTAATTTCAACACCCAGTCGTCTGCGAATAATCTTAATTTCTGAGTCATTGACAGTGGAAATATCATAAATGGACAGGGGGTATAACAGTGGAGCAAGAACAGACCCTTGTGGGAACGCAGACAAAACTGGAACCCAATCCGAAGATTCACAATTAACAACAACTCGCTGGAAAGTGATCTATTTATTTGAGAATCTTTCCCCAATTCCGAAACCAAATAATCTGGATTTATGAGTGGTGGTTGTGGTGGTGGTGGGGTGGGGTAAAAAACCTTCTCAAAAGCCAGAATAAATGTGTCCACCTGTCCCCATTTGTCCAAGATGTCACCCAATCATTTGCAACCATGTATAAGATCAGAAATTTGTGGGAAAGTAATTGTGCTTTTGGTTTTCCGCTATTGATGCTTCCATTAGGGTCTGTTGTTTCGTGTTTGTGTTTCTTTCCATTTGACGTCTGTAATGGGAGTTGTGGTTAAATGTATCGAGTCCTGACCATTTCCTCCACTTCTACTTTGTACCTTAGTTCGTCCGTACCTAGAGTGTGCGACATTCATCTGAACTCCGATGTATAAGAAAGACCGGATTGTTCTAGAAAATGTACAACGACGAGCAACTAAGCTTGTGAATTCATGTTGAAAAATCTTACACATCCTGGAAGGTGTAGCGTAGCCAGCGTCAGAGCAGGGGTCTACCCTTCGCGTTGTGTTGTGTTTAGTCAGGTTTGGGTGTGAAGTTAATCACATAAATCCTTTTACTATTTCCAGTATTTATTTAGCATATTATGTTTAAGTCAAGTGCCACAGGAGAAAACTTATCAAGCAGAAATCTAGTGCGGTTCTCATATCGTTCCTTATCCATCTGCTTAACCGCTCTCTAACAGTTCGCTGTTAGCACCCTCGCAGTTCTCTTACAGTTCTCTCACCGTTCTCCCATCGTTCTCCATCGTTCGCCCCTCTCTCGCACTGCACACACCCTTTTATACTTCTCGTTCAGCCTCTCTCCGGATCCATACGTCATACCTTAACTTAGCGACAGAACATTACATTTCTTTCTATATTTAGAGTATCTTTACCATATATGGGAGATGCGAGACTTGGCCACCTGGCTCATTACTAAAACCAACTCATGTTTCTGTCATTAACAATCTTTGCAGATTTATGGGAAATAGTTTACTAAAAAGCATTAGCCGTGACATTTGAAGCGATCACTTTACGTGTTTTGGTCTTTCTTATGAATGATTAATACTCTCCCCTTGTCAGGTTCCAAGCAGATGTGCCGGTATAATGTTTTTTAGCCAAACAATAGCACCGCAGATGTTTGAATACCATATAACAGTGAAAACCAATAAATCCAATAAGCTTGTCAAACGCAGGTGTGGCAACACCAGGTGTTGAGCTATCCAGTTACTACTGGATATTGATTAGTTTTACACACTGTCAAGTATCGTAGCAATAAAGGTAAATAGAAAGAGATAGAAACTCAGACAGATCAACCTGGGCCAAAGTGTTATCAGAGATGATCATGCACAGGCTGATCCTTACAAAGTATTACGTAACAAAGGCTTAGGAAGTTCGGTCTCCCAACACTGGAGTACAGAAAAATTAGCGCGGACGTTACACAAGTGTACAATATACTAAACAATATAGATATTGTGGATACAGGTAAGTTATTTCAATTAGCAACATACAGGCAAACTAGATGCCCTCCTCTGAAGCTTTATAAGGAAGGTCAAGGCTGAATGTTAGAGCTACGAGTAATAGCTTCAGTAGCTCCGCGTGATAAACGTCGAAAACGATTTACCAAACAATGTTGTGATGGCACCCTCCGTAAACGCGTTTAAGGGTCGGCTTAACAAGCACTGGAGTGGACACCCATGTAAATACAACGCCACCTGCTATGAGCCCCGGACAAGCAACAGGTCAACGAAACTATAGCTCAAATGCGTCCCAACAAGCCCTATAGGGCTTTCTATTGACGTCGAGTATGGTAAGAAACGTAAGAAATAACAGCGATTGAGGGTAAAACTAGTGACTACCGTGGTAAAAGGAAGTTTCGTGCTGGATACATTTTGCCCCAAACTGTCACAAAACCGGGACGATTTGTCCTAGGTAGCAATTATTCATATCCCCCAATTATTCTACATTGGTGTTCTAAGTAGGGATAGGTAACGGAGAATCAAGTGACAACAATTTTATTGATATTTTTATTAATAGACAAGTTTTAATATAGCATATTAAAATGATTAATTATGAGAATCGCATGCTAATCTATATTCTTAGTCGTATAGCTTTGCCATTTCGGTATTTCTTAGTCGTTTTCGGTGATTCGTTACACCTTTACATTATAAGCCGCTACTACTTTACGTCCTTAACTTGTTATGGTAACTGGTTGAATAACAAGTCTCTCATTGGTCAGCCTAGGTAAGAAACTTTGGTACTATATTTTGTACACTTCTTTTGTCACAGCTTGTGAGACTCTTGTTGAAATAGGACATCTCTAGAATTTGGAAAAAAGAGAAGTTGCCTTATTTTTTGTTTTATTAGTCTTATCTGGATCAGTACTAGCTGTTACTGGTTATTTTAAATCCAGATAGAAATACCTTACTTATTTAGTTTATTATTTCTTATGTTAAAGAAAAGCAATAAATATGCAGTGTTAATTTATAAAGAAGATTAACTTTCGCTCTTTGAGCGGCAAACTTTTTGTGATAACTGCAATTCATTTTGTTTAGTGGTCAAAGTCTACCTTTCTGTAAGAAACTGTTGCATTTACAGCATGTTGAAGTCTTCAAAATGACTTTCGCTCTGAGAGCAGCAAACTTTATATTCTACTGTTCATACAGTTTACAGTTATTTTCATCTTTGGTTTGCTCAACACTTTTGATTGTGGCCTTAAATTTATAATATGGCCACTGGTGGAGATAGCAACAGGTCTAAGGATGGTACTGTAACAAGGTATTTCTCAGGAAAGGGAAAGGTGGTAGCTTACAAGCGTTTGAATCGGGGCAATTTCGACGATGACACCGAATTTGACTCTGAGGGTAGCGACCGGGTTTCTGATACGGGAGTATATCAGGGTGAAATATTAAAAACGGAAGTCGACCCGTTCTTTGGAATGTGGAATCCCAGTAAATCTCCTCTTCGGCAAGGTGGTGGTGATATTGATTTTCATTTAGCTGCTGAAGAAGAACGCATTGAAATTCTTCGTCGACAACTAGAAGCGACTCAAAAAGAGGAAGAGCTTCTGAAACGCCGCAATGAGGCGGATGATCTTACTTCGACTGATATTCAAAACAAATTAAACTGGCATAGATTGGTTCAGAATTCAGGGAAATACAATTTCGAAAAATGTAAAATAAAGGTTAATGATAAAATTAAAGTAAATTTTATGAAAGTAATGTTAAGAGATTATACTGATATCCAGGTTTGTGGATTTTTACAATTTGGGTTTTCAATAGGTTTTCAAGGTTCAGCAGCAAATTTGTTCACCAAAGATCAAATCTGGAAGTATAAAAAACATTCGGGAGCCACAGAATTCCTTCAAGATATCAATACTTGTATTGAAAAAGAATGTATGCATGTGGCAGTTTTGGGACCTTTTAAATCTAATCCTTTAAAAAAAAAATCTTGTTGTGTCTCCTCTGAATTCTGTGCCAAAGAAAGATTCTGATAACAGAAGAATTATAATGGATCTCAGCTTCCCCAAAGGCAATGCAGTGAACGATTATATTGATAAATATGAATATTTAGGAGAAGCATCTCAGATTATATTTCCTAAAGTAGATGACTTTGTAGAGCTGATAAAAAGTAAAGGGCCAGGCTGTTTGTTATTCAATTGGATTTTTATATCCAGATTATTAATTTTGCTGAAATCTGTTTATAACTCTTCAGAAGTATTACACCAGATTCCTTATTATGTTAAAAAGGATCTTTCTTGGTGGGACGGATTTTTACCATGTTATAATGGCATCTCCATGATGGAATATGAAAATCGAAGCAAACCAGATGCCATATTTTCGTCAGACAGCTGTCTTTCAGGTTGTGTTGGTTTCTGGAATGGCTGTTATTTTCATTCTGAATTTCCAGAAATTATTAAAGCTCAAGGTTTTCACATTAGTGTTCTTGAAATCCTGTTCATAACTATTAGTTTAAAATTGTGGAGGAAGTACTTTAGAGGGCGCAGGATAGTTATATTGTGTGACAATCAATCAGTGTGTCAAATTATTAATTGTGGCAAATCTAGATCAGAGAAATTACAAGACTGTCTTAGAGAAATATGCTTTTTAACAGCCACTTATGAAATGGAATTAAAAGCACAGCATTTATATTCTCAGGATAATATAATCTCTGATCTTTTGTCGCGATGGCATCTGGACAGTTTCAATGAATACAGTTTTAAGAGTTTGACTGAAGATTACAAATTACAAAAATTTTTTGTAAGTGAGCAGATGTTGTTTTTTTTTTTTTTTTTACAAATGATTGGTAATTGGTATTTATTTTCAGATGATCAGTTATGTAAATTGGAGAGAGATCTGGAATATTCCAATAAAGCTGCTTATGCAGAAGGAACTAAAAAAAAATTCAGAGTGCAGTGGGAATCGTATTTACTATTCTGTACTTATTTTGAACATGGTGAGTCTTCCAACTTCAACAAAGATACTGCAGTTATTTGCTCAGTTTTTGAGTAGAACATTCAAATCTGCTGACTCAATACGTAATTACATTAACGGAGTTAAATCAATGCATTTAATTCTTGGATATTCTGTTGATCACATCAATAGATTCATATTAAATCTCTCACTTAAAGGAATAGCAAAGTTACATCCATATTGCAAAAAGCAAGCTGAGGCAATAACACCCGAAATATTGGGTGATATTGCAAATCCATTGAATTTTTAGCTCACCGTCACGTAGTGACGAGGTGAGCTTTTGGGATCACGTTTTGTCCGTCGTCCGTCGTCCGTGCGTCCGTGCGTCCGTCCGTCCGTCCGTGCGTAAACAATTTCTTCAAACGACATCTCCTCCTTAACCACTGATCGGATTTTGACCAAACTTCACAGGAATGATCCTTAGGTGGTCCCCTTTCAAAGTTGTTCAAATGGTTCCGGTCCGTTGCACATATAGGTCACAGGAGCAAAAAATAGATTTTTTTCACCAAAAACTTAAAAAATCTTCTTCTCTGAAACCGGATATTTGATATCATACTTTGATATTTGGTATGAAGCTTCATCTAGTGGACCCCTACCAAGATTGTTCAAATTATAGTGCTGGGGCCAAAAATGCCCCCGCCCCGGAGCCCTTTGGTTTTACATGGGCTTATATAGGGAATATCTTTAAAAATCTTCTTCTCTGAAGCCGCAAGGCCCAGGTCATTGATATTTGGTATGAAGCTTCAACTAGTGGACCCCTACCAAGATTGTTCAAATTATAGTGCTGGGGCCAAAAATGCCCCCACCCCGGGGCCCTTTGGTTTTACATGGGCTTATATAGGGAAAATTCTTTAAAAATATTCTTCTCTAAAACCACAAGGCCCAGGTCTTTGATATTTGGTATGAAGCTTCATCTAGTGGACCCCTACCAAGATTGTTCAATTATAGTGCTGGGGCCAAAAATGCCCCCGCCCCGGGGCCCTTTGGTTTTACATGGGCTTATATAGGGAAAATTCTTTAAAAATCTTCTCTCTAAAACCACAAGGCCCAGGTCTTTGATATTTGGTATGAAGCTTCATCTAGTGGACTCCTACCAAGATTGTTCAAATTATAGTGCCTGGGCCAAAAATGCCCCCGCCCCGGGGGCCTTTGGTTTTACATAGGCTTATATAGGGAAAATCTTTAAAAATCTTCTTCTCTGAAACCACAAGGCCCAGGTCTTTGCTATTTGGTATGAAGCTTCATCTAGTGGACCCCTACCAAGATTGTTCAAATTATAGTGCTTTTGCCATAAATGCCCCCGCCCGGGGCCCTTTGGTTTTAAATGGGCTTTTATAGGGAAAATATTTAAAAATCTTCTTCTATGAAACCACAAGGCCTAGGTCTTTGATATTTGGTGTGTAGCTTCATCTAGTGGACTTTCGCCAAGATTGTTCAAATTATAGCCCTGGGGCAAAAAATCACCCTGCCCAGAGACCCTTTGATTTTACATAGACTTATATAGGGAAATCTTTAAAAATCTTCTTCTCTGAAACTACAAGGCCCATGTCTTTGATATTTGGTATGGAGCTTCATCTTGTGGACTTCTACCAAGATTGTTCAAATTATAGCCCTCAGGCCACAAATGCCCCAGCCCTGGGGCCCTTTGGTTTTACATAGACTTATATAGAGATAATCTTTGAAAATCTTCTCTGAAACAGCAAGGCTTAGGCCTTGGATATTTGGTGTGAAGCTTCATAACATTATTTAGATTATAGCCCTGAGGCCAAAAATGCCCCCGCCCCGGGGCCATTTGGTTTTACATAGGCTTATGTAGGGAATATCTTTAAAAAAATCTTCTTCTCTGAAACCGCAAAGCCCAGGTCTATGATATTTGGTGTGTAGCTTCATCTAGTGGACCTTTGCCAAGATTGTTCAAATTATAGCCTTTGTTGATTTTTGTATGAAGCTTCACCTTTTTAGACCTCCCTCTACATTATGCACATTATAACCCTGGGGTCAGTAATGGTCCTCCCCGGGGCCCGCTTGTTACTCTATTGATCAGGTGAGCGATCCAGGGCCATCATGGCCCTCTTGTTCTAATAAGACCGATTTGGTTTATTGGTGTCTATTTTTATTTCCCTTCTCTTTATTAGCTCGCAAATCAAATCTCGTACCTACTTCCAGAAGAGATTTACTTGATAAGAAATTTTTGATGAGAGATGATATTTTTGATAATGGAGACCATTTAGTGGTTAACTTCAGATGGACAAAAACTATACAAAAAGGTGAAAGGTTACTTCAAATACATTTACTTAGATACCAGGTAATACTTTATGTCCTGTTAAAGCTTATAGGTTGATGTGTGAAGCCATTCCTACAATGCCTAATTCTCCATTATTTATCCTACCTTCAAAGAAAGTAGTTAATTACTCTTTGTATCAATCTAAATTGAGGGAATGTATACAAAACATTGGGCTCAATCCTCAAAACTTTTAATCTCACTCTTTTAGAAGAGGAATGGCAACTTATCTATTTAAAGCAAAAAACCCGGCATTAAAAATTCAATTAATGGGTGACTGGCGTAGCGAATCATACAGACAGTATTTAGCTTTTACTTTTAATGATAAGGTTAAAAGTAGAAGTAAAACAAAGATCAGGAATCGATACAATTAACTTACTCCACCCATCAAAGACACCAAAGAGAAAGAAACACAAACATTAAGCGACCAGACCATAATGGAAACCTAAACAAAGGAAGGCCATAACGACAGTTACTTTCCCACAAAATGGCCATATGCCCATCCAAAATAAAAAGACACAGGCGATACACACAGTAAGTAACAAACAACACCATAAATTAACCGCCACAGAAGAACCTGAAAGTCGCTGAAAATGTGTGAAATTTTATTTTGCAGTCTTCAGTCAAATTATAAATACTGACCTCTTGCTCTACATGCTATAGACATCACTAGAGAATACACACTTCTCTAGATTGTATTGAAGAATTACAGACTTGTAAGAACATTTAATATTTTTCTACAATATATGTAAATTTATAAAATAGTTTGGATATGTTTATTTGTATTTTCTATTTTTGCTATACGGTCACTTATTAGACTATGTAGGAGGAATTTCTTCTTTCTTGCAGCCATTCCTTGACGAGACAAGTGAGGCATTTTACCGCCATGCAATGTAGTTTATACATAGGGTAGACTCAAAACTCAATTAAGAAGGGTTTCCTTTACTTACAGAGTAAGCATTTAGGTGACTGGATGACGAAGATTATTATAATGTTTGTGCGTTTTATTTCATGTGACATGTTTTTTTTTTTATCTCAGAAGAATTCTCTTTCAGGATAACTCGACCAGAGCAAATGAAATCGTTAACTGCAATGAAATGTAATTCATTCATTGAGTTAACTCTATCCTGTTAGAGATGCATATTTTCTTTAAATTTTTAAGTCGATAATGACCTAATCTTATTTTTATTTTTTGTATTAATTGCAGAAAACTGACGGGTTATTATTCTAGGAGACTCTATAATCAGGAGCATGTCGCCGATAGATGGTACAAATATCTGTTCATTTCCAGGTGATTCCATAGCAAAACTAACATGGCGTATTGACAATGGACCAGTAGATTTAAGTCCTTTTGGTTACGTTATAGTGCATGTTGGAAAAAACAATATTGATAGAAGAGAAAAGTATGAGGATATAATTTCTGATTATGGTAATTTGATACCCATTATCAAGAGACAAAAAACATTTATAAGAATAATTATGTCCGCTATAATTCCAAGACCTGTTGATCATAGCGAGACAGATTTAATGATTAAAAGAGTTAATAAGTGTCTGCGAACTGAAATGGGTCCTGATCTTGGTTTGAAGTTTGTAGAAACTTGGAAGACAGTTTCAAATTTGGTTCATATAGGCGGTATATATATGCCCAAAAAGACAAGGGTCTGCACTTAAATACTGAAGGCTGTAGGCGTTTGAGGTTTTTCTTTTTGAGGGTCATATCAACTATAGACTAGTTTTTGTTTATGTTACATATTTGTGAATTTCAGATTGTATTAGGTTATAGTCTGATATCTCTGGTAAGATTGAAGATTATGTGAGTATACATATTTATGTTTTATGTTTCAATATAGAATTTTCATATGGTTAAATATCATGTTTGACACACAATGTATTCTCATATCTCATACTTCAGGAAATTTTGGATTTGTGATGTCAGAAACAGATAGTTTCAAATTGAGGGTTTAATTTCGGGAAATAACCAAACTCTTATCCTACTGGATAATTGCCAAAACCACAAATCATCGGGTCTCTTATCACCCTGGTTCAAAACTGGTTTGGGTTTAGTGGAACTTGATAGAAGTGCTTGTCGAGGTGCTTCTAGTGGGTGTCCACTGTGTGTGGTTCGAAGATGTGTACTTTATAACCACAGTTGTACTATATGAGTGAGATTTAGGAGGATCAGAATTTTGTATAAACATGTATCAGGTCTGTAATTCCCATTAATCCATCCATCCATCCCGAAGCATGATATTTGACCATGTTAGATGTTTTGTTAGTCAATGGAATTCCGTTGTTGGGACCACCTAAGATTGCGTTTAAAGCTTTTTTTTAAAGCTGCGGCATTTTCCTTCTTTGCGTTTTCTGCACCCAATGACTCCTAATAAGGGACTAACTTAGAAACTGCTCAAAGGTGGTCTTAAGACCACTTTTGAGCAGTTTATGGATGGTCTTATCATGGGAATTTTACTGAATTTCTGGTTTCTGATGTTTGCCGGTATTTGACTTGCTTTCAATTTGAATATTAACAATTGTTCATCAATTGTTATATGGACAATTGATATTTGTAAGACAATAGAACTGATGCTTATTACCAATAATGCATTTTTATGCATCATTTATTTGAAGAAGCATGAATCTAGAATGTTGTTGCTTCCCCTATTATTCTTCTCTTAATAGATGAAGTTAGACAGACATTTCACATTTATTTTTTCAACATAGTTAAAATTTGGTTGAAGTTTTTTCCGACATGGCATCAGTAGGTGGTTAAGGAGTTTGTCTTCAGGCGGAACTATCGGTTGGAAGCGTCTGTCTTTGTTTTTGTGTGTGTGCATTAATTTATTTTGATTTTTTTTTGTTTATTTATTTATTATTATTTATTTATTTATTTCTTGGCCTTCGTTTGGGGGATTTGAATAGTTTATATACTGATATGGTATGTGTTGTCAAATTCTTCTACTACACATTATACAGATGTATGTAATTGGTGAAGTTTATTGAATTATTGAATAATTAGTATATACAGAGTCTGAAAGCCTAATTAAATATTTCAAGTAGACATTGGCCTACCTCGTTAATTATATACCTGAGAAGGCAAGATAGTGAATAATTAAGGAGATTGTGAAAGATACCCCTTTAGAAACTATTTGCAACAGATCCTGATTGCTTTGTTTCTGATGACCTTGTAAACCTGGATATATCATTTATTAATGTATATAGATTAAATAACTGCAAGATATGATAAAGAAAAATTAATAACAACTACAACAATGAAAACAATTTTTGTGACCAAAGATTCCCTCAGTACCTTAGCTGTAGTTAATGTCTTCTGTTTAGATTTCTGCCTTGGATCAAAGACATGGAGATCGTGAAGTGTACAAATTTTCTGGGTCAGATTAGCTAGTTACATCAAATTAGGCCTCATCAGTGACCCAATACATTCTAGCCCTGTGTCTCTGACTTGTTTTCTGTGTAAATTGCTGAAACATATAGTCTGCTCAAACATTATGGCCCACTTGGACGAACATAAACTTTTGTCAGACAGACAACATGCATTGAGGAAAAGGCGCAGTTGCGAAATTCAGCTAAGCACAATTATTAATGACTGGGCAAAAATTTTGTACAAAAGGGGACAGGTGGACACATTTATTCTGGACTTCGAGAAGGCTTTTGACACCACTCCTCATGAACTACTTAAATCTAAATTATTTGGTTATGGAATTGGAGGAAAGACCCTTAAATGGATAGATTCCTTTCTTTGCTACAGAAAACAGCGGGTTGTTGTTAATGGTGAATCTTCAAAGTGGGCTCCAGTTTTGTCTGGAGTCCCGCAAGGGACCGTTCTTGGTCCACATTTGTTCTCCCTGTACATCAATGATATTTCCACTGACATTGACTCAGAAATAGAGATACAGATGACTCATTGAAACTTCAGGCTGACATAGATGGTTTAGGATGTTGAGCCCGAAAATAGGGCATGATATTTCAGCCAGTTAAATGCAATGTTATGCAGATAACTAGGAAAATATCTTATAAAGTTGAGGCCGCTTACACCTTATTGGGAACGGTCCTCGAGAATGTGGACTCCATTAAATACCTTGGAGTGAAAATCTCACACAACTTGAGATGGAATACTCATATTAGCAACATGTGTACTAAGGCAAATAGAACGCTTGGTTTCCTGAGGCGAAATCTTCATCAGTGCCCTCAGGATGTAAAAGAGACACCATATAAAGGTCTTGTTCGCCCAATCTTGGAATATGGTAGTTGCATCTGGGACCCCAGTGGAGTGGTTCTTAACGATGAAATTGAGAAAGTTCAGAATAGAGCTGCTAGATTTGTAACAGGCAATTACTGCTTTGAAACTGGGAGCATGACTGGAATTCTTGGAAAATTAAAATGGGAGTCTCTCAAGAAAAGGAGAAAAGACAGTAGGCTTATCCTTTTATACAAATGTCTAAAGGGTGATACCAGCATTCCAACATATGACCTTGTACCCACAGCTAGATACTGTAGAAATCACCATTCGTTGGCGTTTGAACAGACCCTTACTACAAGAACTGACATTTATAAAGAGTCATTCTTCCCCAGAACCATTAGAGATTGGAATGCTCTTCCCGTTTCGATTATTTCGACAGCTGAAGGTGCTGAGGATTGTGTCGCTAAATTTACCTCTTTGGTTAGAGCTAGGGACTAACTTCCCACATCACAGGTCCTGGTGTATGAATGTCATTTGACGTGTCACCAGTAACAATTCTGATTCTGAATTTACTATATTCTTTAAGCCCGATTTTTAAGAACTACTTACCAGAAGATGCAAGATTTGCCTAATGCTATCCAAAGATTACAAACCATCGCCCCATCAGCACTGTCAGTGCTTGGATTTTACTATTTAGAAGGTAATACCCCATTGATCTTGAGTGCAGTTGCTGCTGTACAAAATATGTACACAACAGAGTTGTCTACCTTATTCGCATTAACACGACGAAGCCGACTTTAAACATGCAGGTGGGGTGACCCTCCCAGATTGACACGGTATGTTTGGCGGAACAGAATTGTATATAAGGACTATGAAAATGTCGTCCTGGCACAGTTTATATTTTACTTTTGATCCTTTGAGATCAGCGTGAATACTCTTGAGAAATCGGAACAAAATTATTGGTTTAGACTCATATTCTAGACAGGTTTTTATTTATTTGGACCCCATTTTGATTTAAATCAGTCTTTGAATCGACTGCCTATTCGAAATTCGCAAAATTGCAGTATGTTTCCTCTGGCTTTCTTTGCCGGATCATTACAGGGTCACTGATGAGGCTTTATTAGCCGAAACTACGTAGTATGACCCATCTTCTTTCTTATGAATGTTTTCATTGCTCTTAAAGGAACTCATTTTTTATCTATCTATCTTCTTATACTGAGTCGGTCATATTTGGCCATTACCTCAGTTGGGTGCGTAGCTAAATTTAGAATTTAGCTGAAAAAAAAAAAGAAGTCACTGGATGAGTCCTTAAAACTATTTACAATCTGAATAACAGAGGTATACTAAAACGCATACCTCTGAGTCTCAATCTTACACTGTATGGGCTTTGAACTCCTCTGCAGTCTTAGCATTCACCACAGAAGAGGGAAGACTATTCCACTGGGGAATAGTCCTAGGGAAGAAGGAATTTTTCAGGGCATCACTGTAGGACTGGTACCTGTGATACTGTGAGTTGTTTACTTTTGATGCCCTTGTTCGAGTTGAAACTGTCACAGGGGTCAAGTATTTATCTTTATTAACGGCCACTGTACCTGAATGTATCTTATCGAAGAAGGTTAAAGAGGACTGCTCACGACGGGCCTCTAGGGACGGCCATTCTAGCTCGTTAAGCATGTCACCGACGCTGCTTCTATTGCGCCATCGTCGGCAGGTCCATCGAGGTGCTGTCCTCTGCACCTTCTCCACCTGCTGAATCTGAGTTTTAACATAGGGATGCCAAATGGGTGATGCATATTCTAGCTGAGGGCGAACCAATGTTTTATATGCAACATCCTTTGTCTGCCTAGGTGCAAAAGCCAAGTTTCGTCTAAGAAATCCTAAAGTCCTAGTTGCTTTTGATGTAATTTCTGAAACGTGTTGACCCCAATCAAGATCATCAGTGATGGTGATACCAAGATATTTGGCGGATTGAACCTGCTCCAATATTTGCTGGTGTAGTTTATAGTCAAACTTAATTTGTTTGTCAGGAGGGTGTCGCGACACCCTCATTGAATGACATTTGGCCACATTGAACTTCATCTGCCAATCGGCCTCCCACTGTGCTAGTTGATTCAGGTCATCTTGTAGAATAAGACAGTCAGAAGAAGAATATATATTCCTATAAAGGACACAATCATCAGCAAACAAACGGACAGATGACCTGATGTTATCAGGGAGATCATTAATGAATACCAAGAAGAGGACCGGTCCAAGGACCGAACCTTGGGGGACACCAGTATTGTTTCGTTTAAAAGCACGTAATTTACGCATATAGTTACCATTTTTCCTGATGCCGTGAGATCTAGATCTGCGTTTTCGACATTCTAGGAGCGAGAAAATATCAAAGTCCGGCATTCTGGAAATATTTAATTTATCAGTGGACCTTAAATTTGATAAGGGAGGGCTCCAAAGATCGATCCCAATCAATAATCCTAAAGGTCCACCGGGCTCAGTTATTTCCTGTTTTCGGTGGCAATGTACAGTGCCGTTCTCAGCTGAGCTTCCAATATTGGCATTATTTTATGGGTAGCGATTTTCACAGCCGATTCAATGTAAGTTTTTTGTCTTTGAGCTGAACAGGCTGAACGGTGCTCATCACTGCCTTGATGTCTGACCAGCGCTGATCTCTGTTTGTTTTTCGACCCCTCAACAAAACCATTTGATTTTGACGAGTTAGACTTTTCGCAGCTTTCGCAGTGCATGGTACCATGGCTCTAGTCATAACGAAGCCACGAGAATTCTTGAAGCCTCCTCCTTTTGAAACGTTTCGCATACTTTTTCTTGGGGGTTAATATTGCCAGAAGCACTGTCGGAAGTGTGCTGCGCTTCCTTGGGTTTAATACTGTCAGAAGCGCTGCCGGGCAGACCCCGTTTTAAAGCCGAATTTCGCCAACCCGGGCTGCGACGTTTTGCGGCAATGCCTTTTGCAGTCGACAAATGTCTACTGTGCATTCCATTTGATCCCTATACTCTGTAAGAGAAGCGTGTAGCTCTACTATATGCCGGATTCAAGCCTGCGGGTTGTCCCAAATATATTTCAGGTAATCGGCCGATTCGCGCCCAACAATTTCGGACACTTTGAAAAAATCGCCCGATTCGCCCCAGTCAGTTTCGGACGCGCGGAATTTCGCCCAACGGAAAAAAGTCGTACGTGATTTTTTTTTTTTTTTTTTGGCGTGATTCACGTAAGATTTTGCGAGAGTGGAATCTCTGGCCAGAGCTAAAAATAGAAAAAAAAATTTAAACGGCTACTCCTAGGCTAATGGTCCGATTTCAAAATAATTTCACAGGAATGTTCCTTTGATTACCCTTTACCAAAATGGCTAAAATAGTTTCGCTCCGCTGAACAAAATGACCCCTAGAGCTAAAAATTGAACATTAGAAAAAAGTTAAAACTACATCTCCAAGGCTAATGGTCTGATTTCAGAATAATTTCACAGAACTATTTATTAATTGACCCTCTACCAAAATTGCTAAAATGATTACGCTCCGCTGAACAAGATGGCCACCAGAGCTAAAACTAGAAAACCAAAAATATAGAAAAACCTATACACGACATCTCCTACGATAATGGTCCGGTTTCGAAATAATTTCACATGAATATTTATAAGGTATCCCTTTACCAAAATGGCTAAAATGCTTACGGTCCGCTGAACGAAATGCCCGCCATAGCTAATAATAGAAAAACCTTTAAACGACATCTCCTCCTAGGCTTATGGTCCAATTTCAGAATAATTATAATTTCACAGGAATGTTCCTTGAATGACCCTCTACTTAAAGTGCTAAAATGGTTTTGCTCCGCTGAACAAAATGACCACCAAAACTAAAAATAGAAACAAAAACCTTTAAACGACATCTCCTCCTAGGCTAATGGCCCGATTTCATAATAGTTTCACAGGAATGTTCTTGGATGACCCTTTACTACAATTGCTAAAAAGCTTCGCTCCGCTGAACAAAATGGCCACCAGAGCTAAAACTAGAAAAAAAAAAAACATAAGTAAAACCTTTAAGCGACATCTCCTCCTATGCTAATGGCCCGATTTCAAAATAATGTCACAGAATATTTATTAGGTAGCCTCTACCAAAATTGCTCAAATGGTTCTGCTCCGCTGACCAAAATGGCCACCAGAGCTAAAAATAGAAAAAAGCCTTTGAAAGACATTTTTTGGGGGTTTGTGTTTTACGGTCCTTTCAAGATTATTTCACTCATATCGAGCCGATCGTTAATCATAGGTGGGCGAAAACTGGAGTATACTCCGGAGAAAAACCACCTGACCTTCCGTTGCAGAACTTGGCGTCTCACACGTGACCCGAGCGAGGCTCGAACCCACGGCGGTGAGAGACCTAATGACTAAGAGTCAGCGCTCTTATCCATTAGGCCACGGAGGCCCGTTTTGAAAGACATCTCCTCCTGGGCTTATGGTCCGATTTCAAAATAATTAGGGCCCCGCACTGAAAGTGTGGGTGCCCTATAGTAATCACTCTGTCCGTTCGTCTGTCTGTCTGTCCGTCTGTCCGTCCACAAATTTTTACTCCTCTGATAGCGCTGCCGGGGCCCTAGTCAGTTTCACTGACAGCTCTAGTTTCACCATGTTTCTGAGATGACCCTCTACCAAATTGCTAAAAAGGTTCTGCTTCGCCGAACAAAATGGCCACCAGAGTGAAAAATAGAAAAAAAAAACTTTAAACATCTCCTCCAAGGCTAATGGTCCGATTTTAAATTTTTTCAGTGGAATGTTCCTTGGGGGTCCCTCTACCAAAATTGCTAAAAATGTAATGCTCGTCTGAGCAAAATGGCCACCAGAGCTAAAAATAGAAGAAAAAAACCTTAGAAAAACGTTGTAACGTCACTGCTCCTAGGCCAACGGTCCGATTTCAAAATAATTACACGGAAATATTTATTAGGTGCCCTCTACCAAAATTGCTAAAATGGTTCCGCTCCGCTTAACAAATTGGCCGCCAGAGCTTATAATAATAATAATAATTAAACACTAAACGGCATCTCCTCTTAGGCTAATGGTCCGATTTCAAAATAATTTCACAGGAATTTTCCTTGGATGACGCTCTACCAAAATTGCTAAAATAGTTTCATTCAGATGAACAAAATGGCCGCGAGATCAAAAATAGAAAAACCTTATAAAACCCGTTAAACAATATCTTAGCCTAGGCTAATGGTCCGATTTGAAAATAATTTCATGGGAATATTAATTAGGTGACCCTCTACCGAAATGGCTGAAATGTTTCCGCTCTGTTGAACAAACTGGCCACCAGAGCTAAAAATAGTTAACACTTCAAACGACATCTCCTCCTATAATGGTCCGATTTTGATAAAATTTCACAGAATGTTCCTTGGATGACCCTCTATAAGAATTGCTAAAATGGTTCCGCTCCAATAAACAAAATGGCGAACAGAGCCACTCGGCTGAACAAACTGACTGCCAGAGCTAAAAACCTTTAAACGACATCTCCCTCTATGCTAATGGTTCGATCTCAAAATAATTTCACAGGAATGCTCGTTGGGCAACCCTCTACCAGAACTGCTAAAATGGTTCTGTTCAACTGAACAAAATGGCCAGCAGAGCCAAAAATAGAGTCAATTACACAATTTCAAATCCAGATTCACAGAAATGCTTCTCTTCTATTTTTGTACCTAAAATTGAATAAACAGTATGGCTCATCTTAGGTATGTTCCATTCATACATCCCATCTCAAAGTAGTATTATTGTACTGATGATTGAGGGGTGGTTGGGTGAGGCAAAGGTGACGTGTATTTTGCGTCACTGGGGCGTCCAACTGGTATTGGGCACAGTAGGGCAAGGCTTTCTCCGCTATCACTCACTTTCTCCCATTCTCTGGGAGACGACACAAAATGACCCGCAAGGGTTGACATGTTATTATACTCAAAACAGTCAATCATGTACTGATGATTGCTTAAATTCCTGAAATTAGGTTGCTCTGCTGAACAAAATGTCCATATTACTGCGGAGGTAAAGACAGAAAAATCATTGAAGAACATCTCCAATGCCTCAGTTTTAAAATAATTTCGATAGAAAATTTCCTTGGGTGACCCCTCTACCAAAAGTGCTCAAGTGGATCTGCTCCTCTGTACAAATTGGCGGTCAGAGCAAAATATATAAAAAAAAACCCCCTGTAAACTACAATGTTAGTTCATCATAACTCAGGTGAGCGTATTGGGTCCATCATGGCCCTCTTCTTTTTTGTAGTTTGTCTTTGAGTGTGTACATGGATGTCGCTTATATCTTTTTATTGGCGGGGCTTGGAATAATCTTGAAGAAATACAATGTACATCGGACCTCATGGTGGTTCGCATAAAGCTGAAAAATACCGAGCTTGATGAGTACAAGTAAATCGCTTAGACGTTCTAAGCCTGCCCAGTGGCTTCCAAGCTGTGACCCTCGGTCCGTTCCTGCATATAAACTCTAGTCGGTTTCATTGGACGGCTGGGCGTCATTGGTCGTTTTATTTCAATGTCTGGTAACAGTGAAAATATATTGGAAACGTCTCCAACATGGCCTAAATGGTGTTGACGGGAACGTTAAACTTAAACACAAACAAACAAGCACTCCATTTCGTTTTGACAACACAACAACGTATATACTAATGGTGATCCGGTTCAAAGAAATAATCATACAGATAACGAATAAATCGAAAAACGTTGTGCTACCAAAATGCGTTTTTATTGATTCGATATAGTATCTTCAAACTGTAGTTTAGCCTTGTTTCTGTGGATGCGATCATTCCTCTGGTTAAAACACCGAATGAAATCCATACTCCGGGATCGCAGGATTGATCACGGGCTCCTCCAGACTTTCGGATGAATTTTTAGCTCGGCTGATTCGAAGAAAATGACGAGGTATTGTCATAGCTCTGGCGTCGTCTGCGTCGACGTCGTCTTGCAAAAACTTGGACATTTTTATATATCTCTGTCATTACTGAACATATTACTTGAAACTCGGACTAGTTGTTCATTATGAGAAGGGGAACTCATACAAATAGGTGAGGTAACCCTAAAAAAAATTGGCACAGTTATGCCCCTTTTTCGACTTAGAATTTTTGCAGCCGAGCGTTGGCAACTGCATGCGGTGCTCTTGTGAAACCGAGGGTCCGTCTCCGTATGACCTTAGCTGTTGGTGAGACGTAAACTCTAAACACTCATTCACTCCATACTAGGGGTTTTAAGCCGAGGGATGAATTAAATCCATACTTAGAAGCCTCCGTGGTGTAGTGGTTATGCTACTCGCCTGGTATACCAGGGTTCGTAGGATCAATCCCGGACTTCTCCAGACTTTCAGATGAGCCTTTAAACCGAGGTCCCTTCTCCGCTTGACCTTAGCTATCGGTGGGCCCTTATACCCAAACACTCCCTCACAAATCTATATTCTTGAAATATCAACATTTTCTAATTGACTTTATCATATGACATCGCGTCTGAGAGTGTAATAACGCCATATATTATTTTCGATAATCCACTAGTGGATTAAATATGCATATTAGGTAGATACGTCCCGTAAAGTTACATGTACGACGTCCTTATTGACGTCGCGTTTACTAACGGCGGAATACTGACATTTTTGTAAACAATCGTGAATAAAATGCGTTTTAATTGTCATATGATAAATAGGATCTTGCATTCGTGCTCATGTGTTATTGAATTTATTAAACTCGTTGAGGAAAAGGGATAAAATGCTCGGCATAGCCTCGCATTTTATCCCTTTTCCCCAACTCGTTTAATAAATTCAATAATACATGAACACTCATGTAAGATCCTCTATGTTTACTGTTTTATTTCAGGACCAACTGTCAAATCCAACAAGTGATATTGATAAAACAAGAAAGTCGCTTGAAAAAGATACTTATAAGAGAGCGGACAACGTTCAGCGGAGACAACACAGGAAAATGACGGGGTTAGATTCATGACATCTTGAACGGACCTCAAGCAAGATTTCAGCTACACATCTGTGAGTAGCACAGACTTTAGCGAGACTGTGTATATGTACAACCTCGTGCTAATATTACAATTCCCGTTTTCTGTGTATGTACTAATAGGACGTGCTTTATCACGAAAGATTTAAACCTCTTCGCGCTAAATGAAGTTGGCATCAGCAATTCCTTAAAAAGTACAATCTTTGGAAAATAATTTGCAGTGACAACTGACCTAGGAAACCATTGCAATCTTCCTTAGGAGACGTGTGTTGATACGGATGGATTACAAAATCCACGGTTGTTGCGACATACTTACAGAGCCAGAATGACTAGGGAGACATGAGACGTGATCTCCACTGGAGACAGAACGTGTATGATGCAAGATAAAACTTTTATAGATGAAAGTAACCTGAATACGTATATGAAGATGTATTCTTGCAAGAAGTAACATTTTTGCGGAATATAAGGAGAATGATTATCGTGTTCAATTACCTGGTGAAACAAATTAATATTGAGTAGCACACATATAAAATTGTCGAACGTCTGGAAAACTATTTGCTTGGCGAAGAAACTTTAGAACGCAAATGCATATCAACTCAGTTGAGAAACCTCGCGTTTGTAGGACGTGTGGTAAATTATTTACACGGTCAGATAACCTCCATGCCCACATGCAAATTCATACTGGTGAGAAGCCACACGTCTGTATAACGTGTGGTAAATCGTTTACACAGTCAAGTCACTTGAAAACCCACACAAAAATTCACACTGGTGAGGAAACACAGGTTTGCAAAATTTGTGGTAAATTATTTGTTCAGTCAAGTAACCTGAGAACGCATATGTATACTCACTCTGGTGAGAAACATCACGTTTGTAGAGTGTGTGGTAAATCATTCACCCAGTTAGGTAATCTGCGTGTCCACAGTAAAATTCATACTGGTGAGATTCGTTTGCGGAACGTGTGGTAAATCATTTATACACTCGTGTAAACTGAATTACCACACAAAAACACACACTGGTGAAAAACCACACGTCTGCAGAACGTGTGGTAAATCATTTTCTTGGTTAAGTCACCTTAGTGAGCATATGCATATTCATACTGGAGCAAAACCTCACGTTTGTAGAACATGTGGCAAATCATTTACATACTCAAGTAACCTGCATGCCCACATGGAAATCCACACTGATGAGAAGCCATACGTTTGCGGAACGTGTGGTAAATCATTTGCACGGTCAAAAAATCTGAGTGCCCATCTGAAAGTTCATACTGGTGAGAAACCACACCATTGCCGACTGTGTGGTAAATTATTTGCACACTCTAGTAATCTGATTACTCACATAAAAAATCATACTGGTGAGAAATCAAACGTTTGCGGAACGTGTGGTAAATCATTTGCTTGGTCAAGTCAACTGAGAAGGCATATGCTTGTTCATACTGGTGAGAAACCATACGTTTGTCGGATGTGTGGTAAATCGTTTACAGACCCAAGTAACCTGAGAGCCCATATGAAAGTCCACAGTAGTAAGAAAGTCGAAACCATACGTTTCGTGAATTGTTAATAATTTTGTCTGTCAGGTAACCTGTCACCATACGAAAAAGTCCTACTACATGTAGTGAGAAACCATGTTTTGCTCGGTCAAGTAAGTAACAATTGGTCACATGGTAAGTCACATTATTGCCAAAATTTAAGTTTGTGGAACGTGGTGGAAATCTTTTACACATTGGGAGGTAGTCCTAGTTCATGTATGAGAATTTATTAGTAAACCATAAAAGATTTGTTAGGTCATATAACTTGAGTACATTTTTACATATAACTGATGAGAAGCTTCACAGTAGCGGGAAGTGCGGTAAATGCTTTATTTGGTCAGGTACATGATGAAGCATGTGAATGTTCATACTGGTGAGAAACCACACGTTTACGAAACAACAGATAAATCATTTACACAGTTGTGTAACACTGATAGACATATGAATGATAATTCTGGTGAGTAAATACAAGGAATAGATTTAATTCATTTATACTGTATTTATACTGTTACGTAATCTTAACTAGCCATACTGTCTTATCCGTATACTGGAAGATATGTTGTTTTAATCGTTTAGAGACTCATATAGTGATCCACAGCAGAAAGAAATAACACAAGTGTACATAATGCTGCATTATGTGTGCAAAATCTATTACACGCAGATGCCAGATGAAAGTTGCGTACACGTGGGAAACCTAATAGCCGTGACGTTTGCAGAAAATTATTCAGAGTGTTTGCACACATCGAGACACATGAAAGATAGACCTCATTAGTGTTGAATATGTGGTACAGCTAAACTCCAATAAGTCGAACATCTTCAGGAACATGATACGAGTATTAGAGATTGGGCTGCATGATGCTTCCACGCAGAACTGAAACCTACCCGCACACGAGTACTGGTAATCCGTTTAGAGGATCTAAGCCTGCCCAGGCAAAGCGGTGCGAGTTGGCCCGTCCATGCTTTTAATAAAATAGAAGTAGAGGCAATGATCATGAATCTATACAATTAACCCACAGCTCCCAACAGAGACACCAAATGGAAAGAAACACTAACATGAAACAACAGACCCCAACGGAAACGCCAACAGCGGAAATCCAAAAGGACAGTTATTTTCCCACTAAATGGCCAAAAGGCTATTCAAAATAAAATAATATAAGCGACACCAACACCCAAAGACAAACCATAACAAAAATAAACCGCGACAGAAGAACCGTCTTGGAACGGTCAGCGGAAACGAATTCCACTGGGGTGCTTATTGGTTTCATTGGGCGGCAGGGCTTGAGATGTCATTTCATCTCATTGTCGGGTAAATTCTCACAAAATTCGAAGCAACGTCTTTAAAATGACATTTACAGTGTTGACGGGGACGGTAAACCTCAAATCAAACAAACAAAATCAAATAAATGAAGATAATCAAAATACCAGGTTATGAGAAATAGTTGAGGTATTTGAATTTCACACTTCTTTCAAGGATAGAGTTTTGTTCGTTTCTTTTGGAGTTAAAGGCCAAGCCAACGCCATTTAGGTAATTTTTGAGCCGGTCAGTTTACCTATCCACACTTTTCCTGGGCAGGCTTATTTGTAAGCAGTCAACCAGTACACTTTGCATTCTTAAACAGAAACTGACAACTGTTCTTCTTGAAGAAGTGGAAAGGAGAGAATGACGGTAGAAAAGATTCGCAGTTTCTTATTTGTTATTTGGCTTTGTGCCGTTGGATCATTTATAGGTGATTTGAGACGGCTGCGTTCTTAGGTTGTGGCCTTTCCTGAGTGACCTTTTCTTATTAGTTTTAGCTCACCTGAGCCTAAGTTACCGTGCGAGCTATTGTGATCACTCACCATCCGTCGCCGTCCGTCTGTCCGTCCGCCCGTCGGTCTGTCCACAACTCATTTAAACGACATCTCATAAACCACTGAACAGATTTTGACCACACTTGGCAGAAAACGATCTTTGTGTGATGGTCCTCCCTCAAAGTTGTTCAAAGAATTCAATTCCATGCAGAGCTCCGATTGACTAGACAAAGAACAGGAGAAAATAAGAAAAAAAAAACTTTACAAATTTTCTTGTCTGAAACCAGAATGCCGAGGTCTTTGATATTTGGTATGAAGCTTCATCTAGTGGACCTCTATCAAGGTTATTCAAACTATAGCCCTGAGGCAAAAAAATGCACCCGCACTGGGACCCACTGATTTTACCCAGGCTTATTGAGAATTAGAGAGATCTAATTCAAGGTAATGTTGGTTGGTGCCTTATGTTCTGTCTCTGGTCGGGCCCATCGGAGTCTAACTGTTGGTTTTCTTTTGCTCAAGCATTTCAGTGGTTTTTTGCTGTCGAGTCCTCACCGTTGTCTCACCTCTGTGGTTCTTGGATTATTTGTGTTCACGGAGATGTTGCACTGATGAGTTAGGAGGCCTTCATGCGGACTGAACAAATTATTTGTCTAAATCGCGACGGAAGTAAGGGCGAGAATTGTGGCCACGTAAAATCGATTTAAGCCCCCCAATGGAAATCTTTCAACTGACCGTTCCAAGGCGGTTCTTCTGTGGCGATTTATTTATGTTGCTGTTTGTTACTTACTGTGTGTATCACTTGTGTCTTTTTATTTTGGATGGCCATATGGCCATTTTGTGGGAAAGTAACTGTCCTTATGGCCTTCCTTTGTTTAGGTTTCCATTATGGTCTGGTCGCTTAATGTTTGTGTTTCTTTCCCTTTGGTGCCCTTGATGTGTGGAGTAAGTTAATTGTATCGATTCCTGATCTTTGTTTTACTTCTACTTAAATTTGGAAATCCTTTAAAATGCTTCTTGTCTGAAGCCAGAATGCCCAGGTCTTTGATATATGGTACGAAGCTTCATTTAATGAAAAATCTTCTCCTCTGAAGACGCTGGCCTTTGATACTTCATCTAGTGGACCTCTACGAAGGTTGTTCAAATTATTGTCCTTGGATATTAAATGTCCCACCCCGGGACTCTTTGGTTTTACACAGACTTACATAGGGAACAAGCTTTAAAAATCTTCTTGTCTGAACCCAGAAGGATCATGATATTTGAAGTATATAGGGAAAACCTTTAAAACTCTCGTATGAAACCAGAAGGCTCAGGTGTTTGATTGACTTTCGGATGAGTCTTTAAACAGAGATCCCGTCTCCGTATGACCTTAGCTGTTTGTTGGACGTAAAACGCAAATACTCACCCACTCAGGAGTTTGATATTTGGTACGAAGCATCGTCTTGTGAACCTCTATAAAGATTGTACAAATTATAGCACTGGGGCGAAATTGCCCCCGCCCTGGGCCCCTTTAGTTTTACATAGACTTATATAGGAAAAATCTAAAAAAAATCTCCTCTGAAACCACAAGGCCCAGGTCTTTGACATTTGGTGTGTAGCTTTATCTACTGGACCTCTACGAAGATTGTTCAAATTATAGCCCTTGTGCCAAAAATGACCCCGACGCGGGGCCCTTTGGTTTTACATTGACTCATATAGGAAACATCTTTAAAATACTTCTTCACTGAAACCGCAAGGCCAAGGTTTTTGATATTTGGTGTGAAGCTTCATCTAGTAGACCACTATTCTAGACTATTAAGATTATAGTCCTGGAGCCAAAAATGCACCCGCCCTGGGGCTCTTTGGTTTTACATTGACTTATTTAGGAAAAATCTTAAAAAAATCTTCTTCTCTGAAACCGGAAGGCCCAGGTCTTTGATATTTGGTGTGTTGCCTCAAATAGTGGACCTCTACCAAGATTTTCAAACTATAGCCATGGGGCCAAAATGCCCCCGCCCTGAAGCCATTTGGTGTTACACTGACTTATATAGGGAAACCCTTGTCTGAAACCAGAAGTCTCAGGTGTTTGATATTTGGTATGAAGCTGCGTCTTGTTGACTTCTATCAAGATTGTTTAAATTATAGCCTTGGGGCGAAAAATGCCCTTGCCCCGGGGCCCTTTGGTTTTGCATTGACTTATATAGGGAAAACCTTTAAAAAATCTTCTTGTCTGAAACCAGAAGGCTCAGTTTTTTATATTTGGTATGAAGCTTTGTCTAGTGGACCTAGACCAAGACTGTTCAAATTATAACTCCCGGGGCACACAGGTTTTAATCAGACTTATATAAGGAAACCCTTTTCAAATCTTCTTGTTTGAAACATGAAAGCTCCGGTCTTTGATATTTGGTATGAAGCTTTACCTTCTGAACCTTCCTCGAGGTATTGCAAATTATAGTCCTGGAGCCAATAATGGCCGTCCCAGGGCCCACTTGATACACTATGGATCATGTGAGCGATCCAGGGTCATCATGGCCCTCTTGTTTATATAGGGAAACCTTTAAAATCTGTTTCTCTGAAACCAAAAGGCCCAGGTCTTTGATTTTTTGTATGAAGCTCCATCTAGTGGACCACTACCAAGACTATTCCCATTATTGCCCTGTGGCCAAAAATGTCCCCGCGACGGTACCCGCTGGTTTTACATAGTCTCATATAGGGAAAACCTTTCAAAATCTTCTTGTCTGAAAAAGGCCCAGGTCTGTGTTATTTGGTTATGAAGCTTCATCTAGCGGACCTCTACCAAGATTGTTCATATGATAGCCCTGTAGCCAAAAATGCCCCTGTGCTGGGGCCCACTGGTTTTACATACTAGGTTAATACAGCGAAAGGTTTAATAAATCTTCTTGTCTGAAGCCAGAAGGCCAAGGTCTTAGATATTTGGTATTAAGCTTCATCCAGTTGACCTCTACGACCATTGTTCAAATAATAACCCTTGGGCCAAAAATGCCCCCCCGCGCCTGGACACACTGGTTTTTCGTAGGGTTATATAGGGAAAACCTTTAAAATTTTAATCTTCTTGTCTGAAACCAGAAGAACGAGGTCTTTTACATTTGGTATGAAGCTTCATCTAGTGGACCAGTACCAGGAATATCCAAATTATAGCCCTACGGCCAAAAATGGCCCGCTGGTTTTACATAGGCTTATTGAGAATCTTCTTGTCTGATACCAGAAGGCCAATATCTTTGCTATTTGGTATGAGTGAGTGTTCGTGTTTTACGTCTCACTGACAGCTAAGGTCATACGGAGACGGGGCCTCGGTTTAAAGACTCACCCGAAAGTCTGGAGAGGTCCAGGATAGATCATGCGACCCCTGGTTTACAAGGCGTGTAGCGTAACCACTACACAACGGAGGCTTCTACTATTTGGTATGAAGCTTCATCAAATAGACCTCTACCAAAATTGTTCAATTATAGCCCTGGAGCCAAAATCGCCTCGCCCCTGGGCCACATGTTTTACTTTGGCTTATATAGAGAAAACCTTTAAAATCTTCATTTCTGAAACCAGAAGGCCCATGTCTTTGATATTTGGTATGAATCTTCATGTAGTGAACCTCTGCCAAGATTGTTCAAATTATAGCCCTGAGGCCAAAAATGGCACTGTCCGGGTTTTACATAGACTTATACAGGGAATACTTATAAAGGCGACAGGAAACAGATTCCTTTTTTATGCTCCAGAACCAGATAAACAATTAACAACTTCTCCCATTAACAGTAGATCAGTTAAGATCTGCAGCTGTGAGAAAATTCAATATTTTCACTCACAGCAGGTTAATCGATGTTTTCCGCCGAAACTCGTGGAGATTACAGGCTGTGACGTCAGTCAGGACGACCTTTCTGCTGATAGCTAAAGCATGCTTATTAGTTTATTGTAAATACCTTAGATTTAATTTATTATTTATACCATATTTTCTGTGATTTATTCGCATTTTGTTTCACCATAGATAGTGTATTTTAGCAAATGTGATTTGTGATTCTGACATTTGTTTAAAACAATAGCAGGAAAATCTGTTCTAGAAAGGGTTATCCTTTGGAAGCAAAGAATACACCACAGAACTGGAAAATATGGAGTGTACTTGTTTTCTGGGTCAGACTAGCTAGTTTCGGCCAATTAGGCCTCATCATTGACCCTCAAATAGTTTCAAAATTTCACAATGGAATCAATTGACCCCAAAGGACAAGAAAATATAAACTACACTATGGTGTAGGGCAGGGGGACGTTTTACGGCCGCCACACATTCCAACACATCAGCTGTAGTGACGTTAAATATGTTCTATCAAAGGGTTATCCTTTGAAAGCAAGGAATACACCGCAGAACTGGAGAATATGGAGTGTACATGTTTTCTGGGCCAGACTTGCTAGTTTCGGCCAATTAGGCCTCATCAGTGACCCTCAAATAGTTTCAAAATTCCACAATGGAATCAGTGATCCCAAAGGACAAGAAAATATAAACTACACTATGATGTAGTGCAGGGAGACGTTTTACGGCCGCCACACATTCCCACACAGCTGTAGTGACGTTAAATATGTTCTATTTGGAAGCAAGGAATACACCACAGAACTGGAAAATATGGAGTGTACATGTTGTCTGGGCCAGACTAGCTAGTAGGGCAAGGAGACGTTTTACGTCTTATTGTGTTGCATATGGTTGCAAACGACAGCCCAAAAAGAGTGTGAAATTAGTTTTCATGGTTTCCAGAATGTAGGAAAAAAAGTCACACGAAAAAGAAGTCACGGAAAAAAGGCAAAGTTTTGGGTAGGAAAAAACTCACAGATGAAAAGTCACAGAATTGGTTTTAATCATGTTCAATATTTTTCTTATTTCTAGTCAAAATGCAGATTGTGGGTGCTAGTAAGAACCACCTTGATGAGGTTGTTCTAATAAGTATCCACAATCTATTATTTTGAACAACAATAAGAAAAATATCAACAGGGTATCATTATTATACCTCCGGCAAGACACGCTTTTCTCTATATAAAGTGGAGTTATAATGGATATTCATTGCTGAGGCTTGTTGACCTGATTTTTTTTTCTATATATAGATATATATTGTCAGTGAATGAACATTTAACATTCATCGTCTTAGAAACACGACACTCTATATATCATCACATTAACATATTAGAAGTGAAGGAAATGATGTGTGGAATGAAGATCCTTTCAAATCCCACTTTATAGGTAAAAGTCCGAAGAGTAGGCGTTGTCATTATTTCGTTTATTAGCAACATCCTTTTTAGAAGAATATATCTTTATTTTCTTATTTCTGACTTCTTTTCCTTTTCTTCCGTGACTTTATTTCCGTAATTTTTTCTGTGACTTTTTTTCCACGCACAGGTTTCCCAGACCCGAGTAAAGAAGGGCCACCGTCACACCTAAAATAAAGATTTATATTAAATACTGTGAACATATTCATTCGTTTCAACTGTTTTCCTGATAAAACTTTTTACTATCAGGTGCTTTAGTTATAATAACTATAATCATCCTTACCCGAACAAGTCCATGAAATGAACAACCTCCTTAAACCCCATTTTTTATCGAAGAGCTGGGGTTTACGGACAGATACATTAATTCTTTTATTTCTGCTCCATGATATAGGTTGTGGATACTCATTAGAACCGCCTCATGGCCGGGGTCGGCAACATTCTTTCGTGGAGATTGATCATGAAATCTTTTCTACGGTCATTCTCTCCCTTCCGCTGATTCAAGAAGGGCAGTTGTCAGTTTCTGGCGAAAGAATGTGCACTGTACTGGTTAACCGCTTACGTATAAGCCTGCCCAGGAAAGTGTTGATAGGTAAACTGACCGGCTCAAAAATGACCTAAATAGTGTTGACTGGGCCGTAAAACTCCAATACAAACAAACAAACAAACGAGCATCCACAACCTATATTTTTAGTATAAATAAGGAAAGATCACAGATTTTCATCAGAAAAGTAGCCATTTTGGACTTTTTTTTCACACAGGTAATGCAAGTTTTACACAACGAAAAGTACAACTCGTGTGACAAAGGCCATTAGTCCTAAATACCCTAGTGCATACTGGGCACATAACATTGAAACATTATTCGGACGTTGTGCCAACGTTGTGTGTCTGCCGAGTAGTTAATAATTACTATTTATTAGATCTCTCACTGCAGAGGGGTCAAGTCTCGGCTCTGGTGACAAATATTGACCATGGTTATGCTCGCTTACGGAAGGCTCATCTTTCCTCTTTTTATCCCCCCCCCCCGCATCGGATGATGCTTGGGGCATAGAGTTTTTCGGTTTTCCGTACGTGCGTCTGTGGATAAGTGCGCACGTGCGTACTTGCGTCCGAATGTCACTCATTCTCAAATAAATTGGGATTTTAGCCGTTTAAAAAGTCAAATTATAAAGTTTCTTAGATTCAGTCAACGATATGTTCACAATAAAGTATCAACATGTACCTATACGCAGTTAAAATTCCTTGATCAAGAAACGAGAAGTAATTTCACACCAACAGCTAGAAATATGTCGTTATTTTGTTAAATTTTGATAGTTAGAAATGTACGCTACAATCTACTTGTTAGTTATACCCTTCCATGCTATCACAAAGATCAAGAGATCCCATCTTGCAATGACAGAATACTTACGATGGATGATTAAGCGGGGGAAATGAGTATATGGTCATATATATATTAATAAGAAATGAATAGTTATTTTGAATAAAATTCAGGATTGGTTAGAGACGATAGAAAAAGAAATAGTTTTCTGAAAATATACAAACTTTCGTTTTGTTTTAGGAGACTTACAGACACTTACGACTATTGCATTTGAACAGTTATTGAGTGGTAAATAAGGGGCACAAGTAATATTACCTTGGATACACGATCAACATAAGCAATACGTTTATTTGAATTGTATGTGAAAAGTCGCGGACATTACAGTGATTTTGCTTCTATAAGTGGTGTAGTTTACTAAAAGTGATTAACTGAAAATATAGCTGTTAGTGTCATTAACTTACATTTTTGGATATTACTAATGTAACAGTGCATGTTCATTCATATGCTTATAAAACTGGGTGTTGCTATTAAGCAAACAGGCATCGGTTATATACCTGTATGCATAAAAATGCTGTCTTGACAGATAAACTGCTTTCTTAAGGCAGGTGAAACATTAAAAGACATATCTATCACATAAAAACACCCAACAACCGAATGACCTTAAGTACTCAACTATCAAGCATCTAAAAATTTTGATGCAACTGCGGGAATATAGTATCGAACAGTACACTGCATTCAGTGTAATACTTTTCTACATAAGTCTGCAAAATGTAACCAATTTTGTCTACCAGCTGCAAGAAAGTAACACGTCTTGAGAAGTTTGTAAATAAGTTCTAAGAAATGTAAACAACTGTATGTCTGTAAATGGCAGCTCTGATGGTCTCGGACATTACCATACACGGTAAAGGGACATGCTATGCCACTTTACCATTTCTAACTGTCAAATTGAAAAGGAATCTGATATCATATTTGTTGTATCTAGTTTACATAAACAAGAGTAAACCAGCATACCATAAAATATAATACTTACTTTAGATGGGGATAAAGTTACAATTTGTAATGTTCGATACCATAATTTTCAGTAGCATAAACTGCACTTGCAATGTTTTTGTAACATTAAAGTATGCATTTTTTAAATACAGATTTGAGAGCTGAAGTGCCTTCTTAACATGGCACATTTTATATTTAAAATATTCATTCTTGCAAATAATATTTGGGAAAAGATTATAAGCTATGGGACTCAAATCCTAATTCGAAAATAAGTAATATTAAATCAACATTGTTACCTATTGCAGCTATTGGTAGAAATATAACAAAGGTGTATATCACTAAACCTGTTCATCTTACACAACTAAGGTTGCACAATTCAAAATATTTCATTTATTTGCAGCCATTATCCATGGACAGTCAACATACCAAACCTGTCATGTTCGATACCAAATGTAGCGGAAATTTCATCACGTACAATCACTGCTTATTGCAATAGAATAATGATCTTGCAAGCATGCAAATGTTTTCATTAATAATGATTTTGGTGGCATATTTTTAATTGAACAATATTAATTTTGACAAATAATATTGGAAAAATGTAAAAAGTTTCTGTGTAGATATTTAAAAACAAAATAATGACATGTTTTTCCTTTACTGTGGTGTTGTCGGCCGGCTCCCTTACCCATCAAACACCGAAAAAGGCAACAATAACGTATGCAGACACTTTCTACTACGTAATCTGGTGATGAAAAAGTGTGCCACGTGCGAGCACTGCGATCAAGCTGTTAGACTAGCACTTTTCGGTATTGAACATTACAAGTCTCGAACATTACAAAACATTGGAAATGAGGAAATTTCAACATCAAACTATCATGTTCGTTCCAGATAATGTGTTTATGTAAGTCACAGATTGCGGGAGTTTCTTTCAATCTAGAAGCTTTTGTCGATACATATGCAATAAGCCTGGTATAATGATCTCGAACATTACATGCGTTTTTGCAACAAATTCATGCATATTTTTGTATGACATGTATTTTCAATTTCCTATTGTAAAGGTTGCATCAAACGCCCTGATATGCTTATTATAATATAGAATCTCGATTTGGTCCCGTTTTCGTGTATAAAACCCGTAACGTTGTTTTGAAATATATATAAGAAAATTGCCGTCTCGTACATTACAATGCTTGATTAAATGTCGGCGACAGCCATAATTGGGGAGAAATTCTTAGTAAGACTCCATGTGGTCCTGCTAAAGTAAGCTATTTCCCTACCCAGAATATGTTAATTTTATTGAAACCACCTAACCATTTCCTTTCTTGTGGAATTGCAAATTTGTAAGTGCACAAACGAAGAGATTTAAAAAAGCGACAGTCTCGAACATTACAAAACCAGGTTTTCGCGCGGCTCATTTTCCTTGAAAAGGTACTTTTCGACATGAGGTTAATCATGATATCTTTGGGACCTGTTCTTCTGTCATATAAACGTATGCATAGGGTAAAAATGTCAGAAAAAAAATGTACGGCGACTGCAATATCCAAATTCATTTTAGAATGAGTGTGTACGTCCTTCTGTTCGAAATGGTGTACGTACGAACGTAATCCTGTTAGACTTAGGTAAGAGATTTTGTACGAGGTAAAGCATGAACTTTTTAGAGATCATATTTTCCAAACCATGTGATGGATTTGTTTGATATTTTGGATGATGATAGATATCGGTCCAACGTTCTGTTCAGAACTACCCACACCCATGCCTATGACTTCAAGGTCAAGGTTCCGCCCCCACCCATCGGGGCTTGAAGAAATAGATGGTCTGCATTATGCTTCCACGCAGAGCTTAAACCAGGGGTCGCAGAATCGATCCCGTGCTTCTACAGACTTTCGGATGAGTCTTTAAACAGAGGTCCCGTCTCCGTATGACCTTAGCTGTTGGTGGGACGTAAAACCCAAACACTCAATCAATCCACGCAAAGTGGCTAACCAATAATATAAGGAATCTTATGAGGAAGCGGAAGCGCTATTTCGACAAATTCAAGCGAACAAATAATTTGGCCGATTTTGAAAAATATAAACAGAGAAGGAATCAAGTAACACGTGAAACGCGCAAATCTAGAAAGTTACAAACGGATAAATTAGCAAATAATTTGAACAATAGTAATCATGGACATAAAGATTGGTGGAAAATTTTGAAAAGCTTTATAAAACCTGAACAAAAAACTTCTATCACCCCTCTCCAAAGTAATGACGAAGTATTTTCTGACGAACAAGACAAGGCTGAAATATTGAATGAATTCTTTACATCCCAAACCCATCTTGATGACAGTAGAGCTACCTTACCGAGGTTTAGACGTCGTGTTAATTCCTCGCTCAATAACATATCAGTGTCTCCAAATGAGGTTGAATCTGTATTAAAATCTTTGAAAGTTGGTAAAGCATCTGGACCAGATCAAATAAATAATCGCCTACTGAAAGAGCTTGCTCATCCATTATCCTTTCCCCTTTGTGAACTCTTCAATTACTCGCTTTCATGTGGCCAAGTCCCGAACATATGGAAACAGGCAAATGTTACACCTATATTTAAAAAGGGAGATCAATCAGACTCATCCAACTATAGACCTATCTCACTTCTCAGTATGATTGGCAAAGTAATGGAAAAGTTTGTTCACAAATATGTTTTAAATTTTCTTCTGGAAAACAGAGTCATAACTACATTGCAGTCAGGTTTTATTGCTGGTGATTCCACTGTAAACCAACTTACTGATATATACAATACCTTTTGCCAGGCCTTGGACGAAGGCAAAGAAGTGCGTGCTGTATTTTTCGATATAAGTAAAGCCTTCGACAGGGTCTGGCAAAGGGGCCTTCTTTTTAAACTGCAAACTGTGGGCATCTCCGGTTCTCTAATTGATTGGTTTACGGACTACCTAAATAATAGAAGCCAACGTGTAGTGCTTCCGGGTGTGTCATCGGATTTGACCAGTCTCAAAGCTGGTGTGCACCAGGGTTCTATCCTCGGACCACTGCTTTTTCTTGTTTACATAAATGATAAAGTCGAAAATATAAACTCTACCATACGGCTATTTGCCGATGATACGAGCCTTTATCTTATTGTCGATAAACTAATGACAGCCGCTCAAACTCTTAATGACGATGTAGCGAGAGTCTACTGTTGGGCGGAAAAATGGCTTGTAAAATTCAACCCTTACAGGTCAGAAGTTCTCTTAATTTCTAGAAAGCATAATAGACCCTGTCATCCTCCCATTTGCATGAATACCCAACCTATATTGGAAGTAAATGCGCATAAACACTTAGGGCTTACGCTAAATAGTGACTGTACTTGGCATGATCATCTTGAAATTTTGAAAACTAAAGCTTGGTCGAGAATTAATATTATGCAGAAATTAAAATTTCAATTAGACAGAAAATCATTGCAAACTATTTATTTTTCATTCATACGTCCTCTTCTTGAATACGGCGACGTCATATGGAATAATTGCGCGCAGTACGAGTCCAACGAATTGGAAAAAAAAATCAGCATGAGGCTGCTCGCATCGTATCTGGTGCTACAAAGCTTGTTTCGATTAATGCACTTCTTCAAGAGGTCGGGTGGGAAAAACTTTCAGAAAGACGAAAGAAACACAAACGTATTCAATTTTACAATATGGTGAATGACCAATGTCCTGATTACTTGAACGCTTTGGTTCCCCCTACCATTGGTAATACTTCCCGATATAACCTTAGAAATGTTAATAACTTGCAGACTGTTCATGCAAACACGCAACTTTACTATAACTCCTTCCTACCCTCTGTCATACGTGAATGGAACGAGCTTCCTCAAGTTATAAGTGAATTACCTACGTTGTCGTCTTGTAAATATAGACTCAATACTGGATTGATTATGCCTCCGTTGTTTTATTATGAAGGTCAACGTCTAGGACAGATTTACCATTCTCGATTAGGAAAACATTGCAGCTCTTTGAACCAACATCTATTCTCTAAATATATTGTAGACAGCTTCATTTGTAATTGTGGGTCAGTTAAAGACACCAGACATTATTTCCTTGACTGCGCTAAGTACGTAGGTATCAGACAACAGCTTCTCGATAGTATCTCTGAGTTTTGTGACCCAACATTGAATACTCTACTATTCGGCGACTCAAACTTGACATACGAACAAAACAAAACAATTATGTTGTCAGTGCAAGAATTTATCATTCAAGCCGCAGATTCAAAATTCAATAGTTAGGCAGATATTTTATATAGAAATTTTCACCTGTAGACAAATTTTGGAATAAGGACGATCACCCTACTTCATGTAAATCGAGATGTCTAGTGAGCGTTATACCAGTGTCGTCACCGTTGCTCCCTCCGCCCAACCCCCCACGGCCCTCAGCCAAGCAGCAGCATAGCATATCATTTGTTATGCATGTATTGATTTTCCTCTAAATCCATGTTAGTAACAACTGCTTAATCATGTGTGTACACATATATTGTGATGCTTCAGTCAGAGTACCCAATGGGAAACAGATTACACAAGTCTTAGGACTTTCTTCTGAATCCAATTTTGTATATATTGACATGTTTGTGCTTTGTGTATTGTATCACTCATATAACGTGTAATATTTATATGCAAAAAGAAATAAAGTTTAAACTAAACTAATCCACGCAAAGCTGAAACCGACCGCACACGAGTACTGGTACACCGCTTAGAGGATCTAAGCCTGCCCAGGTAAAGTGGTGCGAGTCGGACTGTCCATCTTATATGTTCTATAAAAGGGTTATCCTTTGGAAGCAAGAAATACACCGCAGAACTGAAAAATATGGAATGTACATGTTTTCTGGGCCAGACTAGCTAGTTTCGGCCAATTAGGCCTCATCAGTGACCCTCAGATATTTTCAAACTTCCACAATGGAATCAATGATCCCAAAGGACAAGAAAATATAATCTACACTATGATCTACACCTTTTGGTTTCATAGGCGATAGAGCTTGAGATGTCATCTCATCTCAATGTCGGGTAAAAGTCCCACCTATACAGTGTTATCGGGGACGTTACACCACAAAACAAACAAAACAAACAAGTCAAGGTTATGAACTTGAAACTTTTAATGTTGAAGACTCAGGTTAAGGTATTTGTACCAGGTATAACCTTATTATTTTACAGCTCATATCTTCCAAAGTATAAGAAGGGTTTGGTTCATATTTGGTATGATGATATATATAGTTACAAAGTTTTATTCAGCAGTACCCCGACTCATGTCTGTGTCATCAAGGTCAGGGACATAGACTTAGACTGAGCTATTTGTACCAGGTAGAAACTTATTGTTAAAGAGCTTATATCTTCCAAAGCACACGATGGATTTGGATCATATTTGATATGCAGATAGATATAGGGGCAAAGTTTTATTTAGCAATGTCCGCGCTCATGCCTATGACATCAAGGGCAAAGTCTTCAGCTTAGAATTTTTTAATATTTAAGACTCAAGTTAAGATATTTGTACCAGGTAGAACCTAAACTTTTTTATTGATTTGGTTCATATTTGTTACGATGATAGATGTAGGTCCAAAGATTCATTCAGCAATACCCCCACCTATGCCCATGACCTAAAGGTAGAGGTCACAGACTTAGACATTTTTAATGTTACAGTTATCAAAGATCTAGTATTTTCCAAACCATACGATGGACTTGATTTATATTTGCTATGATGACAGATACAGGTCCAAAGGTTTATTTGGCAATACCCCCACTCATGCCTAAGGCTTCAAGGTCAAGGTCACAAACTTTGAATTTTTTAATGGATTATTTTTAGAGTTAATATTTTCCAAACCGAACGGTGGATTGTGGTCATATTTTATGCTTTTATAGATAAACGTCAAAGGTGATATTCAGCTGTGTCAATACGACACAAATGCCCCCGCATCGAATGATGCCGGGGGCATAAGAGTTTTTCGGTTTTCCGTACGTGCGTCCGTGGGTACGTGCATACTTGCGACCGAATGTAAGTCCTTCTGTACGAAAGTGTTCGTACGTACGTAATGACGTACGTAATCCTGTTAAACTCAGGTTAAGGTTTTTGTACCAGGTGGAGCCTGAACTTTTAAGAGATCATATTTCCAAACCATGTGATGGGTTTACTTCATATTTTGGATGATGATAGATATAGGTCCAAAGTTTTGTTCAGCACTACCCGCACCCATGCCTATGACCTCAATGTAAAGGTTATGGACTTAGAAACTTTTAATGTTGAAGGCTCAGGTTAAGGTATTTGTACCAGGAAGAACCTTATTATTTAAGAGCTCATATCGTTCAAAGTATAAGAAGGGTTTGGTCCATAAGGTAAAGGTCACTAATTTAGAAATGTTTAATATTTAAGACTGAAGTTAAGATATTTGTACCAGGTAGAACCTGAACTTTTTTAATGTTAATGTTTTCTAAGATTTAGTATTTTCCAAACCATATGAAAGACTTGGTTTATATTTGCTATGATGATAGATACAGATCCAAAGTTGTATTTGGCAATATCCACACCCATGCCTAAGAGGTCAAGGTCACAAACTTAGAAAATTTAATGTTGATTTATTTTAGAGTTCATATTTTCCAAACCGTATGGTTTATTGTGATTATATTTGGTGCTATGATAGATAAACGTCCAAAGTGACAGTCAGCTCTGCCCCAACCTATGTACTTGACCTCAAGGTCAAGATATGGAAATTTTCAAATTTAAGTATGTTAATAGTCCATATTGTCCAAACTATATAATGGATTTGCTTCATATTTGTTGGTATGACATTAGTTACAGGTCCAAAATTTTATTCAGACATACCCTACGCCCATGACCTCAGGTCAAGTTCATAGACTTAGAAATTATCTATGGTATGTCTTTTAAGAGCTCATAATTCCTAAACTGTTTGGTGGATTTGCGTCATATTTGTAATGATTATAGATACAGGTCAAGGGTTTCATTCAGCCATAACCCCGCTTCTGCCCCATGACCGCACGGTCAATGTGTAGGACTTAGCAATTTTTAATGTTAACGTTTTTAAGAACTCACATTTTCCAAATCATTTGATGAAATGAGTCCATATTATGTATGATGATACTTTCTTTTCAAAGGTATAATCAGCGGTACCACAACCTATTCCAATGACCTCAAGGAAACTTTTCCAGGCGAGTTATGCTGTTCAAGCACAGGTGTTATTATACGAGGACTGTTCAAATAGGAATGCAACTAAGCACATAAAAATGATTCCGTGATAGATTTCGATGAAAAATTTATTTTGTCCCGTCAAAGTATTCACCTTTAAGAGATATACAAACTTACAGTCTTCTGATCCAATCATTGAATGCATTTTGGTAGTCTTTTCGAGGTATACTATGAAGGCACTGGACTATTGCAGAACCGAGGTGTTTGCGCTGTGCAAATTTTCGACCTGAAAGGTATTTTTCAGCCGCGGGAACAAAAAAAGTCACACGGGGCAAGGTCAGGGGAATACGGGGGGTGAGGGAGTTCAACAACCTTTTCCTGCTTCAGCTAGTCTTGCACAATGAACGCCTTGTGCGATGACGCATTGTCATGTAGCCAAACCAGTTGCGGGTCTTCGTTCTTTGAAATATTTCTTCAATTTTCGAAGAACTTTATTCTTGTAAAACTTCGCATTTACAGATTTGCCTTTAGTCACAGCAACCTGAATAGCAGGGCCCTGATTTGAAAAGAATATGGCATGCATTACCTTATTGACGCTCATGGTCCGCTTTGCAATGCATGGTCTTTTGCAATACTTTGTTGCCCATATTTTGTTCTGAATTTTTCGTTTTGGCTAAAAAAAGTGAACCCATGTCTCGTCACCTGTGGCGACATTAGCGAAAGACCGTGCATTGTAATTTGGAAACTTTTAAACAACTTCTTGGCGCACTGAACGCGTGTTTTTTTCTGCTCATCTATCAACAGATGGGGAATCCATCTAGCACAGATCTTTCTCATTTTCAAAACCCGTTTCAGACTTGTATGAGCCGCTCCTAATGAGATGCCAACCATACTAGCTATTTGCCTAGTGGTGTATCGTGCATTGGTAGCAGCTATTTCTTTCACTCTAGCAAACATCTTGGCAGATGTTGCTCTTTTCGGCCGACGATCATGTGGTGCATCTTCTGTTGAGCCTAGCCCACAGCTGAATTTCTTACACCAACGAAAAACTGTCGGAAAAGACATTTCATTTTGCCCATAAACCGAACATATTTCATCAAAAATGTCTTTGCACCGTATAACAAGAGTACAACGATTCTTAATATAGGACCGTATTTCAACAGCGTACTCCGACCTTCTTCCAATCATGTTTTGTATTAGTATACAAGAGTAGACAGTGTTTATCGAACGATATACATGGCTAAAGTGGACGGATTTTAACAGGTTTGGTATCAATGCAAAGGTAAAATGTTTTTCTACGCTGTGATATTTATTTCCAGGTGATTTTCGCATTAGTGCATGAGAAAACGTTCTACTTGCATTCATATTTGAACAGTCTTCGTAATATGCGTGTTTTGGGGGTGAGGTGTCCTTTGGCGGGAGTATCTGTGTCGTATTGACACATTTCTAGTTTGTCTAGTTTTCAAATGTTTGCTTCATTTAACCATTGTGTACCGGAAACCCATAAACGGGTAATTAGCAAACCGTGTTGGCCCAGATCAGATGTCGCAGAACCCGGCGTCATATCAGATGCCGCAGAACTCGGCGTCTGATCAGGACCTACACTGTTGGCAAAATGTTTAGCCATTTTCCAAATAAATTTATAAGAAAACACAACCTGTCACCCTTGAAGTTTGAAGCGAACTCCTGCTATATATGGGGAGGAAAATTCCACTTGGTGCAAAAGGGCTAGTGAACTAACGTTGAAGGGCTGAAACCAGTAAACCAGAATTAAAGTAAACAAACCTATATAGGGCTGAATATCGGTTCGGTCTAATACGCTGAATTTCTTGCTGAATTCAGTGACCTGCTGATCAGCTTCAGGGGACTAAAACGCTGAATTACTGATATGCTGAATTTTTGTCGCACCTGCTTGTATAATGTATACGCACGTAAAATAGAAGTGAAGGCTATGATCAGAAATCGATACAATCAACCCATAGCTCCCATCAGAGACACCAAAGGGAAAGAAACACAAACTTGCAACAACAGACCTAATGGAAATACCAACAGCGGAAAGCCAGAAGGACAGTTACTTTCCCACAAAATGGCCAATAGGCTATCCAAAATAAAATAACACAAGCGACACAAACACCCAAAGACAAACCATAACAAAAATAAATCGCCACAATTGGTACCTCATTACATGGACTTACTTAATTAAATGTCAGCTAGAATGATTGATGCAGAATAGGAAGCTGGACCACTTTTTCTACGTAACATTCTAACACAGCGCGCCTATATAGGCAATAGAAAATAACTGTTATTCTGCAACAAATCTCAGCTCGGAAGAGCGTGACGAGTGACGTCATTAAAATTCACAATTTATGACGTCACTAGTCGATTTCCTTGACGTTAGACGGTGTAACGTCATTTTCTCGCATCGAAAACGAAAGAAAAAGATATAAATGCATGTGTTTCAGTCGATAATTTTAGCGGGATTTCTTCTAACAATGGCGAAAGGTTGTGAGATTTTGAAGTAAACAACAACATTATTGCCGATTTTCAGCGTGTTAGAATCGAAATAGATCACCTCTTGTCTGTGACTTGTTGAGTAATAAATCACAGTTTGTCGGTCAGTTGTAAGTAGACAAATCACGCGCGCTACGCGCTTGTGATTTGTCTACTTTACAACTGACCTCCAAACTGTGATTTATTACTCAACAAATCACAGCTAGAGCTGATTTATTTCTTAATTAATTCTGGCTTATTAAACAATCTTGACTGGGCCATTAAACTCTACTAGCGACGCCCCCGCCCATCGGGGCTTGAAGAAATAGATGGGCTGCATGATGCATCCACGCAGCGCTGAAACCGACACGCACACGAGTACTGGTTGATCGCTTAGAGGATCTAAGCCTGCCCAGACAGTAACCCTCTTACTCTACACACTGGCAGACAGGATATTATCTAAAAAATAAGCATTATTTCGACATGTCAGTGATATATAATCACATGAACTTTAGCACAGAAGAACATCTATGCTTTCTAACGTAGACAAACAATCCACCCCAAAATAGAATACATTCATTAGGGAAAATACGCCTTCATAATGTTGACCCCTTTAACCCCACTTTCGGGTACTCCGGTTTTCGCCCAACTCTGATTAACGATCGACCCCCGCCCATCGGGACTTGAAGAAATACATGTAAATGGGCTGCATGACGCTTCTATAGGCTGAGCTGCACACGAGTATTGGTGAACTGCTTAGAGGATCTAAGACTGCCTAGGAAAAGCGATGCGAGTTGGTCCGTCCCTGCTTATAAACCCTATTGGTTTCATTGGGCAACAGGGCTTGAGATGTCATTTCATCTCAATGTCGGGTAAAAGTCCCACGAAACTAGCAGCGACGTCTCAAAAATGACCTATACAGTGATGATGGGGACATTAAACCTCAAATCAAACAAAACTCTGATTAACGATCGGCTCGATATGAGTGAAATAATCTTGAAAAGTCACAACACACACACACACACACACACACACACACACACACACACACACACACACACACACAAACTTTAATATAGGATATGTTAGTTTTCTTATTTCTACTCAAAACATAGATTGTGTGTACTCATTAGAACCGTCACGACGAGACTGTTCTAACGAGAAGCCACCAATGTATGTTAAGAGCTGAAAGAAGGAAAATATCATTTTTTTGTTTTCCAGAAAATTTTCATATTTTTTTCGGCGGTAAAAATTTGAATATGTTGGGATAGGTATGTTTTCGTATGGATCGAGAACTATTCATTTTACAGTATGAATGATTCCGCGATGTGCGACGTATATTGTTAAAGACGTCCTGTCACGTTAGCCTAAGAATATAAAATTATTCTTAGTTTCCAGCCGGCACCACGCTAAGGGCTTTGCTCATTATATAAACATTTTAATACAGTTTTGAGCAAAACCTTGCGACTCGTGGAGGTGTGACTAGGACTTGCTGTCATTTCGACATGCATTGCAGTCTCCGATGACAGCCTTCCGCCAGCCTTATTATTATTTTATTTATTTATTTTATTTTATTTTATTTTTTTTTTTGTAATTATTATTTTTTTTCTTTGTCTTTTTGTATTTTTTTGTTTTTGTTTTGTTATCGTCTTTCTCATACTAAAAAACACATATATATAGTGAAACTTCGATGGCTCGAACACCGATGAATGTTTACCATGGCTGTTTCGAACTCGTTCTTGAGTCCCTAGGAAAACATTCCTTAACTGCAGATATAAATCTACTAGAGATAATCGTCTAATTTGATCTTGAAAATATATGTTGTGTGTGCTCATTATAATCGCCTCATCGAGGTGATTCTAATGAGTACACAAAACATACATCCATTTATCTTGAAGAAAATTGAAAATATGTCTAGCCCTCGGTGGTTCGAACTACCCCTGTCTCGAACATGTTTATGGTCCCAAAGGTGTTCGAATCATACATTATTTATCATAAAGCATCTCATGTGAGAATGTAATAACAATATGTATTTAATTCAGTGATCCATCTGTGGATTAAATATACAAACTAGTTAGATATGCCCCGTAACGTTACATCTATGACGCCTTAGCGACGTCGCGTTTACTAATTGTGAATAACAACCTGTTTTTTAAATTGTGAATGGAATGAGTTTGAAATGTCACATTATAAATAGAACCTTGCATTCGCGCTCATGAAATCTAGATTTTTTTATGTCCCCGCCATTTTAAAATGGGGGGGGGGGGGCATATAGTATCACCGCTGTCCGTACGTCCCGCACAATGGTTTCCGTGCGATATCTTTAGACAAAATTGGTGGATTGGATTCAAATTTCATAGTGAGGTATATAATCATATAATACAGGTCAAGTTTGATTTTGGGGAAAAATCCGCTAATTATTTTGAGAGTAATGCCCCTTTTTCAACTTAATTTTTACATGAAAAATGGTTTCTGTGCGATATCTTTTGAAAACCGCGGTGGATTGAATTCAAATTTTTTACACAGGTATATACTCATAAAATACAGTTCAAGTTTAATTTTAGGTGAAATCTGCTAATTATAATGAGAGTTATGGCCCTTTTTTCAACTTTATTTTTTACTCGTGAAAAGCGTGATCCATGTAGGAGGGATGGATATTGTTATCATTATTTTGTAACCGATTTTCAATAGAATAATAATAATTAAAATAAAGTACGGGTAAAAGATAAATAAAATGTAGATACTATAAAATACGGTAAAACAGATATAAAATGTTTGAAAGTAACTGAAACAAAATGTCATGGCATAAATTGCATAGAATATTTGACAAATGCATATACATTTAGTAATTACATCATACAAAGTGATATGTACAAAAGTATATTTCGTCAAGTAATCTTGTCCATATAATAAACAACCTATAAACCCCATTTTATACAGAGAAAACAGGGTATACATCATTTACCCCATTTCTGCTGTAGGTCATAGGCTGTGGATACTCGTTAGAACCGCTTCATTGAGGCAGTTCTAACAAGCACACACAACCAAAACGAAAAAAAAATATATAAAATTTCATCTGAAAAAAAAAACCACAAAAACATTTTTGAGATATGTAAGAATATTATATGTCACATGTGTAACCATAATTAAAAAAAACTTAATCTCCTTTGAGATCTCCTTTGAGATCAGCGTGAATATTCTGAGAAATCGGAAATAACTTATTGGTTTAGACTCATATTCTAGACAGGTTTTTAATTATATGGACCCCAATTTGATTTATTTCAGTCTTTCAATCGACTGCCTATTCGAAATTCGCAAAATTGCAGTATGTTTCCTCTGGCTTTCTTTGCCGGATCATTACAGGGTCACTGATTAGGCTTTTCTCCGTGTTCACGGAGATGTTGCACTGATGAGTTTGGAGGCCTTCATGCGGACTGAACAAATTATTTGTTTAAATCGCGACGGAAGTAAGGGCGAGGATTGTGGCCACGTAGAATCGATTTAAGACCCCCAGTGGAAATCTTCCACTGACCGTTCCAAGGCGGCTCTTCTGTGGCGATTTATTTATGTTGTTGTTTGTTACTTACTGTGTGTATCACTTGTGTCTTTTAATTTTGGATGGCCATATGGCCATTTTGTGGGAAAGTAACTGTCCATATGGCCTTCCTTTGTTTAGGTTTCCATTATGGTCTGGTCGCTTAATGTTTGTATTGCTTTCCCTTTGGTGTCTTTTATGGATGGAGTAAGTTAATTGTATCAATTCCTGATCTTTGTTTTACTTCTACTTTTTATTAGCCGAAACTACGTAGTATGACCCATCTTCTTTCTTATGAATGTTTTCATTGCTCTTAAAGGAACTCATTTTTGATTTTTAATTAACTTGCTGACTTGTGGAAGACTAGCAAAAGAAGTCTTACAAAGAACTAGCTGTTACCCGACGAGGTTAAACAGCTATTTCTTTCGAAATCATCTTTTGCCCGTCCTTTCGTTTCGTGGTCGTTTGCCCTGAGAGGTTTTGGTTGCCACAGATTTTGCATTTGTGACAACGGAGAATTTTCCGTCGCTGGAGGCAATATATTTTTCACGCTTCCGGTTTTTAGCTCGTCTGTTTTTTGAAAAAAAACTTTCGAGCTATTGTCATCACTCCGGCGTCTGCGTTGTCGTCCTGCGTCGTCCTGCGTCGTTCCAAAAAAACTTAACCTTGGCTATAGCTTAAAAAGTATTAGACCTAGCCTCATGAAACTTCATACACACACTCATCACCACAAGAGCTACATTTTGACCAAGGACCATAACAACATTGTTGATTTTGGCTGAATTATCTCCCTTTTTCCAATTTTTTTCTGAAACACATTTTTTGCTTTCATTTTAATACTATTCACAACAGAGCCTTCAAACTTCACATGAATGTTCTTTGGGACAAGACCTTTTCAGTGATACCACACTTTTTGATCTGTGACCTTGACCTTTGAACTTTGACCTATTTTTCGAAAATTTAACCGAAAACCTTAACCTTGACCATATTTCCAAAAGTATTTGGCCTACTTTCATGAAACTTCATACACATACTCACCATCACAAGAGCTGCATTCCCTACAAGTTTTATAACTCCATCTTGCAATTTGATTTGACTTAGAACTTTTGTTTTCTAAAAGAAACTGCAGACGAGCGTTGGCACCCGCTTGCGGTGCTCTTGTTTACTGTCTTTTAAATATTTTTCAAACAGTTTTCTTTTTTCTTCATCCGACTTACAGTGCACCAGAGCATCATTTACATGGTAGGCGTATTCGTTTTTTATTAGCCTATAGTTGCCTGCATCATGCAATGCACTCCTGTAATCCATGAATTGAAGCTCGGTAACGCTGTAAATCTTCTCTGTAAGTTCTCTTGTACTCTGTGGCCTCCAGTCGACAGCCAATTTCAGAATATTATTTATTGATTCTGCATTGTTATTAGTCCAGTTTCGTTTTCCATTATCCCTCCTACATGGTTCAAAAACATATTGTTTCAACCTGTCTTTTAATTTTTTTTTCTAAATAATTTTCAAATTTGGAATAGCTATCTCCTAAGGACGTTTTTAGATCTTCTACTCTTGATTCAAAATCAAACGTACAGTTGGCATCGGTAATGCCATCTGTGCCAAAGATTTTGTCCATGACAGATTCTCGAACTTGCCGTTCCATCCCAACATTGTTTTGCAAATAATGTTTTACATTGTCCTTTAAATGCTTTGTACACAGAACCCGGATAGCAGACGGGAAAACTTGATCAATGGCTTTAGTTAGAGCCTTCTCATCGTCTGTCCCAAACTCAATGTTATTGGGCAGCCTTAGTTCAACCGCCTGTATGTCACTCTCAAGTTCTATTTTAATATGTTCAAGAAACATTTTGTACGTTCTGTACGTTGCATCTTTGTGCAGTAGGACCGGTCCCAAGAAAATTGGATGATCAGGCAGGTCTATGCTTCGCGAATGTTCCTGATTTTCTTTCTTACTTTCTTTCCTGACTACCCTTTGATTTTTATACACTAGTGTAGTAGGCCGCTGTCCAGTATAGGTCCCCGTGCACCCCCCCCCCCCCCCAAGACAAAATCCCATTGGTCCCAAAATCTTCCTTAGGGTTTACTGGTTACGAAAAAAAATTGCCCCCAAAAATAAAAGCGTTCCCACTATGCATTACGTCACCGTTTCCATGGCAACCCATTATATTTCTAAATAAACTTGGGTATCTTGATACAATCAACCATATCTTGGTTATTATTAAAGATAAATCAACAAAATTGGTACCAAAATGTTTGGGAGACATTGTGCCTTGCTTCGATGTAATGATATGCTAATTAGCTTATTTGCATATCTATGAATATTCATTAAAATAACATTTTTCGGTCAAAAAATACACAAAAATCAAAGAATTTTCGATTTCAAAAGCTAAAACAATAATTTGAACAGTTTCGGTAAAAGTCCCCTAGATGAAATTTATGCGAAATATCAACGACCTGGGCCCTACGGTTTCAGAGATCTTAGAGGATTTTCCTATATAAGTCTATGGAAAACCGGTGGGCCCGGGGCGTTGCCAATTTGGCTCCAGGGCTTTAATTTGAACAATCTTGGCAGCGGTCCACTAGTCAAAGCTGTGTACATGTATCAAAGGCCTGATGCGTTTGGTGCACGTGATTAACATTCTTATTGGTCCAATCGAATGACAGAATCAGAAATCATGCTGTTGTCCACGTGACTATCAGTGATTTGGGGAAACTAAGTTTGTGGTTATTAATAGAAAATTGGCGTAAGTGCTGGACGCTTTGGCAAGCAGTGTATACCCATATCATACGCCGCATACACTGCAGATTCAGCCCCCGTCCATCGGGGCTTGAAGAAATATATGGGCTGCATGATGCTTCCACGCAGAGCTGAAACCGACCCGCACACGATTACTGGTAAACCGCTTAGAGGATCTAAGCCTGCCCAAGCAAAGCGGTGCGAGTCCATGCTTATAAACCCTATTGGTTTCATTGGGCAGCAGGGCTTGAGATTTCATTTCATCTCAATGTCGGAATGTCGGGTAAAAGACTAAAAGTCCGACAAAATTGGAAGCAACGTCTCCAAAATGACCTTTGCAGTGTTGACGGGGACGTTAAACCTCAAATCAAACAATCAAACAAAATCACACTGCAGATTATTCTTCGAAATCTGCTCTCGTACTTCTTCAACCATGTGTTGCGGGTAACTTGTGAATGAGGCGACAGATGGACCAAATCTGGCAAATAGTCAGCAGGGCATTGGATGTCACAGCTATCACAAAAGAAAATTAACAGTGGCGGAGATATACGCAACGTCCTCAAACGCCCGTACTCATCACGAAAACACTCCCATATAATTTTGACGCTTTTAACCCCAATTTTATAATGTAAAAATGGGGTTTACAGGGCTATACATTTCTTTTTTAGCTCATCTGAGCCGAAGGCTGCAGGGGAGCTATTGTGATCGGTCACCGTCGGTCGTCGTCGTCCGTCGGTATGTCCGTCCGTCCATAATTTCTTTAAACGACATCTCCTCCTAAACCACTCAACAGATTATGACCAAACGTGGCAGAAATGATCTTTGGGCGGCCCTCTCTCAAAATAGTTCAAAGAATTCCATTCCATGAAGAACTCTGGTTCCCATGGCAACCAAAAGGGGAAAATTAGAAAAAAAAACTTCAAAAATCTTCTTGTCTGAAACCAGAAGGTCCAGGTCTTTGATATTTGGTATGAAGCTTCATCTAGTGGACCTCTACCAAGATTGTTCAATTTATATCCCTGGGGCAAAAAATGCCCACCCCCACCCCGCACCAGGGCCTATTGGTTTTACATAGGCTTATATAGGGAAAACCTTTAAAAATCGTCTTGTCTGAAACCAGAAGGTCCAGGCCTTTGATGTTTGGTAAGAAGCTTAATCTAGTGGACCTCTACAAAAGTTTTCAAATTATAGCCCTTGGGACAAAACTGCCCCCCCCCCCCCACACACACACACACACCAGGGCCCCCTGGTTTTACATAGGGAAAACCTTCTTGTCTGAAACCAGGAGCCCGGGTCTTTGATATTTGGTATGAACCTTCATCTAGTGGACTTCTTCCAAGACTGTTCAAATTATAGCCCTGAGGCCAAAAATGGCCCCGCCGGTTTTACATAGATTTATATTGGGAAAACTTTTAAAACATCTTCTTGTCTGAAACCAGACGGCCCGGGTCTTTGATATTTGGTATTAAGTCTCATTTTGTGGACCTCTACCAAATTTTTTTTCAAATTTTAGACCTGGCCCAAAACGTTGCCTGCCCGGGCACACACATCAAATCTGTTAGCTCAGGTGAGAGTTATAGGACCATGATGGTCCTCTTGTCTTACTTCTGCTCGAAAACATAGACTGTGGGTACCCGTTAGAACCGGGCCAACAACCTGTGTTTGGACTTTAAATAAGAAAAATATATCACAAAGTCTGAAAAGTAACCATTTTGAAGATATGAAAGAATGTACTTTGTTACATGGCTGTGCTATTATAATGTCTTTGTGTCGCCTTTGATGCGAATTTGTTTAAACGTCATTGCCTAGTGACAGCTTCTAGTTTCTTGTTATGCAAAAATTCACTGAAACAAAAACCTTTTTTACGTAACTCATATTAAATAAAAAGATTCACAGGTATTGAATATAATTAAAACGACTTTAAACCATAATTTTTGCAATAAAAAGTGTTCATCACACGCACATCTTTTTACTTGACAATGCCACTATATGTGATTTAGGCAATAATCATCATCCGGACAGCAAGCAGTGTAGAGCCGTATGAGGTGAGTTACCACACTTTTCTGTGCCGGTCTACTTGATAAATTAAATAGCTCGGACGCGCGTTTTTCACGAGTCGATAATAGAAGCGAATCGCGCGATTACATGTAGGCTTAATTGATTTTTTATGCCCCCGCAATTCGAATAATGGTGGAAAGGCATATAGCGTTGCCCATGTCTGTCCGTCCGTCCGTCCGTTCGTTCGTTCGTTGGTTCGTCCGTCCGAAACTTAAACGCAGTCAACAGGGTGGCCACGCACTCTGGAAAACAGGGAAAATGGTGAAAAAAAATCCCTGCAGGGAAAAATCAGGGAATTTGAAATTTTGCTGAAAATCCGGGAAAAATCAGGGAATTTCAAATAATCTTACCTTTGTAGGGTCAAAATGTTCAAATTTTATAGCTGTTCAGATGTGGCTACTGGTGGTTTCTTTCTTTCATATGCTTCAACTACCTTCAGATCTAATCTTACTTAAAGAGGTGGAGTACGTGTTTGCTATTTATTCTGTTTTTTCTTTTTCTCATTCCGAAGTGGACAGTTTATTGCAATCTCAATGTCTGTCATTAAATTTTGATGCAAAAATTACATCAGTGCAGTTAGAAGCCAAACCTGAATTGAGCAACCGTTGCCCCAGAGCTCAAGTAGAAGTATGCATGCACCAATATCATATTCTTAAGAATATATCAAGAATAACAATGACTATAACAAGGGATATAATTGGGGTGTTTTACCATACCATTATGGTTGTATGTAGTGCTGTGTACATACAGCTATTCTGTGGTTCACAAAAAACAGAGTCCATAATATTAGGTTCATGCTTCTGTTGGGATCATTTGCTGCTGAGAAATTCACATGTAGTTAGTATGATACCTGGATCAGGGCATTCGCTTTATCCTGTTCTTGCCCCAGGGTCCAGCTTGTGGAAGGGACTAAGGGTCATGGCAGGAGCATCTACGCAGTTTTTAAGAATGGCCTAAGACAGTCTACCATGTAATCAAAAAAAAAAAAAAAAAAAAAAAAAAAAGCCCTACTGTTTTAATAAATTGGAGTTGAAGAATCGGCTACAAGGGGAGGTTGGAGGCCATATATTTTACCAGTTTTGATTTTGACTACCATGAAAGTAATCATCTTTTAGATAAAATTTCATTTAATTAAGAATATTACGACAGCATTGTGTATAAACATGTCACTTGACAGCATTTGAATCAGTATATGACTTCTAAAAGTAGGGGCCATTGCGATAATATCAAGGATTTTAATCAGGGAAAATCAAATCAAATCAGTGAAAAATCGGGGAAAAATCAGGGAATTTGATTGCTAAAAATGTGTGGCCACCCTGAGTCAATAACTTTCTTATTTCTGGATGGATTTTGAAATTACTTTGTATAAATGTTAACCATCATGAGACGATGTGTCTCTTGTCACAGCGATAACATACAATAATACCTCATTGAGGCTGTTTCAAGTGTTCAAATACAATATTTTTATCTATCTATCTATCTAGGTTTACTACAACACCCCCTGACGAGGATTACGTGTAGGTGATTGCGCGCCGTGAAGAAAAAGATAGAGTGAATAGTGAGAATAAAAGTGCAATAGTGAGATGAATAAAAACAGATGACATTTTATTATTATTTTCAATCAAGAAGAGAAATACACATATATAAAAAGGATTCTGCGGTATCCTGTGGTATCCTGCTGTATCCTGCGGTAATCAGACTGACCGGATCAACCCAACATGCATTAGTTGTCGATAATATGCAGGTGCAGCTGTGGAAAATTGTATATTGAAAGAGTTGCCGGCAGTGGTGCAAAATTGAAATAAAAATGAGGCAAAGCTGTTGTCTGAATTGAACATGTTGAAAGGGATAAACTACATTTCCAGGCTAAGCATACATTGAGCCTCATTACATTAATGTAGTGTAAAATATCTCTTGATTCACCGTCTATCATCGACACCGGAAATAGAATCCCGGTGAATCGATACAAAGCGAAAGTAGGCATTGAGCACGGTGAGTGTAGCCTTTATTCCTGATCTATTTTCTGCAAGTGCAGGGTAAATTGATTTCCTTAAAATATCAGAGGGATTTCTGCAACATTTGATACGTTTTTCGAAGCTGTATGTTTCGATTTAAAGTCAAGAACACAAGTTTATCGATGCTTGGTACTGAGTGAAGACCAGCATTTTCGAAAATCGGTTTCAGATTTTATAATTTCTTGATTTATTTCCGCTTAAACTTTCTTTTACCTGTTTCCGTTTATAATGGGTAGTAAATGAAAACTTTCAGTGGTCATGATTTTATCATGCACTAAGCGTATTTATTAAAAACTAAAAATCCATGTGTACGGCGTTTAGTTGTTTACAACCAGATAGCTGTACGGAATATAGTCAAAAAAAGTGTACGGCGAATAGGAATGGCTACTCCTTTATTCAGAATCAGAAATGTTACTGGTGACACGTCAAATGACATTCATACACCAGGACCTGACTCAGAATCAGAATTGTTACTGGTGATACGTCAAATGACATTCATACACCAGGACCTGTGATGTGGGAAGTTAGTCCCTAGCTCTAACCAAAGAGGTAAATTTAGCCACACAATCATCACCACCTTCAGCTGTCGAAATTATCGAATCGGGAAGGGATTCCAATCTCTAATGGTTCTGGGGAAGAACCACTCTTTATAAATGTCAGTTCTTGCAGTGAGGGTCTGAAACGCCAACGAATGGTGTGTCTAGCTGGGGGAACAAGGTCATCTGTTGGAATCTGTTTGTATAAAAGGATTAGCCTACGGTCTTTTCTCCTTTTCTTGAGAGACTCCCATTTTAATTTTCCATGTATTCCAGTCATGCTCCCAGTTTCAAAGCAGTAATTGCCTCTTGCAAATCTAGCAGCTCTATTCTGAACTTTCTCAATTTCATCGTTAAGGACCACTCCACTGGGGTCCCAGATACAACTACCATATTCCAAGTTTGGGCGAACAAGACCTTTATATACTGCCTCTTTTACATCCTGAGGGCACTGATGAAGATTTCGCCTCAGGAAAGCAAGCGTTCTATTTGCCTTAGTACACATGTTGCTTGTATGAGTATTCCATCTCAAGTTGTGTGAGATTGTCACTCCAAGGTATTTAATGGAGTCCACATTCCCGAGGACCGTTCCCTCTAAGGTGTAAGAAGCCTCAACTTTATTAGATCTCTTCCTACTTATCTGCATAATATTGCATTAAACTGGTTGAAATCTCATGCCCCATTTTCGGGCCCAACATCCTAATCTATCTAAGACAGCCTGAAGTTTCAACGAGTCATCTGTATCTCTAATTTCCCGGTAACAAACACAATCATTTGCGAACAGTCTTATTTCTGAGTCAATGTCAGTGGAAATATCATTGATGTACAGGGAAAACAAAAGTGGACCAAGAACGGTCCCTTGCGGGACTCCAGACAAAACTGGAGCCCACTCTGAAGATTCACCATTAACAACAACCCTCTGTTTTCTGAATCAAAGAAAGGAACCTGTGATGGGAAGTTAGTCCCTAGCTCTCATTAAAGAGGTAAACCTAGATACACAATCCTCAGCATCTTCAGCTGCTGAAATAATCGAATCGGGATCGGCATTCCAATCTGTAATAGTTCGGGGGAAGTATGATTCTTAATAAATGTCAGTTTTTGCAGTAAGGGTCTGAATCTCCATTCCAATGAATGATGATTACATTTAACGGGTTGAAATCTCATGTCCCATTTTCGGGCCCAACATCCGGATCTATCTATATCATTCTGAAGTTTCAGTGAACCATCTGGATCTCTAATTTCCTGGTCGCAAACACAGTCGTCTGCGAACAGTCTCATTGCAAAGTCAGTGTCAGTGGAAACAACACTGATGTACAGGGAGAATAACAGTGGACCAAGAACAGTCCCTTGTGAGACTCCAGAAAAAACTGGTGCCCACTCTGAAGATTCACCATTAACAACAACGCGGTTTTCTGTAGCAAAGAATGGAATCTATCCATATGAGAGTATTTCCCCCAATGCGATAACCAAATAACTTAGATTTAAGTAGTTCATGTGGTGTAGTGTCAAAAGCTTTCTCGAAGTCCAGAATAAATGTGTCTACCTGTCCACCTTTGTCCAAGATATTTGCCCAATCATTAACAATTGTTCTCAACTGAGTTTCGCAACTATGCCTTTTCTTTAATGCATGTTATCTTTCTGACAAAAGCTTATGTTCATCCAAGTGGGCCATGATGTTTGAGCAGACTATATGTTCCAGCAATTTACACAGAACACAATTCAGAGACATAGGGTGATAATTATGATTAAGAGCCCTATCTCTTTTTTTGAAGAGTGGACAAATGTTCGCTTTGTGTCATTCTTTTGGGATTTCACCCATATCAAGAGACTGTTAAAAAGGTGGACAAAAACTGTATCTAACTCGTTTGCTAGTTCCTTCAGGAATCTAGGATGTTGCTAATCAGGCTCTAAAGCTTTAGTGGGGTTTAAGCCTTTAAGTAACTTGATCACTCCTGCCTATGACACAACAATAGTATCCATAAATGGGGCCGATCTTCTTGTCAATGGAACCTCCGTGAACTCAGTTTTATTAAACGCATCATTGAATTGACCAACTAGTTCCCCTGCCCTTTCAGAGTCTGATTCAGCAACCCCGTTCCCTCCACTTTTATTAAGGGGCGGGGTACCTTGTCTGTCTTCTCTGACTATTGATATATCTGTAGAAAATACAGGTGGAGGGAATGATCCGGAATCGATACAATCATTATCAACCCACAGCGCCCATCAGAAACACCAAAGTGAAAGAACCACAAACATGAAAGAACAAACCTCAACGGAAACACCAATAGCGGAGAGCCAAAATGACAGCCACCCCTCCCCTACCCCACAAAACGGCCAAATGGCCATCCACAATAAAATAATATAAGCGACACAAACACCCAAAGACAAACCATAACAAAAATAACCGCGACAGAAGAACCTCTTTGATTTGCCTTTACATCACCTAATGAGTTATTCACAAACAAATAATGCTGATTTTTTATATATATCAGTCTTGATATCACGTCTCAAGTTTTCCAATTTTGTCCGGAGTTTACCACTTCCCGTCTTTTTTCCATGTGCATGAATCTTATTTCTTCTGCGAAAGAGGAAAAGCATTTATTTTATTCTTTATTGCTAAAAGCCAATGATGGACAACTTCGTTTCCCCCCACTTTTAAGGGTATATATCGTCAGGTCAGCGCAATAGGGTTGTAACTTCATTTTTCAGAATTTTTCAGTTACGACAAAAAACTGTCTTATTTTTTCCCAAGTCATTGTTCTGTATGAAATCTGGTTGTGTTGGGTATAAAGTTTATTAACTAAAGTAGAATGAATAATTTTAACTTATTTTAATTTTTAAAAGAGATATTTGTAACTATTTGAGATACAACCTTTTGCCCTCTGAAATGTTGCATAAATGTTCAAGGTGACTCAGCGCAAAACACTTGTAACTTGAGTTACAACTGTTTTGCACTATAAAATGATAAAAAATATCACACATAATTGTCATTGGAAAACAGATGTATCTTTGAGAGTCTTTCTTTCATACACTGTTTACATTGTGCCGATTGAATGGCAAACAATGAATACCCAGAACAGAATGAAAAGGAGCAATTTGTTATGGGTCAACACTGATTGAAGACATCTGCTTGTCTGAAAAGTTATGATCATTATGATAAAACATTTAAAAATCAAAGGCAGAGAAAAAACTGCAGAATGATGCACAATCTTAACAGTGTCTTTGTTGTTTGAATAATTAAGCATTAATTAAAAAGTCTGCTGTATGCACAACAAACAGAAAGAAATCCGAAGGACTTCCATGACAACACAAATCTCACCTGAATACCTTACTGTCTGAGAAGACCAGATCTTGCTGCTCACTCCAAGTTGTAGATGAAGCAAAAAAGCTATTAATGCATAGTTTCCCAACATACAGATTGTATTGATCAGTATAAATGCATAATAAAAGTATGTAAAAGAACTTTTCCTAAATAGTATACATAACAACCAAACAACTAAATCAAGGGTAAAATTACATACTTCAAATAGTGCAAAGAGAGTACACTGATCCTCATCAGACTGCTTGATTAGTATGGGTCTATTTTTGTTAACTGCTAAACATTTAGGAGCATTATGATATAACACATTTTTTTAATTTCAATAACATTTCATGTAAAAAAGAAAACAAGTAAGACAAGTAAGACAAGAATAGTGTACCGTAAAATCCTAAAAAATCAGACCCCTTGAGAACTTGATATAACAAATTTCTTATACAGTCCAACAAGGAGTAGAAAAGGTGCAGACTGAATGTCAAACAGTGTAGACCCTGATCAGACTGCTCCTTCGTGATCAGTCTGATCTGGGTCGGCACTTTGCTAAGGCCTATAGGATCATTACGGTTATCTGTCTGAGCGTATCATGACACAGATCAGAATGATATTCTCAGACAATTCATCTTCAAATCTAGCCCCGCAGAAATTTCACTGAACCTGGATTTGCAGTGTATACAAAATGTTTTGATATATATATATATTGAAAGCAGAGACTTTCTACATTTAGAATCTGCTTGATGCCATCTTGTCACCCATTTGCATTTCCAAGAAATTAGGATGGCCGAAAGAATAGAAAAATTCAAACTATGTACTTAATACAGTTTTAACTGCAAACCTACATAAGACATCAAATATTATTTTTCATTTTAGGCGATTTTTAGATTTTTCCTCTTGAGTGTTGTATATTTTAACATTCCGTGGTGTTGTTTATGTTACAAAATATTAAGTGCCCCACAAAATCTTCATTCACCATCAGTTGTTTAACTGGTGTGTTTGCCACTGGACATTTTTGTCTGACTGTTATATGTATTAAAATACACACATTAAAGCTATTCAAAACTGCTGTTTATAAAAGTTCTTTATATATATTGAGTTTTGTGAGTTATGCTATATTTAACAAAGTAACCCCCATACAGGAAAATATACAAAAAGGCAACACTTATGTTAATTGTCCTCAACATTTTCAAATTTTTAACATATTCATGGTCTCATGAATTTGTTACATAGTCATGGTTCACGGTTTTATGTTGAAATACTTACTGCAATGCTGACTTTAGGAATTACAATATCAATTTACCAAAAATAATGTATATAACAAGTGAACCTCAGCACGGTCAATGTTTTCGTTTGGTGTTTACCGGTACATTATTCATTTCGTTAATGTTACTTTTTCCAAATTAGACTCATTTGAATAGAAATTGGTATGCAGACCGAAACACTAAACTCTTTTTGTTGAAAAAGTATTAAAACCTCAGTTTACCATAGTATTCACTATAGTCAATTGTGTTATGCTTCTACTTTCATTACATGAATTAAACTTTTACATTCTCGGAGAATTCTAATATTGTGTTGAAAAAAAGTATAATGATTATGATGATACATCTTAGTTTTAAAATACCGGTATGTCTTTTCAAACAGCATATTTTAATTCAGCCCTAATTCTGCGCAAATAGAACATATATGACTGAATAAGACTTCAGATTGCTTTCTATACATGTTCAGAGATATTCTAATACTGCTTTGGGAACTGACATAGAATCATACGCTGATGACTGTATCATCTGTATTCAAATCTAATTTTAACTATATCCACATTATAGATTTTGTTTGATTTGAGGTTTAACGTCCCCGTCAAAGTGTAATGTAAATATAAAACATTGTGTAATATAAAATATTGCATAAAATATATCGCCATAATTTGCAAGCAGCAAGTTTACTCACATGGAAGGATAAAAGTTTGTAGACCACAATAAAAAGCACAACATCATTTTTAATTTTATATCTTAATGCCAACTGCTAGTTTAAATATTTACAGACTGCTTAAGCATGCTTCACAGAAATGTTATTGTGATACTAATATTTGAAATTTAACAAGGTTTGTTATTAATATTATGTTTGATACTGCACTGAAGGGCGAGAGATTACAGCTCATCAACTCCGGAGTACAAGCCTTTAATAGTTTTACTATTGACCGTCCAAACTTCCCAAGTCAGACGTTCTATTGCAGTGTCTTATAAGTTAATTAGCTTTGTGCCATTGGTTCATGTTTCATCTGTTATTGTGGGTGCCTCTGTGTCATTTTCTTTAGATGACTTCAGATGGCTGCCATCTTTGATCGCGGCCATACCAAAGTGACATTTTCTTATTTGTTCATATAATTTTCTAAACTCAATTGCTGTCTCTTTAGATATTTTCATTTGTTGTTCTGACTAAATACATACATAAGGGCACTCCAGAAATTGTTCTTTGTCATTCTAACTGGGTCTCTAAAGTGCACTTTTGCAGCAAAGATAATTTTATTTCAAGTATTAATGTAATTTAAACTATCAAGCAGACTAGTTTTGAAATCTTTACAGTGTTCCCTTATTCTGAAATGCACTTGGGTAGTCTTCTTATAGTATCTGGATGCGGTATGTTGTGTGGTTGATAACATGCATGTATTGGGACACCATGAAAACAATTGACATCCCAACAGGTTAGAGAGATTAATTTCATGGATAAGGTGAACCCATGACCATCTTCTGCTTTGATACTTTTCATTGTAAAATGGTAAACTGTCATGAGCTCAGAGTTCAGAAAACTCGCCTAATCAGTAAAATCTATAAGGTAACGTAAATAACAGTGTCTTCACTTTAGGTACACTGTCAAAACCTGTTATCTCTCTTAAACAATCAACACAATGCCACACAATGCTTTAGTATTTCACTCTTTTTAACATTACAGACAATGGCATGCGATTTTCTCTCTGCAATAATGGTTCTTGTGGCAAGGGATAGACTTGTTTTGATATTTTTTCATTCTAAATAATCGTAAAATGTCTTCCAATTGACTCAGATATGTTCATCGAGAATTTCATCATTCTGTTTCCAAGATAAAATAACTGGACATTAGAGACTTTTTAGCTTTGCAGAATAACATTTTGAAGAGGATGTTACCTTTACAGGAGCGATGTTTGCCTTGTGATTTGCATGTTTTGGGCTTTCAAGACCTGCTTCATTTGCATCAAACAATATTTCAGCTTAAATCTGTTGATCCACTAAAGTAATGTGTGTATAAAATTGAATAGCCTTCGTGCATACGGTATCATATCATATCCCACAGCTCATAAAATACCATATGGCAAATATTAAATGTTTGTGCTAAATTTGTAGTCTTCAAGCTTCACCTTTTTGCAGGTTATGTATAGATGGAAAATGAATCAAAATATGCAAAAAAGTGATTTTTGCAAAAAATGCTAGTTACAACCCTATTGCGCTAACCTGACGATATGCTTTCCCCGACCAACGGATCATGAAGAAATCTATCTATCTATCTATCTATCTATCTATCTATCTATCTATCTATCTATCTATCTATCTATCTATCTATCTATCTATCTATCTACTGCGATTGGCCGGCCTCGGGAGCTCAGTCGGATGTACGTCTGACTGGTGATCAGGAGGACGTGGATTTGATACGTGCCGGGGTCTGCAACACTCTGTCGTGGGGATTGAGCATGAAATCTTTTCTATGGCCATTCTCTCCCTCATTGTCACCCTTCCGCTGATTCAAGAAGAGTAACCGCTTACATATAAGCCTGCACGGTAAAAGTGTGGATAGGTAAACTGTTCGGAAGACAATGACCTAAATAGTGTTGACTGGGCCGTTGAACTGCCCTAAAAACAACTGCTGCGATCGGACACATTTGACCATTACTCTCGGGTGTACATTACACATACTCCAGAGTTGCAGGGTGAAAGCATACACAGTAATTATGCATCTTTTGCCATGTCACCCCCAATGAGGAACATTGTCGGGGCTATCACACAACCTTGCTTGACTCCATTTGTCACAGGAATTGGATCTGAGAGATTACATTACATGATTAGTTTAAGCAATGCATTATTAGTGACCGTATATAGTTAACTAATAAACTAATGTTTAAACTCATCATGTAATTACGCAAATATCTCTAACTTGCATAGGAGATGATTCTCCCTGCACGGGGGTAGAGGGCTCCAGTTAACGTCTCGATCTGATAGACGGTGCAGTTTGGGGCATTTATCCCGGCAAATGATACCAGTGTAGCATGTTTGGACACCGTAACTTTATTACCGCTGCAACTAATCGAACCGCAGAACTTAGAGAAAGTAGTGCGAGTGGGACTGGCCATGCACCTTTATTCTGTTGTATTCATAGAGCGAAAAGTTTTTAGATGTCATTTCATCTCAAAATGTTGACATTTTAAGTCTCGTTATATAGTGTAATCACTCGTAAAGCATGGCCTAAAGGTGTCTTAAGGATTTTAAGTGCATAACCGCCATCTACTCCTTACGAGTCTTCCACGCGTGTATATTTGAACAGCCGTGATTTCAAAATTCGCACTTCTTTTAACCCACAATAACGCCTCTATGGCAAAATATGGTCTTAAAACTATACATAGTCATTAGTTCCTAACTAACATTACTATATTGTGATGGGTTCTTGCTAATATGACGAGAGAATAGGTGAAAATTGTTGAAGTGTGTTTATAAAATTCTGATGACACTGGATAAAGATGTTGTGACAGGCAGGTGAATCAATTGATTTAGCCCCAGTTCTTGTCGGTCATTGTTTACATTTCGAAGCAGCATGTTCGACAAAATATAACACCCGACTTTGACAGGACATACATGCAGAGCAGTACAGTCCTCGAGGATGTGAGAGAAGCATCGGAAGGTCGGTCGGTATACTTTTAAAATGTCATCAGCTATAAACATGGAACTATTCGCCGTACACTTTCGTTTACGCTAATTTGCAACAAGCCGTACACCACACTACTATTCGCCGTACAACAGGTAATTTACGTTTAGGCAAACATTTGTGTTGAAAAGTAGAAGTAAAACAAAGATCAGGAATTGATACAATTAACTTACTCCACCCATAAAAGACACCAAAGGGAAAGAAACACAAACATTAAGCGACCAGACCACAATGGAAACCTAAACAAAGGAAGGCCATAAGGACAGTTACTTTCCCACAAAATGGCCATATGGTCATCCGAAACCAAAAGACACAAGCGACACACACAGCAAGCAACAAACAACAACATAAAATAAATCGCCACAGAAGAGCCGCCCTGGAACGGCCAGTGGAAGATTTCCACTGGGGGGCTTAAATCGATTTTACGTGGCCACAATCCTCGCCCTTACTTCCGTCGCGATTTAGACAAATAATTTGTTCAGTCCGCATGAAGGCCTCCTAACTCATCAGTGCAACATCTCCGTGAACACAAAAATCAAAGAACCACAGAGGTGAGACAACGGTGAGGACTCGACAGCAAGAAACCACTGAAATGCTGGAGCAAAAGAAAACCAACAGTTAGACTCCGATGAGCCCGACCAGAGACAGAGCATCAGGCACCAACCAGTACAACAAAGTACAATTTGAGGCGACTTTCTTTTGCATTTTTTTTTCCATCATTGTTCTTTCTGATTAATTGAAAAAACTTCAGTAGAAAGGCATAAACATTAAACAAAACAACAACGAACTTGCCAAATCTATTTTGTTTACGGTACCAGCTGTCGAATATTCGGTCTGTAATTGCACAATTGTGCGTTTTATAAGAAAGCACTTCTCGTGGCAGCAGCAAATTATGTCCACTACTGATATTTGATAACAGTAATAACCTAACGCTTACAAGCAGTACAATAATCCATTTTCAAGAGGCACTCCTTCACCTGCAGCTATTACTTTCGATTCATCGGGATTCTATTTCCGGTGTAGATGATAGACGGTGTGATTGGAGCCTGATTGCTCAGTGGTTAGTGCACTCTGATGCTTGAAGTGCCCCTCAATGTGCAAACCTTGAACATGTTCAACTGGAATAACTTTTGAACCATTTGAGATAGAGCCTTCATATTTGGCATGCATATTCCTTGTAACAGTGTCTTCCCATCCATACAAACGGTTGACATATGATCTCGACATTTGACCTACATTATCATAACTTCTCTAGCATTTGAGATGGGGCCTTCATATTTGGCATGTTGGTTCTTTTTGACAAGGGCTTCACATTCATACCGTAAATTGACCTGTGACCGTTGAACTTATTTGTAATAACTTTTGAATCATTTGAGATAGATCATTCATATTCGTCATATATGTTCCTTGCGACGAGGACTTCCCACCCATACAAAATGTGACATTGACCTTTGACCTACTTTGTCACAACTTTTGAACTATTTGAGATAGAACCTTTGTTATCATATTTGTATGTATGTTCCTTGTGACAAGGGCCTCCAACCTGTACAATACTTTTGAGTTGTGACCTTAACCTGTGACATAGTTTATCATTACTTTTGAACCATTTGGGATAGAGCCATAATATTTGGCATGGGTGGGAAGCCTTCTGACAAAGGCTTCCCACCCATATAAAAATGACCTATGACTTTGATCGTTAACCTACTTCGTCACAACTTTTGAATCATTTGCGAAAGAGCCTTCATATTTGGCATGTCAATTCCTTATGTCAATTCCTTGTGACAAGATCTTCCCAAACATACAAAAAAACTGACCCCTGACCTTGACCTAATTTATCAAAACTGTTAAACCTTTTGCAATTGAGCCTTCATATTTGGCATGTAGGTTTCTAGTGACAATTCAAGCCCTACCACCCGGTCACCAGAACTAAAAAATATACAATCCTTAAAATACATCTACGGTCATTCTCTCCCTTCCGCTGATTCGAGAAGGGCAGTTGTCAGTTTCTGGCGAAAGAATGTACACTGTACTGGTTAACCGCTTACGTATAAGCCTGCCCAGAAAACTGTTGATAGGTAAACTGACCGGCTCAAAATGACCTAAATAGTGTTGACTGGGCCATAAAACTCCAATACAAACAAACAAACTTAAAATACTTCTACTCCTAAATATTTGAAAAATTTTCACATTACTGATTTGTGTGTCATTTTCATCAAACATTGCTCAAACCATCCACCCCACCTTCTTTTGCCTACTATTTTATTACTACAATAAGGATTAGTCGAGCGATCCAGGGCCAACATGAATCCTTTTTTTTTTTTTTTTTTTTTTTTCGTTTCTCGCCTTTCATACTCATTTTGTCGCATTAAATATATATATCGCAATCGGAAAGTTTTAGCCCTCTCCGGCGATTTCTCCAGCAAAATAGAAGTGGAGGCAATGATCAGGAATCAATTTAATTAACCCACATCCTCAATCAGATACACCAAGGGAAAGAAACGCAAACATTAAATAACTAGAACCTAATGGAAACATCAAGCCAATAGGACAGTTACTTTCCAACAAAATGGCCAATTGGCTATCCTGAACAAAAGATTAAGCGATACAGTCACTCCAAGAAAAAACATAACACAAATAAACCAGAATCAGAATTGTTACTGGTGACACGTCAAATGACATTCATGCACCAGGACCTGTGATGTGGGAAGTTAGTCCCTAGCTCTAACCAAATAGGTAAATTTAGCTACACAATCATCAGCACCTTCAGCTGTCGAAATAATCGAATCGGGAAGGGCATTCCAATCTCTAATGGTTCTTGGGAAGAACAACTCTTTATAAATGTCAGTTCTTGCAGTAAAAGTCTGAAACGCCAACGAATGGTGATTTCTACTGTGTCTAGCTTGGGGAACAACGCCATCTGTTGGAATGCTGGCAGCACCCGTTAGACCTTTGTATAAAATGATTAGCCTACTGTCTGTTCTCCTTTTCTTGAGAGACTCCCATTTTAATTTTCTAAGTATTCTAGAGTAGTATTCACAATGGGGTTTCTGGAACAACCCCACACTGTGGGGCCGACCCCACCCCCGGGTAGGCCCCACCGAGTGGGGACATTTTTTTTTTCATCCCCGCAACACTGTGGGGCCCACCCAAACCCCGGCCCCACCGAGAGGGGATGCAATAGAATAAAATATTTGTTTGCCTGTCGTATCGCATGTGCAGTACACTCTGGCTGCCACTAGGTTATGGCAATCAGCCATGAAAGGTCCATTTAGCCTTTTAAGCCTCCCACTCTATTTTGGCAGAAAGAAATGCTTTTTTTTGGCAAATTAAGCCTCCCAGCAGATTTATCAAAAAATTTAATTTACAAAATTAAGCCTTCCAACCCCAACACATTTTTTTGCGACACATGTCGCCACATCGCAACACTAGTAGCGCATGTTAACAACCCAGCAGGGGGGTGAATGAACTTTTTGTTTGCAGCCACCTGGGCCTTGCAAACGTCAACTGATGATGGTTAAAATTTCTTCCAAGGAAAATCAAATTCCATCCATTCATCAGAACGTTATTGTCTAGACACGAAGAATTACCCTTTGTTTTACGTTTGACTTCTGAGTATGACCTTGATCCTTCAGATACAGACCTTGGTTGTGCACGGGACCCACCGTGCATGTATCATGGTGGCTTACATTTCTGCCAAGTTATTTCGAAACCCATTTAGAAATAAGAAAGTTATTGACCAGGTAAAAAAAGACATTTTGTGAGGTGGGGGTGGGGATGTGACCTCTAAGAAACACTTTGGCCTTAGAGGTAGAGACGTGGGTCTCGAGTGCGACACGTTGTTTCGTGACGGTTAACATTTCAACCAAGTAATTTTTGAAAGTAAATCGAAAAATAAGTTATTGACAGGACTAGCGAAAAGGCCCCTTTTTAGCTCACCAGAGTCGAATGCCCCTGGGGCTGTGGTCCGTCGTTCGTCCTCGTTAGCGTCTGCGTCAACATTTTCAAACGACATCTCCTCTGAAACTAGCTTGCAACTTGAAACCAAATTACATGTGGATCCTCTGTAGTGAGGGGGTACGAAAGTCTGTTCGTGAGGACTGGTTCACCCATGTATGGTAAAAACTTTTAAAATCTTCTTCTAAGGAACCGAATGGCCGATGACCTTAAAACTTTGTATGCAGCCCTACAAAGTTTGTTCAAATGATAACCTTTGGTTGACCATAACTTGTTTTACGTCATGATCAAATTTGGTCACTTAGACATTTGTATGGAAAATGGTAAAACAGTGGATTTTTTTCTGTGTGCATGGAAGCTTGTGGCATTAGAAATGATATTTGTAATCAGCTGAATGGAAGTTTATCAATTCCAAAGGTCAAGATCATTTATTGGCCTTTGTCCTGTACGGCTCAGATTCAGTATTTTTTATCTTCTTCTTCACTTAAACTGCTGGGTTGATTGAAACCAAATTACACGTGGCGCCTCAATGAGAAAGGGGGGAACAAAACTTTGTATGTAAAAACTGGGTCACGTGACAATTATGTCGCCATAACCATATATGGTAAAATTTTTAAAAATAATCTTCTCAAGAACCAAATATCCGATAACCATGACATTGGTATGCAGCATCGGGGAATCGGGACCTACCAAGTTTGTTCAGATGATGACCATTGGTTGACCCTGACCTTTTTATTCAAGGTCAGATTTGGTCACTGAGACATTTGTATGGAAAAGAAAGCAAAACAGTGGATATTTCTCATTGCCTGGTAGCCTGTGGCATCAGAAATAATATTTGCAGTCAGCTGAATGGAAAGTAGAAGTAAAACAAAGATCAGGAATTGATACAATTAACTTACTCCACCCATAAAAGACACCAAAGGGAAAGAAATACAAACATTAAGCGACCAGACCATAATGGAAACCTAAACAAAGGAAGGCCATAAGGACAGTTACTTTCCCACAAAATGGCCATATGGCCATCCAAAATTAAAAGACACAAGTGATACACACAGTAAGTAACAAACAACAACATAAATAAATCGCCGCAGAAGAGCCGCCTTGGAACGGTCAGTGGAAGATTTCCACTGGGGGACTTAAATCGATTTTACGTGGCCACAATCCTCGCCCAAACTTCCGTCGCGATTTAGACAAATAATTTCTTCAGTCCGCATGAAGGCCTCCTAAATCATCAGTGCAACATCTCCGTGAACACAAAAATCAAAGAACCACAGAGGTGAGACAACGGTGAGGACTCGACAGCAAGAAACCACTGAAATGCTGGAGCAAAAGAAAACCAACAGTTAACCGATGAGCCCGACCAGAGACAGAGCATCAGGCACCAACCAACATTATCTCTCTAATTCTCAATAAGCCTTTACGTTGGAGCCGTCATAGAATCTGAGGCCTGACCCACCGGCGTGCAATTAAAGAGGGAAGCAAAGTTGCCAACCGTGATTGGGTTAACTACCATGCATGCAGTCTGTCGTATAATATCCATGTTGTACCCAATCTTTTTATATCGAAGAATGATTTTACGAAATTGGGTGCTGAAGTCATTGCGGTTATATATTTTTCTGAATTTATATACTAAGTCACCATAAAATTCGGGTTCCGATAGACCTTGTTGCAGAAGAGATTTAAGTCCAATATTGAATTTTGAAATTAAATCAGAATGGCGTCTATAAAATTTTGAAAAGGCTTTGCGTAGTTTATGGTACCGATAACCCTGATTAAGGAGTTTAGCCGTTAATAATTTATTACGAGTGTTGAAGTCAGTTACATGACTACACACTCTAGCAAATCGAATTAATTGCGAAATATAAACGCCATAGGATAGCGCACGAGGAACATCACCATCCAAAAAAGGAAACTTTACAATCTCAAAATTAAAGTCATCGCGTTTATCATAAATTTTGCACGAAACAAATCCATCTACAATAGATAGATGTAAATCCAAAAACGGGGCCTCGGTATCAGAAGAATTTGCTTTATTTAACTGAAGTTCTAGGGGGTAAATCCGACTGATTAAACCATCAAAATAGGTATTATCAATATTTAATAAATCATCTAAATATCTAGAAGTAGAGCTAAAAACTTCAATAATTTCAGATTGGTTATCAATGGAAAGCGACAAAATGAAGTCTCTTTCATAACAATACAAGAACAGATCAGCCACAAGAGGTGCGCAATTAGTACCCATCGGAATACCCACAATTTTTTTTTTTTTGTCTAAATAACTTAGTACCGAATCTAATATAAATATTGTCAAGTAGAAAGGTGAGGGCATCACACACTTTCTGACATGACCAAAGTGTATAATTCTTATGCTCTTTAGAAGTGAAAAATGCATTTCTGACATTACATGCAAGATAGAGAGAATCTTTTCTGTGAAAAGCCCATTCAATTAAATCATTAAGCTTTTCTTTTATAAGATTATGAGGAAGTGTAGTGTAAAGAGTGGAAAAATCGTAGGTAGACAGACTAGAAGCACGAACATGTCTAGATTTCAATTTATTTAAAACATCATTCGAATTTTTTATAGACCAAAACAGATTTCTTCCTGATCTTTCAAAGACTTTATCACAATATTTAATTACATGCGTTTATTAATTTCAAAAGTCATGGTCATTTACTGGCCTTTGTCCTTGATGCCTGAGATTCATTTTTTATCCTCTTCTCCACTTAAAACTTGTGAGTTGATTGAAACCAAATTACATGTGGAGCCACCATGGGTAGGCGGAATGAAGTTTGGTTTTAGAAGTAGGTCACGTGACCAGTATGGCCGCCATGCTCATATATAGTAAACATTTTTGAAAGTTTTCTTATCAGGGACCCAATGGTTGATGACCTTGAAATTTGGTATGTAGCACCGGGGACTTTGGGCCCTACCAAATCTGTTCAAATGGTGACCTACGGTTGACCTTGACCTGTTTTACGTCATGGTCAAAATTGGTCACTTAGACATTTGTATGGAAAATGGCAAAACAGTGGATTTCACTGATTTTAAAAAGTCCATCAAAAATATAAAAAGTATTGATCGAATAAGAAAAAATACCTTTTTAACCAGTGCACATTAAGTATGGCCTTGACCTTCGAGGTATCGACCTGGATCCCATGACTCGCACTTGCATGCATCCCGAAGATGGTAGGCATACAGATTTTTACATGTGTGCATGCATGCATGGTAAAATCTATATGCCTACCGCCTTCGGGAGGGCATAAACAAATAAGAATAACAGCTCCCATTCCTCGCCTGCTGCAAGAATACCAGTCAATAACCCAACGGAAAGAAGAACAGCAAAACGCGCGTCACTGTAAGCTACACAGCACCCCACAACGACCCAACATCCCATGTTACCTCTGTGTAAACACTAAACAGGTATAGAACCAGTCTGGGATCTTCATTTGAAAACGATTCTTTGCAAGATCTAGCTTCAGAACTTATTAATTTTCACTGTAGCTGGTGTTGTGCCGTGTGGCGGCCGTAAAACGTCTACCCGTACATCATCATAGTGCAGATCGTATTTTCTGGTCCTTTGGGATCATGGAGTTCATTTGTTTCCATTCTGAAAATAGAGTTCTGCTTAAGCCTATGCTAGAGGGCGTGGCCGGTGTTGCATATTTCAGTACTGGTCATGAACAGACTCAATAAAGCCGACTCTGCTATTTTCGTTTATTTGGTGCATTCCTTGCTTCCAAAAAATGTAATTTCAGAACTTATTTACAACCTTTAATGTTGCATACCAAGTGCCAATGCCACTGACAGTTTGGTTCCCGACAAGATGAGTTTCAAATTATTTTATCATACATGGACGTAACGGCCACTTAGACTACGGGAACCAACGTTCTTTCCTCTCTTCAGATTTCGACTTCAAATGAAACAAAGTGACTGACTTATGGACGGGCGGACAAAAGGACTAAGTAAAGTATAAAGAAGAACGACGTTGCTAGAGGCTCCCCGTCCCTAGTGAGCATCTATCATGCCAATTGAATGTAAGGTGGGTCGTAATTGCATATCGGTTCATATAGTGTGTCACATGAATTTGAATATTTTTTATTTCACATTACAACCATCGTCAAATGGACTTAGTCTGTGGTATCATTTGATTGTTTTGCAATTCTCTCCAAATAATCACAACATTTCCTGACTGTCGAAGAGGCATGCGCCTTGCTGTAGACGTCGGTAGAGGGTCTGGTCTAAACGTTCCCATAGTGATATTTGGTCCAAAATGAATAACAAAAGCGAGAAACGAAAACATTGATGATTCCAATTTTCTAAACGGAGTTTAGAAACGTATCATTCATACAGTACACTGCAAAGACACTGATCAGACTGTGCGGATCTGCAGATTGTTCTGATTTGTGTTTTTTGCGCTTATGTTCGCAGACGCAATATAGTTCGGCATGACCCATTTGAAGGGAGTGGTAAAATCAACAACATATGTTTCCAACAATAATTAATGGAACGTCTAACATCACTGTAAACTTTTTCGTTTTCTCTTACAATTTCAGCAAACAGATTATTTGTAGATTTCTCTATTTTTCAGATTTTCCCAAAGACGTACGACCATTACAACATATATAGCTTGATTAAAGAAAACCAGGGCGGACTGGAATCCTACCTGAGGGTAATTTGCTTCGGAAAAGTTCCTAACATGAGACCAATTACTACCGTTACCAATAATTTAATATAAAAACAGGAAACGTCAAAACACAAAAAGCCCAGAAACAACAACAACAACAGAAAAAATGGCTGAAATGGACTTTTCAACAGAGTTTACCTCCTACGTATGACAGTTGTATTGCTCCAGTGTATTGGGCTTAAAGGAATCGATGGTTTGCGTTCTTGGTCGTTACTTAGTTAATGTACATAGGCATAAGAAATCTCACAATACCATGATAACTGTGATATTTTATTCTGACAAAGCACTGAAAGCACGCCGAGTGAAGGCAAGTGTTTAATTTTTTGGTACCTTATACATGTAGTGTAAAAGAACAAAACGTAACACTCAAACATCGCATGTGAGATACGTGGTGTATCATAAACTGTCCAAAAACTAAATGTTGGGCCAATTTGGTGAGGAACGCCAGAAATTTTAAATTATGCAATGAAATACTAATGTTTTCCAGAAACTTCCATAACCATACATATATGTTGTGCCATAACGTGGAAAAACTCATATAATTGGAAAACAGCAGTACATTTTTCACAGTATCAAGCTTCCTTTGATACCACGTTCTTATCAATTCGCGGGAGAAAACTCAAAAGATATCAGTTATGTAGCTTTTTATAGATTAAGCGATTATTAGGCCGAATCGAAAAGTAACCATGCGTTGATTTATACATTTATACTGGTTGAACTTCTCTTTACTCCATCATGTGCAGTGAAACATTTACTCAGTCAAGCGACCTTAGATATGATACTTTGATCCATGTTGGTGAGGAATCGCATATTTGCGAGACATGCAGTGAATCATTTATACAGACGAGCGGCCTTGAAAAACACTTGTCGAACCATAGTGGTGAGAGACCCCCTACCTGTGAGATCTGCAGTAAATCATTTTCCAAGTTTAGCGTCAGAAGAAGTCACATAATCACTCATACTGGTGAGAAAGCTCATATCTGTCAGATATGCGGTAAATCGTTTAAACAGCCGCGTGGCCTCCAAAACCACATGCTGACCCATACTAGGGAGAGACCTCATGCCTGTGAGATCTGCTGTAAATCATTTACCAGGTTAGGTGACCTCAGAACGCACACAGTGACTCATACTGGTGAGAGACCACATAGCTGTGATATCTGCAATAATTCATTGTTCAGGTCAAGTGGCCTCAGAAGTCACAGAATAATCCATACTGGTGAGAGACACCATACCTGTGATATCTGTAATAAATCATTTGCCAGGTTAGGTGATCTCAAAAAGCACACAATGTGCCATATTGGTGAGAGACCATATAGCTGTGATACATGCAGTAAATCATTTCTACTCAAAAGGAACCTCAGAGAACACATGCTGCGCCATACTGGTGAGAGACCTCATACCTGTAAGATCTGTAGTAAATCATTTGCCAGGTTAAGTGATCTCAAAAAGCACACAATTTGCCATACTGGTGAGAGACAACATAGCTGTGAGACATGCAGAAAATCGTTTATATACAAGAGCAACCTTAGAGAACACATGCTGGTCCATACTGGTGAGAGGCCTTATAGCTGTGAGGTATGCAATAAATCATTTTTACGTTCGAGCCACCTCAAAGGACATATGCTGATCCATACTGGTGAAAGACCTCATGGCTGTGACATCTGCGATAAATCATTTTTACTGTCGAGCCACCTCCGAAGACATATGCTAATCCATACTGGTGACAGACCCCACAGCTGTGAGATATGTGGTAAATCATTTTTTGACTTAATCAACATCAAAAGGCATACGTTCATCCATATTGGAGAGAAACCGCATACTTGTGAGATCTGCAGTGAATCATTTGCCAGGTTAGGTGACCTCAGAAGGCACTCAGTGAACCATACTGGCGAGGGACCATATAGCTGTGATACATGCAGTAAATCGTTTTCGCGAACAAACGACCTCAAAAGACATATGCTGATTCATACTGGTGAGAGACCTCATAGCTGTGATACATGCAGTAGATCATTTTCACGAACAAATGACCTCAGAAGACATATGCTGATCCATACTGGTGAGAGACCTCATAGCTGTGATACATGCAGTAAATCATTTTCACGAACAAACGACCTCAGAAGTCATATGCTGAGTCATACTGGTGAGAGACCTCATAGATGTGATACATGCAGTAAATCATTTTCACGAAAAAGCGACATCAGAAATCACATGCTGATCCATACTGGTGCGAGACCTCATAGCTGTGATGTATGCGTTAAATCATTTTTACAGTCGAGTCACCTAAGACGACATATGCTGGTCCATACTGGTGAGAGACCACATATCTGTGATACATGCAATAAATCATTTTCACGAACAAGCCTTCTGAGAAGACACATGTTGATCCATACTGGTGAGAGACCTTATAGCTGTGAGGTATGCGGTAAATCATTTTTACAGTCGAGCCACCTCAGACGACATATGCTAATGCATACTGGTGAGAGACGTCATAGCTGTGATACATGCAATAAATCATTTTCACGAACAAACGACCTCAGAAGACATATGCTAATCCATACTGGTGAGAGACCTCATAGCTGTGATACTTGCAGTAAATCATTTTCCCGAACAAACGACCTCAGAAGACATATGCTAATCCATACTGGTGAGAGACCTCATACTCATAGCTGTGATACATGCAGTAAATCATTTTCACGAACAAACGACCTCAGAAGACATATGCTGATCCATACTGGTGAGAGACCTTATAGCTGTGATACATGCAATAAATCATTTTCCCGAACAAACGACCTCAGAAGACATATGCTGATCCATACTGGTGAGAGACCTCATAGCTGTGATACATGCAGTAAATCATTTTCACGAACAAACGACCTCAGAAGACATATGCTGATCCATACTGGTGAGAGACCTCATAGTTGTTAGGAATGTGGTAAAAAATCATTTTCCGTGTTAATTGACCTGAAAAGGCACATGCTGGTCCATGCTGACGAGAGACCACATACCTGCGAGATATGCGGTAAATCATTTGCACAGACGAGCCACCTCAGAAACCACAAATTGATACATCTGGACCAATATTCGTCAGATAAGTATGGGAGACAAATTTGCCGCAATGAGCCGCTGGCAAAAAAATGAAGTTATTTCCCTTAGAGTCACTTTTGCAGTTATTGGATTCTCTCTATCTCCTACCTGTCCAGCGTAGGATATAATCCTATAATCACCAACTGATTATTTGTTCGTTAAAGTGCATCGGGGGTGCCTTGCCTTAAATCGGTTTAATTTAGTGACAAAATTCATATCAGGGCGCAAAATACATGCATTTACTCAAATCGTGGGTCGTGATATTGAAACATATTTTTGCATTACTCAACTGGGCATGTAATTTATCCCACTACTAAATGTTAAGATACCAACAATTTCTACATTTCAACATTATTTAGCATTATGAAAACACCCCTTTGTAATTTTGACCCCATTAAACCCCACTTTCAGATAGTAAAACTTGGGTTTACAGGGGTATACATTATTTTTCTTATTCTGCGCACCCCCACCCCCGCCACACACACAAAAAAGATTACGGGTATAGTACTCAATGGAACTGCCTCAATGAAGCAGTTCTAACGAGTTCCCACAATCTATGTTTTAAGTAGATGTGTGACAAATATTTTTTATCAGAAAATAATATATTAATAGGGGTGTTTTCGTAATGGGAGGCTAGACAACTTCAGCGCATACAAAATTTTTAGCATTTATAAACACTATTAATTTCATGCTCAGATGAGTCGGAACATGAAAAAGTGTCATAAGCTCAGATCAGAAGTTAAGAAGAGCAATTATTGATTATTATTTGATAATTATTATTATCTCACTATTCAAACAATCATCAGCGGCCGATTCAACCACCAAGTATTTTCATCATTCGTGTAGACTTTGATCGGACTGCTATATTGTCTAGTCTGTGTCTGCACGTTTTCCTTTATCATTTTAGAGAAGAATCACAGCACAATTGGGCCCCGCACATCAGGACTTGAAGAAATAGATGGGCTGCATGAGTCTTCCATGCAGAGCTGAAACCAACCGCACACGAGTACCGGTAAACCGCTTAGAGGGTCTAAGCCTGTTTAGACAGAACGTGCTTGCAGAGCTAAAACCGATCGAATATGTGTACTAGTAAACAGTGTAGATCCTGATCAGATTAATTGGGACATATACGGTTTGTTAATGTTGGGGCTGTCGTGCTCTGCAAAATCAGGGTTAAAATGGGCACACATCACGCAATCATGCCTATATAATTTTGACCCCAATAACCCCCAATTTCATGTAGTAAAACGGGGGTTTACAGGGTATACATTATTTTTCTAATTTCTGCTTTACAACAGATTATGGGTACTCGTTAGAACTACCTTGCCGAGGCAGTTCTAACGCTTACCAAAAATGTATATTTTGATCACAAATATGAAAAATATCACGATTTTTATCTGAAAAAAAATCGTCTTTGGTGGATTACGAGTGCCCACAATATACTTTTTGAAAAGAATTAGGAAAACGTCCCAAATTAGCATTAGGCAAATCCTTAAAAATGGTCTATAATCTAACATAGGTATGTTATCCCTATTAGTGATATTTTACGACTGAGTCGTCTACTGTCTTATTTGCTGTAAGCTATTTAACGAACACGTTTTGACCCATATATGCCAAGCGTCCCTTTTGGGAGGCATTCGCAAGCAGTGTTAACCATATAATGCTTCACAGAAATTGGTGTCTGATCAAGGTCTACACTGGTTGCTTATTCTACATATTTTTGCGAAACTTTTGACAAAGAAAAGAAATCGTTTTAAAACTCCAAACATTGGAAATGGACCACTATAAACTTTATACCTGGATGGATTCCTTTGCCATTGATGGGTTAAGGTATTCGGTCGCCTGACCATAAACTGTGTTTATTGTCACTTTAATATACCCGAACTATTGGTTCTCTTTCAAGGTGTCCTTAATCAGTGAAATCAATTTTTCGCGTATTCTTAATTTTGTTACAATCCCAAGAGTCTTATTTTTTTTCTTTTAATTCTGAAATTGTCATATACTTAGATTTCTCATTTTCTTTTAGTAATTGCTGATATTTGTGGTGAGCAGTATTTATTTCAATTGTTATTCTGCTTTTTTTTTCAGTTTTGATTTTCAGCCTTTTCTTTCTTTTTTTCAGTTTTGATTTTCAGCCTTTTCTTTCTCCCAAAAGTTTGAAATTTCTTTTGCAGATTACACCGCAAAAAAAAAAAAAAAAAAAAACACGAAAAGTTTAGGATGATAAATTTGGTTATTTTCTTATTTCTGCTCAAATTATAGACTGTGTGTACTCGTTAAAACTGTTTGCAACGAGTACCCACAATCTGTTCTAGTTTAGAGACGAAATGAGAAAAAATAAGTTTTACCCCTTTTTAAACCCACTTTTTATAGTAAAACTGGGGTTTATAGGGGTAACCTTATTTTTAGCTCACCTGTCACGTAGTGACAAGGTGAGCTTTTGTGGTCACTTTTTGTCCGTCGTGCGTCCGTCCGTCCGTAAACAATTTCAAATAAGTATATCTCTAATACCCCATGGTCAATCTTGATCAAATTTCATGAGAATCATCACCAGGTAGGGGGAAAGGCTGCATAAGGTTTTTGGGCCGATCAGATTGGAATTCTGGTTGCTATGGCAACATACAGCTACCATAGACTTACAATGGGAAAAAATGAAAATATCTTCTTCTCTGAAACCACAGGGCCCAGAGCTAAGATATTAAGCATGTAGCAACGGCCAGTGGTCACCTACATAATTCCGGCCAATCATGCCCCTGGGGTCCACATTGGCCACGCCCCAGGGCCCCTTCGCTCCCATAGACTCACAATGGAACAAAAAGCTTCAAAAATCTTCTTCTCGGAAACTACAGGACCCAGAGCTTAGATATTTAGCATATAACAAGGGCAAGTGGTCACCTACATAATTCCTGCCAATCATGCCCCTGGGTTCCAAACGGGCCACGCCCCGGGGCCCTTTAGCTCCTATAGACTCATAATGGAAAAAAGCTTCAAAAATCTTCTTCTCTGAAACCACAGGGCCCAGAGCTGCGATATTTGGCATGTAGCAACGGCAAGTGATCACCTACATAATTCCTGCCAATCACGCCCATGGGGTCCAAATTGGCCACACCCCGGGGCCCCTTAACTCCCATAGACTCATAATGGAATAAAAGCTTCAAAAATCTTCTTTTCTGAAACCACAGGGCCCAGAGCTTAGATATTAAGCATGTAGCAACGGCCAGTGCCGCCACCTACATAATTCCTGCCAATCATGCCCCTGGGTTCCAAATGGGCGACGCCCTGGGGCCCCTTCGCTCCCATAGACTCATAATGGAACAAAAAGCTTCAAAAATCTTCTTCTCGGAAACCACAGGGCCCAGAGCTAAGATATTTAGCATGTAGCAACGGCCAGTGGTAACCTACATAATTCCTGCCAATCATGCCCCTGGGGTCCACATTGGCCACGCCCCAGGGCCCCTTCGCTCCCATAGACTCACAATGGAACAAAAAGCTTCAAAAATCTTCTTCTCGGAAACCACAGGACCCAGAGCTTAGATATTTAGCATATAACAAGGGCAAGTGGTCACCTACATAATTCCTGCCAATCATGCCCCTGGGTTCCAAACGGGCCACGCCCCGGGGCCCTTTAGCTCCTATAGACTCTTAATGGAAAAAAAAGCTTCTAAAATCTTCTTCTCTGAAACCACAGGGCCAAGAGCTGCGATATTTGGCATGTAGCAACGACAAGTGGTCACCTACATAATTCCTGCCAATCATGCCCCTGGGGTCCAAAATTGGCCACACCCCGGGGCCCCTTGGCTCCCATAGACTCATAATGGAAAAAAGCTTCAAAATCTTCTTCTCTGAAACCACAGGGCCCAGAGCTTATATATTTAGCATGTAGCAACGGCCAGTGGCCACCTACATAATTCCTGCCAATCATGCCCCTGGGTTCCAAATGGGCGACGCCCTGGGGCCCCTTCGCTCCTATAGACTCATAATGGAACAAAAAGCTTCAAAAATCTTCTCCTCGGAAACCACAGGGCCCAGAGCTTAGATATTTAGCATGTAGCAACGGCAAGTGGTCACATACATAATTCCTGCCAATCATGCCCCTGGGGTCCAAACGGGCCACGCCCCGGGGCCCTTTAGCTCCTCTGGACTCATAATGGAAAAAAGCTTCAAAAATCCTCTTCTCTGAAACCACAGGGCCCAGAGCTGAGATATTTGGCATGTAGCAAAGGCAAGTGGTCACCTACATAAATCCTGCCAATCATGCCCCTAGGTTCCAAATGGGCCACGCCCCGGGGCCCCTTAGCTCCCATAGACTCATAGTGGTAAAAAAAGCTTCAAAAATCTTCTTCTCTGAAACCACAGGGCCCAGAGCTTAGATATTTAGCACGTATCAACGGCAAGTGGTCACCTACATAATTCCTGGCAATCATGCCCCTGGGGTCCAAAAGGGCCACGCCCCGGGGCCAGTTAGCTCCTATAGACTCATAAGGGAAAAAAGCTTCAAAAATCTTCTTCTCTGAAACCACAGGGCCCAGAGCTTAGATATTTAGCAGGTAGCAATTACAAGTGGTCACCTACATAAATCCTGCCAATTATGCCCCTGGGGTCCAAATGGGCCACACCCTGGGACCCCCATAGCTCCCATAGATGCATAATGAAAAAAAAAACTTCAAAAATCTTCTTCTCTGAAAACACAGAGCCCAGAGCTTAGATATTTAGCATGTAGCAACTGCAAGTGGTCTCCTACATATTTCCTGCTAATCATGCCCCTGGGGTCCAAATGGGCCATGCCCAGGGGCCCCTTAGCTCCCATATACTCATAATGGAAAAAACCTTCAAAAATCTTCTTCTCAGAAACTGTGAAGCACAGAACTTAGATATTTAGTGTCTAGCAACATAAAATAGCCAGCTACATAAATCCTGCTTACCCTGCCCCTGGGGTCAAAATTGGCCACGCCCGAGCTCATCACCTCCAATAGACTTATAATGGAAAAAACTTAAAAAATCTTCTTCTATGAAACCATAAGGCCCAGAGCTTAGATTTTTAGTATGTAGCAACGTTAAGTGGCCACCTACATAAATCCTGCCAGTTATGCCCCTGGGATCCGAATTGGCCACACCCCAGGGGTCTTTAGCTTCCATAAACTTACAATTGGAAAAACTTCAAAAATCTTCTCCTCTGAAACTACAGGGCCCTTATAATGAAAAAAAAAAACTTAAAATGGGGGGAAAAAATCTTCAAAAATCTTCTTCTCTGAAACCATAAGTCCCAGAGCTTAGGTATTTAGCATGTAGCAATGTCGAGTGGTCACCTACATGAATCCTGCCAATCATGCCCCTGGGGTCCAAATCCTGTGGCCCCTTAACTCCAACAAACTTATAATGGAAAAAAGCTTCAAAATTCTTTGAAACCATGAAGTACAGACCTTAGATATTTAGTATATAGCAACACAAAATGGTCGCCTACATAAATCCTGCCAACCGTGCCCTTTGGGTCAAAATTGGCCAAGCCCAGGGCTCATTAGCTCCTATAGACTTATACTGGAAAAAACTTCAAAAAAATCTTTTTCTCCAAAACCATAAGGCACAGATTTTGTTTGATTTGAGGTTTTACATCCCCGTCAACACTGTATATGTAATTTTGGAGATGTCTCTTCCAATTTTGTGGGACTTTTACCTGACATTGAGATGAAATTACATCTCAAGCCCTGTTGCCCAATGAAACCAGTAGGGTTTATAAGCATGGACACCGCTTTGCCTGAGCTTAGATATTTAGTATATAGCAATGTCAAGTGGTCTCCTACACTAATGATTTTCTGGTACACAGGTGAGCGATATAGTGCCATTGGGCCCTCTTGTTCTTAATTCTGCTCTAAAATATAGATTGTGGGTACTCATGTAAACACAATTTATATTTTGAAAATTAGAAAAATATCACAATTTTTCATCTTAATTTTTTCCTTTTTTCGGCGGTAAAATTCATAAATGTCATAATAACATTAAAGCCCCAACGAACGGGCCCCCGCCCACAGGGGCTTGAAGAAATATATGGGCTGCATGATGCTTCCACGCAGAGCTTAATCTGGCCCGCACACTAGTACTGGTAAACAGCTTAGAGGATCTAAACCTGTCCAGGAACCGCGGTGCGAGGCGGACCGTCCATGCTAATAAACCCTATTGGTTTCATTGGGCAACAGGGCTTGAGATGTCATTTCATCTCAATGTCGGGTAAAAGTCCCACAAAATTGATAGGAAACTTCTCCAAAATGACCTTTACAGTGTTGACGGGGACGTTAAACCTCAAATCAAACAAACAAACAAACAAAGCCCCAACGAACGGTCATATTAGCAGCCATTACTGTATTTATAATAAATGGGTAGGACTGTGCCAATCGTGGGTAAAAATGTCCTGCAAACGAATTTTATTCTAAATGATTTTTTATGCTAAGAACTTGATTTCTTCAGAAACCCGGAAATTTGGTAAATATTAATATCCAGTAGAATAGACAAAAAGGGGGAAACTTGTTTGTTTTGTCCAAAAGACATAATAGTCATGATAGTGATTTGACAGAGCTATTTATATCGCAACGCTGATTTACCCCAGTCTTAAAATTGACCCGTGCGTCATGTTGTATGCGTGAACGACAATTTATCATATGACGTCGCGTCTGAGTGTAATAACGCCATGTAATATTTTCGATTATCCATTGTGGATTAAACATGCAAATTAGCTAGATACGTCCCGTAACGTTACATGTACGAAGTCCTTTACGACGTCGCGTTTACTAATAGCGGAATATTGACATTTTTTGTAAACAATCGTGAATAAAATGCGTTTTAAATGTCATATGATAAAAAGAATCTTGCATTCGTGCTCATGTATTATTTAATTTATTAAACTCGTTGTGGAAAAGGGACAAAATGCTCGGCAAGCCTCGCATTTTATCCCTTTTTTTCAACTCGTTTAATAAATTCAATAATACATAAGCACTCATGTAAGATCCTCTATGTACAGTTCAATGATTTCCAATAACTGGTTTATTGCCCCGTCTGACTGACCATTGATTGGGCCGGGCTAAGCACACGCGGCTATTAAAACGGTATTTACTGTGATTTACAGCCTATGTTCTCCAATCGTGTACGTGGATAAGTCTAGACATCCGCCCAGTCTGATCTTCGTCCAACTTGTTATTCGACTATTTTCTATACCATGATATGTCATGTCATGCCATGTGATTCCATGCCATTACATGCCATTGCATGACAGAACATGGCACGGCATGGCATGGCATGGCATGGCATGCCGTGCCGTGCCACGTTCTGTCATGACATACCATGCTTATGTTATGCTAAGTTTCAATATACGCTACATCTCGATACTCTTCACTACACTGTACTACACTACACAACTCCACACTACACTTCCCCTCTGCTCCCCAGATTTAAAATATGTGTTTAATTGTTGAATATGATAACTCTTTTTGCTAAGCCTCTTTTACAGATCTTATTTGAATATTATAGTCTGTACACTTGTTAACAACTGCAACTGTTATTGTATATTCCTCATATGTCATGTATATGGCCTCAGAGGAATAAAGTATATGTTCTGTTCTGTTCTGTACAGTAAAATCTACACTTTGGTAGGGTTTTTTTCGTCGGCCTGGATATAATGCTATAATGACAGGTTTTGGAAAAATCACATCTCGTTGTTGCTCGGACAAGGACTAACGTAGCTCAGGAGCGTGATAGCTCAGTGGTTAGTGCACTTGCCTCTGATGCTAAAGGCCAGCGGTTCGATTTCAGGCGGCAGAAATCAAATTGCGATGTCTGAATATGCTCCAGTGTTATCATTTGCACAAAATGCCACAAAAAGCACCATCATTCGCAGTGCATGAAGACCATCCCTACCGTCAGCCTTAATTACATTATTAGTGTGTAGTCTTTCATCTTGCAAATCTGGAGTGTACACCTGCACCTGCTGAAAATGCCCTCGAGGGCGTGGGCAGTATTCGAAGAAAGAAAAAAAGATATGTTCGTGTAAAAATAGTATGTTTCTAAGGAAGGACAATGGTTAAACAGCTGTTCAAACATGCACCATTTGGAAAGGTATTTTTGTATGTTTTTCTTCCAACAACAAAAATACATTTTAATATGCATGTTTCTATTATTCATATAACAGTAGTAAGGGTATTGAGCGAGTCTAACGCACCCCCCTAAAAAAAAATCACACACTCTAGAGGGGGGGGGGGGGGGGGTACTGTAACTAAAAAAAAATCACACACTCCAGGGGGGGGGGGGTACTGTAACTAAAAAAAAAAAAAAAAACACCTACTAGAGTGACCTCGGAAAAATTGTAAAAAATGAAAAGTGAAAAAATCTGTAAAAATAAAAACCGGTGAGCCAGTGGGTTTGGGTTTAGACTAATAAAAGTGGGTTTTGAGATCAAACCCACCATCCCAAACCCACTTTCAGGGAGATCAAACCCACCATCCCAAACCCACTTTTAGACTAACCTGCCCGAAAAATAAATTACAAAAAACACCTACTTGGGTGACCTCGGAAAAATTGTAAAAATGTAAAAAATGTAAAAAAGTGAAAAATCTGAAAATTGTAAAAAATGTAAAAAAGTGAAAAAGTGTAAAAATAAAAAAAGTGAAAAAATCTGAAAATGAAAAAAAAACACCCCCCGGAAATACAGTATTTTTAGCCTCTCCTCTGCCCAAAAAAACAAGACTGCTGTTTGTTTAATCTGTCCTAATTTTTACGGCTGTACAAAACTTATCTCAGTTTTCACTACTTTATACTAACCGAGAGCAGGATTAATTTATCTACATTTAATGTTAATTTATTATTTAACTGTCTGTTTGTTTGTATATGATTAAAACAAAGTATTTGTTTACAAGTATGAGGCGTGATAAAAATGCTATGCACTCTTGTCATAAATCTCGCGTAGTCATTATATCATTGATATAAGCTACTCAAGTAACAGGCCTGATACTTGAGTAGCTTATACCATTAACAATAAATTAAAAAGACTCTCAGTTAGCTTATTCATAGTTTCTTATAATAACACTTTATGGGAATGCACATTTTACCATGTTATATGCTTATTCAAGTTTAGTTTTCCACACTGTTTTACAAACGCTCTCTAAGTCCGCTTCTTCATCCATAAACACTCGACTTTCTACTAGCTCAAAGAGACTCTCCTCAGATGCACCACATTCAGCGCGGGTGTCATGAAACTCCCAGTCTGGGTCTGTACTAAATCGTATGTTCATTGTGTTCATTTCTGTCTGCTCAAATTTGAGCTTTTCTCCTTGAGCTATAATTTCAACAGACAAGGCTAATCTCGAGCTTAAATCCTGCCCCTCCGTGCTCATCAAGAACTTCAACAGACGATTGTGGTGTTTAAGAAGTTGGGTAAATGACAGCCCACACAAAATTAGTCGAGGATAAGTTGAGATTAGGCTGGCTAGTGTTATGTAGCGCATTACAGTCACATAAGAAACATGTAAGCTCTTTCAACGAAATCCTTTACACTTTTTTCTCCACTTTTCAGTTTGTTAACAAGCTCTATATACAGCAAACCGCGAGAGCACTGACTGAATAATACAAACGACTTCAATCTATTCTCCATTGCAGTCAATCGGTTGTGCTCCTGAATTATGTCTTCTAATTTGAAACTCGCAAAGTTTGTTTTTAGGTTAAAGCTCACATTCAACTGCAGATGCCCGGCAACTTCAGCGTCTTCTACTTCCTGAACTGCTTTTTGAATTGTTGGCAATATGTATGACATAAATACTTCTTCTTCAGATAGCTTTTGCCTTTTAACCACTGTTTTTTTCTTTTCCTCCCAATTTGGTATTTAAAAAATGTAATCCTCTTTGGAATGACATTCTGTCTTGCTCAGGCATTTCTTTCAAAGCCATTTCCAAGGCGTCTTGAGAAAACTTTGCAATTGTTTTAATGTCTTTCGCCACAGTCAGTTATTATACCAAGGGAGGCGTCTTGCACTTTGCATCAGAAAACAACTCGCATTGAAGTATATATTCTGAAATGCTAATTTACAAAACTGCCTTTAATACTTTAACTATTTGAATTGAATTAAAGAAGTGAATCTAGTCTTTGTGTATTTCTAAAGACATATTGATTGCAATAGGACATAAGTTTTAAATAGACTAAATCAATGTTGCATAGATGATGTTGTCGTCACATGTTCATTAGTTACCTGTAAACATATAGCAGATTGCATGGTGAATAGGAAAGAATATGCATTTCTTACAATAAATATGCATCTGTCAGGCACACCCTTACAGTCCGATCAGTCTCGTCAGAAAGGCTTGAAAGTCGTTACGGATATAATCAAAGCACCGAAAGGCCTGAAAGTCGTTATGGATATAATCAAAGCACCGAAAGGCCTGAAAGTCGTTATGGATATAATCAAAGCACCGAAAGGCCTGAAAGTCGTTACGGATATAATCAAAGTACAGAAAGGCCTGAAAGTCGTTACGGGAATAATCAAAGCACCGAAAGGACCGTGAATCACCGTAATGCGTAGCTTTTAACAGTCAGTAAAAGAAATTTGCAAAGAATTAGAATGTAAAAATCTGCATATTTGTATTGATTTAGTTTACGCTCCTATATATAGGCGGCGGATCATTAATTATTATAATTTTATTAAATAAAATCAAACACCTCCTATTTTTTTTTACCTCAGATAAAGCCTGGGCCTTGCCTTCCTCAATAAGTTTTTTTCTTTCCGCCTCACTTAATCCTGTTTGTTTTGAGTGTATGCAATCTTTTAGTTTATTATATTTTTCTAATTCATCTAAAATCAATTTAAATTCATTTTCAGATATTTCCCCATCTGTCAAAGCCTTAGAAATCAAATCTTTTATACTATTCAATTTACTATCAGCAATAGTTTTAATCTCATAATGTTTTTGTGTTTTTGCATGTAATTTACGTCTCACTAACTTAACACAAACACCCAGAGATCCACACACAACAGCAGCAATTTCTAATGGCAACATAATTGGAACAGTTAAACCAACACCAGCCATAATAACAGCCGTTGATATTAGGCCAGTATCAATACTATCAGTAATATTAATTCCCCGTTTATACTTTTTATATAAAGCTTTGCGAGTATCTCTCTCTTTTATTAATTGTTTTTCTATTTCTGATATCTTCTGTAATCTATAATTTTGTCCGTCTTCACTAGACAAGTCAGGATATAAATTCGGGGCTGTGGGTTGCTTCATTTTTATATATATTTTTGAATTCAATTAAAAACGAGGCAACACTATAAACTACAGTTCCATTAGCCCCCAGACTTATAAAATTAATAACACTTCCAGCTTCAACAAAAAATGGTTTATCAAAATTATCATGTTTTCTTGGTATTGTTGTACGCAGAGTAATCTCACACCCCCTCATAACCACCCCATCCACCAACACACCAACTCGCACTTCACCACTTGACCTTTCACTCGACAGGCTAATACCTGTAATATGACCACGTCTCATCATAACATAACCAACTTTTGGCTCTCTACCTGCATTTCCAAATGAAAACACCTCACCTCTAATTAAAGGGCCTTTTGATTCAGCACTTATTGTAATGTCTTCATTTGTATAAGCGTTTTGTAATCTATTATTTAAAAGTGTAAAAGATCTATACAAATCATTAACACGTAAATTCAAATTATTCTTATCTGTTGTAAACTTTTTAACACCAAATAAACACCAAATATACTCATTTTTATACAATAATCATATAATTTCTAACACACAATTAATTGGCAATCCATTGTTGTTTATATTTTCTCCATTCTCATCACAAACGCTTAAACTTAATTCTGAAATATCACCATGTGCCAATTGTTTATATTCCGGATTACTAAAACGTGTATGAACAATATCACCAAACGATTTATTTTCAACAGAAACAACACCAAGAATATTACTAGGAGCACCATCAAAGAAATTGCAAGCACTGTTTATCTGCTCAAGATGAACATATAATTGTTTATAAGGCGCAAAATTTAACGGTTTTTCTCCCTCATATGTTTGATTTGCGTTAAATCGTCTTTTATTTCCGAGGCCTAACATCTCTTAATTCTTTGCTCATTTTTAAATCAACGGTCGATGTCAAAAACACTATGCCATATGTTTCATTTACAGATAATACAATATTATTACTTTGAAATATATCTGCTATTTGTTGGAAACTGTAAAATCCTGAAGCTAAACGTATTGCTTTATCTGTTCCTTTTTGGATAGATTCATCAATTAAATTATACCAACCTATGGTATAAGTAAAACTCTTCAATCCAATTCTCTTATTTCCGCATTTATTATCTACATATTGTTGTAAATATATTGTTTTATTAATATCGGAAATTGTATGATACATTTTTTACACATAAAAAATGATACCAAAAGAATTCAAGTACAATCCCAATGCATCATATAACCACAATACTAAATATACCAAAAAGAATATTGAACTTGTAAAACAAACAATTTATGTTAACAAAGATGATCATTTTCCAGTAACGTTTCTCAACTTATTTCAAAAATATCAAAATCCAACATTACACACCAATGAACCGTGGAATACATGGCTTCATTCATCATTTGACTGGTGGCAATGTCAATTAAATTTTGCCGTCTGGTGTGCCACTGCAGGATGTGGAGTAAGTTATCAAGACCATTTACAAAACACTTCAGGATTAACTAAAACAGTATATACATTTCATGTTTATTATTGTATTGCTCGTATTTTGAAAGAACTTAAAACACCTTTACCGACAGATGCACCATTCTGTTATTACAAAAACCCATACGACAAAGCAACATACCAAAAGTTATGCAATGAATTCGATGTTTCACCTAGCACGGATTGGAGGCAAAAACTGGAAAGTAGTTCTAAATGTAGTGGTCTCGGGAGTTACACACAATATTTTAAACCAGATGGAAAATACAGACAAGATCATCAAAGTGATGGGCCATTCTTTAATCCAAATGATAAAATAGAACATACAGTAGATATAAGTGAGGCATGGACACTGTTTATATTAGACAAATCAAAAGGTTTCACAAAACCAGGTGTTGAACGAATTAACGAAAGCATTAGAACGCTTGTATGGGCACTATTAGGAGCACAATCCCAAACACGTGTAGAAATACTAAAAATAGGCACAGGATTTGATGCTCAAAAACAATTCTTAGGAAATGTTCAAGATGCAATTAACAGTCCAATCGATTTGCCTACTCAAATATCAAAATATCAAAATGTATTGAAATACGCAAGAAGTAAAGTTGATTACACATATGGACTTGGTCTCTATATGTCTCCCAGTGATATGATATTACAAATTGGCACTATCGCTGGATATAATAATAAAATTGTAATTGCAACATCGGAGTGCTCGCTTGGTTTCAATAATGATGTAAATGTTAAACCTGTTGCACCTACTACACAACCTGCAACTATACAAGGCACACCAACAAAGAAATCTCTACCAGAACCTGTTGAAAAGAAACAAACAAAGAAATCTATACCAGAACCTGTTGAAAAGAAACAAGCAACACAACACGAAGACAACAAAACAGCATTAATAGTAGAAAGTATTGTAATATGTATTGTTGCACTCACTATCTATGAGATTTACTAATATACTCTCTTGCAGCTGTATACAATAACCCCACAACAAGGAGAAGCAATGCCCAGAGATGTTCGCCAAACCAGTTAACCACTTTTCCAGTAGTAGACAACAGCCAAGACACAATGGAACCAATAATACCCGGTAGCGCTGCTGCTGCTTTTCCTGCAAGATTGGCTAATAGTTTACCAAGTTTTTTTACCCATTCTTTTACTCCGCCCTGTGATGAAGGTGGTTTAGGGGTTATAGACCCACCACCAGTAGTAGGAATAATTGCCTCAACAATAACGCCAATAATCATTCCAAAAGCAGTTAAAATACTAACAATTGTAATTCCTTGTTCTCTGAATAATGTTTTAATTCTCTCGCCTAATGTTGTGTCTTCTTTTAATACTCTGTTTATAGTTTCTTTTATCCTGTTTATCTGACTACGTAATGCTTCTTTGTTTTCACTAGCAGCCTCAAGTCTTAAAGTTCTATCATCTTCCAATTTTTTTAATTCCTTACTTATCCTCTCTACATCTTCAATTTCTTCAGCTTCTTGCAGTTTTCTTTTTTCTTTTGCTATATCTTTATCAATGTCTGTCAGCTTTGCTAAGTTATTTGTGAGTTCACCACGGAAAGTTTGTAGTTTCTCATCTAGAGCTTCCAGTTCTCTGAATGTTTTACCTTCTGTTTGTGTGGGTGCATTTTGACTTCAGGCAGCTCTAAATACAAGTCAGTAAATGATGTTTCTAATGATTTTACAGCTGTGTCTACACCAATTATTGTATCGTTTAGTTCAGTGGTACTTGATAAATCTTTAAGTGGTATATGTTCTTCAACATTCTGTAAGTCATTTCGCGTGCTTTCTAGAACTTTTCTTGTCTTCTGAGATATCTTTGTCTTACATTGATAATCTGGTAAATTTAAATACTGTCTGATTGCCTGTGTTCCACCTTTACCTACTACACGGTTGTATTCATTTGCTAAAGAACCCAAAGAAAGAAATGTTGCTGGACCTTGCTTTGCAGTAATTCTGATTTCTTTGTCACCGACAACCCAATATAAAATTTTACCATCCTCTGTCAACTTAAACTGATCATAATCCTTTTTGTCTGGTACCATTTTGTATCGCTTTTCTATTTCATCATAAAATGTCTTCACAAGTCTCTGCTTCTGTCCTTCAAGTACGGATTCTCGTAGTCGCCCTCTTAAGTCAGAAAGCTGATCACTCTGATTTAGAATAATCCTCTGATCAACATCATCTGGAGCCATAGGTAATTTGTCATAAATATCATCTTCATCTTCATCTTTATTTTTATCAACTCTATTATCGTAATCAAAATCAAATCCTTCCGCCATTTTTAATTATTAAATTTTTCCTTAAAAAAATGGCGACCTATGGAAATAAATTAAACCCTTTCAGAAAAATAAGAGAACCACGTGGGGTAAGAGGAATCCGTCAAAGTGTAGTGATAACCAATAATCCGTCAACTATTGATCAAAATCAACAATTGTTAGTGAGATTCCCAAATCTCTCCGGAAATTATGTTATTGTTCCCGGAACAGTCAAATTAGCATTTGAAATTGAGTTAGATTCTAGAGATGTAAATGCCACTATATTTCCAAATATAGGAAGATCAATAATAAAGAAAACAACAATTCGTATCTCTGGAAATGAAGTTATGTCAATTGATGATAGTGACATCTATCATTGTTATACTGATCTCTGGAAGAGTCCTACAGAACGTATAAATATGGCATACCAAGGCATTGGCAAACCAAACATGTTGAAACATAGAGTTGGCGCAGAAAACGCGACAGCGGATAAAGAAGATCAAGCCATTGCAAAAGCATATGGAAACAGGTTTTGTATTCCACTTGATTTTGAATTATTGGAAACCCATATGCCTTTTTATCAAGCAGGACTCGGCGATAGACTTGAATATGAACTTACATTCAATGATTATAATAAAGTAATTCATTCAACCGATGCAGCTTCATCTTATATAATCAAAAATATTTGTTTGGAATTTGATACTGTTTCTGATACTTACTTAGCAAGAGAAATAAGACAGCTAGTTGATGGTAAAATGGTTATTTTGTATGACCGAATACTAAGACACAGAAAAATACCAAAAAATAAATCTGATACACTATGGAATATTAATTTAAATGTCCCAGCTAGAAGTATGAAAGGGATTCTATTGTTATTTGAAGATCCTGAAAGGACAAGTACAGAACACTATTACAATCCAGAAATAACAAAAGTAGAAATGACAATAGAAGGAATCCCAAATCAATTATACAGTCAAGGAATGAAAGCATATCAACAGTGGGACGAGATAAATAAATTCTTTGCGTTAAATTCAAAAAGAAATAGAGAAACAAGTATGGTCATTAAAGATTTATATTTTACTGATACAACGTTAGAGAAATATCTAACGACCAATTATGCATTATGGTTAGATTTACGTTCAACGGATGATAATACACTTCACGGTTCAGGAAGAAGAATTGAAAATGCATCAGAAGGCATCACAATACAAATAACGAAAGAAGCAGGAGCAGATGCAGCAATAAATGTTTATCTATTTGTAATACAGGATGCACAAATTAATTTTGAAGATGGTAGATTTAGAGAAGCCAATTATTAATCAATTAAAATGGAACTACCTAAATATCCACACAGTGCAATTATTTGTGGCCAAACTGGTTGTGGAAAGACTGAATTTGTTTTAGACTTACTTGAAGATGAATATAAAGGTATATTTAGTTATATTGTTATACTTTGCCCAAACCATTCAATGGAACAAGGCATACAAAAATCGTGATTGGATTGGTGATGTTAGAAAACCAAAAACAAAAAATATTATAATCGTAAACCCTGTAATGCCAGATGGAACAGAAAAGCTTCAAGAACTATTACGGTCATTTTTAAAAAAATATGCAGGTAAACCAACCCTGTATATCATCGATGACTGCAGTGCCACAAAAGAACTAACAAAGAAAAAAGACATGTTATCCGAACTAGCATTTTCTGGTAGACACGCAGAACAATCGATATGGGTTATATCGCAGAGATACAATTCAGTTTTAAAAGATTTAAGAAAACAAACAAAATGGTTATGTATTTTCTATATGAAAGATAGAGATAGTTTTGAAAATTGTTTGAGAGAGAATGATGTTATTCCTACACTGGAAGACCGACAAAGAATAAAGGAAGAACTAAAAAAAAGAAACATCGTAAATTAATTTTGAAAACCGACCAACCTACTGATTATTGGGTGGTTGATTAAGTAATGCTTAAGTAATGCTTAAGTAATGCTTTAGTAATGCTTAAGTAATGCTTAAGTAATGCTTTAGTAATGCTTAAAAAATAAGCAATAAAAAAGATGCTTCTTGAAACACTAACAATTATAACAAACACTGCAGTCTTATCAATAGTTGGATATATAATATTTAATTATTTTAAAATTAAAAATAAACTATATAAAATGAACGCCGAAGAATTATTGAAAGATGTTGAGTTACCAGAACAAAAAGATGATCATGAAGACAAAAAACGTGAAAGATTATCAGCCCTTGTTGCTGGTGGAGGAAGTAAACAATATCTTGGTAAAGACTTACAAATGTCAGACATTGATACAATGACACCAGAAAAAATAAACAAGCTATACTCTAGATACGAAGCCAGACTTGGTGCAAGTATGACTAAGACGTTGGGGAATTCTTTTATAAATTTGTATGTTATGGGTGTGACAAAGTATCTCAATGTTACTAACCCACCTAGGTTGATACAAGACTTAGAGGAAGACCCTTTTATCAATCATGCTTTAACGAGTACTTGTTGTGAGTTGTATTATAGATATGGAATGTATCTTGCTCCTTTTACTGCAATGTTAACAACAGCGAAACATATTGATTTCACTGATAAAAAAAATGAAAATATTGACTTAAAAAAAGATGAATGAAATTGTTGAAATTAAAGAAAAACCTAAAATAAAAAACCCAAAAAGAGTATCTGCTGGTAAAAAAGGTGCAGAAGCAAAAAGATTAAAAGCTGAATTAAAAAGAAAAGAAATGGAAACAATGAAAAAAGAAAACATACAATTAAAATCTATAACAAAAGATGATGATGAAGTTTCAAATATAGTTAGGGATGAAGTTCAAGAAGTTCAATACAAAAATTATATACCTTTATGTCTTGTAGTAGGGGTTGTTGGATTGGGATTATATATATATACTGCTAAATCTAATAAAAAAGTTACTACACCAGAACCTGTTCCAAAGAGAAAGGAAAAGAAAGAAATAGATCCATTTGAGTTTAAGTAATCAAAAAAAATCTTATAAAAATGGCAACACAAATTGATGGAAAGCAAATAGTAAACATGTTATATCATGCCGGAGTGGAAACAGTATTAACGGTTGGATACGCAGAATTAGGAAGAAAACTATTGAGAAGACAACCACCAAAAGTAGATTTTAATATGGCGGATATTGATATGTTATCTATTGATATATTACTCGCAATGGCGACGAGAGATATGTTAGTTAAGCAAGGAATTATTCCAGCTGATATTATGAAGTAAAAAATGGCGAGTGCAGTGGTGATGATGCTTGGTGGAGCAGTAGTAAATGCCTTTGCTTTTTCGGGTAGTAATTATTTGTTTTCACAAATTGGAAAAGATGCAGATAAAGAGAGAGAAAGACATGATAAGGCAATGGAACAATTAGAAGCAGCACAAGTAAAATGGAGTAGAGAAAGAACACAAAGATTAGATTTTCTTAATAAACAATTACAAAAAGAACATCATGCAGAACAAACATACGAAGATGTTGACCAAGCAATGAAACAATATTATTATATTACAGGTAAAGATTTACAGGCATTACCTCCGAGGCCCACATTAAGTGATTTTTATGTCCCATCAGAAGACCAGAAAAATAGGGAGATTGCATTTGTTGTTGGTGGTATGGCATTAACTGGATTTGTTGTATGGAAATTAAATAAAATATAAAGATTCAATACCATAAGGTTGTGTATCTATTCCATTATCACATATATATCTTTTATCATCAAAAGGAGATAAAGAAACTTTATTTATTTCATTTATAAACATATTATGTTTGTTAGAATTTAATGTGTACATCTTATTCATTTTTGTTTCATTGTTGAATAAACAATTTTTATAATCATTAAATTTTATATCTTTTTTAATTGTTGTTTTACCAATACCATTTAATTTGTTTTCTTCACTAAGATCAGTTAATGTAAAAGAATATGCTTTACTTCTCAGAAAAACTATTTCATTCATAATTTTACCATTTAATTCATCTTTAAACTTCCCTATTATCTTTTTATTTTCTTCTGAATAAAGATCATAATTTTCTGGATAGTCTGATGTATCTAGTTCATTTTTTATTTGTTTCATATCTTCATAAATATTTTTTGTGGATATATTCATTATCAATGCGTCGGTGTCTGAAGCAACTATTTCGTTTTTTTGGCCATAATTCATTAACTACATTATAATAAAATTTATACATTAATAACTTGCTATAATCTAATACAACTTGTCCTAAATAATTAGGTTTATCAAATTTAACAGAAGTAACATTATTCACAATTGCAACAAAGTTTTTATTAAAAATTATTGAATCTTTAAAATTAGGTTTGTTTATGTATTTCTTTGCTTCTTCTTTACTCGTTGTTAATTTAATTTCGCTTCTTCCTCTTATGTTTTCTAATGTTTTTCCATAGAAACTATTATTCATTAATTTCCAGAGGTCTTTTTCAAAATTAGATTTAGATTTTGTTCTTTGTTCAGTATTAAAATTAATATACTTCTTTAACCAATCACTTTCTTTAAATGATATAGTTCTATAAACTTTATTTACTTTCATTCCAAGTTTAATATATTTTTTAGAATACTATAATGAATAACATATTTCTTTTTATCATATAATGTTAATAATAGTTTTTCTTCTTTACCTAATGGCTTATCTCCTAATAAGTTTATCTGATAATCTGATAATTCTTTTTCATTTATTTTCATTTTCTCAGGAGCTAATGGATATTTCATTGTTTTAAACTTGCAATTATTGGGATATTCTAAATCACATTCTATTATACAACCCCTTCCTTTTGGAATATGTAAATCATAGTCTGGATTACTTTCCCATTTGAAATCTTTAATTGGTAGTTTCTGTGACATTGCCCAACCATATAAATTATTTGCATCAAGATACAATAAATATTTTTCTGTTAGAAAATCATTTAAATTTTTACCATTTTTTAAGTCTTCCAAACATTGTTTCATTTCATTTTTGTCTATTATTCTAATATCTCCATCAATATAGTTGGGTGTATATTTATTATAAGCCTTAACATGTCTAGGCCCTAAAACCCCTGAAAATCCTCCTCTAATACCATTTTCAATCATCAATAACATTTCATAATCAGTTAAAAGTTCTAATTCTATTTTTGTATATATTATAACCCGCATTGCCAGGTTAACCCAGGTGCGGAGTAACAATAACACGGATCTATTTCATGATGTTTTAAAAAAAAGTTTCTATAGTTCTCAAAGACATCTGCTAGTATTAAAACATCTGTTTTTAAATAAAGATTGTGATAATCTAAAAACGATTCACACTCGTAAACTTTCCATACTTTTTGTGCATGTTCATATTCTTCATCTGTAATTGTTTTTTGTGTTAGAGTAGAATAGAAATTATCTATAGGAGGTAATTGTTTTTCTTCCAATCTTTCTATTGAATCTATATATTCATAAGGATAAAAGCCTTTTTGTTTTAGTAAAGAAATATTATCATTAAATTCTTGTTTTAAAATAGGAAAGTCATCTGTTGATTTTGTAATATCTGATAAACTTTTTAACGTAAACCTATATGAATCTAGAAATCTTAGTTTTTTATAATATGAACCATAATCTATAGAAATATAATTTTCTGAATTTTTGGATAGAAGTTTTACTTTGTTATAATCATCTTCATATTTCATTAGCTCCTCTATTAAAAAGTGGAAATCATAGTTTGAGCCATTATGAAAGAAAACGGGTATTAGCTTTGTTGTTTTACCTTCTTTTGTATTACATGATTGACAAGCTGCTCCTCTATATTTACCAGAAAGATGATTATGTTCTCTTACTTTGTTTTCTGAATCAAATTCCTTTCCACATATATAACATTCTGTTGACTCTTGAAATTCTTTTTCTTGTTGTTCAGTTAAAATTGGTTCTTTCTTTTCATTAAGACGAATATTATAATTTATTTTCTTAAAAATTTTTATTATTTTTTCTACATATTTCTTTGCTGCATCATCACCAACATAAGAAAAGTATTGTGGTTTATAAATTTCTGGATAGTCAGACTGAACATAAATACCATAACTATTAACTGTTTGTTTTCTTATTGGATTAACATATGATTTATTTGGGTTAGGTTGAGAAGTAGATAAAGGGATATTATTTGATTCAAAATCTGAATAGATAACAAAAGGTAATCTATTTTTGAAATGATGATTTTTAAACTTAAGAATATTATCTTTCTTTGGCATATTAACTTTACAATAATCATGATCTAAACATATCTCTTTATGTTTTTCTAATGTTTCTAGTCTTTGAAAACCTTGTAAACAGTTTTTACATGTATGTTGTTTATGCCTTTTTTTATCACATAGAAAACTATCTAAATCTTTGATTAAACAATAGTATGTGTTTTCATTTTCTTCTATATATAAAAGATCAATTATATTTTTACTTTTCATATTTGAAATATAAACTGGATATAAAGATTGTTTATTTGTTGGATTTTCTAAGTCAAAAACATTTATAGTTAAATTATTTTGTTTTTCTACTTTTGGCATATCTTTTATTAAAACAGGATATTCAATATCTTTCATATTAATTTCATTCTCATAGGGATGATATTTTGTTACTCTCTCTTTATCTCTAACAGCAGGATATAATTTAGATAATATTGACCACAAGAAACATTTGTTATCTTTTGTGTTTTTAACATTGATAATATTACTTGATTTAAACTTTAAAGGTATATAAGATGAAGCTTTCTGATAATTATATTTATATGTTTTTACTTCTACACTTTTAATATTTCTAAAAACAAAACCAGAACCTCTTTCTTGATACTGATCAATCCATGCTTCAAATTTATCTTTTAGTTTATTATAAAATTCATCTACATTATTATTTGATTGAATAACTTGAATAGGATGAGAGTAATGACTTTCTATTATATCAAATGCTAATGGAGTATTAAATTCAGAAGTAATTATTATCTTCACTTTAATGGGAAATGATTGTATTGTAATTTTATCTTTTAATTTATTAAAATAAGCCGTTATATCATCTTCTTCTATGTCATCAATAATAGTTTCATTAATAACATTTTTAAATACTTTGGATTTTTTAATGTTCATTTTATTAGAATACAAATTTAATTATGTATTTTTTTCTGTAATTATACTCCTTATAATAATTTGGATTTCTAAGTAGAAATTCTTGATAAGCTTGTTTGTATTTTTCTTTATTATTAATATAGTGTAAATGTCTCATTGGTCTTTCACAATCTTTACATTTTCTTCTCTATCCATCATAACAACTTTTTGCTTTTCTAAATGAATTGTATGATTTGAAATTACAACAATAATCACAATATTTTCCTTCATTCATTTTATAAAAAATAATTTTAATTACATTAAAATTGGAGCATCCAAAAATTTATTGTTTACGTTGTAAAAAGCATACTGAAAATGATTCAGTGAAACAAGTAACAACAACTAATAATAGACAAATGTTAAAAGGTAAATGTTCTGAGTGTGGATCTAACAAAAATAGATTTATATCCGATAGAGAAAAAATAACAAATAAATTAGCAGATGAATTACATCATAGAGTTATAAAATCTTTTACAAAAAGACGTGTTTATGTTCATTCAATAGATCAAACATGGGCGGTTGATTTGGCAGATATGCAACAATATTCAAAACAAAATAAACACTATAAATATTTATTAGCTGTTATAGACGTTTTTAGTAAATATGGTTGGTTAATTCCTTTAAAAAATAAAACAGGAGTAACAGTAAGTGAAACATTTAAAACATTATTTAAAGAAAGAAAACCGATGTTCATCTGGTCAGATAAAGGATCTGAATTTTATAATCGACAAGTAAAAGAATTGTTAAAAGATAATAATATAAAGTTATATTCAACTGAGAATGAAGAAAAATCCAGTGTAGTAGAACGATGGATAGGCACTATGAAACAACATATGTATAAATATTTTACTGCAAATGAAACTACTAAATATTATGATATATTAGATAAATTAGTTGAAAATTATAATAATACAGTACATTCTTCTATTAAAATGACACCTGTTGAAGCGAGTAAAGTAGAAAATGAATTAACAGTGTATAAAAATTTATATCCAGAAAATGATGAGAAAATTAAAAAACCTAAATTCAAAGTTGGGGATAGAGTAAGAATAGCAAAAAAGAAAGGTAAATTTGAAAAGGGTTATACTACTCGTTGGACTAGAGAAATATTTGTAATTGAAGAAGTTTTAAATACAGATCCTGTTACTTATAAAATAAATGATTTAAAAGGCGAAGAAATCAAAGGTAGTTTTTATGAACAGGAATTGCAGATTACAGAGTTTTAGATCTTTTTCATTTTTTCGAGGGGCCCCTATAGTGGGTGTTTTTTTTTTTTCATTTTCAGATTTTTTCACTTTTTTTTATTTTTACACTTTTTTTACATTTTCACTTTTTTACATTTTTATAATTTTCCGAGGTCACTCTAGTAGGTGTTTTTTTTTTTTTTTTAGTTACAGTACCCCCCCCCCCCCCCCTGGAGTGTGTGATTTTTTTTTTAGTTACAGTACCCCGCCTCTAGAGTGTGTGATTTTTTTTTTAGGGGGGTGCGTTAGACTCGCTCAATACCCTTACTACTTATAACTTGGAACATTATGTTTTTTTTTCTAGAAATATGTCAACTTACTGAATAACCGTTGATTTTAGCTCATGTGTAAGGTAGACATTTTACCAGTCTTTAATATGCGGTAAAATTTCGTTAAATCGATATGTACTATAGACATGTTTTTGAAAGTTTCTTGCATTTATACAGGAATTTCGCGGATTGGGACCTGTCATTTATATCCAATTTGTAACAATAGGGCAACAGATGTGACCTCTTCTTCACAACATTTATCGAAATCGAATTAAAAGCAAAACCTATATTAGTTGAAACGACTCTCTGTCCAAACGAACATATATATTATCGAAAAACGACTACTTGTTGTGATTGTCCATAAAGTCTTTACTTTTCTGATTACCCTTCACAATTTTTGTGTGTGGTGGGGTGGAAGATGGGGTAGGAGGGTTAGTTGGCTGGTTGGTTGGTTGGTTGGTTGAAGCAAAGGTGGTCTGAACATGTATCTGTTCTATTTTGCGTGACCCCCGCCCATCGGGGCTTAAAGAAATGGTTTGTGCTGCATGATGCTTCCATGCAAAGCTGAAACCGATCTCACATGAGTACTGATAAACCGCTTAGAACCTCGCCAGGAAGATTTGTGCGAGTCGGACCGTCCAAGCAATAATTGATTTCTCTCACATCGAACTTTAACGGACATCTTTGTAACTGCGGACGGTTAAAGTTTATACATAGATTTATTTATGAAATTAATAATTATTTCCCTATAAATTAAAAAGTAATAGCAATTTCTTTTATGTGCAAGCGGTTCATGATTCTGCATTCTTTTACAAATGCCCATATGTAATTTTCATGAAGTTTTATTAACAACTTTTTGTCCTTTTTACATATAATTCGAGGCACCCTCTAAATGTATAGAATATATAGTAAAACTACTGAATGACGCGACAAAAACTGATGCATATATTGTCATAACGTTTTTGTAAGTTGTTATTTTTATTCTGTGCAAGCGGGAGGAAATTGGCAAATGTATTGTGAGCACGCCCACATAAATTTAGTCATTTTTGAAAACGAAATACACTACCCTACTTCCCTATTGTCAGTTTACCTTGGTAACCAGCAGTCCAGGGTTGCTACAAAGGTAAACAATGACAAAGAATATATCACGCCAACGATGTGCTTCTTGAACTGTATGGTTCGAAAGTTTTAAAAGTAAGTAGTTTAGGTCGTAGTACCAAAGCGTTAATCCAAAATCGTTAATCCATAGACAAAAGGGCAAATATCAATGTTCGGATCAACAGACATGGACTCCAGAAGAGTGTAATCAGGCGTCCGCGGATATTAAGCATTACTTGGTAAGCAAGCTTCGCCCACCATGCCCATCGACCCGAACGAAGAAAAGGTGTAAATGCCGGGAAGGGTATGTCCGAGACTTTGGAAGTCTTCCTATGGCTTTCCATTGGCAAACATATCAGAAATAATTCTGGAAATGGCCACATTGTACGGATCCACAAGATCATGGTGCCTCCCATAAAACTTCTTTAGTGTTGATACCAGTTTGGTTTTTTGATACCCCTGGAATAACAACCTGGTAGTGAGCACCTTCCCAGGTTCCATAAAGTCCTGATACTTTGAACAGGCTCTAGCTCTGTGAAATGTAAACTCCATATGCTGGTGCAGACGGGATATTACTGCTCAGTAATAGGAAGGGAAAGTTAACAATGGGAAAATTGAAGTCATCTCCGAATTCAATTTCACAATAACAAAGATTTTATTACACCTTCGACGTGCTACTTGAACTATGTTCGAGAATTATTATTTATTTATCAGTTTGAAATGGAAAAATGTGTTTGTTACGTTGTTCGAGGTTTGGTCTGTCTAACATAAAAACACGCTACATAATTTTGAACCCCTTAAACCCCACTTTTATGTAATAAATCAGGGGATTACAGTTGTACACATCTTTCTGCTTAAAACATGGATTGCGGGTACCCGTTTGAATCGCCGAGAAGGTTCTTACGAGTACCCACAAACGGTTCTGCTGAGTATCCACAAATTATGTTTGAGCATAAATTAGCAAATTACGTCCTTCTTAACAGATACTTTTCATTTATAATGATTTTGTTTGTTTGTTTGATTCTTTGTTTGTAATGGATTTTATCGGCCCTGTCAACACTATTAGGTCTTTTTGAGCGCGTTAGTTTACCTATCCACACCAATCCTGGTCAGGCTTATACATAGGCGGTTAACCAGTAGAGTTAATATTCTTTCGCCAGAAACTGTCAACTGCCTTTCTTGAATCATTTTAGCGATAAAAAATTCAATATAAATATGTATTTGAATAGGCCTGTTTTCGTAATTGTTTAGTTTCATTAAGTAATGTTATGTTGTAAATGTGGCTCTAAATTGTATTCAGTTATCTTAATTAGATTTGCCGACAGAGGGGGTGGGGGAGGTTGGGGGGAAGGGGGGTGGGGGCAGAAAAGACAGATAATGTTATTGTTCTGAAAATAGTGAAGATTATGCAAAGTTATACAGACCTGCAACTTATTGAATAGGCATTTGTTTGTAATGATATAATGGTGACTAAAAATAAAATGTGGATGTTTCTTCCATTAAGATCAAAACCAGGACTTAGTTTTCAAACAAGTAAAAGAATAGATGTGCCTTGTCAAACCTATATCCCTAGGTAATTGATTATTCTGCCTTGGTCCTCTACCTGTATGACAGCCAAGATACCCCAAGTGTATCTTAAAATCCCTTCTTTAATAAACGGCCATTAGGGTGTTATGCAATCAAAAAATGTGTCTGTAAACGTTATTGTTGGCAAACAGTGTGGACCCCGATCAGACTGCTCCGCATTACGAAAACACCAATATTCTTTTCACTCCATTAAACCCCGACTTTGTATAGCAAACCTAGGTTTACGGGGGCAATTTTAATTATTATTTTTTATTATTATTTTGCTAAAAACATCGAGGCTGTTTTAACGAGTTCCTATATTCTACATGTATCATTTGAGCAGATTTTTAGGAAAAACAGCAATTTTTATACCCCCGCAAACGAAGTTTGAAGGGGGTATATAGGAGTCAGCTTGTCGTCTGTCGTCGTCGTCGGTCCGTTACAAAATACTTTAACATTGCTCATAACTTCCTTATTCTTTGACCGATTTCTTTAATATTCACACACCACACACCTTGCCACTAGTACTTAAGATTGATATACACAAACCTGACCTTGACCTTTACGTTGACCTTCCTCAAGGTCAAATACTTGTAAAAATTTGTCGTCGTCGTCGGTCCGTTACAAAAAACTTTAACATTGCTCATAACTTCCTTATTCTTTGACCGATTTCTTTAATATTCACACACCACACACCTTGCCACTAGTACTTAAGATTGATATACACAAACCTGACCTTGACCTTTACGTTGACCTTCCTCAATGTCAAATACTTGTAAAAATTTGTCTGACAACGCATGCGGGGGTATAATTGGCGCCCGTTAGGCGGCAGCTCTAGTTTCTCTGAAAAAAGAATCATGTCTAAACAGTAAAATTGAATATATTATTTTAACAGTCTGAGACGGGTCCACACTGTCTGCTTGTATGAAATATATAAATAAAGATGCATTAGACGGCCTTAAAAGTCAAGATTTTGAGTTGCATTTTGTCTCGTCGCATCTGGTTTGACATGTACATGTATATTGGAGTTCTTTTAAGCTTTATAGTTTGTTTGATTTCAGGTTTAACGTTCCCGTCAACACTGTAAAGGTCATTTTGGAGACGTTGCTTCCAGTTTAGTTTTGTGGGACGTTTACCCGACATTGAGATGAAATGACATCTCAAGCCCTGCCGCCCAATGATACCAATATAGTTTATAAGCATGGACGGGCCGACTCGCACCGCTTTGCCTGGGCAGGTTTAGGTCCTCCAAGCTGTTTACCAGTACTCGTGTGCGGGTCGGTATCAGTTCTGCGTGGACACATCATGCAGCCAATTTATTTCTTCAAGCCCGGTTGGGCGGGGGCCGCTCAGCTTTATAGTGTCAACACTTTTGGAAAACAGTGAAGACCCTGATCAAATGTCGCGTTCTACGTTGTCTGGTCTGGGGCTTCACTTCTTGCCAGAATCCAGTTTTCGGGCATTCAGAAATATTATCTAGAGAGCAAACAGTGACAGTAAACGAATTTCCCATATTCAAGTTTTCAGAGTATGTACTTTTGAAAATCTTGATTTTACGGTCCTTTTAAGATTATTCCTCTAATTACAAGCTGTTCGTTGATAAGAGGTAGGCTAAACCAGACAAAGTGTTACTGCAGTGAGAGGCTAATGATAAAGTGTCAGCGTTCTTACCCATTAAAACATAGAGGCTTGTTATCTTCGGGATGTATAGTGGATTTAGAGCCCGTCATTACGAAAACAGACCTATACAAATACAGTGTGAACTTTACCGCAAAAAAATATGAAATTTTAAGATGAAAAATTATGATATTTTTTCTTATTTCTGCTCAAAATATAGATTGTGAATGCTCGTTAGAACCGCCTCGTTGAGGCGGTCGAGGCGGTTCTAACGAGTACCCTCAATATTATTTAAGATCAGAAATAAGAAAGATAAGATTTGCCCTTGTAAACCCCAGTTTTAAGCCCCCGCCCATAGGGTCTTGAAGAAATGGTTTTGTCCACGCAGAGCTGAGTCTGACCGCACACGAGTACTGGTAAACCGCTTAGAGGATCTAAGTCTGCCAAGGCAAAGCGGTGCGAGTCGGACAGTCTATGCTTATAAACTCTATTGGTTTCATTGGGCGACAGGGCTTGAGATGTCATTTCATCTCAATGTCGGGTAAAAGTCCCACAAAATTGGAAGCAACATCTCCAAAATGACCTATACAGTGTTGAAGTGGTCGTTAAACCTCAAACAAACAAAACCCCAGTTTTACTATATAAAAGTTGAGTTCAAGGGGGTCAAAATTATTTAGGTGTGTTTTCATGGTGTCAGGACAAATTCGCTTATTTCGAGCCGACCTCGCTCAGCTCGCAACGTTGCAGAACTTGAACCGAACGAGGTGTGAACCATAGCGGTGAGAGTCCTAATGATTAAGTGTCAGTACTTATCCCATTTGGACACGGGTGCCCGTAATCCTCGGCGTGTTTAGTGGATTTACGGCACTTTCAAGATAATTTCACTAATTTCGAGCGGGCCGCTAATCAGAGTTGAGCTAAAGCCGGAGTAAGACCACCATCCGTTGCAGATCTTGGCGTCTCACATGTGGCCCGAGTGAGGCGCAAACCACAGCGGAGAGAACTAATGACTTGATGACAAAGAGTAAGCGCTTTTACCCATTAGGACACGGGGGCCAGTTACCTTTGGGGTGTAGACTTAACAAGATACCCAGGCTGCATGTACAAACTTCGCTAATTATCTGAAGAATTTTATAGTTCTGCTCTAAGTTAGAGATAAGATTTATATGCAGCTTTGTAACGTCTGCCCCGCAATTTCCCAATATTAATGTACATGTATGAGCAAAACTGAATTGTAAAGGCAAGAAATACAACCGGGCCTCCTTCGCCTACTCTTAAACATTAGATCGCTCACTCGGGCCACATGTGAGCTTAAACGTAAGCATCAGTGATGTTTAACTACTCGCAGTGTAAGAAAAAGATCAACCAGAATGTAGTGATATCAGCGCCGACACATACATGTATAAGCAGGATCTCCGTTATTATATACATTGCGTTTGATTTTTCTGAAGTCTTTACTTGAGAAAAAAAAATAAAGTAATTCCAATATGATGAACCGAGAGAAAATCAACAGTTTCCAGTTTATGAGGCGTTTACACAACAGTGAAAAGGAACACAGAAAACATTCACTATGTTCATACTGCGTTGTAAAGTGCAGAAGATGCAAATCATTATGATTCCAAACGGATCAAAATCATACTTTACAATCGTTACAGTTGTCTCTTTGTACAAAGAACATGCATTTCGTCATATGCTTCAAACTCTGTGTACGAACTTTGAATGCATGAAAAAATACATGAACAAATATAACTGTAGGTATAGGCAGATTTCTCGGAGAAACACCGTGAACGACTTCACCTGTTCATCCGCAACTATTATTGACATTTATACCTTTGGCGCAAAGGATTAAGCCTTTTACTGTGCGCTGACCTTCTCGGCTTACCTGTACAGAATCTCTTGTTGGAAATAGCAGGCGCTTTAATGGAAAACAATTTTTAAACAAATATAAATTTTAATTTTACAATTTGACAAACATGTTCCGATTTAATCTAATTGTCCGTTTAAATTCCTTTAAAACGATATCAAATTAGTGGAACTTTTATTTAATTAGCTGTCGGCATTTTTATTTTCAAATTAATAACCTTTAATCCTTACTTGAATCATACAAAACTGTGGAAAAACAACGACAGTACCCTACTTTAACGGCTAAAATCTGCACTTTCTGTTAATATTATGAAAAAGTGCCCGTATCCGACGCAATGTGTTTACAATATTGTGCATTTTGATAGCAATTATAATATTTCAAGATAATATTTAATAACGGCATTTTGCGATTAAATTTGGAGCTTATTCAGAAAAAGCTTTACCGTCTACACACGCGTGTAATCCCAAAGCGGGTCATTTTCAATCGACTGTAAAATCAACACATCTTCGCCTGGGCATCTCCTTGGAATGTAAATCAATCTAAGAATGCGGTGTCTGATCTGCATCTTATTTATTTATTCACGTAGTTTTTTATTTCCATGACCTGATTAGATTTTTGCACATTCTTTATACTTACTACGCAAATTTAAATAAACATTGCTAGTAATAAGATTTATGATTAAATTTATTTGTTTTGTATGTTTGTATGATTACAGCTGAAAGAAAGAAAGAAAGAAGCCCATATGAATTCGTCACTAAATTTCTCAAAAAGTTAAAAATTTATCTTTGTTATAATTTATATCTTATTCCCATTACTCAGATACAGGCTAATCTGACATTTCGTTGTTCGCACATTGTTTTGCTGGAATACCAGAGGAATGTTTGTTTTATATTATTATCATATCTTGGATCCAAAATACATGTTTGTTTTGTTTGTTTGATTTGAGGTTTAACGACCCCGTCAACACTGCAAAGGTCATTTTGGAGACGTTGCTTCCAATTTTGTGGGACTTTTACCCGACATTGAGATGAAATGACATCTCAAGCCCTGTCGCCCAATGAAACCAATAGGGTTTATTAGCATGGACGGTCCGCCTCGCACCGCGGTTCCTGGACAGGCTTAGATCCTCTAAGCGATTTACCAGTACTATAGTGTGCGGGCCGGATTCAGTTCTGCGTGGAAGCATCATGCAGCCCATATATTTCTTCAAGCCCCCATGGGCGGGGCCTAATAGATAGATAGATAAATTATTGTGTCAATGAAGATCTGCCCGCATGAAACTCAGTAATTGCTTTAAAATGTGCGACCAGTAATATGTCTAGGAAAACCTTTTACTTTCTAAATCTTCAGAAACGCATTGTCTTTATTCAGTATTTTTTGCGTACAACTCGATATGACAACAATATCGTTCTATGTATGCGGCGTAAAACAAATTAAATAAAAAAATGTTGTAAATAATTATATTATCTAAATGCACGACCAGTATTGTGGCCCAAAACAACAACAACAACAAAAGTAATATTCAGCATTTCAGCAGCCTCACTGAGGCGGTTGGTTCTAACTATAACCCACAACCTATGTCTTGGTGCAGAAATAAAGAAAATAATGTATACCAACGAAGCCCCACTTTTCTCTATATAAGTGGGGGTTAGAGGGTTTTCATTACACGGACTTGCTATCGTGATGATAAATCGGTGATTATTATACCCCCGCAAACGAAGTTTGAAGGGGGTATATAGGAGTCAGCTTGTCGTCTGTCGTCGTCGGTCCGTTACAAAAAACTTTAACATTGCTCATAACTTCCTTATTCTTTGACCGATTTCTTTAATATTCACACACCACACACCTTGCCACTAGTACTTAAGATTGATATACACAAACCTGACCTTGACCTTTACGTTGACCTTCCTCAAGGTCAAATACTTGTAAAAATTTGTCTGATAACGCATGCGGGGGTATAATTGGCGCCCGTTAGGCGGCAGCTCTAGTTTAAGCAAGAAGTGTAATCTCGGATGAGACCTGGAGTCTTAATTGTTCATTTTAGCTGAATTATTCTAGGTATATGATATTCTATTTTATTTCACTCTCACTAGAGTAATTAGTGCGATATGAATATTATTGCATGCGTAAAATATGTGTATATGTATGTTATTTTGGCGATGAGCTTGTATGCTTAAGTCACAATAAATTTTCTGTTCTGTTCTGATATTACTTTTTTAAATACAACTACAGGTCAAGTTGCCAACTACTGGTCTAGTGACTACTGTGTTTAACAGCGCGCGTCACGATACTTGGTGATAATTCGATTATCGACAGGTAGTCGGAAGTGTGCATACTCAATGTATTGATCGATTAACAATCCATCATGAACGATTATATTGACGAGCGTCATCTACCTGAGCAGAAAGAAAGAAAGAGCGCATATGATGAAGTTATCGTCAAAGATGTATCGTCAGTTAAGAAAAAAGGAAAGATTTACTCGTTTTGCGGACGCCTGATTACACTCTTCTGGAGTCCACGTCTGTTGATCCGAACATTGATATTTGCCCTTTTGCCTATGGATTAACGATTTTGGATTAACGCTTTGGTACTACGACCTAAACTACTTTGCACGAAAACAAAAATAAGGAAGAGAAACATATAAACTAGCTAACAGACATATGCAGCACAGGCCGCCACAATTACCTCTTCACGGGAAAGAGAATAATAAAGTATTCTTATTGCTTGTTGCTTGTTTAAAATATAGACTGTTGGACCTCATTAGAATCGCCTCGACGAGGCGTTCTTACGCGTGCTCAAACTCTGTGTTATCAGCATAAATGATAATATAACAATATTTCATTTGTATTTCCAAATAAATAAATAAATTATTTGTGAACAACTAAAACCTAGAATTGTATTATGCGAAGTTGTTTATCAATGATGGCATGCTAAGGCTTACTGAGTCATTAAATAGACAGATAGGTAATCGGTCATTATTGTGTCAAGCCAGATTTTTCCCCATTAAAATCAGTAAGAGTATCTCCTTTGTATTTCTATGCTTATAACTCAGACTCAAGGTTCTGGTCTTAACGGATACATTACGAAAACACGCCTATACAAATACATTGTAAATTTAACCACCAAACAATGATAATTTTCTGATGAAAAATTGTGTTATTTTTCATATTTCTGCTCAAAACATAGATTGTGGGTGCTCGTTAGAACCGCCTCGGCGAGGCGGTTCTGTCGAGTGCCCAAAATCTGTTTTTGAGCAGAAATAAAAAAAAAATACCCCTGCAAACCCCAGTTTTACTATACGAAAGTGGGGTTTAAGGGGTCAAATTTATATCTCCATGCTTTCGTGATGTAGCTCGATATAACAGTTATTTCACAGGCCGGTACGTAAACCTTGCAGACAACACTAGAAAATATATACTTCTATATAACTGCTTTAAAATATGCGACCAGTAATATGTCTGGAAAACTTTTTAATTCGAAATCTTTAGCAAAGCACTGTCTGTATTTTTGGCATTCAACCCGATACTCGATATTACAACAATATTAATGTCTGTGGCGTTAAACAAATTTAATAATTATTAAAAGTTATAAATAAATGTATTATCAATATGCACGACCAGTATTGTGGCCCAAAACAACAAAATAAAGTAACATTTACATTTCAGCAGATCAGCGTTTAAGTCATTATGCTGATCCGCAGCCTGCTAAATTCAGCAGGTTTTTCAGCGTATTAGACAGGCCCAATTAAGATAGCATATCCGCGTGACATAGTGTTTTTCTTTTTTTTTTTTTTTTTTTTTTTCGTATCTCCAAAATGGCAATTCATATCTCACAAACGGTTATCTACTATGTCTTGGTGCAGATATTAGAAATTGTAATATAGGTTTTCACTATGTAAAGTAGGGTTTAAAGGGGTTTTCATTACATGGACTTGTGAATATGTGGCATTTCTAAACAATGTCAATTAAAATAATTCAACTGACACCCACCATAAACTATTAAGTTTTTTTTCCTTCTTCTTTTTTTCTAATATATAAAGAATAATATTTCATTCCAGCACACACAAAAATAGGATTTTTGAGAACCAATAATATTTTGTGTTAAGCACCAAAAAGGCTCACTTTTAAAAGAGTAATTTTTCTAGTAACGACAGAACAGAAATTTATTTGGAGATAAACTCAGGCCACACCAAAACAGCCAGTCCGAAATTAACTAGACATCAATTGACATGAGCGATTCTCGTTAAGTATCCCCCGCGGTCATAAAAGCGAAACTGATTTCACACACAGCCGGCTTATAACACAGTTGAGATTACACAACAGGTACCTATTATAGGCCTCAGTCAAAGGGAGACAATCCAATATTGACTTGTAGTGTAACTATCAGGGAACAGGTGTGTGTGTGTGTGTGTGTGTGAATTCGGGTTTAACGTCGCTTTCAACAATTTTTCAGTCATATCACGACGGTGTCTGGTTGCGACAGGGAGCTCAATGCTCACGTTTATAGTGCTGCCTCACTGAAGTATCATGTCCCAGACACATTACATGATACCACACCCAGTCACATTATCCTGACACTGGATCGACCAGTCCTAGCTCTACCCCGTAAATCAGAGTGCCAAGCGAGGAGCAACTAGTACCATTTTTAACGACTTTGGTATGTCGCGGCCCGGGATCGAACCCGAGACCTCCCGTTCCCCGGAGCGGACACTCTACCAACTGAGCTATCGGGGCCGGTCAGGGAACAGGTGAATAGATTAAATGTCAGATAAAGTTGGCCATGCTAATTGTTTTTCTCCGAGGAAAAGCGATGTTCGCGGAGAAATTTCGCGGCGTTTCGCGGAGAAATTAACCGCTTCAAAACGCGAAATATATTTCTTCTCGGTGAAATTTCTCGCTTGTCCTCCGAGAAAAAACACTATTACCGCGGAGAAAAATAAAATATGGGTTATTACCGGTAGCTGGTCTGTAAGTCTATGTAAACCCATATGGCCCCGAGGACGGGGGCATGTTTGGCCCCAAGATCGAAAATTTTGTTTTACAGTGATGCATCAGCCGAGCAATAAAATGGAATTTGTGACCATAATCAAAAATTGTTATCAAGTTAATGGAGTGTGGACCCCTGCAATCCCCACCCCCTTGATGGAGAGAAAAATGGAGCTTGAAGGATTATACTTTTTTTTCATATTTCTGCTAAAACACAGCTTGAGCTGTTTCTAACATCACCCACATTAACCCTTATCCCGCTGAATTATTAATTTAGCCACACACATTTTTGACTTTGAACCAATCAGATTACTTGATGTAATTTATTTCTACAAATTCACAAACTGAATGCCAAACAGTGTAGATCCATCTGATCTGGATCTACACTGTTGGCAAGATAGGGGTATACCCACAACAAAGGTTTTTTATGGAGAATTGACAAACAACTATCCTTCAGTTGTCACAGAATACCAACATTATCTCTTGCTATGATTTCACTGAGCTACAGAAGCTGGCACAATGGCGGTTTATCTCAAATCTGACTGTCAATTCAGTACTGGTTCACTGAGGGTATCTAAGCTGAACCAGGGACAAAGAGTGTAAGTATTGCTAATATCTTTTTGTTTTTGGATAGACATTTGGCCATTTTGTGGGAAAGTAACTGTCCTTTGGCTTTCCCCTTGTGAAGTTTTATTTATGGTGAAGTTATTTTATGTTGGTGTTTCATTTCCTTTGGTGTCTTGGATGGAAGGTGTGGGGTAATTGTATCGATTCCTGTTCATTGCCATTACTTTTATTTTGTTAAATAGTAACACGACTACAACAGTGTGAAGGTGTGAGGTAATTGTATCGATTCCTGTTCATTGACATTATTTTTATTTTGTTAAATGGTAACACGACTACAACAGTGTGAAGGTGTGAGGTAATTGTATTGATTCCTGTTCATTGCCATTACTTTTATTTTTTAAATGGTAACACGACTGCAACAGTGTGAAGGTGTGAGGTAATTGTATCGATTCCTGTTCATTGCCATTAATTTTATCTTGTTAAATGGTAACACGACTACAACAGTGTGAAGGTGTGAGGGAATTGTATCGATTCCTGTTCATTGTCATTACTTTTATTTTGTTAAATAGTAACACGACTACAACAGTGTGAATGTGTGAGGGAATTGTATCGATTCCTGTTCATTGTCATTACTTTTATTTTGTTAAATAGTAACACGACTACAACAGTGTGAAGGTGTGAGGTAATTGTATCGATTCCTGTTCATTGCCATTACTTTTATTTTGTTAAATAGTAACACGACTACAACAGTGTGAAGGTGTGAGGTAATTGTATCGATTCCTGTTCATTGTCATTAATTTTATCTTGTTAAATGGTAACACGACTACAACAGTGTGAAGGTGTGAGGGAATTGTATCGATTCCTGTTCATTGTCATTACTTTTATTTTTTAAATGGTAACACGACTGCAAACAGTGTGAAAGGTGAGGTAATTGTATTGATTCCTGTTCACTGTCATTACTTTTATTTTGTTAAATGGTAACTCGACTGCAACAGTTTGAAGGTGTGACATTACGATAACACATCCGTTCGACATAGTGTATGTTTCACAACTCCAAAATGGCTCCTTTTCTGATGAAGATTCGTGATATTTTTCTTATTTGTATTGCAAACATAGGTTATGGGTGCTCGTTAGAACCGCCTCAACGAGGCGGTTCATAGAGTACCCACAACCTATGTCTTGGAGCAGAAATAAGAAAAATAATGAATACCCCCGTAAACCCCAGTTTTTTCTATACAAACTGGGGTTTACGGGGGTGTTCATTTCACGGACTTGTTCACGTGATGAGGTAATTGTATCGATTCCAGTTCATTGCCATTACTTTTATTCTGTTCAATGATAACACGACTACAACAGTATTGATAGGACTATGTACAATCGGGCTGTTAAATTAAAAAAAAATAAACTAGAAATGGTGTTTGTAAAACACAATGCCCCAACCTTTGCTTGTCCCTAGATGGCAAAATATTCAACAAATATTGTTAAAGACTTAAAAACATACAACAAGAATTCGTCCGAAGGCTATGTAGCGCCTGTGGGGGCGCAAAGTCACCAAACCATGAAATCTAGGTCAAGGTCAAACATGAATACCTGCATAAAAATTTCACTCCTAGTTGCAAGCATGCACCAAGTATCATCAATGACACTCTTAAAAACAGACTCTTACAACAGGGTGAAAGTTAGGGTTGTCACACTATTTTACAAAGTCAGTGAACCATAAAATGTAGGTCAAGGTCAGAAATGGATACTACCATTTAAGTTTCAATTCCTAAATGATTGATGAAAATATACATGTGTGTGTGCGTGCGTGTGTGTGTAGGGATTGCATGTATGTGTGTATATATATACATGCATGTGTATATGCATGCATGAGTACATGCATGTTTGCATGTGGGAGTGCATGCATGCATGGATGCAGGCATGCATGTGCATGCATGCATGTGTGTGCATCGATGCATGCATGTGTGTGCATGGATGGATGCATGCATGTGTGTGTTCATGCATGAGGGCATGCATGCATGTATGTACATGCATGCAACTGTGAATACATGCATTTGTGTATACATGTATAAGTACATGTGTGCTTGCATGTTTGCATGCATACATAAAACCATGCATGTGTGTATGCATGCATACATATGTGTCTTCATGCATGAGTGCATGCATGTGTGTAAGCATGTATGGGTGCATGTATGCATCTGTGAGCGCATGCATGTGTGCATGTATGTTTGCATGTGTGTATACATACATGCATGAAAATATGTAAGTGTGTGCATGCATGCATGTGTATGTTCATGCATGAGTGCATGCATGTGTGAGTGCATGCATGCGTGAGTGCATGCATGTTTGCATGTGGGTGTAAATGCATGCATGAAAGCATACATGTGTATGTGCGTGTGTGTGAGTGTATGCATGTGTACATGCATGAGCACATGCATGTGTGGGTGCATTGCATGTGTGCATGCCTGAGTGCATGTGTGCATGCATGTTTTCTTATTGCATGCATTAATGTGTGAGTGCATGCGTGTGTGTGCATGTGTAAGTGCATAAGTGTGCATGCCTGCATGTGCATGCATGTGTGTATGTGCCCGTGTGAGTCCATAAGTGTGTATGCATGTGTGAGTACCTGCAAGTATGCATGCAAGCATCAGTGTGTGTGTGCATGCATGCATGTGCGTTTGTATGTGGGTTTGCAAGCATAAATGAGTGATTGTGTATGAGCAAACATGTTTGAGTGTAAATGCATGCGTGTGTAAGTGGTGTGGGCCGGGTTGAGGTTGGTTGTCGTGGGATGGGGTGTTGTGGGGTAGGGTGTCATGTGGTGGGGTCGGTTGGGTGGGGTGGAGTTGGGTGGGATAGGGTAGGGATATGTGCATGCATGTATTTATGCATGTGTGTGTGTGTGTGTGTGTGTGTGTGTGTGTGTGTGTGTGTGTGTGTGTGTGTGTGTGTGTGTGTGTGTGTGTGTGTGCGTATGTGAGTGCATAAGTGTGCATGCCTGCATGTGTGTGTGTGTGCATGACATTCTGTGAGTCCATAAGTGTCCATGCATGCATATTTGTGTACATGCATGCATGCATGTGAGAGTACCTGCATGTATGCATGCAAGCATCAGTATGTGTGTGTGTGTGCATGCATGCATGTGTGTTTGTATGAGGGTGTGCAAGCATAAATGAGTGATTGTGTATGAGCATGCATGTTTGAGTGTAAATGCATGTGTGTGTGTGCATGCATGCATGTGTAATTCGAGTGGGCCGGGTTGAGGTGTGTTGTCGTGGGGTAGGGTGTCATGTGGTGGGGTCGGTGGGGTGGGGTGGTGTGGAGTAGGGTAGGGTAGGTTAGGAATATATGCATGCATGTATTTATGTATGTACAGGACAAATGGCATATCACCACCCACTATCAACTTTTGTGTAGGGGTATAATTTCTGTGTTATGTGTTTATGAAGAAAAAGACAAAAAAAATATTCCTAGTCAACAAAGGATTTGTGCATGACTGCATGCATGTGTGTGGGGTGGGGCAGGGTGTGGTGGGGTGTTGTAGGGTGGGGCATGGTGGGTTTGGGTGGGGTGGGGTGTAGTGTGGTGGGGTGGGGTGGTTGGGTTTGAGTGGGGAAGCGTGGGGTAGGGTAGGGTAGGGTAGCGATGTATGCATGCATGTATTTATGTATGTACAGGACAAATGGCATAACCCCACCCCATATCAACTTTTGTGTAGGGGTATAATCTCTGTTTATTTGCGTTTATGTAGACAAAAAAACACACATAAAAAAAAAATAAAAAAATGCCCATCCACCCGCCCAACCACCCACCCAGACATCGCTATTTTAAAGGACGGAATTTTTTAAAACCCGTCCAATAAAACCGAAAATTACCATGATTACAATAATAATTCAAAGTGTGTGGCCTTGGCCCCAAGGTTATGCTTACAAATAAATCAAAGGACAATAACTTGTGAAAGGGGCATAATGCGGATGAGTAAAAAAAAAATATGTGTCAGCTAATTTTCCATAGCGAATCCATATATGAAATTTCAAAACCCTAGCTTACACGGTTCTTAAGTTAATCCGGATGAAAAAAGAATACGTGTCAGGTTATTTTCCATCAGGAACGCATATATGAAATTTCAAAACCATAGCATACACGGTTCTAAAGTAATGGAATGCATCACTTTTAGCAAACATTACAATAGACACAAATTACCAAAATGACAAAGGGCCATAACTCAAATTTTGTCAAAGTTAATCAGGTCATCTACTCATCACCACCAATCTTTTCATCAACTTTCAAGACTCTAGCTATAATAGTTTTTGAGATATCTTGCTGAAAAGATTTTATTAAAAAAACTTCAAAGAGCAATAACTCTTGAAAGAAGCATAATCCGGATGAGAAAATAAATACGTGTCAGCTTATTTTCCTTCAGGAATGCATATATGGAATTTCAAAACAATAGCGTATACGGTTCTAAAGTTATGGCTATGCATCAGTTTTAGCATACATTATAATGGGCACACATTACCAAAATGACAAAGGGCCATAAGTCACAAAGTATTTTTCGGAATTTTGTCAAAGTTCAGCAGGTCATCTACTCATCAACACCAATCTACGTGTATTCACCAACATTCAAGGTTCTAGCTATAATAGTATTTGAGATATTTTGCTGACAATATTTTATTCAAAAAAAACTTCAAAGGGCAATAACTCTTGAAAGGGGCATAATCCGGATGAGACAAAAAAATGCGTTTCAGCTAATTTTCCATCAGGAATGCATATATGAAATTTCAAAACCATAGCATACACGGTTCTAAAGTTATGCTATGCATCACTTTTAACATATATTACAATGGGCACAAATTTCCAAAATGACAAAGGGCAATAACTCACAAAGTGTTTTTCGGAATTTTGTCAAAAGTTATTCAGTCCCTCTACTGATCACCACCAATATGTTCACCAGCTTTCAAGGCTCTAGCTCCAATAGGTTTTGAGATATCTTGCTGATAAGATTTTATTAAAAAAAATTTCAAACGGCAATAAATCTTGAAAGGGGCAGAATCCGGATGAGAAAAAAAAAAATACACGTCAGCTTATTTTCCATTAGGAATGCATATATGAAATTTCAAAACCCTAGCATACACGGTTCTAAAGTTATGCTATGCATCACTTTTAGCATACATGTACATTACAATGGGCACAAATTACCAAAATGACAAAGGGCCATAACTCACAAAGTATTTTTCGGAATTTTGTCAAAAGTTAATCAGTTCATATACTCATCACCACCAATATACTCAACAGCTTTCAAGGCTCTAGCTCCAATAGTGTTTTAGATACTTTGCTGACAATATTTTATTAAAAAATTTTCAAAGGGCAATAACTCTTGAAAGGGGCATAATCCGGACGAGAAAAAAATACATGTCAGCTTATTTTCCATGAGGAATCCATATATGAAATTTCAAAACCCTAGCATACACGGTTCTAAAGTTATGCTATGCATCACTTTTAGCATACATGTACATTACAATGGGCACAAATTACCAAAATGACAAAGGGCCATAACTCAAAAAGAATTTTTCAGAATTTTGTCAAAATATAATCAGTTCATCTACTCATCAGTACCAATATATTCACCAACGTTTAAGGCTCTAGCTCCAATACTTTTTGAGATATCTTGCTGACAAGATTTTATTAAAAAAAATTTCAAAGGGCAATAACTCTTGAAAGGGGCATAATCCGGACGAGTAAAAAATACGCATCAGCTAATTTTCCATGAGTAATCCATATATGAAATTTCAAAACCCTAGCATACACGGTTCTTAAGTTATGCTATGCATCACTTTTAGCATACATGTACATTACAATGGGCACAAATTACCAAAATGACAAAGGGCCATAACTCACAAAGTATTTTTCGGAATTTTGTCAAAAGTTAATCAGTTCATATACTCATCACCACCAATATACTCAACAGCTTTCAAGGCTCTAGCTCCAATAGTGTTTGAGATACTTTGCTGACAATATTTTATTAAAAAATTTTCAAAGGGCAATAACTCTTGAAAGGGGCATAATCCGGACGAGAAAAAAAATACACGTCAGCTTATTTTCCATGAGGAATCCATATATGAAATTTCAAAACCCTAGCATACACGGTTCTAAAGTTATGCTATGCATCACTTTTAGCATACATGTACATTACAATGGGCACAAATTACCAAAATGACAAAGGGCCATAACTCAAAAAGAATTTTTCAGAATTTTGTCAAAATATAATCAGTTCATCTACTCATCAGTACCAATATATTCACCAACGTTCAAGGCTCTAGCTCCAATACTTTTTGAGATATCTTGCTGACAAGATTTTATTAAAAAAATTTCAAAGGGCAATAACTCTTGAAAGGGGCATAATCCGGACGAGTAAAAAATACGCATCAGCTAATTTTCCATGAGTAATCCATATATGAAATTTCAAAACCCTAGCATACACGGTTCTAAAGTTATGCTATGCATCACTTTTAGCATACATTACAATGGGCACAAATTACCAAAATGACAAAGGGCCATAACTCACAAAGTATTTTTCGGAATTTTGTCAAAAGTTAATCAGTTCATCTACTCATCACCACCAATATATTCACCAACTTTCAAGGCTCTAGTTTTTGAGATATCTTGCTGACAAGATAAGGTTTTATTGAAAAAACTTCAAAGTGCAATAACCGGCCCCGATAGCTCAGTTGGTAGAGTGTCCGCTCTTGGGAACGGGAGGTCACGGGTTCGATCCCGGGCCGCGACATACCAAAGTCGTTAAAAATTGTACTAGCTGCTCCTCGCTTGGCACTCAGATTTACGGGGTAGAGCTAGGACTGGTCGACCCAGTGTCAGGATAATGTGACTGGGTGTGGTATCATGTAATGTGTCTGGGACATGATTCTTCAGTGAGGCAGCACTATAAAAGTGAGCATTGAGCTCCCTGTCGCAACCAGACACCGTCGTGATATGACTGAAAAATTATTGAAAGCGACGTTAAACCCGAGTTCAAACACACTTAAAGTGCAATAACTTTTGAAGGGGGCATAATCCGGACGAGAAAAAAAAAATACGCGTCAGCTAATTTTCCATGAGGAATCCACATATGAAATTTCAAAACCCTAGCATACACGGTTCTTTAGTTATGCTATGCATCAAAAGCGTAACGGACGGACGAACGGACGAACGAACCAGAACCAATATGCCCCTCCAACTTTTTCAAAGTTGGGGGCATAAAAATTCTATTGTTTTTTGATAGTTGTTTTTGTTTGTTTGTTTTTTCGCTTGATGGTCAGTTATTTTTAGCCTAGTTTCATGTTAGAAAACGTAGGCTTAACCCATAAAATGCCAATCACGACAATTGTCGTCTGCTTTGCCGTCTGCTGGATTCCTTAAAAGTAAACAGCACGGAACCAGATCAGTAGGAACAGTCTGATCTGGGCCCACACGGTTTGCCTGTATGCAAAATATTTTTAAAAAGTTTGCAACAAAATTTTGCAGACGACATAAGCAGACGACATTTTCAGATGTAGTTCTTCTCGGTGTCTTAAGGATTACCCTTATCCTGCTGAGTATTAAATTTAGCCACACCCATTTCTGTCTTTGAACCAATCAGGTTACTTGATGTGATTTTTCTTACAAACACACAAACTGGATGTCAAACAGTGTAGATTATGATCAGATGCCGTCTTTCGAAGCCATCTGATCTGGATACACTGTTTGCAAAGTTAGGGGTTGTCATGAACAGCGGGATAGGATTAAAGCCGAGTCTGCTATTTTCAATGAGTTGATGTATTCTTTGCTTCCAAAGGATCTAACCGTTCAGAAACTATTAATCATTCAACACAAAACTGAACCTAAATGAAAACCCGGAACAATTAGCTACAAATCTAGGTCTAGCTACTACAGTATGTGGGGCTTAGAAACACAACCGTCGTCTAAAGTTAGGAACCAATTACTTGAGTTTGACTGAATTTGGGTGCTTAGAAACACAAACATCGTCTAAAGTTAGGAACTAATCACTTGAGTTTCACTGAATTTAAGAAATCTTTGGCAAGTGCATGAAATACCTTACTAAAAAAGGAAGATTGTTTGATTGTGTTTATGATATGTCATGTATTGTGGGTCATTATGTAGAGGCTCATATCACGAAACAAGAGGCCCATGGGCCTCTATGCTCACTAGAGCTCAGGTGGGCACTGCCCAATGGCAGCCATGTATTTTAACATGAAATCATTTTAATCTACCAATTATAAAGTCTCCCAAATGAACCCCCGTATCCAAATGAGCATCCATCTGGACTCAGTATCTAAAACATTAGGCCTTTCATTAAGTAGAGGGTGTGGGGCATGGACCTAATGAAGCCCTGGTTGGTATCACTAAATGCGTCTTATCATGAGGAATAAGAATATATATGGTGTGGCAGTGGGGATCTGTTTATCGGAGTTATAAGGCCACTTAAGCGGTGGAGGGGATGGGGCATGTCCTGTTGATCACAGGAAAGCCCAAGATTGTTGTCCCTATAAGGACCAAGAATATATATATATATACTCAGAGGCAATAAAAAGTATACAGTTTTTGATTTGGAATACCGGATATATTATTGCTGTCAGTAATAAAATATGCCTACGTCCGTTTTTCCCAAACGTCTAAGTTTGTAAAAGTCCTTTTCTTTTTCTGTTGCAGTCATCCATGATGGAGTTATTGCCCTTAATTGATAATCAATATTTCCAACAAAATCTCGTGTTGTACTTGACATTCAAATCTATGCGCACTGCAAACGTCATGTGCGAATGTTCATCGACAAGACGCCATCATTACTTTGCCATTTAACCCAAACAAACAGCTTCAAACTCAATTGTAATTTATGCCTGTTCCGGATTATCTCCCTTTCAATTAAAATCATAATGAATTAAATGAGTCTTTTTCTCAAATCGTTTACGAGATGTTCATTTGAAACTTTCACATAAGTTTTGTTTTCCTCGGCATTTTTATGCTTACTCCATAGTGATGCCTCAAAAATTACTCAAAGAAAAATTAATCACCAATACAAATCCCAAAGAAACATGAAGCATTTAATCAAAGGAAGAACGTCAAAGGCGAAAATGACATTTTCTTGATAAAAAATGTTGCATTTTACCTTGTGTTTAATTTAAATATGGGATATATTCTTGCCAATCAGTTCCCCATCTTTGAATCTGTTGCACGAAAAATCATTTATTGAATAACACTTATTCGAAACACATGTTTAAAGGGAAACTACTCAAGACAAAATATTGGATAAGACCCTCTCCATTTCAAGTGACGCAATTTAATTATCCTTCAATCAATTTTAACGGAAACTGCTGCAAATTATGCGGAAGTGGTTGTTCTTATTTATGATGCCACATATATATGTAGAGAGGGAAACATTGGGACGCAAATCGGCGTTCAGTAACTTGTATACCTACTTTTGCCTCTCAGTATATATGGTTTATGGGTGGGAATCTGAATGGTTTCTGATATATGAGGCCCTTCTATGATGTGAAGAGGAGATGAATGTCCCCTGCGATCCCAAAGTGGGTGTGCTATTGATAAGGAACAAGAACATATATGATTGTGAGGTGGGGATTTGAATAGTTTCTGAAATATATGGCCTTTTAAAGTGGAAGGGCGGGGTGCATTGCCCTAGCACAAAGTGACCCCCAGGTTGCTGTGACTGAATGAGTCTTTTCATAAAGAACAAGAATATTATAGTTTATGGTGGAGATCTGAATGGTTTTTAGCTCACCGTCACGTAGTGACGAGGTGAGCTTTTGGGATCACTTTTTGTCCGTCGTCCGTCGTGCGTGCGTGCGTGCGTGCGTGCGTCCGTGCGTGCGTGCGTCCGTGCGTAAACAATTTCTTTAAACGACATCTCCTCCTAAACCACTGATCGGATTTTGACCAAACTTCACAGGAATGATTCTTAGGTGGTCCCCTTTCAAAGTTGTTCAATTGGTTCCGGTCCGTTGCACATCTAGGTCACAGGAGCCAAAAATAGATTTTTTTCACCAAAAACTTAAAAAATCTTCTTCTCTGAAACCACAAGGCCCAGGTCTTTGATATTTGGTATGAAGCATCATCTAGTGGACCCCTACCAAGATTGTTCAAATTATAGTGCTGGGGCCAAAAATGCCCCCGCCTTGGGGCCCTTTGGTTTTACATAGGCTTATATAGGGAAAATCTTTAAAAATCTTCTTCTCTGAAACCACAAGGCCCAGTTCTTTGATATTTGGTATGAAGCTTCATCTAGTGGACCCCTACCAAGATTGTTCAAATTATAGTGCTGGGGCCAAAAATGCCCCCGCCCCGGGGCCCTTTGGTTTTACATAGGCTTATATAGGGAAAATCTTTAAAAATCTTCTTCTCTGAAACCACAAGGCCCAGGACTTTGATATTTGGTATGAGGCTTCATCTAGTGGACCCCTACCAAGATTGTTCAAATTATAGTGCTGGGGCCAAAAATGCCCCCGCCCCGGGGCCCTTTGGTTTTACATAGGCTTATATAGGGAAAATCTTTAAAAATCTTCTTCTCTGAAACCACAAGGCCCAGGACTTTGATATTTGGTATGAAGCTACATCTAGTGGACCCCTACCAAGATTGTTCAAATTATAGTGCTGGGACAAAAAATGCCCCCGCTACGGGGCCCTTTGGTTTTACATAGGCTTATATAGGGAAAATCTTTAAAAATCTTCTTCTCTGAAACCACAAGGCCCGGGTCTTTGATATTTGGTATGAAGCTTCATCTAATGGACCCCTACCAATATTGTTCAAATTATAGTGCTGGGGCCAAAAATGCCCCCGCCCCGGGGCCCTTTGGTTTTACATTGGCTTATATAGGGAAAATCTTTAAAAAACATCTTCTCTGAAACCACAAGGGCCAGGACTTTGATATTTGGTATGCAGCTTCATCTAGTGGACCCCTACCAAGATTGTTAAAATTTAAGTGCTGGGACAAAAAATGCCCCTGCCACGGATCCCTTTGGTTTTACATTGGCTTATATAGGGAAAATCTTTAAAAATCTTCTACTCTGAAACCACAAGGCCCAGGTCTTTTATATTTGGTATGAAGCTTCATCTAGTGGACCCCTACCAAGATTGTTCAAATAATAGTGCTGGGGCCAAAAATGCCCCCGCCCCGGGGCCCTTTGGTTTTACATAGGCTTATATAGGGAAAATATTTAAAAATCTTCTTCTCTGAAACCACAAGGGCCAGGTCTTTGATATTTGGTATGAAGCTTCATCTAGTGGACCCCTACCAAGATTGTTCAAATTATAGTGCTGGGGCCAAAAATGCCCCCGCCCCGGGGCCCTTTGGTTTTACATAGGCTTATATAGGGAAATTCTTTAAAAATCTTCTTCTCTGAAACCACAAGGCCCAGGACTTTGATATTTGGTATGAAGCTTCATCTAGTGGACCCCTTCAAATTTTTGTGCTGGGACAAAAAATGCCCCCGCCACGGGGCCCTTTGGTTTTACATTGGCTTATATAGGGAAAATCTTTAAAAATCTTCTTCTCTGAAACCACAAGGCCCAGGTCTTTGATATTTGGTATGAAGCTTCATCTAGTGGACCCCTACCAAGATTGTTCAAATTATAGTGCTGGGGCCAAAAATGCCCCCGCCCTGGGGCCCTTTGGTTTTACATAGGCTTATATAGGGAAAATCTTTAAAAATCTTCTTCTCTGAAACCACAAGGCCCAGGACTTTGATATTTGGTATGAAGCTTCATCTAGTGGACCCCTACCAAGATTGTTCAAATTATAGTGCTGGGGCAAAAAATGCCCCCGTCCCGGGGCCCTTTGGTTTTACATAGGCTTATATAGGCAAAATCTTTAAAAATCTTCTTCTCTGAAACCGCTAGGCCCAGGTCTTTGATATTTGATGTATAGCTTCATCTAGTGGACCTTTGCCAAGATTGTTCAAATTATAGCCTTTGTTGATGTTTGGTATGAAGCTTCACCTTTAAGACCTCCCTCAACATTATGCACATTAAAGCCCTGGGGCAAATAATGGCCCTCTCTGGGGCACACTTGTTACACTATGGATCAGGTGAGCGATCCAGGGCCATCATGGCCCTCTTGTGTTTTATATTAGGATCACTTTTTGTCTGTCATCCGTGCGTAAACAATTTCTTCAAACGACATCTCCTCCTAAACCACTGATCGGATTTTGACAAAACTTCACAGGAATGATCCTTAGATGGTCCCCTTTCAAAGTTGTTCAAATGGTTCTGGTCCGTTGCACATATAGGTCACAGGAGTCAAAAATAGATTATGTCAACAAAAACTTAAAAAATCTTCTTCTCTGAAACCGCAAGGCCCAGGTCTTTGACATTTGGTATGAAGCTTCATCTAGTGGACCCCTACCAAGATTGTTCAAATTATAGTGCTGGGGCCAAAAAAGCCCCCGCCCCAGGGCCCTTTGGTTTTACATGGGCTTATAAAGGGAAAATCTGAAAAAATCTTCTTCTCTGAAACCGCAAGGCCCAGGTCTTTGATATTTAGTATGAAGCTTCAGCTAGTGGACCTCTACCAAGATTGTACAAATTATAGCCCTGAGGCCAAAAATGCCCCCGCCTAGGGGCCCTTTGGTTTTACATAGACTTATATAGGGAAAATCTTTAAAAAAATCTTCTTCTCTGAAACCACAAGGCCTATGTCTTTGATATTTGGTGTGAAATTTCATCTAGTGGACCTCTATCAAGATTGTCCAAATTATAGCCCTGGGGCCAAAAATGCCCCCGCCTTAAGACCCTTTGGTTTTACATAGACTAAAATAGGAAAATCTTTAGAAATCTTCTTCTCTGAAACTGCAAGGCACATGTCTTTGATATTTGGTATGGAGCTTCATCTAGTGGACAATTATAGCCTTTGTTGATATTTGGTACGAAGCTTCACCTTTTTAGACCTCCCTCAACATTATGCACATTATAACCTTGGGGTCAATAATGGCCCTCCCCGGGGCCCACTTGTTACTCTATGGATCAGGTGAGCGATCCAGGGCCATCATGGCCCTCTTGTGTTTTATATTAGGATCACTTTTTTGTCTGTCATCCGTGCGTAAACAATTTCTTCAAACGACATCTCCTCCTAAACCACTGATCGGATTTTGACCAAACTTCACAGGAATGATCGTTAGGTGGTCCCCTTTCAAATTTGTTCAAATGGTTCTGGTTCGTTGCACATATAGGTCACAGGAGCCAAAAATAGATTTTTTTTCCGAAAACTTAAAAAATCTCCTTCTCTGAAACCGCATGGCCCAGGTCTTTGATATTTAGTATGAAGCTTAATCTAGTGGACCCCTACCAAGATTGTTCAAATTATAGTGCTGGGGCCAAAAATGCCCCCGCCCCAGGGCCCTTTGGTTTTACATGGGCTTATATAGGGAAAATCTTCAAAAATCTTCTTCTCTGAAACCACAAGGCCCAGGTCTTTGGTTTTTGGTATGAAGCTTCATCTCACGGACCCCTACCAAAATTGTTCAAATTATAGTGCTGGGGCCAAAAATGCCCCCGCCCCGGGCCCTTTGGTTTTACATAGGCTTATATAGGGAAAATCTTAAAAAATCTTCTTTCCTGAAACCGCAAGGCCCAGATCTTTGATATTTGGTATGAAGCTTCATCTAGTGGACCCCTACCAAGATTGTTCAAATTATAGTGCCAGGGCAAAAATGCCCCCGCTCCAGGGCCCTTTAGTTTTACATAGACTAATATAGCGAAAATCTAGAAAAATCTTCTTCTCTGAAACCACACGGCTTAGGTCTTTGATAATTGGTATGAAGCTTCAGCTAGTGGACCTCTACCAAGATTGTTCAAATTATAGCCCTGAGACCAAAAATGCCCCCGCCACATGGCCGTTTGGTTTTACATAGACTTATATAGGGAAAATCTTTAAAAATCTTCTTCTCTGAAACCACAAGGCCCAGGTCTTTGTTATTTGGTATGAAGCTTCATCTAGTCGACCCCTACCAAGATTGTTCAAATTATAGTGCTGGGGCCAAAAATGCCCCCGCACGAGACCCTTTGGCTTTACATAGACTTATATAGGGAAAACTTTAAAAATCTTCTTCTCTGAAACTGCAACGCCATGGTCTTTGATATGTGGTATGGAGCTTCATCTAGTGGACCTCTACCAAGATTGTTCAAATTATAGCCCTCGGACCACAAATGCCCCCGCCTATGTGCCCTTTGGTTTTACATAGACTTATATAGAGATAATCTTTGAAAATCTTCTTCTCTGAAACAGCAAGGCCCAGGTCTTTGATATTTGGTGTGAAGCTTCATCGAAGCTTCATCTAGTGGACCTCTATCAAGATTGTTTAAATTATAGCCCTGAGACCAAAAATGCCCCCCGCCCCGGGGCCATTTGTTTTAACATAGGCTTATGTAGGAAATATCTTTAAAAAAAACCTTCTTCTCTGAAACCGCAAGGCCCAGGTCTTTGATATTTGGTGTGTAGCTTCATCTAGTAGACCTTTGCCAAGATTGTTCAAATTATAGCCTTTGTTGATGTTTGGTCTGAAGCTTCACCTTTTTAGACCTCCCTCAACATTATGCACATTATAACCCTAGGGTCAATAATGGCCCTCCCCGAGGCCCACTTGTTCCTCTATGGATCAGGTGAGCGATCCAGGGCCATCATGGCCCTCTTGTGTTTTATATTAGGATCACTTTTTGTCTGTCATCTGTGCGTAAACAATTTCTTCAAACGACATCTTCGCCTAAACCACTGATCGGATTTTGACCAAACTTCACAGGAATGATCCTTAGGGGGTCCCCTTTCAAAGTTGTTCAAATGGTTCCGGTCCATTGCACATATAGGTCACAGGAGCCAAAAATAGATTTTTTCACCGAAAACTTAAAAAATCTTTTTCTCTGAAACCACAAGGCTCAGGTCTTTGATATTTGGTATGAAGCTTCATCTAGTGGACCCCTACCAAGATTGTTCAAATTATAGTGCTGGTGCCAAAAATGCCCCCGTCCCGGGGCCCTTTGGTTTTACACGGGCTTATATAGGAAAATCTTCAAAAATCTTCTTCTCTGAAACCACAGGGCCCAGGTCTTTGATTTTTGGTATGAAGCTTCATCTAGTGGACCCCTACCAAGATTGTTCAAATTATAGTGCTGGGGCCAAAAATGCCCCGGCCCGGGGGCCCTTTGGTTTTACATAGGCTTATATAGGGAACATTTTCAAAAATCTTCTTCTCTGAAACTGCAAGGCCCGGGTCTTTGATATTTGGTATGAAGCTTCATCTTGTGGACCTCTACTAAGATTGTTCAAATTATAGCCCTGGGGGCCAAAAATGCCCGCACCCCGAGACCCTTTGGTTTTACATAGACTTACATTGGGAAATCTTGAAAAAATCTTCTTCTCTGAAACCACAAGGCTTAGGTCTTTGATATTTGGTATGAAGATCATCTAGTGGACCCCTACCAAGATTGTTCAAATTATAGCCCTGAGGCCAAAAATGCCCGCCTCGGGGCCCTTTGGTTTTACATAGACTTATATGGGAAAATCTTTAAAAATCTTCTTCTGTGAAACCACAAGGCCTAGGTCTTTGATATTTGGTGTGAACTTTCATCCAGTGGACCTCTATCAAGATTGATCAAATTATAGCCCTGGGGCCAAAAATGACCCGGCCCGAGACCCTTTTGTTTTACATAGACTTATATAGGAAAATCTTTAAAAATCTTCTTCCCTGAAACTGCAAGGCCCAGGTCTTTGATATTTGGTATGGAGCTTCATCTAGTGGACAATTATAGCCTTTGTTGATATTTGGTATGAAGCTTCACCTTTTTAGACCTCCCTCAACATTATGCACATTATCACCTTGGCGTCAATAATGGCCCTCCCTGGAGCCCACTTGTTACTCTATGGATCAGGTGAGCGATCCAGGGCCATCATGGCCCTCTTGTTGAGATATATGGCTTTTAATGAAGTAAAGCAGTGGGGCATGACCCAGGCAGTCCGGATAACTCCCAAGCTAGTGTTATTTGAATGTGTCTTATCACAAAGAAGATAATTATATATGGTTTAGGGGTGGGGCTCTGAACAGTTTCTGAGATATATAGCCTTTTGTGAAGTGGTGGGATGGGGCAAGGCTCTGGCTTGACCCGGGAGACCTCCAGGTTGACGTCAATGAATGTGTCTTATCATAAGGAACAATAATATATATGGTTAGAGGTGGGGATCTGTAAGGTTACCAATATATTGGGTCTTTAATGAAATGAAGGGGTGGGGCACGACTCCGGCACATCCTGGGGGACCCCCAGGTTAGTGTCAATGAATGCGTCATATCATAAGAAATAAGAATATATAAGGTTTTGGGGTGGGGATCTGAATTGTTTCTGAGATAGATGGCCTTTTGTGAAGTGGAGGGGTGGGTGCCCCCAAATTTGTGTCAATGAATGAGTCTCTTCATAAGGAACAAGAATATATAGGGTTAAGGGGTGGGGATCTGTAAGGTTTCCAGGATATTGGGCCTTTTATGAAAGGGAGGGGTGGGGCATGACCTCGGCACAACCCGGGGGACCTCCAGGATGGTGTCACTGAATGCGTCTTATCATAAGGATCAAGAATATATATGGTTTTAGGGTTGGGATATAAATGGTTTCTGAGATATATGGCCTTTTATGAAGAAGAAGGGGTGGGGTAAGGCCCAGGCGCACACCGGGAGACCCTTAAGTTGGTGTCAGTGAATGTATATTTTCATAAGGAACAAGAATATATATGGTTTAGGGTGGGTATTTGTAAGGTTTCCAAGATATTGGGTCTTTCATGGAATGGAGGGGGTGGGACATGACCCCGGCACGTACGGGGGGACCCCCAGGTTGGGGTCACTGAATGCATCTTATCATAAGGAACAAGAACATATATCGTTTTGGGGTGGGGATCTGGATGGTTTCCGAGTTATATGGCCTTTTATGAAGTGGGGTGGGGGCAAGGCCCCGGCTTAACCTGGGGGACCCCCATGTGGGCATTAAAGCATATGGCTGAGAGACATTTACTAAAGGAAAATTTCTAAAAAAAAAATTGTCAGAATATCTGCAATAACGTGGCAGCAAATGGCATTTTTCAATTTTCCCCATTATAAGTCTTTGGAAAATCTAAGTTGCCATAGCAACCAAACTAAAGAGCCAAATTTAAAAAAAAAAAAAAAAAACACAAAACCTGTAAGGGCAAATATGGTGAATATTTACAAAAACTCTCAGCCTAAAAGAGCATTCGGTTTCTGAGGAGATGATTTTTGAAGTATTTTTTTTTTCTATTTTTTTATTTTTTTATTTTGGTTTCCATGGCAACCAATAGAAATCAGCAGTAGGCCTAAAATCATATGGCAGATAGTAGACTGCCTAAGGAACATTTCTATAAAAGTTTTGGCAAAATGTCTGCAATTCACTTTTCCCCATTTTAAGTCTACGGAAACGCTAAGTTGCCATAGCAACCAAACTAAAGTGCCGATTTTCATAAAAAAAGAAAAAACAAAAAAAAACTTTTGACCCCCCCCCCCCCAGCCCAAAGATGCTAAAGATGAAATTTGGGCCCAATCGGCCCAGTGGCTTCAGAGGAGAAGTCATTTAAAAGTGTTGACGCCAGACATACGTCATACGACGACGGACAACTGCCTATCCTATAAGCTCTCCCGGAGCCTTCGGCTCTGGGGAGCTAAAAACGCCTGTATAATTTTGACCCCTGCAAACCCCAGCAGTATGCATTTCAGCGGTTTACATTATTGTTCTTATTTCTGCTCTAAAATATAGATTGTGGGTATTCGTTAGACTTGCCATGACGAGGCGGTTCTAAGGTGTACCCACAATCTTTATTTTGAGCAGAAAAAGAAAACTATAAGAAAGCTATCACAATTTTGTGCCATAAAATTTTCAATTTTCGGCGGTAACATTTACAATGTATTTGTATTGAAGTGTACTTTGATTGGTGGAGTAAGTTAATTGTATCGATTCCTGATCTTTGTTTTACTTCTACTTTGGATACCACAAAGAGAACTCATTTAATATCATGGTAAGCTCTATTGATTGATTGCTTTGTGTTTAACGAGGTGCCAACCCTTGTGGGTGGTTTTGTGTTGTCTCCCATAGACCGGGAGAAAAGGGAGATAGAAATAGAGTGAGTATTCAGGCATATCATCAGCAAAAACGCCTATATAATTCTGACCCCCTCGAACCCCACTTTTATATAGTAAAACTGGGGTAAACCTTATTTCCCTTATTTGTGCTCTAAAATATAGATTGTGGGTACTCTTTAGAATGAGGCGGTTCTAACGTGTATTCATATTCTATATTTTGAGCAGAAATAGTAAATATACCACAATTTTTCATCTTACACGTTTATTTTTTTTTTTTTTTTTTGGGGGGGGGGGGTGGCAAAATTTACATTGTTTTTGTATAGGCATGCTTTCGTAATGTAACATCCTGGTTTGTGAATGTCATTTCATTTGACGTATCGCCAGTTACAATTCTGATTACGATATAATATCTTGAGGTGTCATATGCTGACAATGAAATGAAAATTTAACCCTTGGCTTGCTGAATATTTAAATATGCCACACCCACTACTGAAAATCCAACCAATCGGATTACTTAATGCAATTAATTGCAACAAACTCATAAACTGAATGACAAACAATGAAGATCTTGATCAGATGGCTTCTTCAGAATCTGATCTTGATCTACACAGTTTGAAAGATAAGACATTGGGCTCAGCAGGACAAGGGTTCAGTAAAATTGATTTCAATTAAAGCATACTCACCTCAAGATATTATCAGATTTCCCTCCTCCCTACCCTGCTATCACTGATATTTAACAAGAATTTGTTTTTCTACAAAAAACACAGATGTCTCCCCGCTTTGTGACCTCTAAGTATGAGCTTGACATTGGAGGTATTGACCTGGTCTTGTGTGCAACACATTACTGCAAATTAAGTGTGCGGCACATCGTCTCATGAGAGTTAACATTTCTGCCAAGTAATTTTAAGTTCTATCTAAAGATAAGAAAGTTATTGACAAAAAAAAAACAAAAAAATGTCCCTTTTTGACCTTTGAACTCTAAGTATGACCTTGACCTTAGAGGTACCAACTGGGTCATACAGGCAACACATCGTCTCATGGGGGTTAACATTTCATCCAAGTAATTTCAAAATCCATAAAAAATAAGAAAGTTATTGACCAAACACGAAAAAGGCCCCTTTTTTACCTTTGACATCTAAGTATGACCTTGTCCTTTGAGGTACCGACCTTCGTCATGCGCGCCACACATCGTCTCATTGGTGTTAATATTTCTGCCAATTATTTCAAAATCCATCTAAAAATAAGAAAGATATTGACGCCAATACATACACACACACGCACACACACACACACACACACACACACATACATACATACATACATACATACATACATACATACATACATACATACATACATACAAACTTCCAAGGGAGATATCTCAAAAAGTATAAATGCGAGGGTTATAGTTTTTGCGCTCTGCAAGTCGTCTAATATTGATAAATATTTATATGAAGTTTCGTAAAGATAGTTTCAACGGTTTTCAAGTTATAGAGCGGACACGATTTTGTGACAGACGGACAGACAGACGCCCGGGGGTAAAACAATATGTCTCTCCGAAAAAAATCGGGGGAGACATAATAGGCGACGCAAACTCCCAAAGACAAACCCTAACAAAAATAAACCGGGACAGAAGAACCTCCTTGGAACGGTCAGCGCACACGAATTCCACTGGGGGGCTTAAATCGATTTTACGTGGCCACTATTCCTCGCCCTTACCTCCGTCACGACTAAGACAAATAATTTGTTCAGTCCGCATGAAGTTCTCCTTACTCATAAGTGCAACATCTTCGTGCAAACAAACATCAAACAACCACAGAGATGAAACAACGGTGAGGACTCGACAGCAATAAACCACCGAAATGCTTGAGCAAAAGAAAACCAACATTTAGACTCCTATGGGCCGCACCAGAGACAAAGAATACATTTTCATGGCCCTGAAGGTACTGGATTTCTACCCCAAAAAAGAATATTATTACATTTTCACGGTCCTGAAGCTACTCGTGTCCTGTCTCTTACAAGAATACATTTTCTTGCACACCAGACAAGGAAATCCGTGATTTTACCCTGGGATAGAAATTTATGTTCTGGCCCTGGTGTTCTGACCCTAAATCGAATATAATCGTGTGTTTGATAAATACACTGGTTGATTACAACCTCATGCGCGGCAGCATCATGCGTGACGTCACTAAACATTCCTGTTGTGTCATCACAAAATGGCGGACGTCGGTAACCAAAGTGACAGCAGCATTAAAAATTCGCAATAGAAATGGAAGGTATGCAAGAAAAAGAATCCTATATGGGTGCGAGGGATGGATAGAAAAATCCGTCCCTCGGAATCAGTGTCCGGCATCACTTGGCAAGCCTCGTGATGCCGGACAGTGACCATCGGGAGGGATTTTTCCATCCACCCCTCAAACCCATATAAGATTCTTATATTCATGGTCATGAAGGTACTCATATTCTGTCTATCAAGAATTCATTTCAATGGTCCTGCCGGTATCAAGTTCTGTCCCTATCCAAGATCATTTTTATGGTCCTAAACACGCTAAAGGTATTCGAGCGTGCCAGTCCACACTTGTTTGATTAATATTTTCTTCATATTCAGTCAAGTGTGCCAGTCCACACTTGTGGGGTTAATCTTTTCTTCATGCACATGTGTGTCAATCTACACTTGTATGGTTACTCTTTTCTGGATATACATGTTTGTCAGTTCACACTTCTGAAGTCAATCTTTGTTTCACATCCATGTATGTCAGTCCACGATTGTAAAGTAGAAGTAAAACAAAGATCAGGAATTGATACAATTAACTTACACCACCCATAAAAGACACCAAAGGGAAAGAAATACAAATATTAAGCGACCAGACCATAATGGAAACCTAAACAAAGGAAGGCCATAAGGACAGTTACTTTCCCACAAAATGGCCATATGGCCATCCAAAATTAAAAGACACAAGTGATACACACAGTAAGTAACAAACAACAACATAAATAAATCGCCACAGAAGAGCCGCCTTGGAACGGTCAGTGGAAGATTTCCACTGGGGGGGGGGGGGGGGGCTTAAAACGATTTTACGTGGCCACAATCCTCGCCCTTACTTCCGTCGCGATTTAGACAAATAATTTGTTCAGTCCGCATGAAGGCCTCCTAACTCATCAGTGCAACATCTCCGTGAACACAAAAATCAAAGAACCACAGAGGTGAGACAACGGTGAGGACTCGACAGCAAGAAACCACTGAAATGCTGGAGCAAAAGAAAACCAACAGTTAGACTCCGATGAGCCCGACCAGAGACAGAGCATCAGGCACCAACCAGCATTATCTCTCTAATTCTAAATAAGCCTTTACGTTGGAGCCGTCATAGAATCTGAGGCCTGACCCACCGGCGTGCAATTAAAGAGGGAAGCAAAGTTGCCAACCGTGAGTGGGTTAACTACCATGCATGCAGTCTGTCGTATAATATCCATGTTGTACCCAATCTTTTTATATCTTAGAATGATTGTTTAATCTTTTCACCATATACATGTATGTCAGTCCACATTTGTGAGTTTTATCTTTTCTTCATATACATGTAGGACAGTCCACACTTGTGAGGTTTATCTTTTCTTTATAGACGTGTATGCCAGTCCATCCTTGTAAGGTTAACCTTTGCTTCACATATATGTAGGTCATTTCACATTTGTGAGGTTAATCATGTATGTCAATCCACTTTTGTGAGGTTATGTTACTCAAGATGCACATGTAATAGCTCTCTGTATGAATCACTTCATAATTGTATTACGGCTATAAAACTTTTAATCACGAGTATGGACTTAAATATGGATACTCAGTCTTGTATGGTTATTCACATACTGTACACTTGCACAATTCCTCTCGACTGTGGATCACCCTATGCATCTTGCATGGTGATAAGTTTATAATAACAATGCCGCATACGTAGCAGTCATGGGTTTAGACAGTATGAACTTTCCCATTGCTAATCAAGGTTACTTAACAGTATTCATAAATTACATAACGAGTTAGGCAAATGTTTCCCCACCCGAGTGAACACCCATATGCCTACCAAGGCTACAGACATGTATGTATATATGAGACACAACACATTCCTTCAAATTTATGTGAGGTTCACAGTATGAACTTCCATGTGCGTATGTTGGTATTTTGTCTGTGTAAATGATTAACCAAACACCTCTAAGTGTCGTTCTTCAACAGACTATGAACTTTCAGCATGTACTTCAATTACTTGACCCAGCAAACCACTTAACTTTTGTTCTACAAAATCGTGTTTTCTCACCAGACGGTTATGAATTTCCATGTGAGTACTCAGGTTATTTGGCTGTGAAAATGATTTACCACACGTTCCACAGACGTGTTTCTCACGCGTATGAATTTTTATATGAGCGGTAAGGTTACTTGACCGAGAAAAAGATTTACCACAAGTCTTACAAATGTAAGGTTTCACACCAGTATGAACATTCATATGCGTGCGCAGGTCACCTGACCGAGCAAATGATTTACCACAAGTTTCGCAAGCGTGTGGTTTCTCACCAGTATGTACCATCAAATGCCTGCGCAGGTCCCTTGACCAAGCAAATGATCTACCACACGTTCCACAGACGTGTTTTTTAAGCTCACCAGTATGAACTTGTATATGGATTCTCAGCTGACGGGATTGTGTAAATGATTCACCACACGTTCCGCAAACATGATTTTTCTCAACAGTATGTACTTTCATATGCTTAGTCAGTGTAGAAGATAAATAAAATGATTTACCACATTTCCAACAAACGTGAGTTTTCTCACCAATATGAAATTTCATATGCGTACTCAGGTGATTTGAGTGTGAAAATGTTTTACCACATTTGGAACAAAGGTAATGTTTCTCACCAGTATGAACTTTCATATGAGAATTCAGGTTACTTGACTGAGAAAACGGTTTACCACAAGTCCTACAAATGTAATGTTTCTCACCCGTATGGATTCTCATATGCGTTCTAAGGCTACCCGACCGAGCAAATGATTTACCACAAGTTTGGCAAACATGTGGCTTCTTACCAGTATGAACCATCAAATGCCTGGTCAGGTCCCTTGTCCAAGCAAACGATTTACCACACGTTCCGCAAAAATGTGGTTTCTCGCCAGTATGAACTCTAATATGGGCAAACATGCTGCCTGACTGAGCAAATGCTTTTCCACAGATCCTACAAATGTAAGGTTTTTCACCAGTATGTACATTCATATGTGTTTTCAAGCCACTTGACCGAGCAAATGATTTACCACACGTCCCACAAAGATGTGGTTTCTCATCCGTATGAACTTTCATATGGGAGTTCATGTTACTTAACTGAGCAAATGATTTACCACACGTCCTACAAATGTAACGTTTCTCACCAGTATGAAGGTTCATATGCGTGCTCAGGTTACTTGCTTGAGCAAATGATTTACCACACAATTCGCAGGCGTGTGGTTTCTCACCAGTATGGACATTTATATGGTTTCTTAGTTTATCTTTATGTGTAAATGATTTACCACACGTGCCGCAAACATGAGGTTTGTCACCAGACTGAAGTTTCATATGCTCAGTTTCGTTACATGAAAAATTCAATGACTTATCACACGTTCCGCGGCCGGGGATTTTCTCACCAGTATGAACTTTCATGTGCTTACTCAGATTACCTGACTGTGTGAATGATTGACCACACGTTCCACAAACGTATGGTTTCTCACCAGTATGTGTTCTTGTATGCGCAGTCAGGTTACCTGATGTAGCAAATGATTTACCACACGTTTCGCAAACGTGTGGATTCTCACCTGTATGAACATTCATATGCATACTCAGGTAACTTAACAGAGCAAATGGTTTCCCACAAATTTCGCATACGTGTGGTTTCTCACCAGTATGAACTTTCAAATGCCTGCTCAGGTCCCCTGACCAAGCAAATGCTTTACCACACGTACCGCAAACGTGTTCTTTCTTTCCATTGTGAACTTTCATATGGGTACTCAGGTTACTTGCCTGGGCATATGATTTGCCACACATCCCACAAATGAAAGGTTTCTCACCAGTATGAACATTCATATGCGCGCTAAGGCGACTTGGCCCAGCAAATGTTTTACCACACGTACCACAAACGTGTGTTTTCTCACCAGTATGAACTTTCACGTGTGTACCAAGGTCACTTAACTGGGCAAATGATTTACCACACGTTCTGCAAATGTAAGGCTCGCCGACAGTATGAACAGTCATGCGCACTGCCAAGTTACTTGATTGAGCAAATGAAAAACCACACATTCCGTTGACGTTTAGTTTCTCACCAGATTGACCTTTCGTATAGCTTCTCGCTGGACTTGAGTGTGTCAATGATTTACCACACGTTTCGAAAACTTGGGACTGCTCACCAGTATGCACTTTCACGTGCGTAGTCAGATCACCTGACTGTGCAAATGACTGACCACATGTTGCACAACCGAATGGTTTCTCACCAGAATGAATTGTTTTATGTGTAGCTAGGTTACTTGACGTAGCAAATAATTTACCACAAGTTTCACAAACGTGTGGTGTCTCACCAGAATCAACTTTGAAGTGTTCATGCATGGCGACATAAATAATTTACACTACGCCCAACAAACGCACGATTTCTCAACAGTATGGACTTTCAATGGTTTTTTTGAAGATTGATGGCGGCAAAAACAATTTACCACATATTCCGCGTATGTATCGTTTCTCATCAGACTGAACGTTCATATCTGCACGAAAACCAAACTACACGCCTGGATGATTTACCACATATTGCACCCTTTTGGGATTTCTCTTCGCTGTGGATCTGTTAATGGCGCGTAATGGTACAACTCATTAAACGAATTTGTTTCATACCTCACAGATATGGGTTTTCTCACAAAAATTAACGTCAATAAGTCTACATCTAACAGATATGGGGTTTCTAAAAAAATAACGTCCATAAGTTTACACCTCACAGATATGGTATTTCTCAAAATGTTACGTTCAAAAGTCTACACCTCACAGATATGGGGTTTCGCTCAGGAAATTACGTCCATAAGTCTATTTTGTTCAGTAGTACGCACTCTTATATATGTCTGCTGAATGTAAATATATATTTTAAGTTGAAAAGACCGTGATTTATCACTTACAACGAAAAACATTATTTTTGCCCAGAAAGAATCTTCATATTGTGTCTTTTCCGATCACTTAAATATTTATTATGTATAACAGACAAGTCTGTCCCTCTATCAATTACATCATAATCGCTGTTCCCTAAGTCATCCTTATTGTATAACTGTCTCTCAACCGTGGATTATAATTATTATGTATAACAGGCATGTTTGTCTCTCTGTCAGTAACATCATAGTCGTTGTTCCCTACGGCATCCTTATTGTATAACTGTCTCTCAACCGTGGATTATAATAATTGTTATGTATAACAGGCATGTTTGTCTCTCTATCCAGCACATAATAGTCTCTGTTCCCAAAGTCATCCTTATTGTTTAACTGTCTCTCAACCGTGGATTATAATTATTATGTATAACAGGCATGTTTGGGTCTCTATCAAGCACATCATAATCGCTGTTCCCTATGTAAAGTATAAATGTCTCTCAACCGTGGATTATAATTATTATGTATAACAGGCATGTTTGGGTCTTTGTCAATCACATCATAATCGCTGTTCCCTAAGCCATCCGTATCTCAACCGTGGGTTACAATTGTTTTGTATAACATGCATGTTTGGGTCTCTGTCAATCACATCATAGTCGCTGTTCCTTAAGTCGTCTTCATTGTATAACTTTCTCTCAACCGTGGATTATAATTGTTTTGAATAAAAGGCATGTTTGGGTCTTTGTCAATCACATCATAAATCGCTGTTCCCTAAGTCATCCGTATCTCAACCAGGGATTATAATTGTTTTGTATAACGGGCATGTTTGGATCTCTGTCAGTCACATCATAATCGCTGTTCCCTAAGGCATCCTTATTGTATACATGTCTCTCAACCGTGGATCTTGCAATTTGCAATTATCCACATACGACTCCTTACAAAGTGTCTTGTTGTTTTGTGTCGTTAGTTGGTTCATTTTATCATAATTACAGACACTGGTTTGGACACGTGTTCCTGAAATAAAACAATAAACAACCATTAATTTAAAACATTTAGAGGGGATTATAGGAATACTTCATGGGTAGGGATTTAATATATATAAGGATTTCAAACAGAACGATGACCGCGCCTATCAGAACAGAGGCTATGCCGAGCACACAGTCTGTCTGGAATCCCAATGAAAATACTTTGTCGAATCCATACAAATACATGTACATGTAAAACCCTTCTTCGTTCATGGCAGAATCTTTTCCCTTCGATTTAGAAGCCCCCATTGTGTAGTGGTTACGCTACTCGCCTTGTAAACCATGGGTCACAAGATCGATCCTGGGCTTCTCCAGACTTTCGGATGAGTCTTTAAAACCGAGGCCCCGTCCCCGTATGACCTAAGCTGTTGGTGGAACGTAAAACTTAAACACTCGCTCACTTTCCCTTCGATTTATTCGTTTTCATAATGATTATTGTTTTTCAGTATACTGTATCACCTCTAGTATATTTGTTATCGCAAACAGGTATAAGAGGCACAAGTGCGTCAGAAACAGCTCACCGGAATGAAACTAACATGATAGATGTATATATATTTGTCTGTAACATGGTGCCATGGTGAGAATCTTATCTGTCGGATCAGATTACCTACTGCACTTCTATATCATCATGTTGCATGTTGCTTTTGTCTCTGATAAGATTTCTGAACAGCTCAATCTGATTCATATAGAGATGATACTAGTGCAGCATTAAGGATGAAGACTGTTCCCTGAAAAATTCAAGAAGATGGAATCATTCAAGCGATTCCGAATCTCGATATCGCCCGGTGCCTCCTATCAAGCATCAGCTTGATCAGTATCAGTTTTTCTTTTAGGAGGAAATATTTCAAAATGCCTACCATGGCTGTCATCTTGAAAAACATATACAGTCGAACTTCAATACCTAGAATACATTTGCATCTATGTAAAATGTATGAGGCAGTGGTAGAACTATTGAGGGTACATACCATTGCCATTTATGGAACCATAATGCGAATACTATTTCATCTACAAAATGAAAGTCTGCTGTGTGTTCTTATAACGATCGGCTCATCTCGGCCCTACTTATGAGGACACGTCATATGTTTGCAAGAGAAAAACAGTGATATCAGGAGCTATGATAAGAATATCCTAGTGACAAAAGATCTAGTTGTAAATAACCATGGTAACAATTTGTCGGTATTCAAGTAATCAGAGTTTCACTGTGTTAGAAGAATACCCTAGTGACAGAAGATCTTGTTGTAAATAACGGTAACAATTTGTCGGTATTCAAGTCATCAGAGTTTCGCTGTATTAGAAGAATATCCTAGTGACACAAGATCTAGTTGTAAACAACGGTAACAATTTGTCGGTATTCAAGTCCTCAGAGTTTCGCTGTATTAGAAGAATACCCTTGTGACACAAGACCTAGTTGCAAACAACAATACCAATTTGTCGGTATTCAAGTCATAAGAGTTTCGCTGTATTAGAAGAATACCCTAGTGACAGAAGATCTAGTTGTAAACAGCGGTAACAATTTGTCGGTATTCAAAGTAGAAGTAAAACAAAGATCAGGAATTGATACAATTAACTTACTCCACCCATAAAAGACACCAAAGGGAAAGAAATACAAACATTAAGCGACCAGACCATAATGGAAACCTAAACAAAGGAAGGCCATAAGGACAGTTACTTTCCCACAAAATGGCCATATGGCCATCCAAAATTAAAAGATACAAGTGATACACACAGTAAGTAACAAACAACAACATAAATAAATCGCCGCAGAAGAGCCGCCTTGGAACGGTCAGTGGAAGATTTCCACTGGGGGGCTTAAATCGATTTTACGTGGCCACAATCCTCGCCCTTACTTGAGTACTGATGACTAGTGCCGGCCTCGGAAGCTCAGTCGGATGCGCGTGTGACTGGTGATCAGGAAGATGCGGATTCGATTCCTACCGTCAAGTCATCAGAATTTCGCTGTATTAGAAGAATACCCTAGCGGCAGAAGATCTAGTTGGGAACAATGGTAAGTCGGTATTCAAGTCATCAGAGTTTCGCTGTATTAGAAGAATACCCTAGTGACAGAAGATCTAGTTGTAAACAACGGTAACAATTTTTCAGTACTCAAGTCATCAGAGTTTCGCTGTATTAGAAGAATACCCTAGTGACAGAAGATTACGCAACTTCGCTTCCTTCTTTAATTGCACGCCAGTGGGTCAGGCCTCAGATTCTATGACGGTTCCAACGTAAAGGCTTATTGAGAATTAGAAAGATCTAATTCAAGGTAATGTTGGTTGGTGCCTGATGCTCTGTCACTGGTCGGGCCCATCGGAGTCTAACTGTTGGTTTTCTTTTGCTCCAGCATTTCAGTGGTTTCTTGCTGTCGAGTCTTCACCGTTGTCTCACCTCTGTGGTTCTTTGATTATTTGTGTTCACGGAGATGTTGCACTGATGAGTTAGGAGGTCTTCATGCGGACTGATCAAATTATTTGTCTAAATCGCGACGGAAGCAAGGGCGAGGATTGTGGCCACGTAAAATCGATTTAAGCCCCCCGGTGGAAATCAGTCCACTGACCGTTCCAAGGCGGTTCTTCTGTGGCGGTTTATTTATGGTGTTGTTTGATACTTACTGTGTGTATCACTTGTGTCTTTTTATTTTGGATGGCCATATGGCCATTTTGTGGGAAAGTAACTGTCCTTATGGCCTTCTTTTGTTTAGGTTTCCATTGTGGTCTGGTCGCTCCATGTTTGTGTTTCTTTCCCTTCGGTGTCTTTGATGGTTGGAGTAACTTAATTGTATCGATTCCTGATCTTTGTTTTACTTCTACTTTGAAGCCATCAGAGTTTCACTGTATGAAAAGAATACCCGAACGACGCAATAGAAAATTGTAAACAACCATGGAAAACTAGTCATTAGAATTCAAGTCATCAGAGTTCGCTGTATAAGAAGAATACCCTAGTGACGCAAGATCAAGTTGTACACGGCCATGGTAAACTAGTCAACAATATTCAAGTCATCAGAGTTTCACCGTATTAGAAGAATACCCTAGCGACACAAGATCAAGTTGTAAACAACCATGGTAAACTAGTCAATAGTATTCAAGTTATCAGTGAAACTCATCAGTGTTTCACTGTAGGAGAAGAAAATCCTACAGACACAAGATCAAGTAGGTAGCAGCCATAGTAAACTAGTCACCAGTATTCAGGTCATCAGAGCTTCACTATATTTGAAGAATATCCCAGTGACACAAATTAAGGTGTAAAAAGCCATGGTAAACTAGTCACCCGTATTCAAGTCAAGACACTTTCACTGTATTAGACGAATACATAGCGACACAAGATCACATTGTACACGGTCATGGTAAGGTAGTCAACAGTATTAAAGTCATCAGAGCTTCACTGTATTAGAAGAATATCCTAGTGACACAAGATCAAGTTGTAAACAACCATGGTATATTAGTCGTCGATGTTCAAGACAGCAGTGTTCCGCAGTATTAGATGAACAACCTAGTGGCATAAGATCAAGTTGTAAACACCCATGGTAAACTAACCATCAGTATTCAAGTCATCAGAGTTTCACTGTATTGGACGAACACCATAGTGACACAAGACCTAGTTGTAAACAGCCATGGTTAACTAGTAATCGATGTTCTCATTGTTTTAGAAGAATACCGTAGCGACACAAGATCAGCTTGTAAACAACCATGGTAAACTAGCCATCGGTGTTTCACTGTGTTAGAAGAATACCCTAGCGACAAAAGATCAAGTTGTAACCGGCCATGGTAAACTAGTCAACAGTATACAAGTCATCAGTATTTCACTGTATTAGAAGTATACCCTAGCGACACAAGATCAAGTTGTAAACAACCATGGTAAACGAGTTATCTGTGTTCAAGTAATCAGAATTGATAACTTCGCCTGAGTGTTACCAACCCACCCCACCATTAGTTTTCACCGGCGATCAGATTTATCTGCATTTATATGACAGCTCGGTTCACATGGTGGCTTCGTATCTTAACAGTGAGCAATCTTAGTTTATTTAAGGACCTGTTGGGTTCTACAAGGACATACATATTTTCCCGTATATTGGTTCAACTCTCACTACAACAACCTTAGCAAGGCTCTTCTAACGTTTACCAACAGTCTTCAATTATGTGTGGGACACAATCAGACAACAATCACTCGTTTTCACCTGACATCGGACAGACGGTACCGTAACATTCCAATGCTGTGTCTTTATAGATATATGTAAATAAAAATAGTCTGATGAAAATTGTCAACGAAATATCCAGTTATCTGATAGTTAGTCTCAATGTTTGATCATGGAGATGTGTTGCCACAATGCAGAGGCATTCAATTTTAGCTCACCAGCGCTAAGGGCTTATAAGATAGACAGTGTTCAGTTAAGGGCGTATGTTTTAACCCGCTGGTCCAGTTGAAGCCAAATTATAAATATATCTCTAGGGTTAGGGGATCGTAAGTCTGTATGGGCCTGGTCACTTTAACTAAATAACCGCCAGGCCAAAATCTTTGAACATCTTCCCAAGAACCGAGTTGCCGAAAATTTAGAAACTTGGTACGCAGCATTGTATAGTCTGGTCCTTTCATCTTTGTTCAATGACCTTTGCATGACCTTGACCTATTTTACGTGTAGGTCAAATTCCATCACGTAGGCACTTCTATTCTTAAAAGGCACAACAGTGGGCTTTCCTGGATTTACTGTAGCCTTTGACATCAAAGTTGATGAAATGTGTTTTCTTTGATATTCTAACACAGTGCGCCTATATAGGCAGGCAATGGAAAATAACAAAAAAAAAATCACGGCAAGGAAGAGCGTGACGAGTGACGTCATTAAAAACTGCCAATTAATGACGTCACTAGTCAATTTCCTTGACGTTAGACGGTGTAACGTCATATTTTCGCATCGAAAACTTTAGAAAAGGATAATATGAAATAGGTGCGACCTAACTGCAACAAACTGTTTTGATGCTTATAAACCTCCCATTTTGTGTATTTTATATTAGGTGGGTCTTTTTGAAATGAAAAGATTTTCTAAATGGACATTTGCAGTAGTTCCGTAAAATTCCTATATTAAGATCTCCTTTTGGACTGTTCTAAAGTTTAACAGTCTCTAAGGTGGTCCTAGACTGAACAACGACAGCAACAAATTTAAAATGACAACAGAGTTATGGCCCTTGGTCAGAATGTAGCCCTTGTGATGGTGAATAAGTGTGTGAAGTTTCATGGGGCTAGGTCAAATGCTTTTGAAGTTATGATCAAGGTTAAAGTTTTTGTGATGGACAGGCAGACAAACAATCAAACAGACAGGGCAAATACTATATGCCCCCGAATCAAAGATTCTCGGGGTGGGGTGTGTGTGTGTGTGTGTGTGGGGGGGGGATTAAAATCACTCCGCCCAGAGAATGGTATCTGTCTTAAGTAGAACCAGTATTACATGATGCTTCCATGCAGAGCTAAATCCGACCCGCACACGAGTACTGGTAAACCGCTTAGAGGATCTAAGCCTGCCCAGGTAAAGCGGTGCGACAAGGCTTGAGATGTCATTTCATCTCAGTATCGGCTAAAAGTCCCACAAAATTGGAAGCAACGTCTCCAAAATGACCTTTACAGTGTTGACGGGGAAGTTAAACCTCAAATCAAACAAACAAAAGAACCAGTATTATTTTTGAAAACTGCAGTTGCACTCTACCAGTATTAATTTTGAAAACTGCAGTTGCATATATACATCTTTTGGGTAGGGAAGAGTTACTATTTCTGTTCAAGAGATAGAAATGCACCATGTTCTATCTATCAGAATTCTATCTATCTATCTGTCTATCTATCTATCTATCTGTCTGTCACTATCTATCTATCTATCTGTCTGTCTGTCTGTCTCTATCCCCGAAGTGGCCCCCGCCCATCGAGGCTTGAAGAAATAGATGGGCTGCATGACTGAAACCGACCACACAGGAGTACTGTCTGGTTAACCGCTTAGAGGATCTATGCCTGCCCAGGGAAAGTGGTGCGAGTCAGACCGTCAATGCTTATAAACCGTATTGGTTTCATTGGGATACAAGGCTTGAGATGTAATTTCACGCAGAGCTGTATCCGACCGCACACAAGTACTGGTTACCCACTTAGAGGATCTAAGCCTGTCCAGGGAAAGTGGAGCGAGTCAGACCGCCCAAGCCCATAAACCCTATAAGTTTCATTGGGCGACAGGGCTTGAAAAGTCATTTCATCTCAATGTCGGGTAAAAGTCCCACAAAATTGGAAGCAACGTCTCCAAAATGACTTATATATTGCTGACGGGGACATTAAACATCAAATCAAACAAACAAATTGAGATGTCATTTTATCTCAATGTCAGGTAAAAGTCACACAAAATTTGAAGCAACATCATCAAAATGACCTATATGGTGTTGATTGGGACGTTAAACATCAAATGAAACAAACAAAACTCCCAATGGCGATGTAAGATGGGTCTAAAAGACGATTCTTCAGGAATCATTATTCCACTATACACAAGTTACAAGTACGTCACATTCGGTGTACATTATTACATACACCCGAAAGATTACAAAGTAATTCTGAAATTACGGCATCTATAACCTGCACAGGCACTGAAAATTCTTTATCAGAATATAGATGTGACTAATTCAGTATCACAGGGTTTGTAGTTAGCCCTTTGATTTGTCCAGTAAACTTAGTGAATGTGTAATAAGTCAAAATATGGGTAAAAAAATATATCTACAATGCAATCCAGTAACATTGCTTACATTAAGTTTTGATAGCTCTTATGTGTGATTTTGTCAAAGCCACCATTGACAATCACAAACATTGCAACACTTTCCCTACCAACTATCTGCAATGAAAATTGATCTCGGAATTTTTAACAAACAGGACAAAGGGATACCCCTTGAAATGGAACTACCAATTTTGTCGCCCAACACTGCACCCTAAAAGAGTAGTTTTTCTGCAATGTTGTAAGATGCCGTGAGTTGAGATATAAAATATTTGTGCCATTGAATAGTTTAAACTCAGTCTCGACTATGGAAATCTTCAGATTTTTCTTATTTTGAGAAAAATTGAAAAGTTCTGCGAAAATGGCACATCTGCATGTGCAAGATCATGTTTTCAAGGCTTTACACAACTTAATCTGACCATCAGGGCTTGAAGAAATTGATGGGATGCAAGATGCTTGTATGCAGACGAGTACTCCGCTTAGAGGATCTAAGTCTGCCCCGGCCCAGGCAAAGTGGTGTTTGTCAGAACATTCATGCTTATAAACCCTATTGGTTTTGTTGGGTGACAGGGCTTGAGAGATCATTTCATCTCCATCTCGGGAGTAAAAGTCCCATAAAATTAGAAGCAATATCTCTATAAAGAGTTGATGGGGATGTTAAAACTCAAATCAAACAAAACACTCATGGTGTAAATTACATACACTCCAGGTTTGGCAGGATGGAGCTGCCTACACAGTAATCACGCTGTTGTTGATGTAATTATGGTAGGGATCACATCACTCATATTTTTGCTTTTTACACATTCCACAAGTTTTTAGGGCAAATCAAGGGGCCAAGATAGAAACTATAGATGGGAAGATATGTGTTCTTAGGGAGATTCTGGGTAATTGATAGTATTTTCTTTCTTTTTTTGGCTGTCCAAGCAATAAAGCGACAATCATTTTGGGTCAGGCCTTGGCAAAAGATAAGAATAAGACCAGATTAAATATTATTTGATCCAACGTTATTTTTACACCAGGAGAAATATATTTGGCTGCATGGAGTTTCTCGGTAAAGCGAAATCAACAGCACCTAACATGCCTATACAAATACAATGTAAACTTAAACGCCGAAAAAAAAACAAAACAAAAAAAAAAACCCTGAAAATTTCAAGATGGAACAGTGTGATGTTTTTCTTAATTCGACTCAAAATATAGATTTTTGGTACAAGTTAGAACCGCCTCATTGAGGTGGTTCTAACCAGTTCCCACAATCTATGGTGGGGGTTTGATTTTAAGATTATTTCACTCATATCGAGCCGAATGTTAATCAGAGGTGGACGAAAACCGGAGTACCCAGAGAAAAACTACCTGCCCTACATGTACCATTGCAGACGAACTTGGCGTCCCACATGTGACCCGAGTGAGGCTCGAACCACAGTGGTGAGAGACCTAATGATTAAGAGTGAGCGCTCTTATCCACTAGGCCAAGGAGGCCAGTCACAATCTATATTTTAGAGGGAAAAACGAGACATAAGGTTTTCGCACTGTAAACCAAAGTTGTACTATTAGGGTTCAAGGGGCTCAGGATTATATAGGCTTGTTTTTTGTGGTGAAACTACTTGTAAACTGCTTAGAGGAGGTAAGCCTGCCCAGGCAGAGTGGTGTGAGTCTGACTGTCCATACATATACACTGGTATCGTTGGATGGCAGGGTTTGACACAATGATTTGTATAGACTTCCTGATACATTAGATGCATGCATTGCTGATATCTATCAAAGAGGTTTTATTAGCCATAAAAAATGAAATGATTAAAGTGCTAGACAGATTCTAAACTCTAGCTCAGGCAAATACTTTAATGCACTTCTAAATGAGAACTTCTAATAAGCAGGGCCTGACAAATCCATTGCCCAGCTGCCATGAGGGCAAGTCCAAATTTTTCATCATAGTCCTGTTTATATTTTTTTTTTGGTTTTTTATTTCATCTGTCCATTACTTTTGTAATACATTGTATTTCTGTCCCTAAATATTATATCTCGTGGAAAATGAAATACAATGGTTAATGGTTTCGAAAAGCTATCCATTTAATTATTCTGCAACTTTTTTTGGCATAAGAGTATGGCAAAATATGAGCTGTTGATAGTAAGATGGAAAAAAAAATGGTTTTAATTTGTGGGTGCGGTAGGGCTTGAGATGGCATTTAAATACAAAGATCAGTTAAAAGTTCCACAAAATGTGAATCAACATCTTCAAAATGATGTAAATAATGTAAACAGGGACGTAAAGCTAAATTCAAACAAATGAAAAGGTAGCGTTATCTGTGTGGTAATTATTAGTTGTATGATCTTTGTCAGTTTCACCCTGGTTAATTTAGTAAACAAACTGGAGTGTGATAGCTCAGTGGTTAGTGCACTTGCCTCTGATGCTAGAGGTCCCATGTTCCATCCCCGGCAGCGACTATAAAATTTTGGAGTCCTAACACGCCCCATTGGCATCATTTACAGGGATGAATGTCATAAAGTGCACCGTCCTTCGGATCTGGACGTTAGCTGGAGGCCCTGTGCAGGGAGAGTTATGCCCTGTGCTGGTTAACCCTTTTTGTACCAAATGGAATCTTCCTTCTTATATATTGCAGGAGTTCATTTCAAAATTTAGGGGTGTCAGGTTGTGTTTTCTTCGAAATGTATTTGGAAAATGACTGTACTTTTAACAAACAGTGGAGGCCCTGATCAGTCGCCATGTTCTGCGGCGTCTCATCTGGGCCTGCACTGTTTGCCAGGGTACCCATTTTGGGGTTTCCGGTACTAAATGGGTTAAAGACCCCTACAATAATAATTACAAGATTACTGTGTAGGCTTTCATCCTGCAAACCTCGGGTGTATGTAAAGTACACCTGAGAGTAATGGTCAGATGTGACCGATCGCAGTTAAAGTAGAAAGAAAGAAAAGAAACTGCTGCATACTTCAAGTATGTGAAATGAACATAAGGTGTAATTTTTGGACGCCTATTTTTGACCAGGTATTGAAGTTTTTCTGGGCAGTATGTACAATTGGATAATCTTTGTAAGGAGGCGTATTGAGAACACTTGCACTTCCAAATTTCACTTGTGCTGGAATTTATAGTGAAAATGGTGGCCTCAATAGAATGTTAGGAATGTAAAGAACTTCAGCAGTTGAACAAGTTATGTGACCTCCAATGCTGCTTTGTTTGAACAAGTGGTACTTTGAAATGAAACACCAAAATTTGAACAAGATGTCTGAATCACAATTCACCTATTGCTGTGATTCTGGCCATCAGGGTGTACAGTTTTGTTGTTGTTGTTGTTTTCTTCTGGAGCTAGGAGCTGCATGCTTAGATTGATTGGTCCTGATTTTCTTCGACTGATTTGGTTGGCTGTATTGTTTTAACAACAGGTACATTGAACTGAAACACCAATTTTAAAGCAAGATGTCTCAAGAAAAATGTACCTACTGTATTATTTTATTCACTCATTACAGCAGGAAAACTTTTGTTTACTTCCTCTCGCCAACACTAACGGCTATTAGTTTTGACACGGTCTGTGACACTGTGTGTGTAGCACTACCTCATGCAGTGGAATATACCAGCGAAAGGGTAAAGAAGACACGTTTTTATAGTTGAATTAGATGCAGCTGTTAAACTGGAAAAAGCTGTATTGTGAGTTGATATAGCCATGATAAGGCAGCCAAGTTTGTTTATTTCGAAAAGATGAACGTGCGTCCATGGTAACAAGGAAGTTCAAATTTTAGCCAATCAGGTGCCTAATGTAACCGGAACCAATATTTTTAAACCGGAAGGACGATCAAATTTTCAGCCCAACAGCTGTTGGCTATTGAGGTTTTGAATGGGTGGGGTATGTTCCAAAAAACAAATACACGTGTTACCGTTAAGCAACCAACTCTCATTGTTTGCCGCCTTCGGCGGCAAACAACTCGTTGGTTGGTTGCTATAAATGCATGTGTTTCAGTCGATAATTTTAGCGGAATTTATTCTTACAATGGCGAAAAGTTGTGAAATTTTGAAGGAAACAACAGCATTATTGCCGATTTTCAGCCTGTTAGAATCGAAATAGATCAGCTCTAGTTCGTGATTTGTTGAGTAACAAATCACATCTTGTCGGTCAGTCGTAAGTAGACAAATCACGCGAGCTACGCGAGCTACGCCTCGTGATTTAATCTACTTTACAACTGACCTCCAAACTGTGATTTATTACTCAATAAATCACAAACAAGAGCTGATATATTTCTTATTAAAGGTGAAGATCATTCAGTGACACTTATCCTGGATGCATCAGATTCAGAATCTTAGTGCGTGGTGTAAAATATTTCCAGTAAACAGAAATCACGTGGATAGCATCATTAAATTATAGATTATCATGATTATAGTGACGGCCTGAAAAAATACTCCCCTGTCCCTTCGGGAGAAAGGCCCTGTTGCAATATATAGTGGCAGCCGGCCTACTGAAGTGGTGACTTCCCGGAGTAATGAAACGTACGTAAAACCACCCTTTATCATTAGCAAAATTAATTTAGTTTTAAAATTAATACCAGCTATTATATTTTCTCATTCACATATGCCGTCTGGGATAACTCCGTTCAATTAGGTCAAAAGGATGCTGCAGGCATTTCAACAGAACACATTAACCCCTTGTTAGCCACAGCCGAAATAATCAGACCAATACTGAAAGAACACATTTACAAGGAGTCTTCTATGATCACTAAAACGGTAAGTGATCGGAATGCTCTCCCCGGCTTCGGTTATTTCCAGAGGAAAAGTGTAGCTAAATTGAAATCTTTTTTTTTTTTTTCATGTGTTGTTACTTTTATATATGTAACTTACACTGCATTCGGTCATATGTAACCATACTCACAGGTGTAAATGGTGTGCAATACATGTGAATGCACTCCAGGTATAGTTCGAACAAATTGTTTGTTTGTTTGTTTGATTTGAGGTTTAACGTCCCTGTCAACACTGTAAAGGTCATTTTGGAGACGTTGCTTCCAATTTTGTGGGACTTTTACCCGACATTGAGATGAAATGACAGCTCAAGCCCTGTCACCCAATGAAACCAATAGGGTTTATTAGCACGGACGGTCCGCCTCGCACCGCGGTTCCTAGGCAGGCTTAGGTCCTTTAAGCGGTTTACCAGTACTAGTGTGCGGGCCAGATTCAGCTCTGCGTGGAAGCATCATGCAGCACATATAATTCTTCAAGCCCCTATAGGCGGGGGCTCCCGAACAAATTGACCTGAGACTGGTTAACTCTGTTAACATAATTTCACACCCGGCTGAATGCATATATTTATCGTCGTCGTTTATAGTCGTTCGAAACGCAGTGAGACGTTACTGCATTTTTAATTTTGGACTCGTCCATATTTTAGGTAAATCGCCTTTAATTCGTATTTTCACACTTGGCGATAGCTACCGTCCTATTCTTAATCTTATGTAACACAGAAGTATAGTCGAGAGGGTCTACTAACGCGTCTGCCAACATGGAGGTCTAGGGTTCAAGTCTTGGGGGAGGTTTTTATTTATGTATTGTTACTTTTGTTTTTACTTTTCCCAAACATTTTTCGTAAATGTGATCACGGGTTTACCGCGTAAATCATAAAAGTGGGTCACACAAGATATTGATTTGTTTGTTTGATTGGCGGTTTATCGTCCCCGTCCATTTTCGAGACGTTGCTACCAATTCTGTGGGGTTCTACCCGACATTGAGATGGCATCACAAAAACACGTCTTTATAATTTTGACATCACCAAACCCGACTTCCATGTGGTAAAACTTGGGTTTATAGGGGTAAACAATATTTTATTTATACCTGCTCTAATAAATAGATTGTGGATACTCGTTAGAACTGCTTCGTCGAGGCGGTCTAACGAGTGCCCATAATCTATGTTTGGAACAAAAATAAGAAATAAATATTGTAAATTTTCATCAAAATTTTGCGTTCTTTTGGTAGTAAATATTTCCAATATTTTTGTATAGGCATGCTTTTGTAATGAAATGACATCCCAAACCCTGCCCTCCTAATGAAACCAAAAGGTTTATATGAATGAACGGGCCAACTCACAACATTTTGCCTGCCGGGCAGCATTAGATTTACACAGCGATTCACCATTATTCATGTGCGATCAATTTTAGCTCTGTTAAAAAGCATCGTACAGTCCGATCTGTTTCTCAAAATCCCGATGGACGTGGTCCATCACACTAGATGTATATAAAATGAAACGAGCGCAAGGGAATCGATGTGGCTCGGATTCTAGTAAAATTATCAAAACTGTGACTAAGCTGGATACCATCATGGTATACTGTCAGTGAAGGCGAAGCTGCATGTTTGAATACTTTGTTGATATGTATCTGAACGTTATAAAATGAAATAAAATATAATTGTTTAAAATAAAATGGGAACCAAAAGATAAAATATGAAAAATACAAATAAAGGAACTAACTATTAACATTAGAAATTAAGCAAATAAAGATGAAAATTAAATACAAAATAATAAAGAAAAAATGTATGCCAGTGGGACTCGAACCCTACTCGGCTAAAAGGTTCTAGTTTGACTCGCATTGCTAAGCATTACACGAAACCACTGAGCCAAGACTTTTACATGATGGCAATGTCAAAACATTTATCTATCTATCTAAAACCAAGTGTAAATGTTGTCCGAAACCTGCTTCCCCTAAAAATGGAATAGTCTTGTCACGCTTAATCTTTGAACTCTCAAAGGTCGTTGATGAACTATAGTCGAAGATAGCAATATTGTGATACAATACATAGATGTCGGATAGAGGTCGGTAAATGGGCCGCTATTCACGTGATTCCGAAAATTCACGAGTAGTTTACGGAAGCCGGCGTATTAGGCGATAGCACTGACAAATTTATTCCTTGCATAAAGGTCAGTCTCATGTCGAATTGTTCGCACTATAAACAGTATGAGAGCGCTTCCACGGGCATCATGTATACATAATCACAGTTGATCCTAATGATCAGTTCATTTGAAACCACTGTTACACGTTGAATACATGTACTTTTTTTCTTGTATTATTTACAGGTTTGCAATTACCATACACTGATTGGCATTGTAATTACGACAGGGGCCTTAAGTTACTAAGCATACGGGATGACCCTCAAGGCAAATGGCCTTCCACATTGAAATTACGACAGGGGTCTTAAGTTAATAAGCATATGGGATGAATCTCTAGGCAAAGGGCCCTCCACTTCATGTCCCGATTCTAAGGGTGGCGCAATGTATGGCAATCATCCTCGCAAATGATACCAGTGGAGCATGTTTTGACACCACTTTCTTTATTTCTTTCTACTGATACTGAGATCGGTCACATTTGGTCATAACTCGCAGCTGTACATTACATACACTCCTGATTTTTGCAGGATGAAAGCCTACACAGTAACCATGTATTTACGACGGGGTTCTTTAACCTTCGCGGGGGATGGTTCTCCCTGCAGATGGGGGCCTCCAGTTAACGTCCCGACCCGGAGGACGTTGCACTTTATGTCATTCATCCCTGCAAATGATGTCAATGGAGCATGTTCGGACACCGAAATTTTATCGCCGCTGCCGGGGATCGAACCCGGGACCTGTAGCATCAGAGGCAAGTGCATTAACCACTTAGCTATCACGCTCCAATATATTAAACGCCGCTACCGAGGAAAGACACAGAAACCGCTAGAGGAAAGTGTAGTAATCTTATTTCTTTCTACTGATACGTACCCAGATCATCGGTCACATTTGACCATCATGGCATACAATCCAGGATTACAGGATGAACGCCTACATGCACACAGTAATCATGTAATTACGGTAGGGATTTTTAACCTGCATAGGGGCATCCAGTGTACGACCCGATCTGGCGAACGGTGCACTGTGTGGCAAACATGTGGAGCATCAGAATCAGAATTGTTACTGGTGACACGTCAAATGACATTCATACACCAGGACCTGTGATGTGGGAAGTTAGTCCCTAGCTCTAACCAAAGAGGTAAATTTAGCTACACAATCATCAGCACCTTCAGCTGCCGATATAATCGAATCGGGAAGGGCATTCCAATCTCTAGTGGTTCTGGGGAAGAACGACTCTTTATAAATGTCAGTTCTTGCAGTAAGGGTCTGAAACGCCAACGAATGGTGATTTCTACAGTGTCTATCTGGGGGAACAAGGTCACCTGTTGGAATGCTGACAGCACCCTTTAGACCTTTGTATATAAGGATTAGCCTACTGTCTTTTCTCCTTTTCTTGAGAGACTCCAATTTTAATTTTCCAAGTATTCCAGTCATGCTCCCAGTTTCAAAGCAGTAATTGCCTGTAACAAATCTAGCAGCTCTAACCTGAACTTTCTCAATTTCATCGTTAAGGACCACTCCACTGGGGTCCCAGATACAACTACCATATTCCAAGATAGGGCGAACAAGACCTTTATATGCTGCCTCTTTTACATCCTGAGGGCACTGATGAAGATTTTGCCTCAGGAAACCAAGCGTTCTATTTGCCTTAGTACACATGTTGCTTACATGAGTATTCCATCTCAAGTTGTGTGAGACTGTCACTCCAAGGTATATAATGGAGTCCACATTCTCGAGGACCGTTCCCTCTAAGGTGTAAGAAGCCTCAATTTTATTAGATCTCTTCCTAGTTATCTGCATAATATTGCATTTAACTGGCTGGAATCTCATGCCCCATTTACGGGCCCAGCATCCTAATCTATCTATGTCAGCCTGAAGTTTCAATGAGTCATCTGTATCTCTAATTTCCCGGTAACAAACACAGTCATCTGTCAACAGTCTTATTTCTGAGTCAATGTCAGTGAAATAGCATTGATGTACAGGGAGAACAAAAGTGGACCAAGAACGGTCCCTTGCGGGACTCCAGACAAACCTGGAGCCCACTCCGAAGATATACCATTAACAACAACCCACTGTTTTCTGTAGCAAAGAAAGGAATCTATCCATTTGAGGGTCTTTCCCCCAATTCCATAACCAAATAACTTAGATTTAAGTAGTTCATGAGGAGGGGTGTCAAAAGCCTTCTCGAAGTCCAGAATAAATGTGTCCACCTGTCCCCCTTTGTCCAAGATTTTTGCCTAGTCATTAATAACTGTGCTTAGCTGAGTTTCACAACTGTGCCTTTTCCTAAATGCATGTTGTCCGTCTGACAAAAGTTAATGTTCGTCCAAACGGCCATGATGTTTGAGCAGACTATATGTTCAAGCACTTTACACAGAACACAAGTCAGAGACACAGGGCGATAATTACGGGCAAGAGCCCAATCTCCTTTTTTGAAGAGTGGACAGATGTTTGCTAAGAGCCATTCTTTGGGGATTTCACCCGCATCAAGAGACTGTTGAAACAAGTGTGCAAAAACTGGACCCAACTCATTTGCTACTTCCTTCAGGACTCTAGGATGAAGCTCATCAGGTCCTAAGGCCTTACAGGGGTTTAAGCCTTGAAGTAACTTGATCACTCCTGCAGCTGTCACAACAATATTATTCATGAATGGGGCCGATCTTCCAGTCAATGGATCCTCCGTGAACTCAGTTTTATTAAACGCATCATTAAGTTGACCAACTAGTTCCTCTGCCCTTTCAGAGTCTGATTCAGCAACCCCGTTCCCTCCTCTTTTATTAAGGGGCGGGATACCTTACCTTTCTTTCTTCTGGTTATTGATATATCTGTAGAAGTCTCTGGGATTTGCCTTTACATCACCTACCAAGTTATTCACATACAAATCATGCTGATGTTTTATGCTGATTTTTTTCATGATCGGACACCAATATTACCGCTGCCGGGAATCGAACCGTAGCCTTTCTTTCCTTTTACTTATACTGCGATCGATCACATCTGAGCATTTCTCGCAGGTGTACATAATTACATACACGCCAAGTTTGCAGGATGGGTCTACACAGTAATCATGTCAGAATCAGAATGGTTTACTGGTGACACGTCCTTAGACAATCCTTCAATATGTAATTATGGTAGGGGTCTTTAACCTGCACTCAAGTGATATCGGGAACAAAAAGAAACTTAGGCACAATTTATAATTACCCTGAAAGTATTGCAAGGCAGTTAACATAGTTAATTTCTGACCGCAGTTTTACCACAATTTCTTTTTCAATTTTGGCCACAAAAGGTAACTCTTCTTCAGTTTGCAATATAAACAGCTGCAACCGCATGTAATCGGTAAATTGGAATATGACGGATCGCTTATGTTTGTTTTGTTTGTTTGATTTGAGGTTTAACGTCCCCGTCAACACTGTAAAGGTCATTTTGGAGACGTTGCTTCCAATTTTGTGGGACTTTTACCCGACATTGAGATGAAATGACATCTCAAGCCCTGTCGCCCAATGAAACCAATAGGGTTTATTAGCATGGACGTTCCGCCTCGCACCGCGGTTCCTGGACAGGCTTAGATCCTCTAAGTGGTTTACCAGTACTAGTGTGCGGGCCGGATTCAGCTCTGCGTGGAAGCATCATGCAGCCCATATATTTCTTCAAGCCCCTATGGGCGGGGGCTTGACGGATCGCTTAAGCTTCATATTTTGTGGTATTTTAACAACTAGTCCAAAAGATCGGGTGTGTTCACATTAAAATGCTCATGCCAACACAAAAACCGATGCGCACGTTATCTACACGAAAAGCCATAGGCCCTTTACCTATCCATTATTCATCCCTAATTTATGCTAACCATGGAAGTTAATGGAGGCTACATATTTACACCGTTCAACTTGTGTCAGTTAATTCGTTTAAAATATGAGCAAGTGTTTTGTGATTGTTCCATCTCGCGAACAAGTCCGTGAAATGAACACCCCCTTAAACCCCACTTTAAATAGAGAAAATTGGGGTTTAAGGGGGTATCCCTTATTTTTCTTATTTATGCTCAAAGACATAGGTTGTGGGTACTCGTTAGAACCGCCTCAATGAGGCGGTTCTAACCAGCACCCACAACCTATGTTTGCAGTATAAATAAGAAAAATATCACGGATTTTCATCAGAAAAGTAGCCATTTTGGAGGTGTGAAAAATGCACTATGTCGCACGGGTGTGTTATCGTAATGTTCGTCTTTTCAAGATTATTTCACTTTTATCGAGACAATGGTTACTCAGAGGTGAGCGAAAACCGAAGTACTGTGAGTGAACCTGACCTTCCGTGGCAGAAATACGACAAAGGCATCACGTGGACAAGTCTGTGAAATGAACACCCACTAAACCCCACTATATAGAGAGAAAACTGGGGTTTACGGGGGTATATATTATTTTTCGTTTTTCTGCTCCAAGACATAGGTTGTGGGTACTCGTTAGCACCGCCTCAATGAGGCGGTGCTAACGAGCACCCATAATCTATGTTTGGAGTAAAAATAAAAACAAAACAAGGCATCGCAGGGGGATACAAATCCCCTCGCACAAGACTGTCTCGTATGCAGACAACGTTGAACTGGCAAAAGTCCAAATCACTTGAGATATTATCATACCCAACTTTTGTGTGAAGTTACATAAAAAATCCATCAGTAAATGTAGGCGCTAGAGCGATGACAATTTTTTTTTTAAATAGCTATAGTGACCTTGACCATGAGGCCATGACCTTGAAAGTCACCTCGCTCGATATTGTCATAAGGGACACTTGTGTGAGGTTATATTGAAATCAATCAAGAAATGTAGGCGCTAGATTGATGACAGTGTTTTTTTTTTTTTTTTTTTTTTGATTTTTTTTTACAAAATAAGCACAGTGACCTTGACCGTTAAAGTCAAACTCTCTCGAGATATTGTCATAAGGAACATTTTTGTGACGTTATACTGAAATCGGACAAGAAATGAAGGCGCTAGAGCAATTACAAAGCTTTTCTTTAAATAGCCACAGTGACCTTGACCTTGAGGCCACAACCCTGAAAGCCAAACGCACTCGAGATATTGTCAAAGGGAACATGTGTGAAATAATATTGAAATCGGTCAAACAATGTAGAGCGATTACAAAGTTTTTCTAAAAAAATAGCCCTAGTGACCTTGACATCGAGGTCACGACCTTGAAAGTCAAACTTGCTCGAAATATTGTCATAAGGAACATTTGTGTGAATACTGCAATCAGTAGTGAAATGTAAGCGCTAGAGCAATGACAAAGTTTTAATGAAGATAGCCACAGTGACCTTGACCTTGAGGCCACGACCTTGAAAGTCAAACTCGATCGAGATATTGTCGTAAGGAACATTTGTTTTATGTAATATTGAAATGAGTGAAGAAATGTAAGCGCTGCAGCGATGACAATTTTTTTCTGAAAAAAAAAAAAAACAAAAACAGTGACCATGACCTTAAGGCCATGACCTTGAAAGTCCAATTCACTCGAGATATTGTCATAAGGAACATTTGTGCAAAGTAATATTGAAACCGGCCAAGAAATGTGAGCGCCAGTGCGATGACAAAGTTTTAATAAAAATAGCCTCAGTGACCTTGACCTTGCGGCTACGACCTTGGAAGACGAACTTGTTCGCGATAATGTTAACAGGAACATTTGTGTGAAGGTATATTGAAATCAGTTAAGACATGTAGGTTCTAGAGCGATGACAAAGTTTTTTTCTAAAAATAACCACAGTGACAATGACCTTGAGGCCACCACCTTGAAAGTCGACATCGTTCAAGATATTTTCATAAGGAAAACTTGTGTGAAGTCATATTGCAATCGGTCAAGTAATGTAGGCGCTAAAGCGATGACTTTTTTAAACAGCCACAGTGACCTTGACCTTGAGGCCCCGACCTTGAAAGTCGAACTTGCTCGAGATATTGACATATGGAACGTTCTAGTGGAGTTATATTGAAGTCTGTCAAGAAATGTAGGCGCTAGAGCAATGGCAATGTTTTTTTTCTAAAAATAGCCACACCAGAGACATTGCTGATAGCAGTTATGTTTTGTTTGATTTGCGGTTTAACGTCCCGGTCAACACTATAAAGGTCATTTTGGAGACGCTGCTTCCAATTTTGTGGAACTTTTACCCGACATTGAGATGAAATGCCATCTCAAGCCCTGTGGCCCAATGAAACCAATAGGTTTATAAGCATGGACGGGCCGACTCCCACCGCTTTGCTTGGGCAGGCTTAGATCTTCTAAGCGGTTTACAAGTACTCTTGTGCGGCTCAGCTTCAGCTCTGCGTGGAAGCATCATGCAGCCCATATATTGCTTCAAGCCCCGATGGGGCCCAATAGCAGTCATGTAGACAGGAACGTGATGTAGTTTGCACACTAGCGGTGTCTCACAAGAGACATTGCTGTTAGCAGTCATGTACATGAGACTGTGGGGTAGCCTGCAAACTAGCACTGTCTCACCAGAGACATTGCTGTTTGCAGTCATGTACATGAGACCGTGAGGTAGCCTGCACACTAGCACTGTCTCACCAGAGACATTGCTGTTACAAGTCACGTAGACGAGACAATGAGGTAGCCTACATACTAGCGCTGTCTCACCATAGACATTACTGTTAGCAGTCATGTACAGGAGACCGTGAGGTAGCCTGCACACTAGCGCTGTCTCACCCTATACACTGCTGTTAGCAGTCATGTAGAGGAGACCGTGAGGTAGCCTGCACACTAGCGCTGTCTCACCAGAAAAATTGCTGTTAGCAGTCATGTAGAGGAGACCGTGAGGTAGCCTACACACCACACTAGCACTGTCTCACCAGAGACATTGCTGTTACAAGTCACGCAGACGAGACAATGAGGTAGCCTACACATTAGCGCTGTCTCACCAGAGACATTACTCTTAGCAGTCATGTAGAGGAGAACGTGAGGTAGCCAACAAAATAGCGCTGTCTCACCAGAGACATTACTGTTAGCGGTCATGTAGATGAGACCGTGAGGTAGCCTGCACACTAGCGCCGTCTCACCAGAAACATTGCTGTTAGCAACCATGTAGAGGAGACCGTGAGGTAGCCTACACACCAGCGCTGTCTCACCAGAGACATTACTGTTAGCGGTCATGTAGAGGAGACCGTGAGGTAGCCTACACACTAGCGCTGTCTCACCAGAGACATTACTGTTAGCAGTCATGTAGAGGAGACCGTGAGGTAGCCTGCACACTAGCGCTGTCTCATCAGAGACATTGCTGTTAGCAGTCATGTACAGGAGACCGTGAGGTAGCCTACACACCAGCGCTATCTCACCAGAGATATTTCTGTTAGCCGTCGAGTAGCAGAGACCGTGAGGTAGCCTACAAACTAGCGCTGTCTCACCAGAGTCATTGTTGTCAGCAGCCAGGTAGATGAGACCGTAAGGTAGCCTACAAACTAGCGCTGTCTCACCAGAGACATTGCTGTTAGTCATCATGTAGAGGAGACCGCGAGGTAGCCTACAAACTAGCGCTGTCTCACCAGAGTCATTGCTGTTAGCAGCCACGTAGACGAGACAATGAGGTAGCCTACACACTAGCGCTGTCTCACCAGAGACATTGTTGTTAGCAGTCATGTAGTGGAGACCGTGGGGGTAGCCTACACACTAGCGCTGTCTCACCAGAGACATTGCTGTTAGCAGTAATGTACATGAGACTGTGAGCTAGCCTGCACACTTACGCTGTCTCACCAGAGACATTACTGTTAGCAATCATGTAGAGGAGACTGTGGGGTAGCCTTCATACTAGCGCTGACTCACCAGAGACATTGCGGTAAGCAGTCATGTAGAGGAGACCGTTAGGAAGCCTGCAGACCAGCGCTGTCTCACCATAGACATTGCTGTTAGTAGTCATGTAGATGAGACCGTTAGGTAGCCTGCACACTAGCGCTGTCTCACGAGAGACATTGCTGTAAGCAGCCATGTAGACGAGACCATGAGGTAGCCTGCAGACCAGCGCTGTCTCACAAGAGACATTGCTGTTAGTAGTCATGTAGATGAGGCCGTGAGGTAGCCTACACACTAGCGCTGTCTCACCAGAGACACTGCTGTTAGCAGTCTTGTAGAGGAGACCGTGGGGTAGCCTGCACACTAGTGCTGTCTCACCAGAGATATTTCTGTTAGCAGTCTTGTAGAGGAGACCGTGGGGTAGCCTACACACTAGCGCTGTCTCACCAGAGATATTTCTGTTAGCAGTCTTGTAGAGGAGACCGTGGGGTAGCCTGTACACTAGTGCTGTCTCACCAGAGATAGTGCTAATAGCAGTCATGTAGACAAGAACGAGAGGTAGCCCACACACTAGCGCTGTCTCACCAGAGACATAGCTGTTACCTACCTGAGGTAGCCCACGAATTAGCGCCGTCTCACCAGTCACCAGATACATTGCTGGTAGCAAATTATTAGAACAGAACCCCGCATCAGTGACAAATAATTATAACAGTCGTGTAGATGACTCGGCGAGTTGGCTGCATCCAAAATGTAATTTGTCTTGCCAAAACACATGCAGCCAGCTTCGCTAACAGTTCAAAAAGCAAAGTTTTAGTACATGTACTCCGAGGATGTTATATTAACGTGTCCTTTTTCGAATGTGAAACCATATTTTTGCTAAAATTAAGAAAATATTTGAAAATGACGTCTGCATATCACATGATGGCAGTTAAAACGTTTACTTTAACTGCCACCATTAGATATGCAGACGGCAGTTTCAAATATTTTCTTAATATAGGCACAAAATATGGTTTCACATTTAAAGTGAATCTATTGTCCAGCAAACGTTTAACTTGCATTGTCAATGCCCTGTAAAACAATTATCATTTGGAAGCAAGGAATACACCCAGAACTGTAAAGTATGGAGTTTACATGTTTTTCTTGACCAGACTTACGAGTTTCGACCAATTAGGTCTTCAGTGACCCATAAGTATTTTCACATCACGTGAACAATCCGTAAAATAAACCCACCACTAAACCCCACTTCATATAGAGAAAAATGGGGTTTATGGGGTATATATTATTTTTCTTAATTCTGCTGCAAGACATAGGTTGTAAGTACTCGTTAGATCAGCCTCAATGAGGCGGTTCTGACGAGCACACACAACCTTTGTTTGGAAAATAAAAAAGAAAGACATCACAAAACTTCAACCGAAAAAGGACCGTTTTGGAAAAATGTACATGTACTGTGTCACACAGGTGTGTTATCATAATGAAAATTCCAAAATGAAATCAATGATCTCAAAGGTTGAGAAAATACAAACTCAGACCTCATACTGACCAAGCTTTTCCATGCCTGAAAGGCCCAATTTTGCAGAATTTACCCTCATCCTGCTAACCAACAACCATTACATTTGCAAACAGTGTAGTCCCAGATCAGATGGCTTCTGAAGAAGCCATCTGATCAGGATCTACACTGTTTGTAATGCAGTTTGTAAATTGAAGATACATCATATCAAGTAATTTGACTGGTGAATATTCAGAAATTGGTGCGGCTATATAATTTTATTCAACAGGATAAGGGTTAAATAGTCATTTTAAACAGAATATAGATGAAAAAATCAAGCAAAAAATCAAGCTTTAAAAGCCTGACATCCTGCAAATGCCTGAAAAATATGAGGCCTGCAAACTACACTATAATGATCGAGCATTATTTTTTTTTTCGGAAAATAAAATGAAGAAATAGAACTGTCTTCCCTTTACGTCACTCTTGTACTTTAAGGGTTACAATCCCCAACAGGCACACGTCGCTAGGGCAAAGTCAAATCAACGTCACGACGTTGCATCGACGTTGATGTGACGTTGCATAAACCTCATGACGTTGCACTGAAGTTGATGTGACGTCACAATTACGTCATGTGCCTGCTGGGTCTAAATGTACAGTACAACCAGTGTGTTGCATCATATGTCTCCTCAAGCTGCGTGACACTTTAAATGATTTATCACAAATCCAACAGGTGTGGGGTTTTATACCATCATGTGTCAACATATGTTTCTTCAGACTGCCGGCCAGTGAAAATGCTTCACCACATACTCCACAACTATGTGCTTTAACTTCAGTATGAATTCTCAAATGATTACTTAGGCAACTTTTTATTGTAAACGATTTACCGCATACTCCGCATGTGTACTGTTTAGTATCAATATGCATCAACATATGGTTACTGAGGCTACCTGATTGTGCAAATGATTTACCACATATTCTACAACTGTGCGGTCTTTCTCCAGTATGAGCCTTCATGTGGTGGCTCAGACTCCCTGTCTGTGCAAACGTTTTATCACAGATCTTACACTTGAAAGGTTTCTCTCCAGTGTGTATCCGCATGTGCGTTCTCAGGTTTTGTAGTTCTTTAAATGATTTTTCACAGATCGTACATGTATGTGGTTTATCATCAGTGTGTACTGTCATGTGTCTCTTCAGACTGACTGGACGCTTAAAAGCTGCATCACATATCGAGCAAACGTGAGGTTTCTCACTATTATGTATTAGCATGTGGTTGCGTAGGTTGTACTTTTTAGGAAATGTTTTATCACAGATGTCACACTTGAAAGGTTTCTCCGTGTTGTGAATCTGCATATGCATCAGCAACTCATCTCGATCACTAAAAGCTTCATGACAAATTTCACAACAGCTGGGTTTTTCATCCTCAGACATCATCATATGTCCCCTATGGCTTTCCAATCTCGTAAATAACTACATGTACTTGAAAATTTTAGATCTTGGTCTGTTGTAGCTGCAGTCAATTGCCAACGTACAAACAAAGGTGTCTCCACCACTTATTCCAAGGATCTTCGTAAACTGTGTTTCTAAAAACATACAAAAGACATTATACAGAATATTGCAATCAAAATTACACATCACAAAAAAGCAGTCTGCGGGGCAGCCAAATACCCCACCACACTTTCATATCAAGGCTCAATCTTGTGACCTTCACCTGTGACCTTCAGTTGGCATGGTTTATTTATGGTCTTTGCACATCAGCGCACTTAGAAAGCTTAATGAAAATTCTTCCAGTGGTAATAGATACAAATTCAAAGTTTCATACTCGGGACCTTCACCTGTGACCTTGAGTTGACATAGAATATTCATAGGTAATGCATATCAGCTCACCGAGGGGGGATATTTCACCAAAGTTTAATGAAAATCATTCCATAGATAAAGGAGATATGGAACGCTCTCGAAATTCCAAGTTACAAACTCGTAACCTTCACGTGTGACCTTGAGTCGGCAAGTTTTATTAATGGGTTCTGCACATCAGCTCATGGACGGAGATATTAAATCCTTCCAAGGGTAAAGGAGATATGGAACGGACACAAAATTCAAAGTTTCAAGATTGTGACCTTCAGCTGTGACATTGACCTTGAGACGGCATGGTTTATGTGTTCTTCACATCAGCTCACTGAGGGAGTATTTGACTAAAGTTCAATGAAAATCCTTCCAGGGATAAAGGGGGATGGAAAGGACATAAAATTCAAAGTTTCAAACTCGTGACCTTCAAATGAGACCTGGAAATTGACATGGGCGTGGCTCATTTATGGATTGTGTATATCAGCTCGTATATATTATATATTATATTTCGAACTCGTATCCATCAAATGTGACCTTGACCAGAGTTGGCGTGATTCATTTGTGGGATGTGCACATGAGCTCACTGAGGAGGAAAGTTTAATGAAAATCTTTTGATGGGTAATGAGATACATCTAGGGAACGGACACAAAAATCAACGTTTTAAACTCGTGACCTTAAAATATGACCTTGACCTTAAGTCGGCATTGGTCATTTATGAGTTCTGCACATCAGCTCACTGCGGGCTGCGGGAGGGGGGGGGGCGATAATGTTTAATGAGAATCCTTGCAGGGGTAAAGGAGATATGGAACGGACACAAAATTCAAAGTTTCAAAATTTTGACCTTCAAATGTGACCTCGATCTTGAGTCGGAATGGTTCATTTATGAGTTCTGCACATCCGCTCACTGAAAAGAATGTAAAGAATGTATGACCAAATTTTAATGAAAATCTATCAAATGGTTCAGGAGACATAGAGCGGACAAGCAAGTGTTGCGGACAGACAGACGGACGGACCCACGAAATGAGGGTTATATGATGGCTACATGTATTTAAGTGACGTTTCTCCAAAAATTTACGTGGTAGAAATGTGCCATTGTCCAAAGTGACCCATCAACACGTTCGACTGTAAATTCAGACATAAGGTAAGTGCATTGATGCTGTGATTTACGAGCGTAAATCAATGGTCACTTACATTTTCTTAACCGTCTCTCTGAGTTGGGTCAAACGGGTTCCCACAATTAATGTTTTGAACAGAAATAGGAAAAATCGCATTTTTTCAATATATTTGAATAAGCGTGTGTTTTCGAAATGTTTATTGTTATAATCACAGAATGGAACTTTTCAGACACATAATTTTGATATCATTCAATATATCTTGCGGCGAGGTGGCACTAATAACATGTAATAAGGACCCACAATATATGTTTTGTGCATAGTGCGCCTTGGATTGACAACACGATCAAGCATCTAATTAGAAGACGCAATCGAATGTACTTTCGTGCTCGTGAGTCTAGCAGCCCTGACGTTAAGAGCCATCACAAACGGTTCAGAGCACACGTACAAAAGGTAATAAGAGACGCATATTGGAAGCATGTTTCCAGCATCTTTACCTTTGAGGATGATAATACAGATCCCGACAGTCCCCAGAAGAATGGTAAAGTAAAAAAGTTTTGGTCATTCGTAAAGTCCCTGAAAAAGGAAGCTTTTGGGATCACTTCGTTCAGGGATAACGGTATTCTCAAAACAGATTCGCGCGATAAGGCCAACATATGTAACAAACAGTTACAATCTGCATTTACGCGTGAAACTGATGGTGAGCTACCAACTAAAGGTAATAGTCAGTTCCCCTCAATGGGGGATATAACAGTTGACCCAAACGGGGTCGCTAAACTGTTAGGTAAGCTCAAGATACATAAGGCATCTGGGCCGGATGACCTGAAAGCCAGGGTGCTTAAGGAATGTGGTGCTGAAATTTCAACTGTGCTGGTCTTTATCTTCAGTGAATCACTTGTCCAGGGCACTGTACCAGATGACTGGCGACAAGCTAATGTTACCCCGGTCTATAAAAAGGAGAAAAATACGACGCAGCAAATTATAGACCAGTGTCGCTAACATGTCTGTTGCAAAACCCTGGAGCATATAATAGTTAGTAACATCAACAAGCACCTAGCCTTTGAGAGCATTCTTGCTGACTGTCAACATGATTTCCGAAGTCAAAGGTCTTGCGAAACTCATTTAGTTCAGTTTTACCATGACATTGTGAGCAATCTAGATGGGGCCACAAACCGTGGCCACAAACAGACTGACTAGATTATCATGGACTTCGCTAAGGCCTTTGACAAGGAACGTCACATAAGGCTGTTGTATAAATTGGATTACTATGGGATAAGAGGATCCACACATAGGTGGATTAGCTCATGGCTCTCAGGGCGCTCACAACAAGTTGTACTTGATGGCCAAGCGTCTGATCCAGTCCCTGTTTTATCTGGTGTCCCCCAAGGTTCGGTCCTTGGACCGGTCCTTTTCTTGGTATTCATTAATGATCTCCCTGATAATATCAGGTCATCTGTCGGTTCATTTGCTGATGATTGTGTCCTTTATAGGAATATATATTCTTCTTCTGACTGTCTTATTCTATAAGATGACCTGAATCAACTAGCACAGTGGGAGGCCGACTGGCAGATGAAGTTCAATGTGGCCAAATGTCATTCAATGAGGGTGTCGCGACACCCTCCGGACAAACAAATTAAGTTTGACTATAAACAACACCAGCAAATCTTGGAGCAGGTTCAATCCGCCAAATATCTTGGTATCACCATCACTGAGGATCTTGATTGGGGTCAACACGTATCAGAAATAACATCAAAAGCAACTAGGACTTTAGGATTTCTTAGACGAAACTTGGCTTTTGCACCTAGGCAGACAAAGGATGTTGCATATAAAACATTGATTCGCCCTCAGCTAGAATATGCACCACCCATTTGGCATCCCTATGTTAAAACTCAGATTCAGCAGGTGGAGAAGGTGCAGAGGACAGCTGCTCGATGGACCGGCCGACGATGGCGCAAAAGAAGTAGTGCCGATGACATGCTTAACGAGCTAGAATGGCCGTCCCTAGGGGCCCGTCGTGAGCAGTCCTCTTTAACCTTCTTCTATAAGATACATTCAGGTACATTGGCCGTCAATAAAGATAAATACTTGACCCCTGTGACAGTTTCAACCCGAACAAGGGCATCAAAAGTAAACAACTCACAGTGTCACAGGTACCAGTCCTACAGTGATGCCCTGAAAAATTCCTTCTTTCCTAGGACTATTCCCCAGTGGAATAGTCTTCTCCCTTCTGTGGTGTATGCTAAGACTGCATAGGAGTTCAAAGCCCATACAAACTATAGGAAACGGCGAACTTCAGGGGTGGGGGGGGGAATTGAACTGGAGAGAGAGAGAGAGAGAGAGAGAAAGAAAGAGAGAGATCTCTGAGCTAGAGAGATATAAAATCATAACCCACTTGAATTTTTTTTAATCATTTCTTTATCAATTTGGAACCATAAATAATATTGAAACAGAGAGAGAGAATAAATAAATAAATTTTATGCAGATATAATATTGCAATGGCAACAATTCACTTTCAAGAATGTTCACCAGGAATTACATGTAAACTCAACTGCTCCTCCAGGACAGAAATGACCAGTGCACATGTGGTGCAATATATAGTGCATCTGTTTCTCTGGGTCTGCTCCAAGTCTTGTGCACATGACTCTCTGGTGTTGTGCTCATGGGTTGCTATCTATGTAAAGAGGACGTATCTCTGACTTGCCTGTACTTGGCCATTACCTCAGTTTGGCGGTGTGCTATATTCAGAATTTAGCCAAACAAACCAGAAATTCAACTCCGGTGAAGTTGATGTCGCACCTGCTCCCCACCTGCCCCACACAAAAAATAAAAGTTTATTTAAGGCAGAAGAAACGAATATAGGGCTTTGAAAAGAACCCATAGCCTATATATGTGAGGTAAAAAACTGACTAAGTTCACAATGTGGAAAAAGTGATAAAAACTGATCCCAAGATGAAGTCATTTTTAACCACATGCACATCCTCATACCATAACAAAAACACACACAAAGTTTTAAAATGATCAATATAAAACTGTAAGAGAAGTTGCGATGACAAGAGGTACCTATTGCACATCAACTGAAGCTTAAAATTGGCTAAGTTCACAATGTGCAAAAAGTGAAAAAAAATATTCTGAGAATTATGTCGAAACCACATGCACAAATTCATACCATGGCGAAAGCACACGCAAAGTTTCAAAATGATCGGAATATGACTGCAAGAGGAGTTGCGATGACAAGAGGTACCTATCATATATCAATTGAAGATTAAAAATGACTTAGTTCACAATGTGGAACAAGAGGGCCAAGATGGCCCTGGATCGCTCACCTGATCCATAGTGTAACAAGTGGGCCCCAGAGAGGGCCATTATTGGCCCCAGGGCTTTAATGTACATAATGTTGAGGGAGGTCTTAAAGGTGAAGCTTCATACCAAACATCAACAAAGGCTAAAATTTGAACAATCTTGTCAAAGGTCCACTAGATGAAGCTACACATCAAATATCAAAGACCTGGGCCTAGCGGTTTCAGAGAAGAAGATTTTTAAAGATTTTCCCTATATAAGCCTATGTAAAATCAAAGGGCCCCGGGACAGGGGCATTTTTTGCCCCAGCACTATAGTTTGAACAATCTTGGTAGGGGTCCACTAGATGAAGCTTCATACCAAATATCAAAGTTCTGGGCCTTGTGGTTTCAGAGAAGAAGATTTTTAAAGATTTTCCCTATATAAGCCTATGTAAAACCAAAGGGCCCCGTGGCAGGGGGGGATTTTTTGTCCCAGCACTATAATTTGAACAATCTTGGTAGGGGTCCACTAGACGAAGCTTCATACCAAATATCAAAGTCCTGGGCCTTGTGGTTTCAGAGAAGAAGATTTTTAAAGATTTTCCCTATATAAGCCTATGTAAAATCAAAGGGCCCCGGGACAGGGGCATTTTTTGCCCCAGCACTATAGTTTGAACAATCTTGGTAGGGGTCCACTAGATGAAGCTTCATACCAAATATCAAAGTTCTGGGCCTTGTGGTTTCAGAGAAGAAGATTTTTAAAGATTTTCCCTATATAAGCCTATGTAAAACCAAAGGGCCCCGTGGCAGGGGGGGGGATTTTTTGTCCCAGCACTATAATTTGAACAATCTTGGTAGGGGTCCACTAGACGAAGCTTCATACCAAATATCAAAGTCCTGGGCCTTGTGGTTTCAGAGAAGAAGATTTTTAAAGATTTTCCCTATATAAGCCTATGTAAAACCAAAGGGCCCCGGGGCAGGGGCATTTTTGGCCCCAGCACTAAAATTGGAACAATCTTGGTAGGGGTCCACTAGATGAAGCTTCATACCAAATATCAAAGTCCTGGGCCTTGTGGTTTTAGAGAAGAAAATTTTTAAAGATTTTCCCTATATAAGCCTATGTAAAACCAAAGGGCCCCGTGGCGGGGGCATTTTTGGCCCCAGCACTATAATTTGAACAATCTTGGTAGGGGTCTACTAGATGAAGCTTCATACCAAATATATAAGACCTGGGCCTTGTGGTTTCAGAGAAGAAGATTTTTAAAAATTTTCCCTATATAAGCCAATGTAAAAGCAAAGGGCCCCGTGGCGGGGGCATTTTTGTCCCAGCACTAAAATTTGAACAATCTTGGTAGGGGTCCACTAGATGAAGCTTCATACCAAATATCAAAGTCCTGGGCCTTGTGGTTTCAGAAAAGAAAATTTTTAAAGATTTTCCCTATATAAGCCCATGTAAAACCAAAGGGCCCCGTGGCGGGGGCATTTTTTGTCCCAGCACTTAAATTTGAACAATCTTGGTAGGGGTCCACTAGATGAAGCTTCATACCAAATATCAAAGACCTGGGCCTTGTGGTTTCAGAGAAGAAGATTTTTTAAGAATTTCCCTATATAAGCCTATGTAAAACCAAAGGGCCCCGGGGCGGGGGCATTTTTGGCCCCAGCACTGTAATTTGAACAATCTTGGTAGGGGTCAACTAGATGAAGCTTCATACCAAATATCAAAGACCTGGGCCTTGTGGTTTCAGAGAAGAAGATTTTTAAAGATTTTCCCTATATAAGCCAATGTAAAACCAAAGGGCCCTGTGGCGGGGGCATTTTTTGTCCCAGCACTATAATTTGAACAATCTTGGTAGGGGTCCACTAGATGAAGCTTCATACCAAATATCAAAGTCCTGGGCCTTGTGGTTTCAGAGTAGAAGATTTTTGAAGATTTTCCCTATATAAGCCTATGTAAAACCAAAGGGCCCTGGGGCGGGGGCATTTTTGGCCCCAGCACTATAATTTGAACAATCTTGGTAGGGGTCCACTAGATGAAGCTTCATACCAAATATCAAAGACCTGGGCCTTGTGGTTTCAGAGAAGAAGATTTTTAAAGATTTTCCCTATATAAGCCAATGTAAAACCAAAGGGCCCCGTGGCGGGGGCATTTTTCGTCCCAGCACTCAAATTTGAACAATCTTGGTAGGGGTCCACTAGATGAAGCTTCATACCAAATATCAAAGTCCTGGGCCTTGTGGTTTCAGAGAAGAAGATTTTTAAAGATTTTCCCTATATAAGCCTATGTAAAACCAAAGGGCCCCCGTGCGGGGGCATTTTTGGCCCCAGCACTATAATTTGAACAATCTTGGTAGGGGTCCACTAGATGAAGCTTCATACCAAATAACAAAGACCTGGGCCTTGTGGTTTCAGAGAAGAAGATTTTTTAAGTTTTTGGTGAAAAAAATCTGTTTTTGGCTCCTGTGACCTAGATGTGCAACGGACCGGAACCATTTGACCCATATTCAAACTTGACCGAGATATTGTCATGATGATCATTCTGAGCAAGTTTGATTAAGATTGGACCAAAATTGTGGCCCCTAGGGTGTTCACAAGGTTTTTATATGATTTGACCCGCTGACCTACTTTTTAACCCGATATGACCCATATTCGAACTGGACTGAAATATTGTCACAATGGTCATTCTGAGCAAGTTTCATGATAATTGGACCAAAACAGTGGCCTTCAGAGTGTTCACAAGGTTTTTCTATGATTTGACCTACTGACCTACTTTTTGACCGGACATGACCCATATTCGAACTTGACCAAGATATTGTCATGATGATCATTCTGAGCAAGTTTGATTATGATTGGACCAAAATTGTGGCCTCTAGGGTGTTCACAAGGTTTTTCTATGATTTGACCCGCTGACCTACTTTTTAAGCCGACATGATCCATATTCAAACTTCACTAAAATATTGTCACAATGATCATTCTGAGCAAGTTTGATGATGATTGGACCAAAATTGTGGCCTCTCGAGTGTTCACAAGGTTTTTCTATGATTTGACCTACTGACCTACTTTTTTACCCGACATGACCCAAATTCGAACTTGACCGAGATATTGTCATGATTATCATTCTGAGCAAGTTTGATGATAATTGGACCAAAACTGTGGCCTCTAGTGTGTTCACAAGAAAAAGTTTACGCACGGACGACGCACGACGGACGACGGACGACGCACGACGCACGACGACGCCGGACATCTTACTGTCACAAAAGCTCACCATGACCTTCGGTCAGGTGAGCTAAAAAGTGACAAAAATTTATCCGAAGATAAAAATCCAAACCACATGCGCATCCTCATACCATGGCATAATCACACACAAAGTTTCAAAATAATCGGTATGAAACTGTAGGAGGAGTTGCGATGACAAGAGGTACCTATCGTATATCAAATGAAACTTAAAAATGGCTAAGTTCATAATGTGCAAAAAGTGGAAAAAAAATATTCTGAAAATTATGTCGAAACCACATGCACATCCTCATACCATGGCGAAAGCACATGCAAAGTTTCAAAATGATCGGTATAAAACTGCAAGAGGAGTTGCGATGACAAGAGGTACCTATCCGTTGCGTAAATTTACCGGAAAGGACCAGAAAGGACCTGATTACCGGAAAGGACCCATAATTTGGTGCAGTGGTAGCGCATCGGATTAGTGATCAAGAGGTTGCGGGTTCGAGCCTCACGCAGACCAAAGTGTTGTGCCCTTGAGCAAGGCACTTCATCCACATTGCTTAAAAACAAAACAAAAGAAAACAGAAAGTACTCGTTACCACCCAGGAAATCCTGCTCGTAATGCTCAGATGTGAGCACGTAGCAGTAATAGGATAAAAACAAAAGAAATAATTTTCTATTTTTTCCTATTTTTATTATTTTTCTTTATCTTTTTTATTCCTTGCTAGTTAATTCTTAAATAAATATTAAATAGCTATAACTACTAAAGATTTTGATAACCTTTTGGTGAAAAAAAGACTTACACATCGTTGCATTGCATTATAATTATATATATGCCAATGATGATGCAGTATTGTTCCTGATTGCTTTTGATTAATTAGTATAAGATCAATCTGAAGTGGTAATCTATAAATTAATAATAAGTAGGAGCCCATCATATTTTAGTAAGAAAACATTCATTGTATGTGTTACGAGATGGAATAGGAAACCTCTCTGGTGCTTATGCACATCTAAATTATTTTAGTAGATATATGGTAGGTCGGTGCGAGTGAAATATTTTAGGTGAAATATGGTAGGCAAAATGTGCTGCTCCATGCACAAATCATGCACATATCATACGATGTATGCATGAGTGGTTTGTGGAGATCGGTTTTTACAATACAGGGGCCGCTATAAGGCTGAGTTCTATAAAATTTGCCTAAAAATCGCCAACCGCCAAATTGTGCCATATATGATTTTCATTCCCGTCACGTGTTGTGTGGGTGTTCGTTTTGACAAGAGTCATGGCATTGATTTATAGGGTCGTTTCATCATTTTTTCCCTATGGGAAATATACTATTTGAACGCAAATCCATTATCTGCTCGATTTTTGCTATCTAGCTTCAATTGTGGACGGTATCTCCACCTCGCCACGATTTTAGCAAGCTAATATGAGTATGCATGATTTTCCGGTAGTATTCATAGATATAAAAACCCTGAGAAAAACGAACACTTTAGCAGCAGGTCAAGTTGTAACGATTATCCACAACATTGTGTCGGGAAAGTGGAAGTATATTGAAAGGTATGTTAAATCTAGTTTAGTATTATTTTTGTATGAACATGCTTGTAGGTTTTTGAGGGGTTTACTTCTAGTATACCCCAACTTTCTGAAGCCTATTCTGAATTCACTGTTGAAGCCTGTAGTGATTAGGCTACTAGCTTTGCCAGCTGGAGGTCGCAGGATCGATCTAGGGCTTCTCCAGTAGTAGAATGAGTCTTTCTAAGTGAGGTCCTGTCTCACTCTGACCCTAGATGTTTGTGAGACATAAAGTTTGGACACCCGCTCATTCTAGATTCATTTAGGCTTTTACACCCCTTTTGTGGAATGTAATTAATAAACGCCGTGTCACTTGTTTGATCCATCACTTTTGACTAGCTTTGGTTAGAAAACCGTGGTCCCGTCTCTATATGATATTAGGTGTAGGGGGGACGTAAAATTAAGACGGGTTTAACAATATCTTCATCATCAGGGCAAACTCTTACAAGAGCCTGTCGCGTTATCCATGATTATGAACCGCAATGAATTTTATTTTACAAGCGTGTTCATGTTGAGTAGGAATAATTTTGTTCAAGAAGAATTATAAGTTCATTTTGTCATGATGCCGTTTTTGTCTGATAACTCAGTTTGTGCATGTATGTACATATAAAGAACGTGATGATGATAAGTGGGAGTATTTGGTCGTCACACGTCATAACGGCCTGAGCGGCGGGGATGACCTCAGCTGCCTCACCGGCGTCGCGAGGACGGTTATGACGGGGTGTCTACCAAATACAGAGAGAATTTACGGCAAACAGTGTTGGCCCTTATGAGACACTAACAAATGTTGTGGATTATAGATGAAAATCTTTCTGTTTGTAGTTTCTATTTGTTGTTAATGTAATGAATTTGTGAATAGCTATATTTGTGAGCCGTGTCGCGGAGAAGGATATGAAATTGAGTTTGTTATGTTTCCTGTATTTGGCAGCTGACCAGGTAGCGCAAAGGCGTGGTCTGTTCAATTGCCTCTTACTTGTGATAATGTAGTGAGCACAAATTTGATGAGTATTATGCTCAGTAGTAGTGAGCATTAATTGAATTCTGTAGTGCTCAGTAGGGAAACATGAACTTTGAGTATTATTGTGTCAAGCGCTGGGTGCTGATAATTTGATGCACTGTCAAGTTGTGTTCTGCTGTACAGTTATTTGTCACATGCACTAATCAGCCTGTATGTCTGGTCGGCGCATGCGCAATAACGGTATATGCATGAACATATTCTTACTTCTCCGGGAGCAGTGTAGTAAGGGTGCATACAATAAAAAATATCATGAAATAGGGAGGAAACTGGGTAGAAACAGGTCCTTTCCGGTAATCAGGTCCTTTCTGGTCCTTTCCGGTAAATTTACGCACCCGTACCTATCATATCAATTGAAAGTTAAAAATGACTAAGTTCACAATGTGGAAAAAGTGACATAAAATGATCCGACGATAAAGTCCAAACCACATTCGCATCCTCATACCATGGCAAAAACACACGCAAAGTTTGAAAATAATCGGTATGAAACTGTAGGAGGAGTTGCAATGACAAGACACCCAGTGTAAAATGTTGACGTAAAGATGGACGGACGGACGGACGAAGGCACGGACGGACGGATGGACAGACAGACGGACAGAAACTTGCACGCCTATGTCTTCCTGCTAAAGCAGGTGCAACAAAAATGACTGAGTTCAAAACGCGAAAAAAAGTGAAAAAATATTCTGAGAATTATGTCAAAAGCACATGCACATCCTCATACCATGCCGAAAGCACATGCTAAGTTTCAAAATGATCAGTATAAAACTGCAAGAGCAGTTGCAATGACAAGAGGTACCTATCATATATCAATTGTAGGTTAAAAAAAATTACTAAGTTCACAATGTGGAAAAAGTGACAAAAATTGATCGGACGATAAAGTCCAAACCACATGCGGATCCTCATACCATGGCTAAACCACACGCAAAGTTTGAAAATAATCAGTATTATCAATTACCACAGAGGAGAGAAGACTTCCATTGAGGAAAAGTCCTATGGTTAGAAAGAATTCTTCATGGCATCACTATAGGCATGGTACCTATGATATTGACGGCCCCCGCCAATTTAGGCTTGAAGAAATAGATGGGCTGCATGATGCTACCACCCAGAGCTGAAACCAACCCGCACACAAGTATTGGTAAACAGCTTAGAGGATCTTAGCCTGTCCAGGCAAAGCGATGCGAGTCGGACCATCCAGGCTTATAATCAGTATTGGTTTCATTGGATGGCAGGGTTTGAGAAGTCATTTCATCTCATGTTGGTTAAAAGTCTCACAAAATTGGAAGCGACATCCCCAAAATGACCTTTACAGTGCTGAGAAGGACGTTTAACCTCAAATCAAACACAACAAAACTGACGCTATTAACCATTGTTTAATTTGGATGCCCTTGTTTCAGTTGATTTTTGTTTGTTTGATTTGAGGTTTGTCCCCGAACACTGTAAAGGTCATTTTGGAGACATTGCTTCCAATTTTGTGGGACTTCTACCCGACATGATCAAGATGAAATGGCATCTCAAGCCCTGTCGCCCAATGAAACCAATAGTGTTTATACCCATTGACATTCCGACTTGTGCGCAACCCCTTTGCCTGGTAGGCTTACTCGTGTGTGGGTCGGATTCAGATCTGCGTGGAAGCATCATGCAGCCCATATATTTCTTCAAGGCCCGATGGGCGGGGGCCGAATTATTTCAGTTGTCACAGAGGTCAAGTATTGAGATGCTTTATTGTAGAGGCATAATTCTGGGCCTAATTCTGATTCTTGATCTATCCCTGCAAGTTTTTGTTTTACCGTCTGTTTTAAGAGACATCGTGTATCCACAAAACTACACTTACCTAGAACGTGATGCGCTGTACACTGTATATCGTTACAACTAGAAAGGTAACTCTTTGTCAATCATACGAATTTCTACAGCTGTAACTGTATCTTATATTTGAAACGACCAAGTCTGTTTGTTTGATTGAAGTTTAAGTCCCGTCCACACTATTCACGCAGTACAAACTTGATTTACTTCTAATCTTGGCCGGAGACATTGAAACTAACCCCGGACCAAGGTTTCGCTGCGGACTCTGCAAAACCTTTTGCAAAGGTTCCGAGAAATGGATAGAATGTGAGGACTGCAACAAGCGCTTTCACTCCTCATGTTCTGATTTGGATAACAGTCAATTGTTAGAAATTCAATCTAGAGCTAGAACTTGGTATTGCAAAGACTGCAAAGCTGACTGTGGTCTTTGCAGTGGTGCTGTCCTTAATGGCCACAAAGCCGTTCAGTGTGATCAATGTGAAATGTGGATACACACTGAATGTTCCTTCATTTCAGATGCAGAATATGGCACTTTGGTAAACTCAAGCTGCCACTGGATGTGTCCAAATTGTGAGGTCTGTAACTTTTCAGACTCCTTCTTTGATGAATATGTAGAACTGAGTAAGCCAAACAGGTTTGAACCTCTGTCAGAGGATAAGAGGGGCAAACCTTCGACTGCTGATGAAACTTAAGTCAAATTTTGTGAAAGGTTTGAAACTTTGCAGTATAAGCATGAATGGAATTAGAGGAAAAAATTCTTGAACTCTAAGCTTTCCTCGATAGATCTCAACCTCACATTGTTGCTATTCAGGAAACAAAGATTTACAGTTCAATTACCACATCTGAGCTTTTCTCTGAAATGTGTCAGTACAGTGTCTACAGAAAAAGTAGTAACTCTCATGGCGGTGGGGTGATGTTGCTCATTCATAGAGACATCCCTCACATGCCTTTCATGGAACTGGAAAATGACACCGAATCGGTTTGGGTTAAGGTTTTTGCAAATAAAACCTTCCACTTCCCCTTGCGGTTTCAAAGAAGAAGATTTTTAAAGATTTTTCCCTATATAAGCCCATGTAAAATCAAATGGCACCAGGGCGGGGACATTTTGGGCCCCAGCACTTTATTTTGAACAATCTTGCTAGGGGTCCACTAGATGAAGCTTCATACCAAATATCAAAGATCCGGGCCTTGAGTTTTCAGAGAAGAAGATTTTTAAAGATTTTCCCTATATAAGCCCATGTAAAACCAAAGGGCCCAAGGGCGGCGGAATTTTTGGCCCCAGCGCTATAATTTGAACAGTCTTGGTAGGGGTCCACTAGATGAAGCTACATACCAAATATCAAAGACCTGGGCCTTGTGGGTTCAGAGAAGTAGATTTTTACAGTTTTCGGTGAAAAAAAAATCTAGTTTTTGGCTCCTGTGACCTAGATGTGCAACGGACCGGAACCATTTGAACTACTTTGAAAGGGGACCACCTAAGGATGATTCCTGTGAAGCTTGGTCAAAATCCGATCAGTGGTTTAGGAGGAGATGTCGTTTGAAGAAAATGTTTACGCACGCACGGATGCACGCACGCACGCACGAACCCACGACGGACGACGGACAAAAAGTGATCCCAAAAGACCACCTCGTCACTACGTGACGGTGAGCTAAAGATTATACGTGATCTATGCAGAGAACAAGTGCGTATTATAACAGTAAATGAAGCAAAACAAAAACTCCCCGTGTCAAGGATAAATATTCAACCCCCAAAAAGCCTGTTAAGAAGTTTACTAAGATACAACCAAATAAACATGACCCATCCCCGGGGGTCTACTTGTTACACTATGGATCAGGTGAGCGATCCATGGACATCATGTCCTTCTTGTTTATTAAATAGTTCACTTGAAACTTGGCATCGCACGCATTATTTACGTTGCTAAGATGCACAAAATGACGTCATCAATGTCTTAAAGACGTGAAACCTGCGTGATGATTACTACTGATCAGCTAATTGACTTTTTACAAACAGACAATATACTTTTCGGATACATAGAAACAGTGATGATATGGATTTAGATTTCACTTATGATCTCTGTCATTCACTGAAAACCATGTAAGAAACAAAAATTATAGCCACCATATGGCTTGTCAATGCTCATGTGTTTTATGCCTATAAGATATTTTTTCTAGTTTTATGCCTATAAACCAGGTTTGACAAATCTGTAATACGTCTTAAACAATAACATGAACTCTCGTATTGCCTTACCACTCCCGCGTGTACCACTGACACCAAAACACGTCTTTTTATTCCCAGTTATAGACTGTACACAAATTTACTATAGACTGTACACCATTTCGTCGATTCTTAGCTATAGACCGTGCACTGATAGAACTTATTTTCTCCAAACATACAAGTAAATATACACTTTTCAAAACGTATAACTTCTCTATTGGGTAGTTTTGAGAAAATAGAAGGCCCGTCAAGCAGTACTTGAACCATAAGCTTTGTCGCTTGCGATAAAATCATGAATATTCGTGAGAGAAACGTGAAAACTTAGTGATTAGTCGGGAAATGTTTTTTATTTACAGACCACAGAGAACTTTCTGAATCCTTTAGTGTGGGTATATAAATTCATTAGTATAATAACAATCATACTCAGTGCATTTTGTTGTGCAGATTATATTTTCCAGCCTTTTCGACACTTTCTGCAATAGTTCTTATTCTGTGATATAGCTGGGGTTCCATCTCTGCACTATCTCCAACTCCTGTTCTATTCTATTCTACTGTGTCGCGGTTCCATTCGTACATTATGGTTCTTCGAGTAGTTGCCTCCCTTGATTTTAAGATGGATAAAAGAGTGAATTTGATTGGCTGATAACGGGGTTCCATCACAAAACTAACCAATAACAGGCACGCTTATGATTTTGAGGTATAGTTCATTCTACATCATCACATTCTCTTTTCAGCTCACGAACAGTCAACATCGCTCTCATCATGTCTGTCTCTATGAAAGAGTATCGCCTTCCTGAGCCACTTGTGGCTTTCTTGAAGTCATGCCGGCTTCATGGGGTGCCTGAAGGTACCACAGGCCTTCAGCACCAGAGTGTAACTGTCACTCTCCATTGGGATCTAAACACTCCAGCTCCAGCCAGACCCAAAAAGACAGTTAAGCAGCAGCCTACAGCGACGGAGAAACCACTGCAGGAAACAGCACCTCCCAAGTCTGTGACCATCGTGATCCCACCATCACCTACCATCACCAGATCTCCGACGCAGCCACCACCAAAGAAGATGCCTCGGCGGGAGTCACAAATAGATACCAAGCCGCCTCCCAAGACGACGCCACCGCCTCCAGCCTTCACCTACAAGCGACTGCCTTTCACCGGGGAAGATCTGCGCTTCAACATATATCCAGTGCCGTACATCAACAGAGACTACACCTTCTCTCCACCACGCAAGTTCGAAAATTAGAATTGGACCTACGCCGAAGTTGCTAGAGTAACTTACAGGGGCCCAGCTCAACCAGACCGCCACGGGAAGATCGCCTACCTGATGTTCGCCCAAGCGACTACGACAAGCGGCCAGTACTACCTTCCACTGACCAGAACAACGCCCGAGTATGAATTGGCCGAGTACTACTGGACCTACGGCAAAGATCAAGACCAGACACGAATAAAGGGCTTAAGGCTGGACTGAGGAGACGGCGAGGTCTTTAACATCCACCCGCCAGAGTGCTGGAAGTAGGCTACTGCATCCTCCACTGATCGTGAACTTAGGGCCGCATGTCCGAAAACCCTGTTTTCCATTGTTATTTTATGGCTACTTCATGTGTAGCCAGACCGAAAGCCAATCGCGCGGCCCTAAGAGAAAGCAACATGACCTAGTTTGCTCTCGGCCAAGACAGAGAAATCGCGTTCTGCAGCCGAAATTGGCATTGATTTCTCTGTTGTTTTATGCCCACTTTCGACCTGGCGTTCAAAATTCAAAATAACAGTGCTTCCAATTTACTTAGGTTAATTAGGGAAAGGGCACTTGTAGATCAGCACGATTGACACACGGCTGAACTCTACCGCGATTTGCAGCCCAGACGCACTTGAACTTTACGTCCTGTTGTGGGGTAATGCTAACGCGCCTGACCGTAGCGGACGTAAAATGCTCAAACTTTACAATACAATACAATACAATTGAGATATACGAGGGTTGTCCCAAACTATCGTGGACAAATGCATTTTCTCCCGAATGCGGCGTAACAAGCAAATGAAATTTTCTACATTCATGAAACAATCATTTTCGACTTTAGTAATGCGAGTTAGTTGACGCTGACTCTAGTTTTTTCAGATTCATACTACATTATTATAACAGAGGTAGGGTGTCGCGGCCCAGGTCAAAGTCAACGTTAATTTTAACAACTCCGTTCGAGACTAATTCTAACACAGATGTTGCATTTATTAAGCTGGCGCCAAACGGTTTCAGACAATGTCGCCTGAATACGCTTGACGTCATTATGTGAAATTTCAAAATAATCGTGACGTTATTTCAAAATCTACAGCGTGTTTGGTGAATGCGCCCCCGGAAGAAAATCGCGTAAAAATGGCGACGTCAGACAAGGACGCGGCCCACCGAAATGTGATTAAATTCTGTTTTGATCTTGGTATGAATCCAGTAGAGACTCAAAAGAAGCTACAATTAACAGAGGATCATCGGCACGTGTCTCGGTCACTTGTTTACAAATGGCACAAATGGTTTGAAGATGGGTGGACAGACAGTTTGAACGGAAAATCAGGAAGACCACGGGAAGTTAATGCATCGGCCGTGGATAACGTTAACGACGTGATCAGGGGCGACAGGAGACAGACCGTGCGCGAAGTTGGTGAAAAACTGGGACTGAGTAAAACTTCTGTTCATCGTGTACTGAACAAAGATTTATCTATGATAAGTGGTTACATCGCTATGAAAAGTGCATTAATCATAATGGGGAGTATTTCGATAAGGAGTGACGCTAACGTTTAAGTGCGCGATGTCGTTTTACGACGTAGACCTGGGCCGCTCGGTCCTGACCCTACTTAGTAAATAGGCTATAATTTCTATGTTGCTGAACATATAAGCTTGAAATTTAGCATATCAATAGAGGATATATATGCAACAATTGTCTTAAATTCCATTAAATTCCGCCGATTATAAGAAAAGTTATAGACGTTGTGTACGATATATTGGGACAGCCCTCGTAGTTGAGCGGCCAACAGAAAATAGAAAAGATCCACACAGACAAGACATGGAAACACTCAACAGCATATTATTAGAGTATCTAAATGGGACAATAGATTCGGGGTTAAGGGGAGTGAATCATACAAGTACTTGTGAGCCTATACTAAGAAGAATAATAATTACTGGATGGAAAGTACCCGAAACACCATATGAAAAACAACCAACTGTTTTCAAAATCCCAACATGGATTTCTAGCAGGGAAATCATGTACAGCCCAACTGTTAGAGTTTCTGGAAGACATTACCACGGCCTTGGATCAGGGGGATGACGTAGATGGCACCTACCTTGACCTTTGTAAGGCCTTTGATAAGGTCCCACATAGACGGCTACTGAGGAAACTGTGGGGGTACGGAATAAGAGGAAAAATACACTCATGGGTAAAAGATTTTTTGACCAACAGGACACAGGTAGTAGAGATCAAGGGTATAGCATCTGAGCCAGTAAATGTCACATGTGGGGTTCCCCAGGACAGTGTCCTAGGACCAATTCTCTTCTTGATATATATCAATGATCCTCCTGATACTATTGTGGCCGTCATGAAACTTTTTGCAGATGATGCAAAAATCTATAAAAGCATCTCAACAGTGGAAAATGTGCACGAAGTTCAGAACAGTGTAGACCAATCAGAAACCTGGGCTGAAACGTGGGAATTTTTTTTAAACTACAAAAAAATGTAAACATTTACATATTGGTGCTCGCCACAGACAGTCACATATACCATGAAATCAGGTCAAGAACAATTTGAGATCGAAAAAGTAACTAGTGAGAAAGATTTGAGTGTTATAAAAGACAAAGCTTTAAATTTCAGTAAACATATTAGTAGTAAAATCAATAAAGCAAATCATAACTTGGGGATCATTTTTAGAACATTCTCATACATGGACCAGGAAATGTTTCTGAACCTTTATAAAAGTCTTGTTCGACCACAAGTTGAGTATGCCGTCACAGTATGTACACCTCTTTATAAGAAAGATAGGGTTGCAATAGAAAATGTACAAAGGAGAGACACAAAGCTAGTCCGAACGATAAGCCATCTAACTTACCAAGAAAGACTTAAATGCCTTGGACTCCCGTCCCTTGAATATAGGAGCGAGCGAGCGGACCTTGTTGAAGTGTATAAGGTAATGAACGGTATCAACAATATAGAAAAGGACAAATTCTTCAAACTATCCACTTACCATGCAACACGAGGCAACTCAATGAAAAGTAGAAGTAAAACAAAGATCAGGAATTGATACAATTAACTTACTCCACCCATAAAAGACACCAAAGGGAAAGAAATACAAACATTAAGCGACCAGACCATAATGGAAACCTAAACAAAGGAAGGCCATAAGGACAGTTACTTTCCCACAAAATGGCCATATGGCCATCCAAAATTAAAAGACACAAGTGATACACACAGTAAGTAACAAACAACAACATAAATAAATCGCCACAGAAGAGCCGCCTTGGAACGGTCAGTGGAAGATTTCCACTGGGGGGCTTAAATCGATTTTACGTGGCCACAATCCTCGCCCTTACTTCCGTCGCGATTTAGACAAATAATTTGTTCAGTCCGCATGAAGGCCTCCTAACTCATCGGTGCAACATCTCCGTGAACACAGAAATCAAAGAACCACAGAGGTGAGACAACGGTGAGGACTCGACAGCAAGAAACCACTGAAATGCTGGAGCAAAAGAAAACCAACAGTTAGACTCCGATGAGCCCGACCAGAGACAGAGCATCAGGCACCAACCAGCATTATTTCTCTAATTTTCAATAAGCCTTTACGTTGGAGCCGTCATAGAATCTGAGGCCTGACCCACCGGCGTGCAATTAAAGAGGGAAGCAAAGTTGCCAACCGTGATTGGGTTAACTACCATGCATGCAGTCTGTCGTATAATATCCATGTTGTACCCAATCATTTATATCGAAGAATGATTTTACGAAATTGGGTGCTGAAGTCATTGCGGTTATATATTTTTCTGAACTTATATACTAAGTCACCATAAAATTCGGGTTCCGATAGACCTTGTTGCCGAAGAGATTTAAGTCCAATATTGAATTTTGAAATTAAATCAGAATGGCGTCTATAAAATTTTGAAAAGGCTTTGCGTAGTTTATGTTACCGATAACCCTGATTAAGGAGTTTAGCCGTTAATAATTTATTACGAGTGTTGAAGTCAGTTACATGACTACACACTCTAGCAAATCGAATTAATTGCGAAATATAAACGCCATAGGATGGCGCACGAGGAACATCACCATCTAAAAAAGGAAAATTTACAATCTCAAAATCAAAGTCATCGCGTTTATCATAAATTTTGCACGAAACAAATCCATCTACAATAGATTGATGTAAATCCAAAAACGGGGCCTCGGTATCAGAAGAATTGGCTTTATTTAACTGAAGTTCTAGGGCGTAAATCTGACTGATCAAACCATCAAAATAGGTATTATCAATATTTAATAAATCGTCTAAATATCTAGAAGTAGAGCTAAAAGCTTCAATAATTTCAGATTGGTTATCAATGGAAAGCGACAAAATGAAGTCTCTTTCATAACAATACAAGAACAGATCAGCCACAAGAGGTGCGCAATTAGTACCCATCGGAATACCCACAATTTGTCTAAATAACTTAGTACCGAATCTAATATAAATATTGTCAAGTAGAAAGGTGAGGGCACCACACACTTTCTGACTTGACCAAAGTGTATAATTCTTATGCTCTTTAGAAGTGAAAAATGCATTTCTGACATTACTCGAAGATAGAGAGAATCTTCTCTGTGAAAAGCCCATTCAATTAAATCATTAAGCTTTTCTTTTATAAGATTATGAGGAAGTGTAGTGTAAAGAGTGGAAAAATCGTAGGTAGACAGACTAGAAGCACGAAAATGTTAAGAAGTTTGGTTTTGGATGGCCATATGGCCATTTTGTGGGAAAGTAACTGTCCTTATGGCCTTCCTTTGTTTAGGTTTCCATTATGGTCTGGTCGCTTAATGTTTGTATTCTTTCCCTTTGGTGTCTTTTATGGGTGGAGTAAGTTAATTGTATCAATTCCTGATCTTTGTTTTACTTCTACTTTTAATAAGAGACAACATAGGTTGAAAGTTCGGGCAAATAGCTTTAGTATCAGAGTCATTGACTCATAGAATTCACTACCAGAAAGTGTAATAATGGCACCCTCCCTGAACTGTTTTAAGGCTAGATTAAACTCACTTTGGAAGTTCCATCCATACAAGTTCAATCCCTGGTGCTACGATCCCGGACCAAAACCCAGAGATTATTACCAGAATGAACCTTCAGAGGCTTGATAGCCTGTTCCGGTGTTCCAGTTATGTGAGTTGTAAGTTATGCGGGTCACTTTGGCCTTATGGCTGAATAACAACAACAACAAAAAGAAAGAAAAAAGTTGGAAAAGAAAAATCTAATTATTCAACAATGTCATAACCTTTCAAAGGTTTCCTTTGACATTTGTGAATGCATTATTGTGCAGGTATATCCAAGATAATCGCTTATGTGAAGTAATTGCCATTTTATTCCTAAATTTACCTCTGAAATTGCGACGGCATTGACAAAAATGAAACTCATACCAGTGATAATCTTCTTTCGTAAAAATGCACTGGTTGTCTGATACTTTCGGCCCTTGAGTACCCATAAGAATAACCTGAATATATTTATTAGAATTTCTTTTAGTATGGTGCAGATTGCACAGATATTCAGGGTTTAATTGAGACCAATAACACAAAGGTGGCAGCAATATTTCGTGCATTGGTTATGTTCATATACTAATTATCCCCTTACGTACAGAGAGCCTGATAATAGGATTCTGCTCGAGTCCTGTCATTTTGACGCATAAGCGTAACTATGCCGTATACGACATGTTCATTTGTGTTCATGTTTCCATCGATTCATATTGGTATGTATACTGTATGTTTAAATGGAAACATGGCTGAATGTTTTGGATTAAAGATGAATGCATAAAGTTGATCATCATCATGTGATTATTTGCATCCATCGGACTTGTCCGTTGACAAAATATTGACAAGCCTGTTAATGCATTGTTATCATATAGTTATAATTGTTGTTGGGGAACAAGACAGTTCCCCGACAAGACAGTTCCCCGACACGGTTTTTGGAGACAGTTCCCCGACACGTTTGCAGACAGTTCCCCGACACTTTTGAAGACAGTTCCCCGACATTATTGTTCATAGTCTTAATTGCCTAATTGGCAATTAGGGATAATTGGGGATAATAAAGTGTTACGAGCCAGGCGTAGCAGAAAGAAAAAAGCAAACAAGCCTTTTGGAAAAATTTAACAAAATTTATTTACAAGTTAATTTTAACCTGTAAAAGTAAGAAAATTAAATGTACTTAGCTCTGTTATGAAATATCCTGAATGAATCTATTTTCCTTAATCCCACAGAATTCACAGTCCAAAATGAAAACTACTATCCTTTAACAATCCAACACAGAATTTAGAAATAACTTTTCTTCTAAGCCCAAACTTGAAACTCCAAAGTCTCACTCAATGAGAAAAATCATGCTCTTTTATAGACCCTAAGATTTCTCTAGAATGTTCCACAGGGTTGTGGAATAAGATGAGGTAATCTTCTAAAAATAATGCAAACCTGAACTTTCTGGAAGGTTCTGAAGTACTTTTCCTTGTAAACATGTTGTTTACAAAAAGAAATTAATCTGTTACTCAGTTTTCTAGAATCTTCTAAGATATTTATAGCACTATTAGGTCACAGTGGGGTGAAAGTGGGAATCAGAAAAATAAATTCTTATGCATAACACTCCCCCTCTTCGAGGAAAAGAAAGATTTATGTAATAAAGCTTTCTTTTGCTTTAAGATTAATAAAATATTGAACATAGCATATACAATTACATGTATCCACAATCCACTTCAGTATGAAAGAAAAACACAATTCCTGACACTGCTCAAGCTCTTGAAAGGGCATCAGGGATAATGTTATCTCTCCCTCTAATATGTCTTATGTCTAAATTATACTCTTGTAGCATGAGACTCCACCTGAGCAACCGCTGATTTTTGTTTTTCATTTTGTGTATGAAAGTCAGTGGATTGTGATCACTGAAAACAACAATCGGTGCAGTAGTAGGGGTAAGATAAACTTCGAAATGTTGCAGAGCAAGAATCAGAGACAAGCTCTCTTTCTCTATGGTAGAGTAATTTCTCTGATGCTTATTAAACTTTTTGGAAAAGTAGCAAACTGGATGATCCACACAATTTTCATCTTCCTGCAACAAAACACTACCTGCACCTACATCACTAGCATCTACAGCTAGCTTAAACTCCTTTTCAAAGTTTGGTGCTAAGAGAACTGGTTCACTCTTGAGTATGGCTTTAAGTTTATGAAAAGCATTTTGGCATATTGCATTCCAATGGAATTTTGTTCTTTTGCTGAGCAAATTTGTTAAAGGCTCAGCAATGACAGAGAAATTATTACAGAACTTTCTGTAATAACCAGCCATACCAAGAAATCGCATCAGCTGTCTTTTGCACGTGGGTACGGGAAAATTTGAGATAGCCTCAACTTTAGCATCAATGGGTTTCACATGACCTTGACCTACAACATGACCTAGAAATGTCAAACTTGCATGGCAGAATTCACTTTTAGCAAGATTGATTGTCAATTTGGCATTACTCAGTCTATCAAAGAATGCTCGAATAGTCCCAAGATGTTGATTCCACTGGTCGTTGTATATGATAGCATCATCGATATAAGCACTACAGCCTTCCAGCCCCGCATTTACCATGTTTATTAAGCGCTGAAATGTTGCCGGAGAGTTTTTTGTTCCAAATGGCATGACTTTATAGTTAAATAATCCGTCTGGTGTTGTGAATGCCAAAACCTCCTTTGCTCTATCTGTAAGTGGAATTTGCCAAAATCCTTTCAGAAGGTCGAGTTTCGTTATGTATTTGGCATTCCCGATGTTATCAATGCAGTCATCCATTCTTGGAATAGGAAAGCTATCTGTTTTACTTAAGGAATTAACTTTTCTAAAATCTGTACACATACGATATGTCCCATCAGGTTTTGGTACAAGAATACAAGGAGAACTCCACTCACTTTGGCTTGGTTCAATAAAGTCATTGTCTAATAGATACTGAACTTCTCCTTTAAGATATTTTTGTTTCACAGGATTCATCCTGTATGGGTGTTGTTTTACAGGTTTAGAACCATTATTGTCCACATCGTGAAATATTTTGTCTGTCCGTGTTGGAATGTCAGGAAATAAGTGTTCATATTCAAAAATCAGCTGTTTCAGTTCATTCCGCTGATTTGGCTCTAGATGTGACAGTTTCTGGTCAAGATTCCGTAGAATGTCAGAATTCTGAAGTTTTGATGATGTGGGATCCGACTTCACTGAATTAATATCCTCACAGTCATTGTCACATGCATTAAGTGGAACAGAGCTAACTAGATTGACTGATGTTAAAGATGTATTGTTCCTATCTATGTATTCCTTAAGCATTTTAATATGACATAGCTGCTTTAGCTTGCGCCTCCCAGGAGTGTTTATTATGTAATTTACGCCACTTATCTTTTTGTCTACAGTGTATGGGCCATAATACCTGGCTTGCAAAGATTTTCCTGGAATGGGCAAAAGAGCTAGTACCTTATCACCTGGTTTAAAATTCCTTTCTTTTGTCCCTATGTCATATAGCTGTTTCATTTTCCTTTGTGCTGACTGAAGATTGGTCCGAGCAGCCTCACAAGCTTTTGAAAGTCTAGTTTTGAAATCAGACACATACTGAAGTAAATTCAGGGAGGTGTCATTATTGGAGAGAAATTTCTCTTTGAGAAGTTTCAAAGGACCACGAACAGTATGGCCAAATACTAATTCAAATGGACTGAAGCCAAGAGATTCTTGCACAGATTCTCTGACAGCAAATAAAAGCAGATGGATGCCTTCATCCCAATCCTTCTCTGTGTCAAAGCAATATGATCTTATCATGTTTTTCAATGTCTGATGGAATCTTTCAAGGGCGCCTTGACTTTCAGGATGATAGGCCGATGACTTAAACTGTACAATGCCAAGTTCATGCATTACTTGTTGAAATATTCCAGACATAAAATTTGAGCCTTGGTCTGACTGAATAGATTTAGGGAGCCCAATAAATGTGAAGAACTTCACTAAGGCCTTGACAATTGTCTTAGTTTTGATATTTCTTAAGGGAATGGCTTCAGGAAAACGTGTGGAAGCACACATAATAGTCAAAAGATATTCACAGCCAGACTGAGTTCTGGGCAAGGGACCCACACAGTCTATAATTATTCGACTGAAAGGTTCATCAAAAGCAGGTATAGGCTGCAAGTGAGCCTTAGGTATAGTCTGATTGGGTTTTCCTACCATTTGGCATGTATGGCAGGACCTACAATGCTGAGAAACATCTGATTTTAACCCAGGCCAGTAAAAATGATTAAGGATCTTGTGATAGGTTTTATTTACCCCTAAATGTCCTGACATGGGGGTTTCATGCGCCAAGTTTAATATTTGGGAACGGTAAACCCGTGGAACCACTATCTGGTGGTTGACAGTCCACTCGTCTTCTGCTGAGACGTCTGGTGGACGCCATTTTCTCATAAGAATGTCATTTTTGACATAATAACAGACTGGGACCTGAGATAATTCCTGCTCATCTAAAGCCCTTTCAAACAAAGGCGAAATTTCAGGATCCTTGTGCTGTTCTATAGCTAGTTGAGACCCGGACATTTTGTCATGGCCTAGATCGAAAGATGAGTTATTCTCATGAAAATCTGTCTGCTTATCAGGCAGGATTGAAGACAGAGACCTTGTTATCTCGTCATTAAAAGACTGACCCAAAAAGGTATCAGTAAAATCAAAATCCTGTTTCGCATCAGTTTGCTTGGCCTTACGTGCCATAGCCCTTGTGACTGCACAGGACGGATAAAGATCAGGAATTTCCTGCTCAATGGGATCAGGCGGTTGGTCTATGCAAGGATTAGTAGTCAAAAGTGGGTTTACCACTACCTTATCACCAGCTAAGTCATTGCCTAGCAACAAATGAACACCTTTAAAAGGTAAAGAAGGTCTAATACCAACAGCCACTGAACCGGATACCAAGTCTGATGACAAATAAACGTTATGAAGCGGAACATTAATAAATCCACATTCCACACCCTGAATAAGGACACTTTGGCCCAAAGAAGTCTTCTCAGAAAAAGGTAGAGTATCTGCTAGAATAAGAGATTGAGAAGCTCCGGTATCTCGTAAGATTTTAATAGGGGTAGGATGGGCATAACTGTCACCATTTAGTGACACAAAACCATCTGATAAGAATGGTTCATAAATCTCCATAACTGAATCAGTCTCAGATAATTTGATATCAGAAAGAGTTTCCTCCCTTACACAAGACTGTGGTTTTGGCCTTATAGAAGTCAAGCCTGTCGGCTTAAGTTCCTCTTGTCTTTCTCTTTCTTTCCTTCGCTTTAATTTTAAACACTCAGAGATCAAATGACCTGTATTTTTACAATAATAACAAACTACTTGAGATTGAGATAAGGGATTCTGGTCTTTGTTTTCACCAGAAGGTTTGGAAAAATTCTGGCTTCTGTTTTCACCAGAAGGTTTGGAAGGATTCTGGCTTTTATTTTCACCAGAAAGTTTGGGCATAGCACTAGATGTATGGCTATAACTACCAGAAGGATTACTGGGATAGAATCTTGGACCTGCCTGTGGATTATAAGGTTTTCGAGGATAAGGCCTGCTCACAAATGAGACTTTATGAGTCAAAGCATAATCATCTGCCAAACGAGAAGCTTCCTCCAAAGTTTCAACCTGTCTCTCATCGAGAAAAGATTTAATGTCTGAATTTATGCACCGTTTGAACTCTTCAACAAGGACAAGCTGTCTAAGTTTGTCATGATCAGAGCCTACTTTTTTAGAAGAACACCACCTATCAAATAATTGTTCTTTGGTTCGAGCAAATTCTACATGGGTCTGGGAAATTTCTTTTTTACAGTTCCTAAATTTCTGCCTGTAAGCCTCAGGGACCAACTCATATGCCTTAAGAATAAGCTCCTTGACCAGATCATAGTCGGAGCTTTGCTCGACAGTCAGCTGAGTGTAAATGTCTCGAGCCTTTCCGACAACAACGCTTTGCAAAAGTAAGGTCCAATGCTCTTTTGGCCATTTTAAATTTTCTGCAACTTTTTCAAAATGCAAAAAATACTTATCTACCTCTTTTTCCTGAAATGGCGGAACTAATCTGATGTGCTTTGTGGCATCAAAGTAACTACCAGAGTCAAAAACAGGGGTAGGTTTCACCCTATCCTGACCCTGGAGTTCCAGTTCTTTCATCTTAAGTTGAAAATGCCATTTTTCTCTTTCTATTTCAAGTCGCTCTTCTTTTTCTAATTTTTCTTTCTGAAGGCGTTCCTCCATTTCTCTTTTTTCCCTCTCCATTTCTAATTTTTCCATCTGCATTTGTCTCTGCATTTCTCTTTCTTTTTCCTTCTCACTTTCTTCCATTTCTCTTTGCTTTTCCTTCTCTCTTTCTTCCATTTCTAACCTTAACTTCTCTAATTCAATTTGCCTTCCTATTTCAATTTGTCTCATTTGCAATTCAGTATGTGAAACCATAATGAGAGACAAAGCAGATGGGTCGAAAAGTTCTTCATCAACAAAAAACTGTACCAAAATATTCTTAATTTCATGCTTCTTCATGCTTGTTTTGACAGTAGTGACCCCATAATGGGAAGCAATTTCTAGCAGATCTGTCCTTTTTGCCTGATTAAACAACTCCTGAGTAGGCTGAGCCAAAAAGCTTCTCAAATCAAACGACATGTTTGCTTTTAGTAATTATAAGTTATTATGGTAATACAGATTGAGGTTAATTTGACAAAGTTTTTTTTTTTTTTTTTGAAATGACAAGCCAAACAAAAATTTCACATGAAATGACAAGTACTATTTCACCTGAAATGACAATTCACATGAAATGACAATCCCCCATATGCCTATGGGGAAATACCTTTCTTTTGAAGCAACTGCCAAGTCTATATCCGATAAGAAATGACAATTACTTGCCTACAAATGAAATGTCAGTCCTAAAATGCTCAAAATGTTTTTATCCCGGACGAGCCCCCAATTTCTGTTACGAGCCAGGCGTAGCAGAAAGAAAAAAGCAAACAAGCATTTTGGAAAAATTTAACAAAATTTATTTACAAGTTAACTTTAACCTGTAAAAGTAAGAAAATTAAATGTACTTAGCTCTGTTATGAAATATCCTGAATGAATCTATTTTCCTTGATCCCACAGAATTCACAGTCCAAAATGAAAAGTACTATCCTTTAACAATCCAACACAGAATTTAGAAATAACTTTTCTTCTAAGCCCAAACTTGAAACTCCAAAGTCTCACTCAATGAGAAAAATCATGCTCTTTTATAGACCCTAAGATTTCTCTAGAATGTTCCACAGGGTTGTGGAATAAGATGAGGTAATCTTCTAAAAATAATGCAAACCTGAACTTTCTGGAGGGTTCTGAAGTACTTTTCCTTGTAAACACGTTGTTTACAAAAAGAAATTAATCTGTGACTCAGTTTTCTAGAATCTTCTAAGATATTTATAGCACTATTAGGTCACAGTGGGGTGAAAGTGGGAATCAGAAAAATAAATTCTTATGCATAACAAAAGGCTAAGTGATCATTGTGAAAAGATTAAGTATACCTGTGATTTTCTGTGTCGTGGAATTGTCTTAAGATATATTAGTTATAATTTGGACGTTTCTTGCTATGGCAACTATATTAATGAGTTGCCTGTAATTTCCTCGTTGATTTCAAGACAGTTCGCCGACATTTGTTCTGACGATGATCTGTCTGGAAGTCTAAGCCAGAGGAAAGGTTATGTGGAATTTCTTTGTCAGTCAGCATTCGTCAAGATGCAATTTAAATGTAGATGGTCTTTAATGCTCGGTCAGCTTTAAAGCCTAAAACATGTATTGCCATCAGTCTGCTGACAACGCATGTTCTGCCATTTAGTGGGACTGCTTCATTGTCTAGTTCTATACTACCAAAAGTAGATGAATAGCACGCCTCTATCGGCTTTTGATACTACACATACATATTCTTATACTGTAGTAATATTTATTTAAAACAAAAGCTTTGAACTCATCTTCATTTTTTAAATGTTTATTATATGAAAAAAAAAGACAATTAGAATTATACTAATGCGTTTCCTAGAAGACATTTTTGTTTTGTTTGAATATGTGCATGTTCATTAACTAAACATGCTAGTTCGCTAAATTTCAGGTGTATTCATTAAACTTATTGATAATTGTATCATGTATAAACTTTTATTTTATACATGTAAAAGTCTGTCAGGGAACTGTCTTCAAAAATGTCGATGAACCCATAATTTAATATTTCTAAACGTCTGTCGGTGAATTGTCTTCAAAATATTGATGAACACATAATAACTATCAATTATGACAATCAATTATGATCAGTCACAGGTCATTTGACTTTGAATAATAGTGTCGGGGAACTGTCTTCAAAAGTGTCGGGGAACTGTCTTCAAATGTGTCGGGGAACTGTCTTCAAAAACCATGTCGGGGAACTGTCTTGTCGGGGAACTGTCTCGATTCCTTGTTGTTGTTTCCTTGTAGGATACACCCTTTTTGGTTACCATACCAATCATCAAAATAAACATGAAACATCGTTCAATCATCTCAACACTTTATCCCGACTGAGCTAGAATATTTCTACGCATTATACTAACTGTTGTATATATACATTGCCCGTGTGATAGATCATAGACATGAAAACCGTCAAGTGCACAAATTAGCTAGTTTCATCAAATTAGGCTTCATCAGTGACCCTAGATATATTCTAGCCCTATTTAATTTACTATACTCTTTAAGCCTGATTTATAAGAACTTCAAACCAGAAGATGCAAAATTTGCCTAATGCTGTCCAAATATTACAGACCATCACCCCATCAGTACTGTCAGTGCTTTGATTTTACTATCTTTTCTTTTCTTTAGTATTTTCCTCCTATTCTTCCAGGAGCACTGCCCGTCAGGACGTAAAGTTTCGTAAAAAATAAGCTGTAAACTATATACATGTAGTCTGGAGTTGGATGTCGGCAGCCATCATTCCCGCTGTTTACACAAACGTAAACGCCTTAAATGAATTTTGTAAAAGAATGTTCTGGCAACTCTTTCGATATATGCGAGTGAAACTGACAGTCCTGGTATCAGATGCGTAACACAATCAGAACAAATCAACACCCTCAGGATAGTATCCCAGTTTTCGAGATGTTTACTCCACTCGTCACTGCTACTCTGTTCCACTACTGCCTTTTTCAAACGCTGGATTGCCGCAACCCGGATGTCGTGAAAAGCAGGGCATCGTGTCACCATATGGTATATGTCTTCATCTTCAAGCCAACAGAACGGACATGTTGGATCAACTATTCCTCCACTGAACGAATATCTGTTGGTCTGCAGAATATTCACTCCCGTTAGTACTCTGGCTTTGATAATACCTTTCTTCACTTCAGATTCAGACTCAATACTTTTCCATACCAGATGGGTAAATCCTATACGTAAAGTTTTTGTATTGAGAAACTTCAAAGTTTTCTTAGTCTTAATGTCATTTACCAAATGTCGTGTCCAGTAATTCCCTATAGCTTTTTATATCTGTGTTTCCATTGAAGCTTACTGATACTTGAAGTAAGTAGTTGACTGACTGGAGGTAAGTCGTATTTCTCCAGTACTTGTGCAACGCTGTGAAAGAAGCTATTCACAGTGTCAAAGGAACACGCTATTTGTCGTTGAACCACTTCTTGAAGACAACGAATCTCACTGGTAAGGACTGCGTACAATAAACTAAACTGTCTTTTGTGTATTTCTGCCTCGATTGGCAGTGCACCGAGTAGCATATATACTGCTGAGGATGCTGTTCTTTTCGGTAAAGACTGGATCTGTCGCAGGGTGTTCAGATGATACCGCTCTAGTTGTTGTAATTGGGTTTTGGTGAGGCGTACCACTTCAAGGCTGTATAAGAGCCTTGGAAAAGGCTGTATAAGAGCCTTGGAATTACGTAAGTTCTATATATCACGTAAGAAGTTTGAGGATTTAAACCATTTGTACCATGAAGTCCAGTGTTTATAAGCGAATAAGAAGTTCGTCTTGCTAAAGAAATTCTCTCTTTCACATTTAGCTCAGATTCATTTTACCAGATCTGATAATTCCAAGATGCACAGTACTATCAGTCAGCTTAAGTTCATTTTCACCCAAAGTCCAGGTAGTATTTCCCGTGGGTAGCTCAGTCAGTGCTGTAACCTGTGTTTTTATTGGGTGGATCTGATATCTATTTGGCCTGAATATCCGTGAGCTTCCCTGAACATTAATTGGAGATCATCTTCAGATCTCGACAGAAAAGCCAAGTCGTCTGCTACTGTAGGATCACCTATATACACTGTACCGAGACGAAATCCAAGTCGTTTGCTTTCTAGAATATTTAGCACAGGGTCAATGTACGATTTATGAAGGTGCGTAGACAAGATTCCCCCTTGTTTAACTCCTTGTTTCACTGGAAAACTGTCACTGCACTCACCAAGCCACTTTACCCTCGAGGAAATGCCGGAATATAGATTTTTGATAATAAGCCACAAATCTTTTGGAATGTTAGTTTTTGCTAATTTGTCCATAAGTATTGTATTATGTACGACATCAAAAGCCTTCTGGCTGTCCAACGTTGCAAGAAACAATGGATGACGATTCTGTATAGATTCGGCCTTCGCCTCGCTTACGATCAAACTCGCCATTGTTGGAGAAAGACCGCTAGTGAAACCGAATTGATGGTCTGACTGTTCAAGGTTCAGTTTATTTAAGAGTGAATATTCAAAGACTTTCCCGAATGCAGAGGACACTGTTATGCCTCTGTAATTTTCCATCAGTTTTGAGTCCTTTCCTTTTTTTAATACGGGAGTAATGATTCCTGTTTTGAAGGATTCTGGAATTTCTTTTTCAATTAAAATCTGATTAAAAAGTCTAGTTAAAACCGGGACTATAACAGGCTTTGCTGCCTTAAAGTGTTCTGCTTTGAGTCCATATTTATCAGCTGATTTCCCATTATTTAACTTATCAATTGCAATCCCTACATCGCTTTCAGAGATCTGCACGGCAATCCCAGGTGTAGTTTCATGCTCTGACTCAGCTTCCGCACACCGTATTTTACAAAGTTCCAGAAAAACACTATCATACTTCAAATCCTTTGGAGTTGCTAGATCCTCGTAGTATTGAGCGAAAAATTGTCTCTGCTGTTGAGGTTCGAAATATTTATTGTTCTCAATCTGAATGCACGTGGTGCCTGATTCAGTTTTCGATTTGCTTTTCCTTCTCAGTTTATAAAACATATCAGATGATGGATTTTGCATCAAAGAGTCATAAAAACACTTGCGTCGAGACACCTCCACCAAACGCTGCTGACTGCGTAGACACGTTTTAGCTAACTTATTTTCAAGGTATAGATGTCCAGCTTTCGGTTTGCCTGCTAGTTTCCACTGATTGTATGTGTCTTTAACTTTCTCCAAACTCTGGAGAACCTGGCTCGACACCCGTCGTTTTGCACCCCTGAAGGTAACAGATTTTGATGGCACGGAAACTCGTGCAGCTTCCTTCAGACTGTCTTTCAGACCAATTACTAAGTCATTGATATTACTGCCGGACGAATTACATAAATGTTGTTGTAAGATTTCAATGAACTTGTCCAAATCTACTTTTTCCCAGGTATATATGGTCTTTGACTGTTTATTCAGTTTACCATGTGATGCGACATTAAGTACTTGCTCTGGCAAATATATCTGAACCTGTACAGGTACATGTGATGAAACATTACACATATCTTTCTCAGAAACCGTATATGACAGAAGTAGGTTTGGATCAATTTATAAAATATAGTCAATTTGTGATGTCACCACACCGTTAAAATGATAAAAGGTCGGTTCAACACTATGAAAATGTCCTGTTGAGATACAGTGATCCTGAGCAAAGCCTTTAAGGATTATATCATGTTTATTGTTTCTTGTCGGCAACAGAGTACCATTCAGGTCTCCACATAACAAGATTTTATGTGAGTGTTCGTAACGGTTAATGACATCATGTAGCACATCAAGACATTCCCTGTACTTATACTCTGAGTCTGTTTTATTTGTTGGCATATATACGTTTATAATACAAATTTTAGTACCAATGTCAAGCTCAATAGCAATCACACGTTCATTTCCTACATCTAACTTTACTATTTAGAAGGCAACACCCCGTTGATCTTGAGTGCAGTTGCTGCTGTACAAAATATGTACACAACAGAGTTGTCTACCTTATCCTCATTAAAATGTCCATGTATTTGTTCTTTCTTCTCCTTTCTCGTATAGGGTTGTATTTACACAGCATATCTACAGGACGAAGCCGATCTTAAACATGCGGTATGTTTGGTGGAACAGATTTGTATTTAAGGGTCTATATTGGTGTCAAAAAGTGGGTGGGGAATGGCTGGCAGGGGAACCAAAAATTCCTCAAAATAAAATGTGGAAGAGAAAAAATCTCAATAGTAACCTGGTAATGGAATAAATTATAGACTTGCATGCTTCTTACCATAACAAGAGTTCTAATTATTTACAAATGAGGAAATAAATTTGAAAAAAAAAAAAAAAAAAAAAAAAGCCGAGTTTTCCATCCGTGTCCAAAGTCATACACATAGCCATAGATAACATTTTTTTTTTTTTTCAGAAAAACTGATTCCAAAAGTCTAAATAGGGAGATCTGGTGTATAATGTATGAGAGTAATATGGCAATATTCCTGATTCTTTCCCCTAGGGGATCCAATATTTTTTTTTGGTAAAAAAATACTGAAATTGGAACTACTTTTCTTGATCAGTGTCACACAGACGCTTGCATATTATATATATATATATTCACTTAAAAGAAAATTTTATAGGGGAAAATTCGTACAGGGGAAAGAATCAGGAACAATATATACCAGTCGACGACACAACCAACATACTTACCTGCCATGCAAGGGAAGGGAATTCCCAGTGTCTTAAAAGGGTTTTCTTTGGGGATCCATTCCAGAGAGAAAAGGGGCATGGTATGCTTTTGGGGTAGTGAAAGATATTGAAAAATGCAAGATTTCTTGCAGGGGAGAAAACGTATAGGGGAGAAAATGTATAGGGGAGAGAATCAGGAACAATATATACCCACTCAGAAGAGAAATAATCATTCTTTCAATGCATGGCAGGGTAGGAATCTCCCAGTGTCTTGAAAGGGTTTTCTTTGGGGATCCATTCCAGAGAGAAAATGGGCATGGTATGCTTTTGGGGTAGTGAAAGATATTGAAAAAATGCAAGATTTCTTGCAGGGGAGAAACGTATAGGGGAGAAAACGTATAGGGGAGAGAATCAGGAACAATATATACCCAGTCCAAATAGAAAAAAACATTCTTTCAATGCATGGCAGGCTAGGAATCTCCCAGTGTCTTGAAAGGGTTTTCTTTGGGGATCCATTCTAGAGAGAAAAGGGGCATGGTATGCTTTTGGGGTAGTGAAAGATATTGAAAAATGGAAGATTTCTTACAGGGGAGAAAACGTATAGGTGAGAAAATGTATAGGGGAGAGAATCAGGAACAATATATACCCAGACCAAAGAGAAAAAAACTTTCCTTCAATGCATGGCAGGGTAGGAATCTCCCAGTGTCTTGAAAGGGTTTTCTTTGGGGATCCATTCCAGAGAGAAAAGGGGCATGGTATGCTTTTGGGGTAGTGAAAGATATTGAAAAATGGAAGATTTCTTACAGGGGAGAAAACGTATAGGGGAGAGAATCAGGAACAATATATACCCAGACCAAAGAGAAAAAACTTTCTTTCAATGCATGGCATGGTAGGAATCTCCCAGTGTCTTGAAAGGGTTTTCTTTGGGGATCCATTCCAGAGAGAAAAGGGGCATGGTATGCTTTTGGGGTAGTGAAAGATATTGAAAAATGCAAGATTTCTTGCAGGGGAGAAAACGTATAGGGGAGAAAATGTATAGGGGAGAAAATGAGGAACAATATATACCCACTCAGAAGAGAAATAATCATTCTTTCAATGCATGGCAGGGTAGGAATCTCCCAGTGTCTTGAAAGGGTTTTCTTTGGTTATCCATTCCAGAGAGAAAAGGGGCATGGTATGCTTTTGGGGTCGTGAAAGATATTGAAAAAATGCAAGATTTCTTACAGGGGAGAAAACGTACAGGGGAGAAAACGTATAGGGGAGAGAATCAGGAACAATATATACCCAGTCCAAATAGAAAAAAACATTCTTTCAATGCATGGCAGGGTAGGAATCTCCCAGTGTCTTGAAAGGGTTTTCTTTGGGGATCCATTCTAGAGAGAAAAGGGGCATGGTATGCTTTTGGGGTAGTGAAAGATATTGAAAAATGGAAGATTTCTTACAGGGGAGAAAACGTATAGGGGAGCGAACGTATAGGGGAGAGAATCAGGAACAATATATACCCAGACCAAAGAGAAAAAACTTTCTTTCAATGCATGGCAGGGTAGGAATCTCCCAGTGTCTTGAAAGGGTTTTCTTTGGGGATCCATTCCAGATAGAAAAGGGGCATGGTATGCTTTTGGGGTAGTGAAAGATATTGAAAAAATGCAAGATTTCTTGCAGGGGAGAAAACGTATAGGGGAGAAAACGTATAGGGGAGAGAATCAGGAACAATATATACCCAGTCCAAATAGAAAAAACATTCTTTCAATGCATTGCAGGGTAGGAATCTCCCAGTGTCTTGAAAGGGTTTTCTTTGGGGATCCATTCTAGAGAGAAAAGGGGCATGGTATGCTTTTGTGGTAGTGAAAGATATTGAAAAATGGAAGATTTCTTACAGGGGAGAAAACGTATAGGGGAGAAAACGTATAGGGGAGAGAATCAGGAACAATATATACCCAGACCAAAGAGAAAAAACTTTCTTTCAATGCATGGCAGGGTAGGAATCTCCCAGTGTCTTGAAAGGGTTTTCTTTGGGGATCCATTCCAGAGAGAAAAGGGGCATGGTATGCTTTTGGGGTAGTGAAAAATATTGAAAAAAATGCAAGATTTCTTGCAGGGGAGAAAACGTATAGGGGAGAAAACGTATAGGGGAGAGAATCAGGAACAATATATACCCAGTCCAAATAGAAAAAACATTCTTTCAATGCATGGCAGGGTAGGAATCTCCCAGTGTCTTGAAAGGGTTTTCTTTGGGGATCCATTCTAGAGAGAAAAGGGGCATGGTATGCTTTTGGGGTTGTGAAAGATATTGAAAAATGGAAGATTTCTTACAGGGGAGAAAACGTATAGGGGAGAAAACGTATAGGGGAGAGAACCAGGAACAATATATACCCAGACCAAAGAGAAAAAAACTTTCTTTCAATGCATGGCAGGGTAGGAATCTCCCAGTGTCTTGAAAGGGTTTTCTTTGGGGATCCATTCCAGAGAGAAAAGGGGCATGGTATGCTTTGGGGTAGTGAAAGATATTGAAAAAATGCAAGATTTCTTGCAGGGGAGAAAACGTATAGGGGAGAAAACGTATAGGGGAGAGAATCAGGAACAATATATACCCAGTCCAAGTGGATGGTTATTCAAGATATCATTGGGCCTGCCAGATTATGGCCATTAGCAATTAGGCGATATTTTTGGACTCCAAATTTAAAGTGCTGGCAAAGAACATTAACTGCTGCATTTGTGTTTATAAATGGGTTAAATCCCGTTATCTTTATGGAATGGGCACACCTTCTTAATCTAGGAAGTGATTCGTCTGCATATAGACACTTTGAGTACCTATTTACAACGTTTGAGAGAAATCCAAGAAGGTATCATCTTTACGGTTATAACGTTTCACAGTCTTGTTACCAATACCTTGATGGTAGTGTTCGTCTATATACTAATAGGACCAACAGATAGATGCTTTTCCAGGTATGATATGCAGATAAAGTTGTTATTTTTTTCGAGTAAATTGATTGCATAACCAAGATATTATTTAATAATTACGGAATAAGCGCAGTTCTCATTAATACAGCTTATTCCGTAATTAAGGCATTTGCAGTTTATTATCGTTGGAAAGATTTGATAGATTTTTAGGTTAACCTTTCAGGTTTTATCATTACGGAATAAGCCGAATGCTCGAAATGCCGCTTATTCCGTAATTAAAATTATTATTGTTACTGGAAATGTCTGAAATGTAAGATCCGTCTTATCTCCTTTTCAGACAGTGTTACGACGTTCGCGCATCGAACTGGACGTTTTTTGTAAAATCAAGCGCCTCAATGACTCAGATTTTGTATTCATACGCATTCATTAGTGTAAAAAGTGTCTTTGAGAAATTTTCCCCATTTTCGAATTTAGGGGAGAGAATCAGGATATTGCCAGTAATATGGCTTAATACACAATAATAAAACGAAACTATTCAGCCTTTTGTTACAGAATTTTGAAGAATTGCATGGCGGCCATGATTCATTCACCAAAAAATGTAAACAAATTTTCCGAACCGTTTATCGTTAACATTTCAATGGGATGAATTGTGACAGTACCTCCTATAGTTACATATGTGTATCCACTACATAATTATTCATAGTTAAACAATAATCTTGGCTTCGATCTAATTCCAGCAGCTATTAAATTTTGTCACTTGGAAGACTAAAAGTTGCCATTTTCCACTTGATAAAACTGTCATGATTTTTTCGTGGACTAATCACATAATTATTGCTCCGCCCGCACGTGGAGCTGGGTGTTAAGATTAGATTTTTTTTTTTAATTTTATTTTATGTTTACAGATGATAAAAATAAAGTATAATACAGTAAAATATGCAACCCCCGCCCAAAGGGGCTTGCAGAAATATATGGGCTGCACGATGCTTCCACGCAGAGCTGAATCCGGCCCGCACACTAGTACTGGTAAACCGCTTAGAGGATCTAAGCCTGTCCAGGAACCGTGGTGCAAGGCGGATCGTCCATGCTAATAAACCCTATTGGTTTCATTGGGCGACAGGGCTTGAGATGTCATTTCATCTCAATGTCAGGTACAACTCCAACAAAATTGGAAGCAAAGTCTCCAAAATGACCTTTACACTGTTGAGGGGGATGTTAAACCTCAAATAAAAAAAACAACAACAGTAAAATATGCAAATATTTGTGAAGAAAATATCACTGGGATGAAAATTATTAAAAAAAATACGGGGATTTATTGTCTAGGCGGGCGTATCAGAAGTAGAAGTTGTTCGGCACTTCCTGTTGTATTAGCTGGAAGCGGTAAACAACTACAGGAAAATAATTTTCGAATAAAATGCTGTTTCCATACCCTAATCGAGGTGAGTATATTTTCATTTCAAAACAAAATTGTTCAGAGTATGCCAGAGAACATGCGAAATAATTTGATCAACATCAGAATGGTAGGTATTTGCTTTACAAATATTTGTCACGCTCGAGTACTTTAAAGAAAACAAAAACCACGTGACCAGATGTAAGCTAGTATGGTGGATAGTAGACGTCGAAATTTTGATCTAGATTGTGGTTCTGTGGATAATATCAATTCTGTGAATTAAGTTTGCATATTCTGTGTGTGTTTTTATTCTGCTAAGAGGCACCTTATTGTTGTTGAGAAGGAGTACACTGTTTACACAATGGGAATTTCCAGAAAAGACAAGTACAATGTTCGTAGGAGGATGTTTGGACAGGCATGTGGCAAGAGAAGCAAAACTTCTAAAATGACAGAGCCTATTTTGTGAGATGGGAAGAAAAGATCAAGCTGTATAAAAGTGATAAAACTAGACAAAAGTGCCCAGTGGGGCACGTATACCCCCGGCCAGTGCCATCACCTCAGCTGAAACAAGAACTACAAAGGGAAATAACTCTAAAAGGCCTGACCCCTTGGCCCTTATTTTCTTTCCCACAATACAAGTAGTCATACTGATCATGTGTGCAAAATTTCAAGTTTCTATGTGAAGCAGTTCCTGAGATATCTTTGACACAAAATATTTGTTTACGGACACACAGACAGACAGACAGACAGACAGACAGACAGACGGAAAAGACAAAAAAAACTATATACCCCCATTGCATACTTCGTATGCCGGGGGTATAATGAAGTATCAACCGTATCAATTAGTGAGGAAACAGTTTTCTTCAAGTGGTAGGTGTCAAACCAGGTCACAACCAATGGTGTACAATTACCACAAAAAGCCTATTCATCTGTTCATTTTCATAAGGCCATTTCATTACTGCAATTTTATTTCACAGTTATCACCATGTTGTGTAAAACTTTATTTTATTTGAGATAGAGTACATCCGCCGCTTTTTTTTTTTTTTTTTTTTTTTTTTTGGTTAACCATGGCCTTATTGTTTTAGTCCCCTGTACAACCAGCTGCTAGCCATTGCAGTGACATGTGGTAAATACTGCAGATCTGCGGAAATTATCTTATTTTCCTGCGTGGCCATAGGAAAAAGAGCAATAAACTTCAAACATGTTTTCAGAGTCCTCGTTTACTAAAAATTTGGAGTAATTTATGCCATTCTGTCATTTCTGACTCCAACTTTTTGGAAAGTCTCAAAAGAAAAAAACATATGATAAAACTCAACTATTTCTAGAGGGCAGTATTTTTACACAAATTTTCAAAATCCTAGTGAGAACCCTGGTTTTAAGTTGTGGAGACAACACAATTACTGTGCATCTCATAAATGGTTTTTTTTTTTTTGCTGTTCCTTAAGGTTGAAGATTGCAAGGATTGAAAAAAAATCGGCGGATGTTATGTGTATATAGCAAGCATTTTGCTACAGTTGGTTCAGAGCAGGCTTATGTAGAAGTCATCTCCATTAAGCATGCTTGCAACAATTTGCATCCCTTTTTACTGAGTATTCTTGTAATAATAGCATAACCAGCTCATTTGATCTTAAAGCTTTTCACAGGTGTCGTTCGAGTCTGACCGAGGTCCTTTTTGGACGGGTTTTTCAAGGAAAAAATCCGTCCTTTAGAATAGCCATCTGCGGGCCTCCGCATCCCGGTTTACCTTTGGGTTAACCTTTTTTCAAAAACCCGTCCATAATGCCATTTGGCGTTTTTCTTGTTTTAAATACACCAACCTCTGCAACAGAGTGTCAGATTGTTTTTCTCTGGGTTCTGTGGCTTTTGTCCATCGTTGGTCATCGATCAGTCTGATATAAGTGAAATAATCTTGAAAGGGCTGATTGAAGTTACAAGTGCATTTTTGAATTCTAACATATGAGCCCCGCCAAGCGAATTTGTGTCTTCGAGCATTCCATCGTGACAAATTTTAACTGCGCATGCCAGGTCATTCAGAGGGGCCAGGGATATGGCTTTCTGTCTGAAGGTTCCTCTTTATTCACTGCTTGTATGAGCGAGCAGCGAAGATTCTGGCGAGACTGCGCGGATGCGCAGGCTCGCCTGAACCTTCGCTGCTCGCATAGGAGATAAGTACCAAAATCGCTTGACGGGGCCCATATGCTTTATTCTTTGTAAACCCATAAAATGCCACTCATGACAATTGTTGTCTGCTTTGATGTCTGCTGGTTACTTTCAAAGTCATTTTTGCAAACATTGGGGACCAGAATCAGACTGATTGTTTAGGAGCAGTCGCATTTGGCTCCACACTATTGGTCTATATCGAAAAATATTTTTAAAATGTTAAAGAAAAAAAAATAGCTGACAACATACGCAGAAAACATTTTCAGATATAGTTTTTCTCAGCGTCTTAAGGATTAAACTGTAATGAAACTGGGCCGGAAGAAGTACATGTAAATCTTTTTTTTCTGCTCAAATCAGCTGCCATAGCTTGTTTGAAGCACAAAACTATGTCTCCTGAACCTATGAATGGATTTTGACCAAACTTGCGTAGTTACATCACTAGGGTGGGGAAAACATCCATTAGGTTAAGATGACCTTGACCTCATTTTAAAAGTCACAGGTCCCCAAAACTTCGGTCCCCGACCAGTGGGGCTTGAATAAATATATGGGCTGCGTTATACTTCCATGCTGGGCTACAAGTTAATCCGACACGCACGTGAGTACTGGTAAATCGCTTTACCGTCCATGTTTATAAACCCTATTGCTTTCATTGGGTATTCATGGGCGATTGAGTGTGTTTAACTTGTACATCCCACCAACAGCTAAGGTCATACGGAGACACAACCTTATTTTAAAGACTTATCCGAAAGTCTGATAAGTATTTCGATATTAATTAGTGTTGCATATAATCAATATAATTTTAGCAAAGCATATTTTGTCATTATTAAAGGCTTTTTAGCTAATTACGGCTAACACAGTACGTGTATACATGTATACTCTTTTCTTGCACATCAGACAAGGAAATCCATGATTTTACCCTGGGATAGAAATTTATGTTCTGAACTTCTGACCCTGGTGTCCCGACCCCAAATCGAATATAATCGCGTGTTTGAAAAATGCACTGGTTGATTACGACCTTGTGTGCGCCGTCGTTAAGGTTGACGTCATGCACGATCCGTGATGTCACTTTACATTCCTGTAGTGTCATCACAATATGGCGGACGTTGGTAACCGAAGTGACAGCAGCATTAAAATTCGCAATAGAAATGGAAGGTATGCAAGAAAAAGAATCCTATATGGGTGTGAGGGGTGGATAGAAAAATCCGTCCCTCAGGATCACTGTCCGGCATCACTCGGCAAGCCTCGTGATGCCGGACAGTGTCCCTCGGGACAGATTTTTCAATCCACCCCTCACACCCATATAAGATTCTTATATTCCCATCAGAATCATAACAAACACAGTGTTCAATGCTTTTGCCATTAACCCATTTTGTACCTGAAAAACAAAGACGGGTAATTGACAAACAGTGAGGGACGAGATCAAATGCCACAGAGCACGGCGTCTTATCATGGCCTACACTGTTTGCAAGAAGTTTAGCCATTTTGCAAATAAATTTTGAAGAAAACACAACCTGACACTGCTAAATTTTTAAATGGATTCCTGCAAACCATCCATAAGGAGGAAGATGGCATTTGGTACAAAAAGGGTCAATGCATCATGTTTACTGTTTCTTTGATTTAAGGTTTAACGTCCCCGTCAACACTATAAGGGCATTTTGGAGACGTTGCTTCCAATTTTGTGGGACTTTTACCCGACATTGAGATGAAATGACATCTCAAGCCCTGTCGTCCAATGAAACCAATAGAGTTTATTAGCATGGACGGTCCGCCTCATACCGCGGTTCCTGGACAGGCTTAGATCCTCTAAGCGGTTTACCAGTACTAGTGTGCGGGCCGGATTCAGCTCTGCGTGGAAGCATCATGCAGCCCATCTATTTCTTCAAGCCCCTATGGGTGGGGGCTTTCATGTTTACTGAGATAGATAAATAGTTACATTCATGTAACACTTCATTTCACATTAAAATTAGTATTTTGCAACTTAAAGACCATTCCGAATTCATATTGTAGACTTTTGGTTTGTATTGGAGTTTAACAGCCCAGTCAACACTAGTTTAGGTCATTTTTGAGCCAGTCAGTTTACCTATCCACACTTTATCTGGGCAGGCTTATAGGTAAGCGGTTAACCAGTAAAATGCACTTTCTTTTACCAGAAACTGAAAACTTCCTGAATCAGTGGAAGGAAAAAAAGATTTTATGATCAATCTCTATGATAGAATGTTGCAGACATCCAGCGAGTTTTGAACCTGCATCCTCCTGATCACCATGCAGGCTTGCATCCGACTTATCTACCGAGGCGGGCTTCATATTGTAGAGTATGTAATAACCCAAACTTTATGAAAATTACTAATTTTCTTGGTTCTCATAAGTTTCTTGATTTCCTGATCATCACTTTATGATTTGTAAACATTATTTATGTGGTAATTGCAACAACTATAATTGCTGGTTTATTTTGCATCGGAAAATTTGCATTCAATTAACTCCTATCTTGCTGAATATTCATTTAAGTCACACCCATTTCTGTCTATCAACCGGGCAAATTACTTGATGTAATTTATCGATACAAATTCATAAACTGAATGCCAAACAGTGTAAATCCTGATCAGATGGCTTGTTCAGAAGCCATCTGATCTGGATCTACACTGTTTGCAAAAATAGGGGTAGTGGTGAACAACAAGATAAGTGTTAACAGTTTTTCAAAGATGTCTCTACAGAAGAATGCAAGAAGGTCTTATTTGACAATTTAATGTAGCACATAGGTTTATGTTCTGTTGCAAAAATCAGTTCTTATGGTGGTTTGGTTAAAAGTGGACATTTCATAGCTACAGATAAGAAGGAATAACAATGATGATTAACCCATTTAGTACCAGAAGCCCCAAAACGGGTACCCTGGCAAACAGCGCAGGCCCAGATCAGACGCCGCGGAACGCGGCGTCTGATCAGGGCCTCCACTGTTTGCCAAAGGTTTAATCAATTTCCAAAGAAATTTTGATGAAAGCACAACCTGACACCCCTAAATTTTGAAATGAACTCGTGCTATATATAAGAAGGAAAATTCCATTCGTTACAAAAATGGTTAATTGATAATTTTCCTTCAAAATTTCCTTTTGAAAATACATCTTGTGGCTAATTGTAACATTTTATTAAATTTCGCAGTTCAAACATTTAACTACAATGTATCTTTATTTTAAAAATAATAACAGATATTGCAAATTTATGTCTGCACACTGGACGTGAGGGGGACATATTGTTGTTCTGTCCCCCCACACACCGGAGGGGAGTGAGTGAGTGAGTTTTACTTTTACGTCCCACCAACAGCTAAGGTCATACGGAGACGGGACCTCGGTTTAAAGACTCATCCGAAAGTCTGGAGAAGCCCGGGATCGATCCTGCGATCCCTGGTTTACAAGGCGAGTAGCGTAACCACTGCACCACGGAGGCTTCTCACACCGGAGGGGAGGGGGTCATATTGTTTTTGGTGTAGATCCCGTTTGTGTCGGTGTAGCCAGTTTGAATCAGTATATCTCGTAAACCTATGGATGGATTTTGACCAAACATGCATAGACACATCACTATGGTGGGGGAAGACAAAGATTAGGTCATGATGACCTTGACCTCATTTTCAATGTCACAGCGACCCCAAAACTACCATTTGTGGGCAAAAAATGGCTTGTCTGCACTCTGTCTCATGTACATATTGAGAATAATGCCATTACAACAAACCGCAGATTTGATTAGATTTTGGTAACCTTGACCCCTTTTTCAAGCTCACAGCAATCCAAAAACAATAAACCACAGATTTGATATCATTTTGGTGACCATTACCTCATTTTTAAGGTCACAGCGACCCAGAAACAGTCATTTTTGGGCAAAAATGCATTGTCTGCACTCTGTCTAATTAACAAATTCAGTAATTTGAGTCAAACTTGGTAAAATATTGCATTACAACTACTGCAGATTTGATTAGATTTTGGTGACCTTGCCCGCATTTACAAGGTCAAAGCGGGCCAAAAACAGTAATTTTTGGGCCAAAATGGCTTGCCTGCACTCTATCTCATTAAAGAATTGATTGATTTTGTCAAAGTTGGTACAATAGATCACTACAAAAAAAAACGCAGATTTGGTTAGATTTTGGTGGCCTTGACCTTTTTAAAAAGTCACAGCGCCCCAAAGAGAGTAAATTTTGGTCGAAAAATGGCTTGTCTGCACTCTCTATCTCATCAACAAATCAATTAATTATAGTCAAACTTGGTACAAATTACAATATATCAGTACAACATACCACAGACTTGATTAGATTTTGGTGACCTTGAACTTTTTCAGACAGCAATGAGACTTTTCAAATTTTCAGCAGATTTTAGATTGTTTGGGTTTTAAAATGTATTTTTCATAATTGCTTATTTTTGATTGAAAGTTCCAAAAATTACATTAATTTTTTTCCCAGGGGTAATTGAGATTTCAGACTTTTTTCACTCACTTTTTTTTCTTTTACATCCAGTGTTGTGTATGATTTAAACTTGTCTGCACCCTATCTCATGAACAAATTGATGGAATTTGATGAAATCAGTTAAATTATTTTGCCCCTGCCCATCAGGGCTTGAAGAAATAGATGGGCTGCAGGATGCTTCCACGTAGAGCTGAAATCAACCGCACACGCATACTGGTAAAGCACTTAGAGGATCTAAGCCAGAACAGGTAAAGCAGTGTGAGTCAGCCTCTCCATGATTATAAACCCTATTGGTTTTATTAGGCAACAGGCTTGAGATGTCATTTTATCTCAATGTTGGGTAAATGTCCCACAAAATTGGAAGCAGAGTCTCCAAAATGACATATACAGTGTTGTCGGGGATGTTAAACTTGTAATGAAACAAACAACTTATTTTTAGCTCACCTGTCAAGTTGTGATCACTTTTCGTCTGTCGTCGGTGCGTGCGTAAAAAAATCTTCAAAACGACATCTCCTCCTAAACCACTGATCGGATTTTGACCGAACTTTACCATAGTGCAGTTTATGTTTTACTTTTGGTCCTTTGAGATCAGCGTGAATATTCTGAGAAATCAGAAATAAGTTATTGGTTTAGACTCATATTCTAGACAGGTGTTTAATTATTTGGACCCCATTTGATTTACATCAGTCTTTGAATCGACTGCCAGTTCGAAATTCGCAAATTTGCAGTATGTTTCCTCTGGCTTTCGTTGTCGGATCATTACAGGGTCACTGATGAGGCTTTATTAGCCGAAGCTACGTAGTATGACCCATCTTCTTTCTTATGAATGTTTTCATTGCTCTTAAAGGAACTCATTTTTGATTTTTATTTACCAGGAATTTTCATTACGTGGTCCCCTTTCAAAGTTGTTCAATTGGTTCCGGTCAGTTGCACATCTAGGTCACAGGAGCCAAAAATAGATTTTTTTCACCCAAAACTTAAAAAATCTGTTTTTCTGAAACAACAAGGCCCAGGTCTTTAATATTTGGTATGAATCTTCATCTAGTGGACCCCTAGCAAGATTATTCAAATTAAAGTGCTGGGGCCAAAAAAGCCCCCCACCCCGGAGCCCTTTGGTTTAACATAGGATTATATAGGGAAAATCTTTAAAAATCTTCTTCTCTGAAAACGCAAGGCCTAGGTATTTGATATTTGGTATGAAGCTTCATCTATTGGACCCCTACCAAGATTGTTTAAATTATAGTGCTGGGACCAAAAATGCCCCCCCCCCCCACCCGGAGCCCTTTGGTTTTACATGGGCTTAAAAAGGTAAAATGTTTAAAATTCTTCTTCTCTGAAACCGCAAGGCCCAGATCTTTGATATTTAGGATATGAAGCTTCATGTAGTGGACCCCTACCAAGATTTTTCAAATTATAGTGCTTGGGCCAAAAATGCCCCCGCCCCGGGACCCTTTGGTTTACATGGGCTTATATAGGGAAATATTTAAAAATCTTTTTCTTTGAAACCGCAAGGCGCAGGTGTTTTCTATTTAGTATGAATCTTCACCTAGTGGACCCCTACCAAGATTGTTCAATTTATAGTGCTGGACCCCAAAATGCCCTCGCCCCGGGGCCTTTTGGTTTTACATAGACTTATATAGGGAATATCTTGAAAAATCTCCTCCCCTGAAACCACAAGGCCTAGGTCTGTGATATTTGGTATGAATTTTCATCTAGTGGACCTCTACAAAGATTGTTCAAATTATAGCCCTGAATCCAAAAATGCCCACGCCTCGACCCCTTTAGTTTTACATAGACTTATATAGAGAAAATCTTTTCAAATCTTCTGTAAAACCACAAGACCTAGGTCTTTGATATTTGGTATAAAATTTCATCTAGGTCACCTCTATCAAGGTTGTTCAAGTTAAAGCCCTGGGACCAAACATGCCCCCGCCCTGAGACCCTTTGGTTTTACATAGACTTATATAGGGGAATCTTTAAAAATATTCTTCTCTGAAACTGCAAGGCCCACGTCTTTGATATTTGGTGTGAAGCTTCATCTAGTGGACCTTTGCCAAGATTGTTCAAATTAGAGCCTTTGTTGATATTTGGTATGAAGCTTCACCATTTTAGACCTCCCTCAACATTATGCACACTACAGCCCTGAGGTCAATCATGGCCCTCCCCGGGGCCCACTTGTTACTCTATTGATCGGTTGAGCGATCCAGGGCATCAGACCCTCTTGTTTTTAATTACAATCCCCAAAATGTTCACACGCTTATGATAAACATTATTTTCAAGGTCATGGGCTCCAAAAAACTGTCCATTTTTGCAAAAAGGAATACTTTTCTGCACAAAGTCTGATTGATGAAATGGTGGATATTAGTTAAACTTTTTACAATTTTGAATTGTAGCATGCAAAATTTGATTACATTTTGGCGTCATGACCTTTTTGTTTTTTTAGGACAGACGTTTTTGCAGGTCAAAGACTCTAAAAAAATTACTTAACAAACATTTGCTTCTTGGTATATTATATTTTGTTGATATTTACCTATTTATTAAAGTAAAAAGTGTGTTTAACTTATATATGATATGGGAATTTATTTTTCCTCTGAAAACATTTCAAGTTATACTTCATACTCCTTCTTTTCTCGGGCTTTGGTTGTTAACCTATTTTATACCAGAAACCCCATATTTGGTATTTAGCAAACAGTGAGTGTTTAAATTTTACGTCCCACCAACAGCTAAGGTCATACGGAGATGGGGCCTCGGTTTATAGACTCATCCGAAAGTCTGGAGAAGCCCGGGATCGATCCTGCGATCCCTGGTTTACAAGGAGAGTAGCGTAACCACTGCACCACGGAGGCTTCTATTTACCAAACAGTGCAGGCCCATATCAGACAGGGCAGAATGCGGCATCTGATCAGGGCCTACCGTGTTGGCAAAAGTTTGAGCAATTTTCCAAATAAATTTGGAAGAAAAACACATGCCATACACAAATGTTGAAATGAATTTATGCTACATATAAGGAGGAAGATTCAATTTGGTACCAAATGTGTTCATTTTATTTTCTTCAAAGGCAATTATGTAACCAAATTCATTGTGAGGAGATCCATATTCAAAGAGATAAAAGTTCTAACCTTCTACGGTTGGGGAGACTTCATTAAAATTTAAGTATCAGAGAAGCAGCCAAATTATTTCTTGATATCGTGTTGTAAATATTGAGAACTTAAAGAGCCATGTAGCAGAAATTACAACACACTCATGCCTTTGTGTGCAGGCACAGCAACTAGCAGCTAAAGGAAAAGACCCAATAATGTTAAAGTGTGAAAAAAATAAAAGTGGATTGTTTAGTGCACTGATGGCAATATGTCAAGGAGCCCATGAACAGTTTATTCTTGAAACGAGCAATAAACAGCATAATGGGTTACATGATATAAATGTCAGAGCAGTTTGGGAAACAGTGGTCAGTGGTGGAGGTTGTTCTGGCTTAAATGAAATGCTTGGAACAACGGATGTACCATCAATGAATGAAAACATGTTCACATGCATTGAAGAAAAAATTGGTGAATGGTGGTACAGTGTTTTAAAGGACGAGATGGCTAAAACGGGGGCAGAAGAGAGAAAAATAGCAATCCAGAAAGGTGTATTCCACCAGGGTGTCACAGCAATAGCTGTGATATGTGATGGGGGTGGTCTAAAAAAACCATAAACATACTTATAATGTATTTGGTGGTGTTGGTGTCATTTTTGGTGCAGAATCAAAAAAAAATATTATATATTGGTGTCAGAAATAAATACTGCCAGCTTTGCCGCAGAGCAGAAAATGCAGGTGTAGAAGTAAATGCCCATAACTGTGTTCAGAACTGGATAAGTAGCTCTCAGTCAATGGAAGCTGACATTATACTTTCGGGATTTTTAGAGGCTGAAGCAACACATGGTTTCAGATATATAAAAGCAATTGCGGTTGGAGAAAGCTCTGTGTTTTCTACTCTGCAAAAGGAAACTCCGGTATGGGGCAAAGGCATTACTAAACTTGAATGTGCAAACCATGTGTGTAAATGTTTGAGGGCTAGTTGAGAAAAGTTAGTAGACGAAAAGCCTCATTACAAAGGTAAAGGCAAACTTTAAAATATTACAAGAATACGCCTTACTACAGATGTTAGATGTGCAATTAAAATGCGTTCCAAACCAAAATTTGCCATTCAATTAAAGAAAGACATTATTAATCCTGTATACCATATATTTGGATATCATGAAAACTGCAGTGACTTTTGTCAAAAGAGACCAATGAAAAAATTTTAAAAATAATTCTGATGACAATCCAGAAGAAGTAGATATAGATTATTCATTCTCCTAGTTGAAATATAGGATTTATAAACCGAGGGAGGTAAAACAATCCGATAAAGAAACGAGTGCGAAGCACGAGTTTCTTTAACGGATTGTTTTACCTCCCGAGGTTTATAAATCCCATATTTCAAATAGGAGAAATGTATAATCTGTATATTACATGCACTTCCATAGACTTTTAGGAGAGTTTGGATCTTGAATTTTGGATCTGAATGCCCGTTCAGTTGACTGTTTACAGCTCATGTAAACGGTTCAATCAGCGAAGTGTTACAGAATCTGGGTGGAAGAACAACTGGATGGGCGCCATTTTGAAAGCGCTTTCTACCGTTTTGAACAAAAATAGAAGAAACAAAGTGTTTCAGTGATAAAACAAGTAAAACGTTAGATTAAATAAAGCAAAACTTACATCCTAATCAATGGTCATATCCATGTTTTCTTTTGTTTCAGCGTTGCATCCGACTCAAACGTCACGCATTCTGAACGTCTGTTGATATTTCTCAGACGCCATTACAATGACGTCATGAATAACGTCGCCGTGATTGAAACTTTCCCGCGTTTGAATAGAACAATTTCACTGCAAAGCGGTATCTCGTATCTTGTACATAAAGTAGTTCCAGCTGAAGGGATTTATTTCCCCGGCTAAGAGGAAATATTTCTTCTTAGCAAAAAGGAAAATACCAAGTTTATATCTGGTAGAAATCATGGTATTTCTCTTTAATGCATGTAATATATGACATTAATGACTCTTTTGACAATATATTTGAAACGCAAAGTGGGTTTTCGAAACGTCCATCTGAAGAAGAATTGGAAAAGCCAAGATATGCTTGCAAAAATAACTGTTCAAAGACAGAGCTTAAGCAATTGAAATTTAAATAGAGGATCTTACATGAGTGCTCATGTTTTATTGAATTTATTAAACGAGTTGAGGAAAAGGGATAAAATGCGAGGCTTGCCGAGCATTTTATCCCTTTTCCTCAACGAGTTTAATAAATTCGATAATACATGAGCACGAATGCAAGATTCTATTTATCAGATGACATTTAAACGCATTTTATTCACGATTGTTTACAAAAAAGTCAATATTCCGCCATTAGTAAACGCGACGTCGTTAAGGACGTCGTACATGTAACGTTATGGGACGTATCTAGCTAATTTGCATATTTAATCCACTAGTGGATTATCGAAAATAATACATGACGTTATTACACTCTCAGACGCGACGTCATATGATAAATAGGGTTGTTGATAAAAGTGAACAATTGATCGGAAACTTTACCACTAATTTAGCCGAAAGCTGGATGTCGATAAGATCAAAATTTGATGGAGGCAAGGTGATAAATAGATGTGGCCGAGGTTCATGGTACACAAGGTGTTATGGAGAGGCATTAAGAAAGAACTTGGGAACATTATGGTCCCCTGTGACTTTCCAAACAGTGACAGGAACTCGAGCAGGCATTTATTTTCATCTTTCTTCTAAAAAGCAGAATCAGCCCAGGCAAAGCGGTGCGAGTCCTGTCATGCTTATAAACCCTATTGCTTTTATTTGGCGACAGGGCTTGAGATGTCAATCTCCAAAATGACCTATACAGTGTTGACGAGGACTTTAAACCACAAATCAAACAAAAACCATAAATGAGACCGAGAAAAAGGCCCATTTTTCCATGTTGGCTTTTAAAGTAGAAGTAAAACAAAGATCAGGAATTGATACAATTAACTTACTCCACCCATAAAAGACACCAAAGGGAAAGAAATACAAACATTAAGCGACCAGACCATAATGGAAACCTAAACAAAGGAAGGCCATAAGGACAGTTACTTTCCCACAAAATGGCCATATGGCCATCCAAAATTAAAAGACACAAGTGATACACACAGTAAGTAACAAACAACAACATAAAACAATCGCCACAGAAGAGCCGCCTTGGAACGGTCAGTGGAAGATTTCCACTGGGGGGCTTAAATCGATTTTACGTGGCCACAATCCTCGCCCTTACTTCCGTCGCGATTTAGACAAATAATTTGTTCAGTCCGCATGAAGAATTTTGACCAAAAAATAATTGCATAATCATGATAATCAAATACTCATGCCGGGGTCGGCAACATTCTTTCGTGGAGATCGATCATGAAATCTTTTCTACGGTCATTCTCTCCCTTCCGCTGATTCAAGAAGGACAGTTGTCATTTTCTGGCGAAAGAATGTGCACTGTACTGGTTAACCGCTTACGTATAAGCCTGCCCAGGAAAAGTGTGGATAGGTAAACTGACCGGCTCAAAAATGACCTAAAATAGCGTTGACTCGGCCGTTAAACTCCAAAACAAACAAACAAATCAAATACTCATAGTGTTGCCAGTCCTTTGTTTTTGAAAAGGCGTATTGCCTGCTTTTGTATTCCTATGTCATTTGCTTTTGCAACAACAAAACATGTTCAGATCAACATTATCAAGGTAAGTGTTCTGACCATTTTCATTGTAATAAAATAACAAAATACAAAATTTCATATCCACACAACTAGGTTTTTTCTTGTCAATAAAAAAGTGTATTATTTTAAATTAGCCTAAAAATTCTGACGCGTTGAATATGTGTTGTCATTTTCCACAAATTTTAACTAATAGTTGTTTGACTTCAACTCATTATCCCAGGGTCTCTGACCTTCAAGCATACCTGCAGTCCATAGGTAATATTTGTAATAAGTTTGGTCACCATCCGTCAAGAAATAATAAAAAAAATGTTGCCTTTGTTTTGGGATGAGTCTTTAAAGCGATATCCTGTGTCTGTACGACCATAGCTGTTGGTGGGACATAAAAATAAAACACACGCCAGTATTTTTCATTTTTATGTCCCCGGTAACGATATCGGGGACATATTGTTTTTGCCCTGTTTGTTTGTTTGTTGGTTTGTACGTGGACAACTTCAACGTTGGCCATAACTTTTGAACCGTTTGAGATAGAGCATTCGTATTTGGCCTGAAGGTTCCTTGTGACAATACCTTAACATTCATGCAAAAAAAATTGACCCGTGACCTTGACCTTTGACGTACTTAAAAGAAAAAAATAACATTGGTCATAACTTTTGAACCACTTGAGATACAGCCTTCATATTTGACTATGTTTCTTGTGACAAAAGCTTTTAATTAATACAACAAATTGACCTTGACCTTGACCTTTGACCTACTTTAAATAAAAAATACATTTTGGCCATAAATTTTGAACGGTTTGAGATAGAGCCTTCATATTTTGACCTGTGACCTTGACCTTTGACCCCAATAAAAATGTTAACATTGCTAATATCTTTTGAACCGTTTGAGATACAGTCTTCATATTTAGCATGTAGGTTCCTTGTGACAAGAGCTTAACATATATGCAAAACTTTTGACCTGTGACCTTGACCTTTGACCCACTTGAAAAAAAAACATTTTCGGTCATAACTTTCGAATCGTTTGGGATAAAGCCTTCATATTTGGCATGAAGGTTCCCTGTGATAAGAGCTTTACATTCATGCAAAATGTTTGGATCATGACCTTGACCTACTTCAATGAAAAACATTAAATTGTTAATATCTTTTAAACCGTTTAAGATAGAACCTTTATATTTGGCATGTAGGTTCCTTGTGACAAGGGCTTTACATTCATGCAAATTTTTTTAGCTGTGACCTTGACCTACTTTAAAGAAAAATATTATTGTTCATAATTTTGAACCGTTTAAGATAGAGCTTTCATATTTGGCATGTAAGTTCTTTGTGTCAAGGGCTTCGCACACAAACAAAAATCTTGACCTGTGACCTTGACCTTGAACTGTGAGCAACTTTGAATAAAAAATGGTCATGCCCGGGGACATGTTCTGGTTTCACAAACAGATCTTGTTATCTTTGAGTTCATCTCATTATACCAGTGTGTCAGATAAAAAATTATCTATGTTCATCATGTTCATGCACATGTGCCTAGCCTGACCAGTATTTGTACAAAGTTTGGCTGCCATAGGCAAATCAAAGAAAATAAGTTGCATTCATAAGGTTTTCGACAGACCAAAGACATATGCACAAACACCTATGACAGAAATAATAAACCTTTTTTTTAATCCAAAAAGAAGAAAGAAAGAAAGAAAAAAGGCAATAATAAAAGATTTTGGGGGCATAACCCATATCCAGCTGATCATGACATCTACTATCTGTGCAAACAGTGTAGAACCAGATCAGATGAAGCATGAAATAGATAGGTGATTGGGATCTACACTGCCATGCATTTTTGGAATTGAAAGTACATATTTTACCAAATAAATTCATTTGTTAATAATAGTCAGAAAGCGTTGAGGCCTAATTAATTTATTCAGCAGGATAAGCCAATGATTAATATTTTCGACTACATGCTATTTGGCCTCCAATACATATGGTGTCTGCGCTTACTAGAATCATAGCTTTGAGACCTAAGGAGCAACGACAGCCTATATTTTCAGTACTTATAATTCGGCACACTATTAATTAAAAATTATCATTGTAAAGAAATGAAACTTCATGAAAACACGGCTATATAATTTGGATCCCCTTGAACAGCAGTTTCATGTAGTAAAACTGGGGTTTACAGGAGTATACCTTACCTTTATTATTTCTGTTCCAAAATTTATATTGTGTGTACTCATTAGAACCGCCTCAATGAGAATGAGGCATTTCTAACGTGTGTCCACAGACTATATTTTGAGCAGAAATAAGAAAGATATTGCATTTTTCATGTTACAATTTTTAGGGGTCCTAAAGTTTACAATGTATTTGTATAGGCGTGTTTTGTTCGAAATGGATTGCAAAATGCCTTAAAGATGTGTTATCTTAATAACGGCCCCCGCTATTGAGGCTATTGAAGAAATAGATGGGCTGCATGATGCTTCCAGGATGAGCTGAAATTGACCGCTCATGAGTACTGTTAAACCACTAAGAGGATCTAAGCCTGCCCAGCCAAGCGGTACGAGCCGGACCATCCATGCTTATAGACCCTCTTGTTTTCATTGGTCGACAGGGCTTCAGAAGTCATTTCATCTCATTGTCGGGTAAAAGTCCCACAAAATTGGGAGCAACATCTCCAAAATGACCTATACCGTGTTGATTAGAATGTTAAACCTCAAATCAAACAAATCAAAGTTATCTGAATAAAATAGTAGATATTTCTTTATATATTGATTTGTTTGGTGGAATTTAGGTTTACCGTCAGCCTAAATACTACCTACGTCATTTTTTGTACACTAGTTACAATTTTATGCGACTTTTACCCGATATTGAAATGAAATGACATCGCAAGTCCTGCTGCTCACTTAAACCAAAAGGCTTATATGCATTGGATGGTTTGACTCTCAGCACTTTGCCTGTGCGGCTCAGGCCTTCTAAACGGTTTACCAGTACTCATGTGTACTCAGTTTCAGCTCTGCGTGGAAGCACCATGCAGCCCAATATATTTATCCAAGCACTGTTGGACAGGGTTAATTTATATTTAAGAAATAGATCAGCTCTAACTGATTTGTTGAGTAATAAATCACAGTTTGGAGGTCAGTTGTAAAGTAGACAACCACAACCGACAAATCACAAATCAACAAATCACAGACTAGGGCTGATCTATTTCGATTCTAACACGCTGAAAATCGGCAGTAATGTTGTTGTTTCCTTCAACATCTCACAACCTTCGCCAGTATTAGAGGAAATCCCGCTAGAATTATCGACTGAAACACACGCATTTATATCCTTTCCTAACGTTTCCGATGCGAGAAAATGACGTCACACCGTCTAACGTCAAGGAAATCGACTAGTGACGTCATAAATTCGCAGCTTTTAATGACGTCACTCGTCACGCTCTTCCTTGCCGTGATTTGTTGTAGAATAAAACACAGTTGTTTTCCATTGCCTATATAGCCGCGCTGTGTTAGAATGATTGTTTTACTTTATTTCAGTTTGACCCATCTGCTAAGCATTGCTCCTTTGCTATGGAAAAACCTGTGAAAAGTTCGAAAGCAGACTCTTCAAAGCTGATCACATCGAAGACTCCCCCCACCCGAGATAGCACAAAGCCTGGGCCCTCAAAGTTGAAGGATAAAGATACGGAAGTAAGTTTTGCATATGTTGACTGAACATATTTCAACCTATTAGATGTAATTCCAAGCATCGTTATAATTTTACAACGATGGCAGATCTGTAACCTCCAATATTTTAGTCGGATTATAAATTGAAACTTAAATTGCTCCAACACTGATGTTTAGTTTACCACGGCTTTTTCATACTTGTTCTTGAGTTCGTAGGAAAAAGACATAAATGCAGATATAAATGATCTTATTTGAGCCCCGCCAAGCTAATTTGTGTCTTCGAGCATTCCGTCATGACAAATTTTAACTGCGCATGCCCAGCCATTCAGAGGGGCCAGGGAACTGGCTTTCTGTCTGAAGGTTCCTCTTGATTCACTGCTTGTATGAGCGAGCAGCGAAGGTTCTGGCGAGACTGCGCGGATGCGTAGACTCGCCTGAACCTTCGCTGCTCGCATAGGCGATAAGTACCAACATTGCTTGACAGGGCCCAAATGATCTTATTAGGGCCCCGCACTGAAAGTGTGGGTGCCCTATAGTAATCACTCTGTCCGTCCGTCTGTCTGTCTGTCTGTCCGTCCGTCTGTCCGTCTGTCCGTCCACAAATTTTTTTATCCTCCATAACTTTTTATTATTCCTGGATGGATTTAAATATTACTTGGCATCACTCTGTCCGTCCGTCTGTCTGTCTGTCTGTCCGTCTGTCCGTCTGTCCGTCCACAATTTTTTTTATCCTCCATAACTTTCTTATTCCTGGATGGATTTAAATATTACTTGGCAGAAATGTTTACCATAATGTGATGGAGTGTTGCGCGCAAGACTCAGGTCCGTACCTCAAAGGTCAAGGTCATACTTAGAGGTTAAAGGTCAAAAAAGGGTCTTTCCTGTGTCCAATTAATAACTTTGTTATTATTCCTGGATGGATTTAAATATTACTTGGCAGAAATGTTAACCATAATGTGACGAAGTGTCACACGCAAGACCCACAGCCGTACCTCAAAGGTCAAGGTCATACTTAGAGATAAAAGGTCAAAAAAATTGTCTTTTTTATTGTGTCCAATCTATAACTTTCTTATACCTGGATGGATTTAAATATTACTTAGCAGAAATATTAACCATAATGTGACAGTGTGTCACGCGCAAGACCCAGGTCCGTACCTCAAAGGTCAAGGTCATACTTAGAGGTGAAAGGAAAAAAAAACGTCTTTTTTAACATCAACATTTTCCTACTCCTCTGATAGCGCTGCCGGGGCCCTAGTCAGTTTCACTGACAGCTCTAGTTTGATCTTGAAAATTGTATGTTGTGTGTACTGATTAGAATCACCTTGATTATGTGATTATAACACAACTTACCATTATTTAAAAAAAAATACACAATGTTCATATCAGGCCCCCTACTTGGCTCTAAGATCAAACTTGTTGGCTGAAACTGCCATTGCCTGAAACAAATTTTTATGGTCCGAGGTGTTTGACTTTGAGTGATTGAAGTTCCACTGTAGTTGATTGATTGTAATTGTTTGGTGTTGTTGGTATGAAATAACTAAATTCAAAAGAAAATTTCTATTTTAAAATGTTGAATTCGAGCTTGGCCCGGTAATGCACTTTTTTACAGTCGTCGGTTCAGTTAGCCCCAGCACACCGGGGCTTGAAGAAATAGATGGGCTGCATGATCCTTCCACGCAGAGCTAAATTCGACTGCACACGAGTACTGGTAAATGGCGCCTGTCCAGACAAAGCGTTGCGTGTTGGTCTGTCCATGCTTCATTGGGAACATGGCTTGAGATGTCATTTTATCTCAATGTAGGGTAAATGTCCCACAAAATTGGTAGCAAGATCTAGAAAATGACCCATACAGTGTTGACGGGAATGTTCAACCTCAGATCCAACAAAATAATCAGCTCAGTATGTATGTATGTTTTTGGCCGTGACACTTGATTGTCAAAAATCATTCATAGTGTTGTGAAAAGCACCTTGAAATAGGTTGAAGTCCATACTCCTCATAAAAAGTAAGTAATTTACTGCTGCAATTAAAGGATGTTACTCTATAATAAATAGGCAAAACTCACGAGTTTTCAAACTCCTCCGAGCTTTTCTGCCTAACTTACTTGTTTGTAAGTGTCATGAAGACCCGATCATAACTGAACGGCAGCAGTGATGACAAGGTCGAAAATAGGCATTTTTAGCCAAGCTGGGGACATAACTCCATGATATATTGACTGGCATTGCTAGTTTTCAAACTTGTTTGAGTTTTTATCTCTAACTTACTAACATATAAATTTCAAGAAAATACGATGAAAACTGAATGAGTTAAGGTAAAAAATAAACATAGAAATGCGTCCCTAGGACACGGATTGTCCCCGCCTGAAAATATGCCTATGTTCGTATTAATCCATACATAGTTATTGACGGTGCTTAAGTTTTTTACCCTTTTCTCACATCTGACCTCTAAGTATTACCTTGACCTTGGCGGTAAGGACCTTGGTTTTGTGTGAGGTAGATTGTCTCATGATGGCCAACATTTCTACCAAGTAATTTCAAAATCCACCCAGAAATAAGAAAGTTATTGACTGCGTTTAAGTTTTGGACCATTTTTTGTAACATTTGACCGCTAAGTATAACCTGACCTTGGAGTTATGGACCTGGGTTTTGCATGTGACACATTGTCTTATAATGGTAAACATTTCTACAAAGTAATTTCAAAATCCATCCGGAAATTAGAATGTTATTGAATGTTAGAATGTTATTAAGTTTCGGACCCTTTTTTTACCTTTGACCTCTAAGTATGACCTCAAGTGACCTTGGAGGTACGGACCTAGACCTTGCACGTGACACATCGTCTAATGATTGTTAACATTTTTACAAAGTAATTTCACAATCCATCCAGGAATAAGAAAATCATTGACTGCGTTTAAGTTTCGGACCCTTTTTTGCCCTTTGACCTCTAAAGTATGACCTTGACCTTGGAGGTATGGACCTGGATTTGCACGTAACACATCGTCTCATGATGTTCAACTTTTCTACAAAGTAATTTCAAAATCCATCCATAAATAAGAAAGTTATTGACTGCGTTTAAATTTCGGACGGACGCACGGCCGGACGAACGAACGGTCGAACGAAGATACGGACGGACGGACGGACAGGGGCAACGCTATATGCCCTTCCACTATTCTTCGAATGGCGGGGGCATAAAAAGAGGCATTTTCTGCAATCCAAGGGATGTAACTCTATGATAAATAGGCTGACCTCATCAGTTCACGAACTTATCCATTTTATTCCTGACTTACTAACATGTAAGTTTCAAGAAGATCCAATAAAATTGAAGGAGCTGTCAAAAAAGGCATTTTCTGTAATTAAGGGGGACAAAACTCTCTGTATTATAGGCTGACCTCACCAGTTTTTTTTAATTCTGCCGATGATTTATCACTTAATTACTTACATATAAGTTTCAAGACGATCCCATGAAAACTGAAGGGGGCTATGGTGATGACAAGGTAAAAAATAGGCATTTTCAGCAGTAAAGGGGATGTAATTTTTTGATTGATAAGCCAACACTCGTCCAAGCTTTTATCCCTGACTTACTTGTTTGTCAGTTTCAAGAAGATCCGATCAAAACTGAAGGGGCTACGGTGATAACAAGGTCAAAACTAAGCGTAGTGAAAATAACTCATAACCGACATCGGTAAATTTCAAACTTATCCAAGCTTTTTACCCAAACTTATTTGTATGTAAGTTTCAGGAAGATAAGATCAATACTGAACGGGTTCGTTGATGACAAGGTCAAAAATGGGCCGACTTGGCATGTTTTCTAACTCTTCCAAGTTTTTATCCCCAGCCACATTACATATAAGTTTCAGAAAGATCCGATCAAAACTGAAGGGGCTACGGTGATGAAAAGGTAAAAATAGACATTTTCAGCAATCAAGGGCACCTAACTCTATGATAAATGGGCCGACTTGGCCAGTTTTCGAACTCATCCGAGTTTTTATCTCCAGCCACCTTACATATAATTTTCAGAAAGTTCCGCTCAAATCTGAAGGGGCTACGTTGATGACAAGGTCAACAAGAGCGATGACAAAGTTTTTTCTGAAAATAGCCACAGTGACCTTTACCTTCAGGCCACGACCTTAAAAGGTTGACCTGCTCGAGATATTGTCATAATGAACATTTGTGTGAAGTTATATTGAAATCTGTCAAGAAATGTAGGCACTAGAGCGATGACGAAGTTTTTTTTTCTAAAATAACCACAGTTACCTTGACATTGAGGCTACTATCTTTAAAGTGAAACTCTATCGAGATATTATCATAAGGACCGTTTGTGTGTGAAGTTATATTGAAATCAGTGGAGAAATGTAGGCACTAAAGCGATGGCAAAGTTTTTCTGAAATAGCCACAGTGACCTTGACCTTGAGGCCACATCCTTGAAAGTCGATCTCACTCGAGATATTGTCATATGGAACATTTGTGTGAAGTTATATTGAAATCGGTCGTGAAATGCAGGCGCTAGAGCGATGGAAATTCGTACTTATGGTGATGATAAGGTCAAAGATAGGCATTTTCTGTAATCAAGGGGGACATAACTCCCTGAAATATACGTCTTCCTCACCAAATTTTTAACTCAGCCAATGTTTTATCCCTTACTTACTTACATGACAGTTTCAAAATGTTCCTCTGAAAACTGAAGGGGCTACGGTGATGGGTCTACAGAGGCATGCTACAGATGAGAAATGATTGAGATCAGCCTGTAGATTACAGAGATATAGCTGGTCAAAAATGTGGACGGACGGCAGACAGACGAAGGACGGACGGACGGACAACGGACGATGGGGGGACTACCATCCTACAAGCTCCCCTTGAGCCTTCGGCCCAGGTGAGCTAAAAAAGGCATTTTCTGCAATCTAAGGTATGTAACTCTATGATAAATAGGCTGACCTCATCAGTTCAATTCGAACTCATCCAAGCTTTTATGCCTGACTTACTTGTTTGTAAGTTTCAAGAAGATCCGATTAAACTGAAGGGGCAACGTTGATGTCAAGGTCAAATATTTTCAGCAAAGTAGTGGACATAACTCATAACCGACATCGCTAATTTTCGAACTTAGCTAAGCTTTTTACCCCAAATTATTTGTATGTAAGTTTCAGGAAGATCCTATCAAAAACTGGAGGGCTCGTTGATGACAAGGTCAAAAATGGGCCGATTTGGCATGTTTTCGAACTCATGGAAGTTTTTATCTACACCCACCTTACATATAAATTTCAGAAAGATCTGATCAAAACTGAAGTGGCTACGTTGATGACAAGGTCATAAATCGGCATTTTCAGTAATCAAAGGCACGTAACTCAATGATACATGTGCAAACTTGGCCGGTATTCGAACTCATCCGAGGTTTTATTCCCAGCCACCTTACATATAAGTTTGAGAAAACCCGATCAAAACTAAAGGGGCTACGGTGAAGACAAGGTCAAAATTTAGCATTTTCCGCAATCAAAGGGACGTTACTCTATGATAAATGGGCCGACTTGGCCGGTTTTCGAGCCCATCCGAGGTTTTATCCTCAGCCACCTTAGATATAAGTGTCAGAAAGTTCCGATCAAAACTGAAAGAGCTACGGTGATGACAAGGTCCAAAATCGACATTTTCAACAATCAAAGGGACATAACTCTATGATAAATGGACCTACTTGGCCGGTTTTCGAACTCATCGGAGATTTTATCCCCTGCCACCTTACATATAAGTTTCAAAACTGAGGGGGCTCCATTGATTACAAGGTAAGGAATCAGCATTTTCTGGAATCAAAGGGACGGAACTCTATGATACATAGGCCGATTTGGCTGGTTTTAGAACTCATCGGAGATTTTATCCCCAGCCACCTTACATAAAAGTTTCAGAATGATCCGATCAAAACTGAAGGGGGCTACCTTGATGACAATGTCAAAAATCAGCATTTTCAGCCATCTCTATGATAATTGGGCTGACTTGGCTGGTTTTCGAAGTCGTCCGAGTTTTTTCTCAATCCACCTTCTATATAAGTTTCGGAAAGATCCGGTCAAAACAGAAGGAGCTACGGTTATGACAAGGTCAAAAATCGGCATTTTCAGCAATCAAAGGGACGTAACTCTTTGAAAAATGGGCCAAATTGGCCGGTTTTCGAACTCATCCGAGATTTTATCCCCAGCCACCTTATATATAGGTTTCAGAAAGATCCGATCAAAACTGAAGGCGCTATGGTGATGACAAGCCTTTTCCCATTGTAAGTCCATGGGACCTTGTGGTTGCCACAGCAACCAAAGTTTTCGTGTGATTTCGAAAAAAAAAGTTTATGTCATCAATGCCCCACCAGAGGCATGCTACAGATGAGAAATGATTGAGATCAGCCTGCAGGCTGCAGAGATATAGCTGCTCAAAAGTGTGGAGGGACGGACGACCCCCTATACTATAAGCTCCCCTGGAGCCTTCGGCCCAGGTTAGCTAAAGATCTGATACTTTTATGAGTTCTGCACGAGACATAGATTGTGGGTACTATTTAGATTCGCCTGGACCAGGCGGTTCTAACACGTACCCACAATCGTTGTTTCGTGAGCAGAAATTGGAACAATTATGAATACCCCTTAAACCCCAGTTTTGCTGTATAAAAGTGGGGTTTAACTGGGTCAAAATTATATTAAATTAAACTTACATACAAATAATTTGGGGTAAAAAGCTTAGCTAAGTTCGAAAATTATCGATGTCGGTTATGAGTTCTTCGATTAAAAAAGATTGGGTACAACATGGATATTATACGACCGACTCCATGCATGGTAGTTAACCCAATCACGGCTGGCAACTTTGCTGCCCTCTTTAATTGCACACCGGTGGGTCAGGCCTCAGATTCTATGACGGTTCCAACGTAAAGGCCTATTGAGAATTAGAGAGATCTAATTCAAGGTAATGTTGGTTGGTGCCTGATGCTCTGTCTCTGGTCGGGCCCATCGGAGTCTAACTGTTGGTTTTCTTTTGCTCCAGCATTTCAGTGCTTTCTTGCTGTCGAGTCCTCACCGTTTTCTCACCTCTGTGGTTCTTTGATTATTTGTGTTCACGGAGATGTTGCACTGATGAGTTAGGAGGCCTTCATGCGGACTGAACAAATTATTTGTCTAAATCGCGACGGAAGTAAGGGCGAGGATTGTGGCCAAGTAAAAGTGTCTTTTTATTTTGGATGGTCATATGGCCATTTTGTGGGAAAGTAACTGTCCTTATGGCCTTCCTTTGTTTATGTTTCCATTATGGTCTGGTCGCTTAATGTTTGTGTTTCTTTCTCTTTGGTGTCTTTGATGGGTGGAGTAAGTTAATTGTGTCGATTCCTGATCTTTGTTTTACTTCTACTTATATATATGTAGGCATGTTTTCGTGATGGTAACCATACTAACTCGAGACCCAGCAGTCACATGACGTAATTGTGACGTCATATCAACGTCTGTTAAACGTCGTGACGTTTATACAACGTCGCATCAAGCCTGTGCACGCTCTAAACGTTGCACCGACGTTGATTTGACGTTGCCCTAGGGACGTGTTCCTGCTGGGCAAGCTTATACAGGTTGGTCTGATTGCTTGTTTGTAGATTATCAAGCCAGTCAACACGTCTTGGGTCATACTGAACCTGCCCATCCACATATACCTAAATACATGTACACATTCTGGACTGTGTATACAGTACATAACCACTACAGTGCACATTTAGGCATGATTTCGTGATCGGTTTTGACAAAATGGCAGGCATAGAACCCGCGACATCCTGATAACCATGGAATATGTTCTTACGATCCATGATTTGTATATGTGCATTGTCGGCCCCCGCCCATAGGGGCTTGAAGAAATATATGGGCTGCATGATGCTTCCACGCAGAGCTGAATCTGGCCCGCACACTAGTACTGGTGAACCGCTTAGAGGATCTAAGCCTGTCCAGGAACCGCGGTGTGAGGCGGACCGTCCATGCTAATAAACCCTATTGGTTTCATTGGGCGACAGGGCTTGAGATGTCATCTCAAAGTCGGGTAAAAGTCCAACAAAATTGGAAGCAACGTCTCCAAAATGACCTTTACAGTGTTGACGGGGACGTTAAACCTCAAATCAAACAAACAAAAACATGTACATTGTACCAACACCAACAGTTAGTTTATTATACATGTACAAGTAATTGGGCCGCGTCAAGCGATTTTGGTACTTATCGCCTATGCGAGCAGCGAAGGTTCAGGCGAGCCTGCGCATCCGCGCAGTCTCGCCAGAACCTTCGCTACTCGCTCATACAAGCAGTGAATCAAGAGGAACCTTCAGACAGAAAGCCATATCCCTGGCCCCTCTGAATGGCTGGGCATGCTCAGTTAAAATTTGTCATGACGGAATGCTCGAAGACCCAAATTCGCTTGACGGGGCTCAATTTATTCACAATTACGGACCAAAGAATAATCCTCAGTAGCTCAAACTATCCCTGCCTTGAATTTGAGCCGCTGAGGGTTACTCATATCACTGGGTCAGGAGAAATATTGAGGGATAAACTAGATCCTTGGCTATGAATAAGGAGTCATAGAGGATCTTACATGAGTGTTCATGTATTATTGAATTTATTTAACGAGTTGAGGAAAAGGGATAAAATGCGAGGCTTTGCCGAGCATTTTATCCCTTTTCCTCAACGAGTTTAATAAATTCAATAATACATGAGCACGAATGCAAGATTCTATTTATCATATGACATTAAAAGCGTATTTTATTTCACGATTGTTTACAAAAATGTCAACATTCCGCCGTTAGTAAACGCGACGTCATTAAGGACGTCGTACATGTAACGTTACGGGATGTATCTAGCTAATTTGCATATTTAATCCACTAGTGGATTATCGAAAATAATACATGACGTTATTACACTCACAGACGCGACGTCATATGATAATGAGGGATAAACTAGATCCTTGGCTATGAGTAAGGAGTCAAAGCATTAACGTAATGACGGAACTGAAGAAGTAATCAGACTAGTCAAGCGTAAAGAAAATGACAAAAAGTTAGCATGAGTATAGAATGTTGGTCGAGCGTCGGGCCGTCGGAGATACGAGGTGGCAACGTCGTATCGCTGTCGGCCCGACGTTGGCCCGTGGTTTGGTGCTGGCTGGCAGCTGTTGGTTTTGTTTGTTTGTTTGATTTGACGTTTAACGTCCCTGTCAACACTGTATAGGTCATTCTGGAGATGTTGCTTCCAATTTTGGGGGCCTTTTACCCACATTGCGATGAAATGACATCACAAGCCCTGTCGCCCAATGAAACCAATAGGGTTGATAAGCATGGATGGTCCGACCCGCACCGCTTTGCCTGGTCAGACTTTCGTTTTTGAATGTTTTGGAGTTTAAAGGCCCAGTCCACACAATATTAGGTCATTTCCGGTAAGTTTACCTATTCACACTTTTCCTGGACAGGCTTATACGTAAGCGGTTAACCAGTACAGTGCACATAACTTCGATGTTCTCTGATCAGGGACCACCTTTGGGACTCTTCAAAGGTGATCTTAATATGCGAATTCTACTGCGCTTCATTAAAATTCTTGTGTTTTACTTTCAGCTGTCGCAGCACAAAAAAGAACTGGTTAGATACTTACATGGAAATGTATGCACGCATTAATACATAATGAAATGGAGGTCCCATTTGAATGGCAGAATATTTCTTTGTGTGACAATTTATAAATTTACACACCTCGACCATGAAGGAACTGATTTTCTTGTAGAAGGAAACTAAGTTCACTTACACGTACATTCCTGTTATACATCACGCATGTGAATTCGGATTAATATATCTCACCATCAGACATTCTGAGGACAATATCAGCTGACAGATAGCTATGTGAACACTGGCTTGTACCATGCAGACAATCATTTTAGTCAACTGAGTCGAGAAACCATGCAACGATGTTCCTGACGTGAAACAAGCGCATGTACTTGTGAGATGTCGTCTATCACCCATTTTATAAATAAAAATGCAGCTACAAAGCACATATTCTAGACTTTAATTGGATCACATATTTCAGACTCAAGGTACATGCTGTTACAAAAACGTTCACTAGAGGATACTTTTTAATGAAAAGTATGTAGATATACACTGTTTACAAAAGCCATGCTATCTGCGGCAACCATTCAAACAAAATACGCAAGGAGGTGTTTGTTTGTTGAACACTGATAACATACTGAATGGAAACAACCGGTAAATATCCGTCTGAACAACCTAAAGCAACAAAGCTTAAACTGCTTAACTGTAGCGTTATAAGATCAAGTTCCTTTTCAAATCTGGACGTTTCAGAAACCAACTTAATCCATACAGGCATGAAACCTCATAGATGTGAGCGTTTTCAAGTTTGAGCAACCTCAGTCAACATATTTTAATCCATACTGGTGAGAAACCTCATAGATGTTAGCTGTGCAGTAATTAACATTTTTTAATCCATACTGGTGAGAAACCTCATAGATGTTAGATTTGCACTAAAACGTTTGCTCAATCAGCACATGTTAATCCATACTGATGAGAACCCTCATAGCTGTGAGCTGTACAGTAAAACGTTTTCAAGTTTGAAAAACCTCAATCGCCACATGTTAATCCATACTGATGGGAAACCTCATAGATGTGAGATGTGCAGTAAAATGTTTTCAAGTTCGGGCAGCCTCAATCGCCACATGTTAATCCATACTGGTGAGAAACCTCATAGATGTGATTTGTGCAATAAAACGTTTGCACGACGAAGCGGCCTTAATCAGCACATATTAATCCATACTGGCGAGAAACCTCATAGATGTGAGGTGTGCAGTAAAGCCTTTACACATCCGAGATGCCTTAATCAGCACATGTTAATCCATACTGGTGAGAAACCTCATAGATGTGAGATGTGCAGTAAAACGTTTACATGTTTCGGCACCCTCTATCGGCACAGGCTAATCCATATTGGTGAGAAACCTCATAGATGTGAGATGTGCAGTAAAACGTTTACAAGGTCGGGCAGCCTCAATCTGCACATGTTAATCCATACTGGTGAGAAACCTCATAGATGTGAGATGTGCGGTAAAACGTTTACACGTTCGGGCAACCTCAAACAGCACATGTTGATTCATACTGGGGAGAGGCCTCATAGATGTGAGATGTGCAGTAAAACGTTTACAACTTCGAGCAGCCTCAATCAGCACATGTTAATCCATACTGGTGAGAAACCTCATAGATGTGAGATGTGCGGTAAAACGTTTACAAGTTCGGGCAACCTCAAACAGCACATGCTGATCCATACGTGTGAGAAACAATAAACGTATTTTAATCCATATTGGTGAGAAACCTCATAGATGCGAAATGTGCAGTAAAACGGTTGCACATCCGAACGACCTTAATCAGCATGTTAATCCATACTGAAGATAACCTCATACATGTAGATGTGAATGTGCAGTAAAACGTTCATAAAATCGAGCAGCCTAAAAAATCACATGTTAAGCCATACTTAAGAGAAAACTCATAGTTGTGAGTTGTGCTGTAAAACGTTTTCAAATTCGAGAAGTCTCAATCACCACATGTTGATTCATTCGGCATCATTGTCCTACGTCATATCCAGTCAGTTTCGGAATACATCGGTTCTACTTACGCTTAGCAATGGCTTACCCGGTGAATGCCCATCCATAGCGACCATACAGAGCAAAGTGTAATAGACCCTGAAAGCTTATTTGCATGTCTGTAATTTGTGTCAACATGCCGTACGAGTACCATGACGGTTTGCCCGATCTAGCCACGTAAATTAGAGGCAATTGACATGAATGAATGTCCATACAGGCTACCTGCTGGCGCCTGGGTTTACCGACCCAGTGGCCCGACGGCTGAATGGGGTAATTTGTATACGTTACTTGTTGATTCACCGGCAAAGTGGAATTAACCAAATGATTTCATAGTTTATAAATTTAGTTAAATTAAGAAAGAAGATGCTTTTATAGGGTGTTCTTGTGTCGATTTCTGTAGCGAAACCCCGCCAGATAAGTTGAAAAAAAATCGATTTTTCTGACATTTTGAATTTAATGTGTGTGTGTGTGTGTGTGAATTCGGGTTTAACGTCGCTTTCAACAATTTTTCAGTCATATCACGACGGTGTCTGGTTGCGACAGGGAGCTCAATGCTCACATTTATAGTGCTGCCTCACTGAAGTATCATGTCCCAGACACATTACATGATACCACACCCAGTCACATTATCCTGACACTGGATCGACCAGTCCTAGCTCTACCCCGTAAATCTGAGTGCCAAACGAGGAGCAGCTAGTACCATTTTTAACGACTTTGGTATGTCGCGGCCCGGGGTCGAACCCCAGACCTCCCGTTCCCCGGAGCGGACACTCTACCAACTGAGCTATCGGGGCCGGTTTTGAATTTAATACAGGCAATATACATGTTATTTATTTATTTATCTATGTATTTATTAATTTATTTGCAGATCTGCACTAAAGTACCTTTTCATTTTTCACACGCCTATTCAAATATGTTGAAATTTTTACACTAACAACTTTAAAAGAGAAACAACCTTTTCTTGTTGTTCTAACGAGTACCCACAATGTACGTTTGGAGCAGAAATAGAAAAAAAAAGAATTGTTCACTTCTCTATGCCCCTCTATTTTGCTCTATAAAATTGTGGGGTTTAAGGGGGTAAAATTTTTAAAGGCATGCTTTCATGATGTAATAAAAGAGGTCAGGGAAAACAATATCTTTTATCTCTGTCCCAAGACATAGATTGTGGGTACTCGTTCGAACCGCCACAATTAGTACTCACAGCCTACGTCAGGCATGCACGCACAAATGATTACACCTACTCCAGTTGACCCTCTTTTTAACTCCTTTCAGTTTTTCGACGAAACTTCGACAAATGCCAATTTGATGATATTTAAGCTCGGCTGTTTCCCGCGAAAACGACGAGGTATTGTCATAGTTCTGGCGTTGTCTCCGTACAAAAACTTGGACATTTTCGTCTGCGTCGTCGTCGAGCAAAAACTTGGACATTTTGTAATATCTTCGCCATTATATAACATACAGTAGAACTTCAATGGCTCGAACACCGATGGCTCGTTTACCATGACTGAGTCGAACCCGTTCTTTAGTCCCTAGGGAAGTCCTCTACATAAGAAATGGTGCGAGATAATTTAGGAGACTTTCGTCTTTTATCTTGCAAATGATGCTGTGTGTATTCATTAGAATCGCCTCGATGAGGCGATTCTAATGAGTACACACAGCATACATTTTCATTACAGGACACCGAAAATATGCCAAAAAGTACCTCGTTATGCCTCCTGGCAGTAAGCCTCTGTGGCTCTAACTACCCCTGTCTCGAACAGATTTTCGAGGCCCCAACGGTGTTCGAGCCATTGAAGTTCGACTGTATTTACTTGAAACTCGGACTAGTTGTTCATTATGAAAAGGGGCTGCAACCGAGCGTTGGCCCCGCATGCGGTGCTCTTGTTTCGTCAAAATTTCGACCAAAAACTGGTTCAACGAACAGTATCATTTGATGGAAAGTGGTTTTACGGTCCCCGCCAATCAGTGCTTGAAGAAATAGTTGGGCTGGATGATGCTTCCGCGCAGAACTGAAATCGACCTGCACACTAGTACTGGTAAACCGTTTAAAGGAACTAAGCCTGCCCAGGGCAAAGTGGTTGGAGTCGGACCGTCCATGTTTATAAACACAAAATGACCTTTACAGTGTTGACGAGGACGTTAAACCTCAAATCAAACAAAACAAACCAAGTGGTCTTCCACCAAATGTCATGAAATTTTTCCAAGCAGAGCTGCACGAGTACTTGTAAGATACTTAGTAGGTTTAAGTCTGCCCCTGGACGACAGTACTGGAGATCTCATTCATTTCAGTGCAAAAAATCGGAAGCAGCGCCTGTTGATAAGGATGTTAAAACTCAGCCATTTTTTCACTTCGTCCTGCAAAAAACTTTTAGCCTGCCGGACAACCATTATGTGAACTCATGTGAGTCGTAGTAAAGAAAAGTCTTAGTAAAGAAATTAATATTCTGTCTCAAAATATGCATTCAGTCCTACAGATACTGATACAACCCGACAAACGATTTTGGGAAGAATATTTGAACCCTTGCTGATAACAAAACCGCCATTCCTTTGCAAACAGTGTAGGTCGAGATCAGATGGCTACTTATAAAGACATTCTGATAAGAATCTAGGCATTCAGTTTGTTGTTGCTGTATATCTATAATACATGTTATCGCTGCTAAAAACCACCAGCAATAACTTGTGCACAAATATTCAGTTGTTTGTGAAGCCGGTCTCAGTAGTTCAGTCTGATGATTGTTTTTGTTTTGTTTGATTTGAGGTTAAACGTCCCCGTCAACACTGTTAAGGTCATTTTGGAGATGTTGCTTCCAATTTTGTGGGACTTTTACTCGACATTGAGATAAATTGACATCTCAAGCTCTGTCGCCCAAGGAAACCAATAGGATTTATAAGCATGGGCGGACTGACTCGCACTGCATAGCCGGGACAGGCTAAGATCCTCTAAGCGGTTAACCAATACTTGTGTGCAGTCGGTTTCAGCTCTGCGTGGAAGCATCATGCAGTCCATATATTTCTTCAGTCTGATGCCTTGACAGGGGATCAGGATGCGGTTTCCATACCTATTAGTTTCTGGCTAATGAGCACTGTACTGATTAACCACTTAGGTATAAGCCTGCCCAGGGAGTGTGGATAGTTAAACTTATCAAATCAAATGACCTAACTAGTGTTGACTTGGCTTTAAAAATCCAAAGCAAACAGAATAAAACAGTTTGTGAAATGAATAAATAGATCTACCCAAGATCTCTCTAGTAATGCATTGTTTGCAGTTTCACATGGGTGTAGCAAAATGATTTATTCAAGACAAAAAAAAATTAGGCGAAAATGACAGGTTATTTACCTGACAAAAAGTGTCCAGAACACATACTGTTTGTTTGTCAGGTTCCATTGTTGTGCCGTCTTGGTTAACTCTTTTTGTAAGCATTTACCCAACGCTCAAAAATCGTACCGTATCAGCTGGAAACACATGAATTGTCACTTTCAGTGGATTCATCATGTTGTGATTTGCACATCAAACCGAACAACAATTTTTAGGAATCTTTTTTAAATAAGCGTTCCAATGTCAGTGGACTGCTTTTGTTGTCACCGGAATGAATGGTTGCTATGCGCGAGGAAATCCTGTTGAACATCCGAAGTAATCCGAATTAGCAAAGTACCCGGATAACGAAAATCGCGAACACTGGTTAGAAACCTCTTAGCTGAGAGATCTGCAGTTAATCGTTAGCCAGGATGTTTGACCTCACAAACAACAAACTGATCCATAGTGGTCGGAAATCTCATAGCTGTAAGATCCTCAGCATTGCTGTGGTTCGAGCATGGCTCGGGTGAAATGCCAAGTTCTGCAACAGAAGTTCACATGGCCAACTTTACCTGATATTTAATCTATTCACCTGTTCCGGGATAATCACACTACAGGTCAATATTGGATTGTCTCCCTTTGACTGAGGTCTATGATATATACCTTTTTGTGATCTCAACTGTGTCATATTCCGGCTGTGTGTGAAACATCTTCGCTTTTATGTCCCCGGGGGATACTGAACGAGAAACGCTGATGTCAATTGATGTCTAGTTAATTTCGGACTGGCTGTTGTGGTGTGACTTGATTGTATCTCCAATAAAGTAATGTTCTGTTCTGCCGTTACTAAAGTCTTAAGGAGCGATAAAATTACTCTTTTTGTGAAACCGTTAAAAGTGATCCCCTTTTTTTGGTGCTTAACACAAAATATTATTGGTTCTCAAAAATCCATTTTTTCTGTGTGCTGGAATGAAATATTCTACTTTGTATTAGAAAAAAAAGAAGGAAAAAGTGTTTATAGTTTATGGGTGTCACTTGAATTATTGTAAATTACATTGTTTAGAAATGCCACATATTCACAAGTCCATGTAATGAAAACCCCTTTAAACCCTACTTTACATAGAGAAAACCGGGGTTTACAGGGATTTACATTTTCTATTTCCTGCTCCAAGACCTAGGTTGTGAGAACTCGTTCATGAGGCGGTTCTAACTAGCATCACGACCTATGATTGGAGTGTAAGTAAACGAAAACCGCCACACATTGATTTTGTTATATATTAATTTGTATAGAAACGCAACATGTTAAAAAGTTTGTGTTATGAACACCCCACTTTAGATTGAGAAAAGTGGGGTTTACAAGGCATTGCAATTTCTAATATCTGCACCAAGACATAGTAGATAACTATTTTTTGAGATATGAATTGCCATTTTGGGGATATGCAAAAAAAAAAAAAAAAAAAAAACACTATGCCACGCGGATATGCTAGTGTTTTTTTGTTTTTTTTGGTTTGGGTTTTACGGCCCTTTCAAGATTATTTCACTCATATCGAGCCGATCGTTAATCAGAGGTGGGCGAAAACCGGAGTACCCGGAGAAAAACCACCTGACCTTCCGTTGCAGAACTTGGCGTCTCACACGTGGCCCGAGCGAGGCTCGAACCTACGGCGGTGAGAGACCTAATGACTAAGAGTCAGCGCTCTTATCCACTAGGCCACGGAGGCCCGTTATATGCTAGTGTTATACTATGGACAAGTGTCATAGGTAATAAACAAAATGTTCATTTAGAAATTTCTTTATTTTAATTCCAACATTTCCGAATTCTTTGGTCCCAAACTGCCTCGGCTCTATACTAAAGTTAAATATTATAAAGATGAACCACTCTGGTCAGATACCGAGCCAAGACCCCTGCCTCTCGCTCTGCGGCTTGTTTTATTATTCTTTGGGGGCAAAGTTCAAAATAACACCGTCTGATTTGTCCAACGCAGATTTCGGTCGTTCCACGTCAGAGTTCAAACTTTGATCAGGCACATGACCAGCTTATGAAACATCATGGACTTTAATAGTCACAAGAAGTTATTCAGCGGTGAGGTCCCCAAATATAGATACAAATGAGTGGTTTTAACTGCTATTAAACGGTGAGTAGGATGCCCATGTCATGCTTTGTCATAGTACATACGCGTGACTTGAAAGTCCCATTGCACCGACTGATCAAATGATATCTACATGTAAAATCAGTTGGTGGGTTTGGCAACCCATATTTTAACATACCCCATACTTGAATAGAAATGTTGCTTATGCTAAATGCGTCAGCTACATTTCTTCTCTCTGCCCGCGCAAATCGGGGCTTGAAGAAATAGACTGGCTGCATAGTGTTTCCACATAAGTCTGGTAAACCGCTTAGAGGATGAAAGCCTGCCCAGGCAAAGCGGTGTGAGTTGGACTGTCCATGCTTATAAACCCTATTGGCTTCATTGGGCGACTGGGCTTGAGATATCATTTCATCGCAATGTCGGATAAAAGTCCAACAAAATTGGAAGCAACGTCTCCGAAATGACCTTTGCAGTGTTTAAGGGGACGTAAAACCTAAAATCACAGAACCATTTCTTCTCAAACACTATTATCTTACTAGGAGAATAGTAATTAAAAGACAATTATTAATGTCAAAATAGTGTTCATTCATGGTCACTGTTTCTTTAATTAGTAACCTCATTTACTATATTGTATGTAATTATCTCTGGATTAATTAACTACACTGAATTAATTATCACTTAACGAACTAATTAACACACGGTTGGTTAGTGTAAGTTCTGATCGCCACGTTGACCCAAGCGTCGTTGGAGCTGTCTGATCACCCGGTTGATAAGTGTAGATGGCGTCGACTGGTCACCCAGTTGACCAGTTTATCGTTTGGTCTCCCATTTGACCAACAGTGTAGAGCACTAAACGTTTCCCAGTGTTACGAGATGGAATAGGAAACCTCTGGTGCTTATGCACATCTAAATTATTTAGTAGGTATATGGTAAGGCGATGCGAGTGAAATATTTTAGGTGAAATATGGTAGGCAAAATGTGCTGCTCCATGCACAAGTCATGCACATTTCACACGATGTGTGCATGAGTGGTTTGTGGAGATCTGTTTTTACAATACAGGGGGGGCCGCTATAAAGCTGAGTTCTATAAAATGTGCCTGATAATCGCCAACCGCCAAATTGTGCCATATGTAATTTTCATTACAGTCACGTGTTGTGTGTGTGTTTGTTCGTTTTGACGGGAGTCATGCCATTGATTTATAGGGTCGTTTCATCATTTTTCCCCTATGGGAAATACTATTTACGCAAATCCATTATCTACTCGATTTTTGCTATCTGGCTTTAATTGTGGACGGTATCTTCACCTCGCCACGATTTTAGCGAACTAATATGAGTATGCATGATTTTCCGGTAGTATTCATAGATATAAAAACCCTGAAAAACGAACACTATTCAGCTGCAGGTCAAGTTGTAACGAATGCACACAACATGGTGACGGGACAGTGAAAGTATATTGAAAGGTATGTTAAATCTATGCTTAGTATTATTTTTGTATGAACATGCTTGTAGGTTTTGTAGGGGTTTACTTCTAGTAAACCCCAACTTTCTAAAGCCTATTCTGAATTCACTTTTGAAGCCTCTGTGGTGTAGTGATTAGGCTACTAGCTTTGCCAGCTAGAGGTCGTAGGATCGATCCCAGGCTTCCCCAGAAGTAGAATGAGTCTTTTTAAGCGAGGTCGAGTCTCATTCTGAACCTAGACGTTGGTGAGACGTAAAGTTTGGACACCCGCTCAATCTAGATTCATTTAGGCTTTTAAACCCCTTTTGTAGAATATAATTAATAAACGCCGGGTAACTTGTTTGATCCATGACGTTTGACTAGCTGTGGTTAGAAAACCGTGGTCCCGTCTCAATATGATACTAGGTGTAGAGGGGACGTAAACTTAAGACGGGTTTAACCATATCTTCATCATCAGGGCAAACTCTTACAAGAGCCTGTCGGGTTATCCATGGTGATGAACCATGATGAATTTGATTTAACAAGCGTGTTCATGTTGAGTAGAAATAATTTTGTTCAAGAAGAAGTATGAGTTCATTTTGTAATGATGTCGTTTTTGTCTGATAACTCAGTTTGTGCATGTATGTACATATAAAGAACGTGATGATGATAAGTGGGAGTCTTTGGTCGCCACACGTCGTAACGGCCTGAGCGGCGTGGGTGACGTCATCAGCGTCACGAGGACGGTTATGACGTAGTGTCTAACAAATACAGAGAGAATTTACGGCAAACAGTGTTGGCCCTTATGAGACACTAACAAATGTGGAGAATAGATGAAAATCTTTCTGTTTGTAGTTTCTATCTGTTGTTAATGTAATGAATTTGTGGATAGCTATATTTGTGACCCATGTCGCGGAGAAGGATATGAAATAGAGTTTGTTATGCTTCCTGTAATTGGCGACTGACCAGGTAGCGCAAAGGCGTGGTCTGTTCAATTGCCTCTTACTTGTGCTAATGTAGTGAGCACGACTTTGATGAGTACTATGCTCAGTAGTAGTGAGCGTAGTAGTGAGCATTAATTGATTTCTGTAGTGCTCAGTGAGGAAACATAAAGTATTATTGTGTCAAGCGCTGGGTGCTGATAATTTGATGCACGGTCAAGTTGAGTTCTGCTGTACGGTTATTTGTCGCATGCACTAATCAGCCTGTGTGTCTGGTCGGCGAATGCGCAATAACGGTATATGCATGAACATATTCTTACCTCCGGGAGGGGGGTCATGATATAGCATGTATGTTTTGTGAACTGTATCTTAGTCCAACTATCGTAATTTGCAGGCACAACAATGTGTGGTGACCTGCTGCTCCCTGCAAAATAGCAGCAGGTACTGGTACGACGCTGTCGGTTAGGGTCCAGCAAGGGCGGACAAACCAACATAAACAGGTCGTAGAAAGCAATGTGAGACCAATGTGAGACTATTCTTCATAAACAGGTCGAATAAATAACATGCAGGCAATTCAGGCGAATCGAACCAGTGTGCGATCGCTAAATGATACATATCAACCTGTGGTCGACAACAAGGTCGACAAACTAGTTCACACTAGTGCGCGAGAGGGGGGTTCACCCTAAGTTATAAACTGGCCAGTCGCGTCTTGTGTTGTTTCTTTTTTTATTTTGTTGTTGTTGTTGTTGTTGTTTGCTTCTGTAGGCATTCACGTCACCCGTTCCGAGCACAGAACATTGTTTTGCCTTCGGGGCGAACGTCGTGAGTGGGCTACAGAAGCAACTAATTGTGATGTTTGTGTTAGTAGTGCTGTATATAGAAACTGTAAATAATTCATGTCATTCATTTGATATCTTTCTTGTGCCTTACCCCACAGCTGCCCGTATATATGTCAGAGATCACGCTCGGTTGTCTTGTCAGCATGGGGGTTTGCGGGACGCCGTAAACCCACATGTAACATTTGGTGTCATTGAAGTGAGGATTTGATCTCTGGCGGGTGTTCCCGGGTGTGGGACAGCACATTGATGCTCTGAAACATCAATTTAAAAAAAATGCATTGGCAGCCACATTTGGAAATTAACTTGAATCTTCCTTCCTGCGTTGATGAAATGCGAAACCCATGTATTCAACTAAATGGGTACTGACAAGTTTATAATTTCTGAGCAGGAAGGCAAGGCAAACCCCACTTTTTCTTGGTAACGAAAAATTTTAGTAGACCCCACTTAATTGTGTTACCTGACATTCTACTAAGTTAAACTGGAGCTACTAATTGATCTTACCCACACATGGTTCTGATGTATACAGTGACGGTAACAATTTACTGACGTTGACATAACGGTAGCGTTAATATTTACGCTGTGGCTTGAGGTTAAGTATGACGTAATAGAAACATTAATGGTGACTTGTTATGATCGGAGTTTTGTAATGTGATGAAACTTAGTATTGTAGCTTTTTACTGTAAACGTCGTCAGTTTATGACGTCAAATTAGACTACCAGTACGCAACGTCATACTTTACTGAAAGTATTTGACATTTAAAATCGCGTGTGCTTTAATAACTAACGTTTTAGTTAGATTAACGCGTATAACACATATCTTAACGTTTTAGTTAAGCCCATTCAATCATCACTGATCATAACTGATCAGTTTATAGTTGTTTTGATAGTAACGTGAGATTTACGTTATCAATAATGGAGCGTTTAATGCAAATGGGAAAGGAGTTAGGTTTTGAGGGGAAGGAGTTACAAGGTTTTGTTAAGGAGCAGCAAGATATTGAGCGGGCAGAAAGGCACGAGCAAAGGGATTTAGAAAAATTAAGGTCTGAGGAAAAGGAAATGGTACATGAACTAGCTAAGTTAGAAGAAAGGGAGAAGGAAAGGGAACATGAACTAGCTATGTTGAATGTTAATAAGGAACTTGAAATGGCACGCATTCAGAGTGAAAGGGAGGCAAAAGAGATTAGTGAGGCCCATTTAGAACGAATAAAACAGGGGTTTGAGCTACAGCACCAAGAACTAAGGAATCAATTAGAAATGCAGAGAGCGAAACTCGAGCTAGAAGTTGAAAAGCAAAATGCTGAGAAGGTGGCTCATGCCCGGGATCCTGAGTTACCTTATTTTGAAGAGGGTAAAGATAAAATGGATAGTTATTTATCTAGGTTTCAGAAATGATACGGCTAATAAAAGGGATAAGAGTGTTTGGGCCGCGTATTTAAGTGCATTGCTCAAAGGGCGCGCACTTGATGTATATGACTGGTTGTCAAATGAGGATGCGGCGGATTATGATAAGTTAAAGGATGCTCTATTAAAGAATTTTGACATGACAGAGCGCGGATTTAAGAACCAGTTTCGCCCGAGAAATCAGAAACGTTCATACAATTCAGTAGTAGATTGAGAAGTAAATTAGAAAAATGGCTTAATATGGCAAAGATAGAAAAATCTTTTCCGGCTGTCTGTGATTTCATGGCGAGGGACAATGTTTGGCCAACTTCATAGACAATAGTTTTATTTTTGCATTTTTATAATATTGGGCCAACGTTGGACCAACGTAATACATAAGTATTATTTTTGCAATCTCTTTCAGAACGTTGGGCCAATGTTTGGCCAACATCATACACAAAAGTGCCATTTGTACTTTTTTGTACATTTGTACACAAACGTGTTATTTTGTTATTTTTTATGTTTGGTCAACATCATACACAATGTTATTTTTGCTTTTTTAGAATGTTGGGCCAACGTCATACACAATAGTGTTATTTTTTTTGCATTTTTCATTTAGAATGTTGGGCCGATGTTGGAGCAACGTCATACATAAGTGTTACTTTTGCAAACTCTTCACATCGCTGGGCCAACGTTGGGCCAATGCAGGGCCAACACCATACACAAAAGTGTCATTTGTACATTTTTTAGAATGTTGGCAGAGCCCCATACTTAAAACGTGTTATTTTTGCAGTTTTATAAATGTTTGACCAACTTCATACACAGAAGTGTTATTTTTGCAAATGTTTGTGTACGTTGAGCCAACGTTGGGCCAATGTTGGGCCAACAAAATAGAAATAATGTTTAAGATTTGTATTCTTTATGTAGTTTGTGTAATGCCGGCCCAACATCATGCCAACTAATTCATAAAATGGGCCCTGTCAAACGATTTTGGTACTTATTGCCTATGCGAGCAGAGAAGGTTCAGGCGAGCCTGCGCATCCGCACAGTCTTGCCAGAAACTTCGCTGCTCGCTCATACAAGCAGTTAATCAAGAGGAACCTTCATACAGAAAGGCATATCCCTGGCCCCTCTGAATGGCTGGGCATGCGCAGTTAAAGATTGTCATGACGGAATGCTCGAAGACACAAATTAGCTTGGCGGGGCTCATATGGGAAACTTTGCATGTTTGATGTCATCGTTTGCCCAACGTTGTGCCAATGTTAGACCATCAACGGACAACCATCAACCAACGGTACAACCAAAGGTCAACCAAATGCCAACGTTAGCCCAACGTATGCACTCTATCTTGGTATCTGACGTCCCTATTACCAGTCCCGTTAACAAGATCGTGTACTTATAACCACTTTCAATACCACGGAGGTCCGTGATAATAGGGGTCCCCTTTATCTGACGTCCCTATTACCGATCACGGTTACAAGTATAGATTTATAATGTTTCTAAAACTAAGACTGACTTGTCAGGTGGGACATGTATCTTAGCGGGTTTGGTTGCCACTTTTTGTAATATTATAAATTTCGCAAGTCTCGCTACTTTGAGCATCTCCTTCCTGATGCCCGGGACTTCCGTGGAGTGGGGGCCATGTCTGCTGATGTTGGCTCGGTGGGGGACGCCTATAAGTTCCATTGTAGGCGTCTCTTGCCTGTTTCCTCCAGTTGACCTGTCTCATGAGCTACGTCGGTCGGTGTGTGCTCGGAGGGGGATGTGCTGTGATTGCCGGGTCTTGCCCATCATCCGTTTCGGTTTCAAACCTTTGTGGTTTAGACACACTGATGAAGATTAAATATCAGAAAGGCCTCTGTGTCACTAAATTTGGTATAGTTAAGCAATAATTACAAGCTCGTATACTTATTACCAGTGTACATATGTCCAATAAAATTGTGGTTAGGTAAATTGATTAAACTTTGTGTAACCCTAATAGTGTTAACTGGGCTTTTTAATTTCAACACACTATCAGCACCTTAAAATAGTAGGCACATTCATGTTCAAATTTGATATTCCAAGCTGGCTGCCACTGAATGATACCGTTCCTGAATATCTGCCCACTGAAATGTCTATATATTATTGTTTATGTATCAATCTGATGCTTTTGGTGTTCTAAAACATAAAAATAAAAATCGTCTTAACAATTGTATTCAATGTCCAAGACTGTTAATATGTTGTGTCATCTAATAATTGAAACTCTTTAAAAGTATATAATTTGTCATCCGTCTCATACAGGTGAGAGATCACAGGTCCACTTGCGCGTATATTTATTTTCTATAGTATTTGTATATTTGCGATACCGAATGCCAAAAGTATTAGTTCATTAAGTTAATTATTGACGTTAATTTTGAATGTTCATTCTCATTCATTAGATGCAGTTGCAGCTGTACATGCAGTTGCAGCTGTACAAAATTACAAAAAAGTTGTATACCTTAGTCGTACTCGGAGTCCAGGTACAGTCCTATCTTTCTTCCTTGATTTATTATTATGGGCCATATTTCCATTTCACGCATGGGCACATCATATAACGCCAGGACGAAGCCTTAATCTTCCATCTGCACATGGCTTTGCGGTGATGTTAGTAGAAATAAGAAAAACAACGGATTCTGTTTATGTGTAAGGTATATAGTAATCGCACATCTAGACTGCAATGCAAAATCAAGTAAGATTGTCCAAATTGTTTCCCAACACTGTGGGTTGCAATGTAAGTTCAAAAAGCAAATACATTATGTAAAGCAAATGCAACAACTACAGTTTAAAACCAAATAATGGTCCTACAAGACCACAAGAGGAAGATTTATCGTCCAAATTAGACAAAATCCCCTAAATTTTCAAACAAGGATACGGACAAGGCAGGAGCACTCACCCTTAGTGTATCATCATTTTCAGTTATTTACTCTGAAGTAACAAAGACGAGGCATAATTGTCTTACTTTCCACATTTTTAAGCACTTTTGTGAAAAATTCACCGAATACCACATGGTAAATTTAAGCGCCAGCTTGGATTTCGACAAAATTCTTACACTGGATTTAATGAAATTCAAATCACAAGTATTTCCCTGTCAGTCGAGATCGGATGATGACAGTTACCTCTTGCAATTGCTTAATTAATGGCTTTGCAGAACCATCAACCTAATCTTCATGTCATTGTGCTTCAGGTGTTTTAAATGTCTTTCAAAAAATTGACTTTGGTTTGTTTACAATAGAGAAATCTGTCACCTTTTTCCGACGACCTCATTACTGTTGCAGCTGATTTGTGTTATTGCACGGGATAAAACTTGATGAATTCCATACAATAATTTCATTTTAATAGAGCACATTTAATTTTTGTTTAAACATAATGAGTTAAGATAGAAGTGGAGGCAACGATCAGGAATCGATACAATCAACCCACAGCTACCACCAGAGACACCAAAGGGCAAGAAACACAAACATGAAAACAGACCCTAATGGAAATTTCAATAGCGGAAAGCCGTAAGGACAGTTTCTTTCCAACACAATGACCAATAGGCTATCCAAAATAAAATAATATAGGCGACACAAACACCCAAAGACAAACCATAACAAAAATAAACCGCGACAGAAGAACTGCTTTGGAACGAATTCAATTGGGGGGCTTAAATCAATTTTACGTGGCCACAATCCTCGCCCCTACTTCCGTCGCGATTAAGACTTTTTCGGCATATTAACTGTTGTTATGTTTTACTGTTTTGCAAAGCCCCCGCCCATAGAGGCTTGAAGAAATATATGGGCTGCATGATGCTTCCACGCAGAGCTGAATCCGGCCCGCACACTAGTACTGGTAAACCGCTTAGAGGATCTAAGCCTGTCCAGGAACCGCGGTGCGAGGCGGACCGTCCATGCTAATAAACCCTATTGGTTTCATTGGGCGACAGGGCTTGAGTTGTCATTTCATCTCAATGTCGGGTAAAAGTCCCACAAAATTGGAAGCAACGTCTCCAAAATGACCTTTACAGTGTTGACGGGGACGTTAAACCTCAAATAAAACAAACAAATTTACTGTTTTGCGTAGTTTAATGGTAATTCGGTTGCATCTGCTTTCTCTCGGACTGGTTTTCGGCACTAAAAATCGCCATTGTCATAAAACGGGTCAAATCAAGGCACCCGGGATCCAGCAGAATATAAATGGCGAAAAAAAAAAAAAAAAAAAAAAAATCGCAGACAGAAGCAAAAAAGTTTTCTTCGTGTTTGTAAGTCTTCTCGGCCGTGATCACGAAATCAGTTATGCAGTAATAGGGGTATCGGTTTATTTTTTCGAATTCCACACAGTAGCAATGTCATATACTATATGTAAACTAGTACGGCACGACATTGTATACTACTATAGATGTTTACTATATTAAACATTAAAGTAGAGGCAATGTTCAGGAATCGATACAATTATCCCAAAGCTCCCATCAGGGACACCAAAGAGAAAGAAACACAAACATGAAGCAACAGACCCCATCGGAAACACCAACAGCAGAAAGCCAAAAGGAAAGTTACTTTCCCACAACATGGCAAAAAAAGCTATCCAAAATAAAACAATATAAGCGACACAAACACCCAAAGACAAGCCTTAACAAAAATAAACCGCGACAGAAGAACCACATTGGAACGGTCAGTTGAAACGAATTCCACTGGGGGGCTTAAATCGATTCTACATGGCCACAATCCTCGCCCTTCCGTCGCGATTAAGACTTATAATTTGTTCAGTCCGCATGAAGGCCTCCTAACTCATCAGTGCAACATTTCCGTTAACACAAAATCAAACAACCACAGAGACGAAACAACGGTGAGGACTCGACAGCGAGAAACAACAGAAATGCTGGAACAAAAGAAAACCAACAGTTAGACTCCAATGGGCCTGACCAGAGACAGAGCATCAGGTACCAACCAACAAAAGCCTTTAAGTTGGAACCGGCATATAGTCTGAGACCTGACCCACCGGCGTGCAATTAAAGAGCGAAGCAAAATTGTCAACCGTGATTGGGTTAACTATCATGCACGCAGTCTGTCGTATAACATTTATGCTGAACCCAATATTTTTATATCGAAGAATGATTTTACGAAATTGGGTTCGGAAATCCTTGCGGTTATAACTTTTCTAAATTTATATACTAAGTCACCACAAAATTCGGGTTCCGATAGACCTTGTTGCATAAATCAGAACGACGTCTATAAAATTGATTGGGTTAGCTATCATGCATGCGGTCTGATGTATTACATTTATGTTGAACCCAATATTTTTATATCGAAGAATGATTTTACGAAATTGGGTGCTGAAGTCATTGCGGTTATACATTTTCAAAATTTATATACTAAGTCTCCACAAAATTTGGGTTCCGATAGACCTTGTTGCAGAAATCAGAATGACGTTTATAAATTTTAGAAAAGGCTTTGCTTAGTTTATGATACCGATAACGCGGATTAAGAAGTTTAGCTGTTAACAATTTATTACGAGTGTTGAAGTCAGTTACACGACTACACACTCTAGCAAATCGAATTAATTGTGAAATATAAACGCCATAAATCCACAGAGCAACTGAAGTAGATTCTGAGAGCATACTGTTTTATGATCCGATACACTGAACTATAGCCTTTCTTGCTAAGGTCAATATGTAAATAACAACACTACACCCCCGTCCCCTTAGAATTGAACTTCAGTTATTAAACAATTGATCAAAATGTTCATGCATTAAAATTAAATTCTGTAAAGTTGGCAAAGTATCTGTATTAATTTAGGGGTGTTGGAAGTCACGTAGCACTTGCATTTAAGCTATAAATGTTCCTGATAGGTACTTATCCAAATACACTGTCAATATGTTCTAGAAAGGGTTATCCTTCGGAAGCAAGGAATACACTACAGAACTAGAAAATAGAGATTGTACATGTTTTCTGGGCCAGGCTAGCTAGTTTCGGCCATTTAGGCCGCATCAGTGACCCTCAAGTGTTTTCAAGTTATCGTAGTGGAACCAATGATCCCAAAGGACAAGAAAATATAAACTACACTATGATGTAGGGCAGGGAGACTTTTTACGGCCGCCACACATTCCCAGACAAAAGCTGTAGTGACGTTAAATATGTTCTAGATAGTCAGCAAATCATCGAGTTTGTGGTTATGTAATTTCATGGGAAATCATTCAAGTCAACCATTAAAACTGTTATGTAAGAGAGTTGTTTCAAGGATTGTTTGTACTTGAGATTATATGGTCTATAGTGACACATTAAATTAAGGTATTATCTACTAAGCATGTAACACGAATTATAAACAGAGAATAAACAAACGTTTTTCGGGTGTGTTTCAGATAAAGTGTAAGATAATGTCATACTGCTTCAAATTTGTTTGTTTCAGTCTAAGTTCCAGAATTAATGAATGGCAACATATGTTATATAGTAAAACGTATATTGAATTATTCACTTAAGGTACTTTTGTACCTCTTTACCGTACAAGCTCTAAATATTAAGGAAATATTATTATGAAAATTCCGCAATCTTGTCGGGACTGCATGTCGAGAATGGTGTACCTGGGATTATTATGCCCATTATCACTGGTCACCATGATGTAATGATAAGCCAAAAAATGCCTTAAACACATAATATATTTACAATATGTTTATACTCCTATGTCGTAGCATTGTCCTTCAGATAGATGGGTGGTCGTCTTTCACGTTGCGACCTGCGTAACGGCTCCCCGACGGCTTGTCCCGTTAAATTTTCACTTTCGTCACTCAGTCAGTGGTGGTATCTCTACGGATCCTCGAATTTGTGAAAAAAGTAGAGTTTCTCGTAACTGACATATCTTCCCTTCTAGCAGTGACCATTGTCCCCTTCTTATCCGTAATCTCGTATGGTTTCGGGTCAAATGGAGTGGACAGTTTATTTTCCTTTGGTTGTTGAACTAGCACCTTGTCACCAACCATCAACTTCGATTTTGTTGCATTATTTTTCTCATCTGCATACGTTTTCATCTTTGCCTTTTTGTACTTGTCAGTGTCTCTGAGTTCCTTGTCACTAGATTTCAAAGTCATTTTGGGTAATCTAGTGTTTATATTTCTTCTGAACATAATTTCAGCAGGTGCCTTATTCAATGTAGCTTGCTTAGTCGCTGTATAATTTATCAAGAAATTGAACATGTCTTGTTTCCAGCTCTTGTTTTCAACATACGCTGCACGGATGACCTTACATATCGTTTTGTTGCACCGTTCACACTACGAATTTGCTTTTGGCCAGAGGGGTGTTGTTTTCCTGTGTTCAAATCCAAGATAACTCGCAAAGGCTCTGGACGCTTCCGAATTCATGTGAGCCCCATTTTCACTTTTCAGGATAACAGGGCATCCAAACATTGAAAATATTTTGCCTTAAACCGGTATTACAGTTTGTGCACTCAACGACTGAATTATTTCGACAACCTGATACCTGGGATATTTGTCCATTACAACTAGCAAATAACTCACATTAGGAAATGGTCCACAGAAATCCATACTCAGCACTGTCCCTGGTGCGTCAGGTAAATCTGACATTTGGAATGATTCAGACTGTTTCATGGGTGTGGCTGCTAAACATGGTGTACACTCTCACACAATTCTTCACTTTTTCTATCAATTCCAGGGAAATATACATTTTCGCTCAACAACTTCCTTGTTTTAACTATCCCAAGGTGTGATTGGCGAGCAATCGCAATAACTTTTGATTGTAAGTCCTTCGGAATAACCAGTCTGTTGTCATGCAACCAATTTTCTCCCTGCTGCACTTTTGCCACAGTGATTTAATGCTTTAATCTGGAAAAGATATATACAGTTTTGTCTTGATGCGATTTATCCCAGCTGCCTGATTTAACACATTTAATCACGGTTTGAAGTGTAGGGTCATTATTTGTACTGAGGCGGATTTCATTCAAGATCATTGATTTTGGAACGTTACTGTCTATCAGGTAGTTAAGATAACATTCTGCAATTTCTTGCTGTCTGCTCTTATCAGCAATCAGCTGATCTTTGTTGGGATGTCTTCTGAGGTAATCGCTAATGTTAGACTTGCCACTTTTGTAAACTACCTTAAAATTGTAATCTTGCAAACGTAACTGCCAGCGTAAAATCTTTGCAAGCGGCTTTGATTTAGGATTATTGTATATTATTTCCAGGGCTTGGTGATCACTGAATAGTGTGAAATAATGCCCAGACAAGTACAGTCTGAAGTGTTCATATGCCCATACTATGCCCAAGGCTTCCTTCTCAATCTGACTGTAACGTTTTTCAACATCTGTTACCGCCCTACTTGCGTATGCGACTACTTTTCCATTTTGCATTAATACGCTTCCAAGACCAACAGGGCTTGCATCCACTGATAAAACTGTGTCAGTCTTTTCTTTCGAATCAAAGTACGCCATTACAGTGTCACTTGTTAGCACTCGTTTTAATCCTTTAAATGCATTGTCCTGTTCCGCACACCAGTGTCATTGCACCTCTTGTCTCGTGAGGTATCTTAGAGCTGTAATTGTGCTGTATTGAGGTAAGAACCTCGACAAATAATTGCAAAAAGCTAAAAGAGAACGTACCTCTGATACACATGAGGGTAAATCCATGTTTTTGATGGCAGTTACCTTCTCCGCTGAAGCTGAAATTCGTGCTGCGCTGAATACATGTCCGAATTGCTCAATTTTGTCCTTATTGAATTCACACGTGTTCTTATTTAATGTCAAGTTCTTCTTTTGAAGTCGCGCGAATGTCGCACTTGTTCTTATTTAATGTCAAGTTCTTCTTTTGAAGTCGCGCGAATGTCGCATGGAGCCTCATGTCATGCTCTTCCTGGTCTTTTCTATATACCATTATATCATCGCTTATGTTCTTGAAACCATTCAACCCATATAACACATTTCTGACGGTATTTTGAACTATTTTTGCCGCAGATTTTATTCCAATACACAATCGTTTATAGCAAAATAATCCTGCATGTGTAGTGAAGCATGTTATGTTCCTTGGCCGTTCTGAGAGAAGTAATTGATTGTAGTCTTTAACTAAATTCAACTTTTTAAAAACACTTTAGCGCCATTTAAAGTAGAAGTAAAACAAAGATCAGGAATTGATACAATTAACTTACTCCATCCATAAAAGACACCAAAGGGACAGAAATACATACATTAAGCGACCAGACCATAATGGAAACCTAAACAAAGGAAGGCCATATGGACAGTTACTTTCCCACAAAATGGCCATATGGCCATCCAAAATTAAAAGAAACAAGTGATACACACAGTAAGTAACAAACAACAACATAAATAAATCGCCACAGAAGAGCCGCCTTGGAATGGTCAGTGGAAGATTTCCACTGGGGGGCTTAAATCGATTTTACGTGGCCACTATAATGTCGTCCCCAGTAGGAATTAAGTATCGTGTACGTTTAATGGCACGGTTCGGTTCCCTCATATCAACGCAGATTTGAACCTCGTTCGTGGATTTAGGTTTGGGTGCAACCACGATGGATGGAACCCATGGTGTAGCCCCGCCATCGACTTCCTCAAGTAAATCATTTTCCACCATGATTTTGAGTTCCTTTTCCGCATCTTTGGTACATGAATAGGGATTCGTCTGTGTGGCTGTTGTACCGGCTATGTGCAAGTCTGTTTCTACATTTTGGAAATGAACATGGAAACCGGGTATTTTAGCAGTGTAAACAAAACTGAAAATTAGTTGTCACGTGACAAATTTTATGATAATGATAAGCAAGAGTAAAAACGATAGCAACAGCATTAATCGATACATTTTTATTTAAACTGTTTCTGGAAAAGTTCGTTTGAAAATTAGCCACGGTTCTTGAATAATAAAAGTATTATAATGTATGATGATGGCATTGTGTCATGACAAAGTGTTATCTATCCATTGATACTGCGATCGGTCTGTCATCTTTGACCATTTCTTGCAGCAGAATTGCAGGTGAACGTTACATACGCTCCAAGTTTGCTTGATGAACGCGTACAAAGTCATCTAATTACACTAGGGATTTTTTAACCTGCACAGGGGGTTCTCCTTGCATATGGGGATTCCAGGTAACATTCCGATCAGAAGGACAGTGCACTTTGTGACATTCATCCCTGCAAAGGATACCAGTGGAGCATGATCGGACACCAAAATTACCGTTTTTGGAGATAAAACCGGGGATGGGGGTTTCTAGCAACAGAATCAACATCCTAATTCCTGCGGATGGGGGACGTTCACTTTTTTTAACTGGCTTGTACATAAGTGGTTTATCAGTGCAAAGTAAGTTTTGTATTAAACTGACAACTGGCCTTATTGAATCGAATGAACTGACAGAATAGGAGTAGAAAAAATTCACTGTCTCCGTGAAAGTTTGTTTCGACCCGCAGGATAAAGTCGGTAACGGTGTGGAAACCCACATCACATACAAAAAGGAGAGCATAATGCGGCATCTGATCAGGGACTTCACTGTTTGCATAATATAGTTCAGCCATTTTTTTAAAATTGATAAACACAACCTGGCATTCCTAAATTTGAAAAATTGACTTGCGCTATTATATTAGGTGGAAGATTCGAGTTGGTACAGAAAGGGTAAAGGATAAAAACACTACATATATTACTCTAGAGGTTGTGCCCCGGTCATCGGGGCTTTGAGTAATACATCAGGCGACAGGCTGCATGGTGTTTCCGTGCAGAGCTGAAGCTCACCACACATTCTACGAGTACCGGTAAAGCACTTAGAAGAACAAAGCATGCGCATGCAAAGTGGTGTGAGTCAGACAGTCCAATAAATATAACGTTTTGGTTTCTTTGGCCGACAGGGCTTGAGATGTCTTTTCATCTCAGATGTCGGGTAAAGTCCCACAAAATCGGAAGCAGCGTCGCCAAAATGACCACAATAGTGCTGATGGGCCATTAAATCTCAGTTCAAACAAGTTCTATAGAGATTATGATCAATTCAGACCACAGTACATACAAGGAACTATTTTCTTTTTGTTTTCATGTTTTCACCATGCGCTAAAGAGCAGCCTTGTTTCTTCAACTTCAAGTGCATGGAGGTGGCAAGATGAAAATTTGGTCAATTTTGTAATAGGAAAGATTTTTTGAAAATCATTGGCAGGTATTGTTGGGTGATTTTATACAAAGGACTGATTTGTGCTAAAAAGAAACATTGGATGAAAATACAGCTCTGCACTAACGTTTGGAATTTGACACTGTTCACCTTAATTGTTTTTGCCTATGAAAACTAAATGTTAGTAGCAATAGGGATACTTAAAGCCGAAATATTATGCTTTCATGGAATTACTCACAAAAAATCATGTTTGTGATAATTTCTTTCTAAAAACAATTTCATCTTCACACTTGACAAATTTTCAATATGGGGTGTCAGCCATTGTATATAGTCCTTAAACCCATAAATGCCTGCCTAGCGTTCTTATAATTTTCTTTTGGCACACTTTTAAATAGGGTAGATCCAGTACAGACGTCAGAGGACGCATAATCTGATCTGGATTTACAATGTTTACTTAAAGTACATATATATTTGTAAAGCAACCCACAAACGAAACAATCCTGACAACCGCTAATATTGGAAATGAACCACTTCAAACTTATTAAGTGACAGGTTTCATTGTCCGGGTAATCATTTAAACGAGTTTTCAGTTATTTACCATGTCAAGCTAGATTTATTTTTCCCATCAGTACTGCAGCGGCATGCCAAGAACAATAATTTAACCTCTTGCACGACTTTTTGGACAATTTTGCTCGATTGTAATCACAAGAATTTCAGCTCTCATTAGGTACAGTACGCTCTTCATGATAGTTGTATTGTCCACGGCCACGGAGAAACGTGAAAGGGATTAATGTCCAAGCAGTCTCCACGCAAAACAACGGAATTTTCGGGCTTGTCCACGCTGGTTCGCGTGAGTCCATCCTGGATAGCGAGGAAAAGGTGTGATTCCCACAAAATGGCCAGCTGTCTATCCAAAACAAAAAGATACATGTATAAGCGATGGAAACATTCAAAGACGAACTATAACAAAAATAAACAGAGGCGGAAAAAAAGCTATCGTGTAATATTGAAACTACGTAGTATGGCCCATCTTCTTATGAATATTTTCATTGCTCTTAAAGGAACTCATTTTTTATTTTTATTTGCCTTCACTGCAGCTGGTGTTGTGCCGTGTGGCGGCCGTAAAACGTCTCCCCGTACATCAACCATAATGGCAGTTTATATTTTACTTTTGGTCCTTTGAGATCAGCGTGAATATTCTGAGAAATCAGAAATAAATTATTAGTTTAGACTCAAATTTTAGACAGGTTTTTAATTATTTGGACCTCATTTTGATTTATATCAGTCTTTGAATCGACTGCCTATTCGAAATTCGCAAAATTGCAGTATGCTTCCTCTGGCTTTCGTTGCCCGATCATTCGAGGGTCACTGATGAGGCTTAATTAGCCGAAACTACGTAGTATGACCCATCTTCTTTCCTATGAATATTTTCATTGCTCTTAAAGGAACTCATTTTTTATTTTTATTTGCCTTCACTGCAGCTGGTGTTGTGCCGTGTGGCGGCCGTAAAACGTCTCCCCGTACATTAACCATAGTGCAGTTTATATTTTACTTTTGGTCCTTTGAGATCAGCGTGAATATTCTGAGAAATCAGAAATAAATTATTAGTTTAGACTCAAATTCTAGACAGGTTTTTAATTATTTGGACCTCATTTTGATTTATATCAGTCTTTGAATCGACTGCCTATTCGAAATTCGCAAAATTGCAGTATGCTTCCTCTGGCGTTCGTTGCCGGATCATTCCAGGGTCACTGATGAGGCTTAATTAGCCGAAACTATGTAGTATGACCCATCTTCTTTCTTATGAATATTTTCAATGCTCCTTAAGGAACTCATTTTTTGATTTTTATTTACATAATATACATGTATGCAATGGATGACAATCGCTTCCACACTACGGCTGTTGATCTTTTCCACGCTACTGTTTACCGCTCAAGTTCAACGCAAATCTAACGGAACCCCACGTTATTGCCATGCATTTTCTACGCAAATATATTGTGTGGCTTTAGTGAGTTTTTCTTTCTAACCGTGGACGATATAACCATCAGGGTGACCTTTGCTGGACATTGATAATGGTATTCTATACAGTTTTCATATGAATTAGAAGAGTGCAAAAAAAAAAAGCCTTGCAAATCCCACGTTGCCTAGAGAGAAGTAGTTGTCTCTGATGGGAGCTGTGCGTTAATTGTATCGATTGCTGATCATTGCATTCACTTCTATTTATAATAAATGGCATATGTTTTATATAATAGAAAAATCTACAAAATGTGCTATTTAAGACATAAAAACGTGTATTTGTTTGGAGTCGTTTTACAGTGTATTAATAAACCCTCGGGATTTCCGGACCTAATTGAGCTTAGGCTTAGTCTCTATTCTGGTCGGCTCGGTCATTTCTCGGATAAAAAACTTCTAAATTAAAGTCATATACATGAAAAATTCTTATAATTTCCTACAAACATTTGATTTTAATGACATTTTATTGTTTCATTCCAGGAATACCTGTCTAATTCAGCCTCTTTGATGGGCATTAAATGAGCCCAAGTCGTAAGAAAAAGACGCACATCCCATATGCGGTCAGGCACCTTTCTGTCGAGATTACGCAGGCAAATTGTAGGTTTATATTCATGATATCTTGAACGGATCTCTCTCAATATATCAGATAAGGAGAGTGTGTATTTATGTATGTAAATTAGATGGTTAAATCCATGAAATCTTGAATAGACCTCACTCAAGGTATCAGCAAAAGCAATGACTAGTGAGGCTGTGTACATGTAGGTAAATCACATAGTATAGGATCATGACATCTTGAAGGAACCTCACTCAAGGCATCAGCTAGTGAGAGTGTGTATGTATGTAAATCACATTGTTAGATTCATGACATCTTGAATATACCTCACTCAATGTATCAGCTGTGAGATGTGCAAAGACTCTAGTGAGGCTGTGTATGTGTAGGTAAATCATAGGGTTAGATGCATGACATCTTGGACGGAACTTTCTCAAGTTATCAGCTACTCATCAAAGCAAAAGCTCCAGTGAGACTATCTATATGTCTGTAAATCACAGGGTTAGATTCGTGACACCTTGAACTGAACTCGCTCGAGGTATCAGTTACACATCTGTGAGCATCAAAGACTCTAGAGAGAATGTGTATATTCAAAATTTCGCGCCAATGTGACTTAGGAGCTGGCTTTAATGAGGAAAAGGTTTACCTTTGTGACCAAAGATGAACACATTTAACTTCTATTAATGAAATTCCCGTAATATGGATTACATGTAACTAGACCGTATATAGCTGAATTACTTGTTACTCTAAAACCAAAAGAAATGGCAAACATATGTTCTCATGAGATTTGCCTTACCAGAAAATATTTGTAATTTAAACTGTGCTAAATGCACGAGTATCAATCTTTCGAAAATAATTTGTAGTGACAACTGCCTTGGAAATCTTCTCAGGAGACTTGTGTTGAAACAGGCGGATTACAAAATCAACGGTAGTGAGATAGTATGTAGGATGACTCAGGAGGCATAAAGTGATGTGACTTACAGTGGAAACAAAACATGTGTATGATAAGTGATGAAACTTTCTTACGTAGTGAGACAGAAAGGTAACTCAGGAGACATACAGCATGTATAGTGATGTGATCTGAGTGGAGATGGAGACAAAACAAGTGTATGATTAGTGACAAAACTTTAATTTATGAAAGAAGAATACGCTTGTGAAAATTTAATTTGGCAAGAAATAACGCATTTCAGGAATAGATGGAGAATCATATTCAAATTAACCCTCGTGAGAAACCTCATGTTTGTAGAGTGTGCGGTAAATCATTTACACAGACGGGTAACCTGCGTGTCCACATGAAAGTTCATACTGGTGAGAAGCCGTACGTTTGCGGAACATGTGGGAAATCATTTATACACTCGAGTAAACTTAATTACCACATTAAAACTCATACTGGTGAAAAAACACACGATTGCGGAACGTGTGGTAGATCGTTTTCTTGGTTAAGTCAACTGAGTAAGCATATGCGTATTCATACTGGCGAGAAACCTTACACTTGTTGGACGTGTGGTAAATCGTTTACACAGTCAAGTAACCTGGATGCCCACATGAAAACTCATACGGATGAGAAGCCGTACGTTTGTGGAACATGTGGTAAATCATTTGTACAATCAGTTTATCTGAGTGCCCATATGAAAGTGCATACTGCTGAGAAACCACACGTCTGTGGACTGTGTGATAAATCATTTACAGATTTGAGTAACCTGAATACCCACATGAAAGATCATACTGGTGACAAAACACAAATTTGCGGAACGTGTGGTAAATCATTTGCTTGGTCAAGTCATCTGAGTAGGCATATGCGTAGTCATACTGGCGAAAAACCTCACGTTTGTAGGACGTGTGGTAAATCATTTGCAGAGTCAAGTTACCTGAGAACACATATGCATATTCACACTGGCGAGAAACCTCACGTTTGTATGTCGTGTGGTAAAGCATTTACAGACCCTAGTAATTTGAGAGCCCATTCGAAAGTCCATACTGGTAAGAAACCACACGTTTCCTGAACTATGAGTCCCCATATGAAAAAGTCAAACAACATTAATATATAGTGGGGAACCACGTTTTTAGCGCATATTATAAATCTTTTGTTCGGACAAGTTACCTGAGTGCCCATATGAAATGTACAAAATTCACTTTTGTACATGTAGAACTTGAACATCATTTACTTAGTTAGGTAATCTGAGAACATTTATGCAATTTATACGGTGAGAAACCTCACGTGATCGGGGCGTGCCGTTAATCATTTGTAGCGTCACTCAATCAGATATGCAAATACAGGTAAATACTGATAAGTAACCTAACGTTATAGGGTTGTGCTGTAAATCATTTGTCTTCACCTGTGCGCGCAAAACGATGTAAGTACTGATTTGAAACCTAACGTTATCGGGACGTGCTGTAAATCATTTGTTTTCACTTGTGCGTGCAAAACGATTTAAGTACTGATTTGAAATCTAACGTTATCGGGACGTGCTGTAAATCATTTGCTTTCACTTTTGGAGCGCAAAACGATGTAAGTACTGATGTGAAACCTAACGTTATCGGGACGTGTTGTAAATCATTTGTTTTCACTTGTGCGTGCAAAACGATGTAAGTACTGATGTGAAATCTAACGTTATCGGGACGTGCTGTAAATCATTTGTTCGGTGATGAAACTTTAGCACGCTCGAGGCGTGCCGTAAATCATTTGTTTGTTCGTCTACCTGAGCAAGAAATAGATGTTTATACTGATGCGAAACCTCACATTATCGGGACGTGTTGTAAATCATTTGTGAGGCCATTTTACCTGAGCACGCATATGAAAGTTAATACTGACGAGAAGCCTCATCATTGTGGGATGTGCCGTAAATGCTTTATTAGGGCCCCGCACTGAAAGTGTGGGTGCCCTATAGTAATCACTCTGTCCGTCCGTCTATCTGTCTGTCCGTCTGTCCGTCCACAAATTTTCAACATTTTCCTACTCCTCTGATAGCGTTGCCGGGGCCCTAGTCAGTTTCACTGACAGCTCTAGTTTTGACAGGCACCTGGCAAGTCATATAAAAGTTCATATTGTTGAGAAAACACACGTTTACGGGAGGTAAATGTCATCATTGGCGGCGGCTTCTGACAACCGGTTGGCACCAGCCTGGGAGGATACAGACAACCGGTTGTCACCAGCCTGTAATTTGTTATTAATTGAAATGATATCCTGAATGAATTTCACTTTCCTATGAACCTTTTAGGGGTGCTTCTTGGAGTCTTTAGGTTATTATCCCCACACTTTAGTGAGGGGGATATTGTAATAACATCCATCCGTCTGTCCATAAGCCCGTTATGCTTTATCCTTCTTTATCATATGACGTCGCGTCTGAGAGTGTAATAACGCCATGTATTATTTTCGATAATCCACTAGTGGATTATGCAAATTAGCTAGATACGTCCCGTAACGTTACATGTACGACGTCCTGAACGACGTCGCGTTTACTAATGGCGGAATATTGATGTTTTTGTAAACAATCGTGAATAAAATGCGTTTTTTATGTCATATGATAAATAGAATCTTGCATTCGTGCTCATGTATTATTGAATTTATTAAACTCGTTGAGGAAAAGGGATAAAATGCTCGGCAAAGCCTCGCATTTTATCCCTTTTCCTCAACTCGTTTAATAAATTCAATAATACATGAGCACTCATGTAAGATCCTCTATAAACTATTAATCAGAATCCAACAAATTTGGTGTGTGGGTTGTTTACATGAGCTGCCGGAGCAACAGTACATTTATTTTTGGCCGAGCCCCCAGGGACCCTGGGGAGGGATCTAAAGGTCAGATATCAATAAAAATCAATTACAAAGTCATGTTTATAGATTTTGATACCATACTTTGCAGAAGTAATGACTGATGACGTAAAATAAATTACACAGGATTTTGGCTGCGGCTCATGGGTCATGTCCCAGGGGTTGGACTTGGGTGGGGGGAGGAGTGGGGGTGTCAGTGGTTAAAAAAATTGAGTTTTCAGAACAAAGTCATGTGGCATATAAAATCAAATGGGATGATTAGTTAAATATAGTACAAATAAAATTTTGACCCTAGGTTCAGATTCCTAGGGGAGGATCAAAAGGTCAAAATTGAAGTTTTTCAGAACATTGTCATGTGCCACATCAAATCGAAGGGGGGATAAGTAGAATAAAATACAAGTAAAATTTTTCCCTGGGGTCAGATTTGGGTCCAAGTGTGGACAAGGTCAAAAGGTCACATGCCAGTCAAATTCAGTTACAAACACGTTTTATGCCCCCGCCATTCAAAGAATGGTGAAAGGGCATATAGCGTTGCCCCTGTCCGTCCGTCTGTTCGTTCGTCCGTCCGTTCGCCCGTCCAAAACTTGCACGCAGCCAATAACTTTCTTATTTGTGGATGGATTTTGACATTACTTTGTAGAAATGTTAAACATCATGAGACGATGTGTCACCTGCAAAATCCAGGTCCGTACCTCCACGGTCAAGGTCATACTTAGCGGTCAAAGGTCAACAAACTTTAAAGTAGTCAATAATTTTCTTATTTCTGGATGGATTTTGAAATTACTTTGTAGAAATGTTAACCATCTTGAGACGATGTGTCACGTGCAAAACTCAGGTCCGTACCTCCAAGGTCAAGGTCATACTTGGAGGTCAAAGGTCAAAAAAGGGTCAGAAACTTAAGCGCAGTCAATAACTTTCTTATTTCTGGATGGATTTTGAATTTACTTTGTAGAAATGTTAACCATTATGAGACGATGTGTCACATACAAAACCCAGTCCAGTACTCCAAGGTCAAGGTCAATCTGAGAGGTCAACCGTCAAAAATGGTCCGAAACTGAAACGCAGTCAATAACTTTCTTATTTCTGGATGGCCTTTGAAATTACATGGCAGAAATGTTGGCCATTATGAGACAATCTACCTCACACAAAACCAAGGTCCTTACCTCCAAGGTCAAGGTCATTCTTAGAGGTCAAATGTGAGACAAAGGGTAAAAAATAAGATGAAATGACATCCCAAGCCCTGGCGCCGAATGAAACCAATCGGGTTGATATGCATTGACTCACACTATTTATCTACCTCAACCAAAACCAAGGTCCTTACCTCCAAGGTCAAGGTCATACTTAGAGGTCAAATGTGAGACAAAGGGTAAAAAATTAAACACCGCCAATAACTTTCTGTGGATTAATACGAACATAGACATAGTTTCAGGCGAGGACATCCGTGTCCTACGGACGCATTTTTAGTTTGATTTCCCCGTCAACACTATTTAGGTCATTTTGGAGACGTTGCTTCCAATAATGACGAACTTTTACCCGACAATAAGATGAAATGACATCTCAAGCCCTGGGGCCTAATGAAACCAATTGGGTTGATATGCATTGACTCACACTATTTTGCCCAACTATCTTTTATTAATTAGGAGATAACTCTATTATTATTGATTCTTTTGAAAAGGCATTCCATATGGATGATGCATCGTATATTTGCTTTTTTGATTTTCATAAATAGAAGTTTCAACTAAACCAATGGTGTCTTTCTGGCAGTAATTTTGAGTAAATAGATAAAAACTTGTGACTTTGGAACTTTTATGGCATTTTCTGTATCTCCCACATTAAAGGAACTTTGGGAAGGGAAGGGGGCATGATGTTTTATGTGTGTGTGTTTTTATTGGCTTTGCGTAATTGATGCAGTGTCCACTAACAACCAGTTTAGTGGATTCTTACCATACTTGCAAACAGTATGTGCACCATTAAAGCTGGGCAAAACAGTGACTAAGGTCCTTTGACATTGACTTCATTTTCAACGACACCGGCTGCCTAAAACTGTCATTTTTAGCTCACCTGAGCCGAAGGGTTCGGGGGAGCTAAAAGGATAGGCAGTGGTCCGTCGTCGTCCGTCGTATTTCGTCTGCGTCAACACTTTCAAACGATTGTGCCCAAATTTCATCTGCAGTATTCCTGGGCAGGGGGATTGAAAGTTTATTTTATTTTTTTAATCGATTCTTTAGTTTGGTTGCTATGACAACTTAGAATTTCCATAGACTTATAATTGGGAAAATTGAAAAATTGCATTTACTGCCAAGTCGTTGCAGATATTTTGACAAAACCTTTATAGAAATATTCCTTGAGTAAACTTCTCTCAGCCATATGCTTTTATGCCAACATAGGGGTCCCCCAGGTTGTGCTGAGAACATTACCCACACCCTGAGCTTCATAAAAGGCCATATAACTCAGAAACCATTCATATCCCCACCCCTAAACCATATATATTCTTGTTCCTTATGATAAGATGCATTCAGTAACACCAACCTGGGGGTCCTCCGGGATGCGCCGGGGTCATGCCCCGTCCCCTTTATTAGCTCACCAGAGCCGAAGGCTCCGGGGGAGCTTATAGGATAGGCAGTTATCCGTCGGCGTAGTCGTGTGACGTCAACACTTTTAAGCGACATCTCCTCTGAAGCCGCTTGGCCGATTGGGCCCAAATTTCATCTGTAGCATCCTTTGGTTGGGGGATTGAAAGTTTGTGTTTTTTATGATATTCGGCTCATTAGTTTGGTTGCTATGGCAGCTTAGAGTTTCAATAGTCTTATAATAGGGAAACTTGAAAAATGGCATTTCCTGCCAAGCCGCTGCAGATATTTTGACAAAACTTTCATAGAAATATTCCTTAGGCAATCTACTATCTGCCATATGATTTTAGGCCTACTGCTCATTTGTATTGGTTGCCATGGAAACAAAAATGAAAAAAATAGAAAACAAAAATACTTAAAAAATCTTCTCCTCAGAAACCGTACGCTCTTTTAGGCTGAGAGTTTATGAAAATATTCACCATATTTGCCTTTACATGTTTTGTGTTTTTTATGAAATTCGGCTCTTTAGCTTGGTTGCTATGGCAACTTAGATTTTCCATAGACTTATAATGGGGAAAATTGAAAACTGGCATTAACTACAAAGCCTTTGCAGATATTTTGACAAAACTTCCATAGAAATGTTCCTTAAGTAAACTTCTCTCAGCCATATGCTTTTATGTCAACCTGGGGGTCCAGTAGGTTGTGCCGGGGCCATGCCCCGCCCCCAGTATTTCATAAAATGCCTTGTATCTCAGAAACCTTACAGATCCCCACACCTAAACCATATATATTCTTGTTCCTTATGATAAGGGGCATTAGGTGACACCAACCTGGGGATCCCCTCGGATGTGCTGGGGACATGCCCCACCCCCTCCACTTCATAAAATGCCATTTATCTCAGAAACCATTCAGATCACCACCCGTAAACCGTATATATTCTTGTCTCTAATGATAAGACACACTCAGTGACACAAACCTGGGGGTCCCCCGGGATGTGCCTGGGCCATGCCCCACCCCTCCATTTCACAACAGGCCCAATATTCCAGAAACCTAACAGATCCAAACCCCTAAACGAAATATATGTTTGTTCATTATGATAAGTTGCATTCAATGACACCAATCTGGGGGACACCCGGGATGTGCCTCGGACATGCCAAACCCCCTCCACTTCATAAAAGGTTGGCCCCCGCCAATAGGGGCTTGAAGAAATATATGGGCTGTATGATGCTTCCACGCAGAGCTGAATCTGGCCCGCACACAAGTACTGGTAAACCGCTTAGAGGATCTAAGCCTGTCCAGGAACCGCGGTGCGAGGCGGACCGTCCATGCTAATAAACCCTATTGGTTTCATTGGGCGGCAGAGCTTGAGATGTCATTTCATCTCAGTGTCGGGTAAAAATCCCACGAAATTGGAAGCAACGTCTCTGAAATGACCTTTACAGTTTTGACGGGGACGTTAAACCTCAAATCAAACAAACAAACAAACAAACAAACAAACAAAACTTCATAAAAGGCCAATAATTCCTAAACCTTACAAATCCCCACCCTTAACCATATATATTCTTGTTCCTTATGATAAGAAGCATTAAGTGACACCAACTTGGGGGTCCCCCCAGATGTGCCGGGACATGCCCCACCCCCTCCACTTCCAAAATGCCATTTATCTCAGAAACCTTTCAGATCTCCACCCCTAAACCATATATATTCTTGTTCCTTATGATAAGACGCACTCAGCGACACCAAGCTGAGGGTCCCCCGGGATGTGCCGGGGTCATGTCCCATCCCCCTCCATTTCATAAAAGGCAAAACATTCCAGAAGAATCCTTACCGATCCCCACCCCTAAACCATATATATTCTTGTTCCTTGTGATAAGACACATTCAGTGACACCAACATAGGGTTTCCCCAGGGCTCGCCCGTGCAATGCTCCGCACTTCAACTTCACAAAAGACCATATATCCGAGAAACTGTTCAGAGCCCTACCTCTAAGCCATATATATTCTTGTCCCTTATGATAAAACGCAATCAGTGACACCAGTATGCCCCCCCCCCCCACTGTGGTGCCACGGGCTATGCCCCACCCCTTTACTTCATTAAAAGCCATATATCTCAGAAACCAGGCAGATCTCCACCCCTTAACCATATATATTCTTGTTCCTTATGATAATACCCCACTTCATAATAAGCCATATATCTCAGAAACTATTCAAATCCCCATCACATAATCACATATATTCTTGTTCATTGTTATTAGACACATTCAGTCACCCCATCTTGTGGGGTCTGCAGGGGCGATTTCTCTCCCATCCACTTCATAAAATTGCCTCATATCTCAGAAACTGTTCAGCATTAGGTTGCAACAATCTTGGGCTTTTCTGGAATCCACCATGCCCGAATCCCTCCACTGCTTAAAAGGCCTTACATCTCAGGAGCCATACATATCCCACCGCTTAACCATATATGTCTCTGTTCTTTTTTATAAGACACATTTAGTGACACCAACCGGGGCTCCATTGGGTTCATGCCCCACCCTCTCTTTTACATAAAACACCTAATATTTCAGATACAGTCCATATGAGTGCTCATTTGGGAATGGGGTTTGTTTGGGAGACTTTATAATTGGTAGATTAAAATCATACCATGTTAAAATACATGTCTGCCATTGGGCAGTGCCCATCTGAGCTCCGGTTTATGAAATTTGGCTCTTTGGTTTGTTTGCTATGGCAAGTTATGAGTTTCCATTGACTTATAATGGGGAAATTTGAAAAATGACATTTATGCCTTTCAAGATATTTTGTCAAACTTACATAGAAATGTTCCTTTAATAATGTTCTTTTAGGCCTATTGGTTGCCACAGATGGGAAATTGTGAGTTGTCATCTGTTGTCCTGCAACAACACATTCAAGCGACATCAGACCTCTGAAGCCACTAGGCTGATTGGGTCCAAATTTTAGCTGTAGCATCTTTGGGCGCAGGGCTTCCATGGTTAATTAAAATACTTTGCTGCCAGTCGGCAGTGCCCCCTGAGCTATGGTGAGCATAATGGCCCATGGGCCTCTTGTTTCATAAAAGTCCCTAAATCTCAAAAACCATACAAATCCCCACCCCTAAACCATATATATTCTTGTTCCTTATGAAGAGACAAATTCATTAACACCAACTTGGGGGTCTCCAGGGGAGCGCCGGGGCCTTGCCCAACCCATCCACTTCACAATAGACCATATATCTCAGACAACATAAAGATCCCCACCCCTAAACCATATATATTATTGTTCCTTTTGATAAGACGCATTCAGTGACACCAACCTGGGGGTCCCCTGGGATGCGCCGATGTCATGCCCCACCCCCTCCATTTCATAAAAGGCCCAATATCTCGGAAACCTTACAGATCCCCACCCATTAACCATACATATTCTTGTTCCTTATGAATAGATGCATCAATTGACACCAACCTGGGGTCTTCCTGGGTGTGCCTGGGTCTTACCCCACCCCTCCACTTCACAAAAGGTCATATATCTCAGAAACCATTCAGAACCCCACCCAAAACCATATACACTCTTGATCCTTATGATAAGACGCATTCATTGTCATCAACCTGGGGATCCCCAGGGATGTGCCGGGGCCGTGCCCAACCCCTTCATTTCATAAAAAGCCTAATATCTCGGAAACATTACAGATCCGCACCCCTAAATGATATATAATGCTGTTCCTTATGATAAGACTCATTCATTGACACCAACCTGGGGGTCTCCCGGGTCAAGTAAGGGCCTCTCCCAACCCTTCCACCTCACAAAAGGCCATATATCTCAGAAACCTTTCATGGCCCCACCTCTAATCCTTGTATATTCATCTTCCTTATGATAAGACACATTCAAATGACGCCAGCTTTGGAGTCCTCCGGGATGCCCGGGCCATGCCCCACTGTTTTACTTCATTTAAAGCAATATTTCTCAGAAATCATTCAGATGCTCACCCCTAAACCATATATATTCTTATTCCCTATGATAAGACTCATTCAATCACACCATTCAGGGGATTCTCTTTATGCTGGGGCAATGTGCTCCGCCACTCCACTTCATAAAATGCAATACCGTATATTTCAGAAACCATTCAAATCCCCACCTAATAATCATATATGAATTTGTTCCTTAACAAAAGCACACCAACTTGTCCGCAGGGGCCATTCCTCTCCTCTCCACTTCATAGAAGGGCCTCATATATCAGAAACCATTCAGATTCCCACCAATTAACCATATATATTCATTGTCCATATGATAAGGCACATTTAGGGACAACACTATTGGGTTGGTTGGAACCTGATGCTCTGTCTCTGGCCGGGCCTATTGGAGTCCTACTGTTGGTTTTCTTTTGCTCCAGCATTTCTGCTGTTTCTTGCTTTTGAGTCCTCACCGTTGTTTCATCTATGTGGTTGTTTGATTTTTGTGTTCACGGAGATGTTGCACTGATGAATTAGGAGGCCTTCATGAGTACTGAACAAATTATTTGTCTTAATCGCGACGGAAGTTAGGGCGAGGATTGTGGCCACGTAAAATCGATTTAAGCCCCCCAGTGGAATTCGTTTTCGCTGACCGTTCCAAGCCGGTTCTTCGGTCGCGGTTTATTTTGGTTATGGTTTGTCTTTGGGTGTTTGTGTCGCTTATGTCATTTTATTTTGGATTGCCTTTTGGCCATTTTGTGGGAAATTAACTGTCCTTTTGGCTTTCCACTGTTAGTGTTTCCGTTGGGGTCTGTGGCTTCGTGTTTGTGTTTCTTTCCCTTTGATGTCTCTGATGGGAGCTGTGGGTTAATTGTATCGATTACTGATCATTGCCTCTACTTCTATTTCCTGAGATCAACAGGGCATGTCCCAACCCCTTCACCGCTTAAGAGGCCTTATATTTCCGGCATATAGATAGATCCCCACTGCTAAACCGTATATACCCGTGTTCTTTATGATAAGACACATTTAGTGATATCAACCAGGGCTCTATTGGGTCCATGTCCCACCCCCTCTATTTCATAAAAGGCCTATTGTTTCAGATACTGGGTCCACCTGGGTGCTCATTAGGATATTGGGGTTCATTTGGGAGACTTCTTAATTGGTAGATTAAAATGATCTCGTGTTAAAATACATTGCTGTCATTGGGCAGGGAAGCCTGAGCTCTGGTGAGCATTGTGGCCCATGGGCCTCTTGTTAATAGAAATACTTTGCCACCAGAATGAATGTAAGAATTATGGTCATACTTGGTACAATCTATCACTGCAATGTACCAAAGATTTGAATTTATCATATGACGTCGCGTCTGAGTGTGTAATAACGCCATGTAATATTTTCGATAATCCACTAGTGGATAAAATATGCAAATTAGCTAGATACGTCCTGTAACGTTACATGTACGACGTCCTTAACGACGTCGCGTTTACTAACGGCGGACTATTGACATTTTTTGCAAACAATCGTGAATATGAATAGAATCTTGCATTCGTGCTCATGTATCATTGAATTTATTAAACTCGTTAAGGAAAAGGGATAAAATGCTCGGCAAAGCCTCGCATTTTATCCTTTTTCCTCAACTCGTTTAATAAATTCAATGATACATGAGCACTCATGTAAGATCCTCTATATGTGTTTGCCTTGACCTACTGTTAGTACTTTCAAGGCCACAACAGTACTTAGATAGAGAATACCAGGTGAGTGTCTTTTGATATCAAGTTTATCAGGCAAGGCTTCGAGAACGCTTGTAGAATCGCGAGGCTTGCCGAAGCTGAGCCGGATAAACTTGATATCAAAAGACACGAATCTGGTATTCTATTTATCAGTTTATCACCTCGTACACTATTAAATTAGCAATTTACGGTCAGTTATTGATGGTCTTCAGTGCGTCCAAGCATTCTGGTGGTCGATATATTTAGTATCAGCTGACCATGTTTTTCCTATGGTATTTATTTTTCAAGGAATATTGTCATTTTTCCCAGTTACAATAACATTTTTCGTCATTTGCCAGTAGTCCGGTTCATTAAAAAAGTGCAATGTCACGTTGACGTGATAAAGCTCACTTGTCCTGAGATAGCATATCTTTATCAGGTCAATGCGTTACAATGCAATATATACAGGGGGTAACTGATAAACTCCAATATTGACCTGTATGCCCTAGTACATGTCTGCTGAACCAAATACATGTAATGAACCCCTGTCAAATTTGGTGGAAACACGATATAATTACATGTTATGTAAGTAATCTACCGATTGTAAAGTCTACCGAACAAACCCCCAATGCTCAAATGAGTTCCACTTTATGTGACCTCCGTTTTCAATGAAGGGACACCCTCCGTCAACAGGATGAATACATGCATTTTATCATACGAAAAAAATATAGATGTTTTAGGACTGGGGATCTGAACGGTTTCAAAGATTGTAAGCCTTGTTTGAACTGAAGAGGGCGATGCATGACCCTAAGTGATTCGTAGTTGTTGTCACCAAATGTGCCTTATCATAATGAGCAACAAAATGTATGGTTTAGGGGAGGGGATCTAAGCGGTTTCTGCAAGGAACTAGAGGGGGCAGCGCATACCCTGGTTAGTGTCAGTCAATGCATCTTTTCATTCATAGGAACACTATTATACATGTATACGATTCATGGGGTGGGGATTTGAACAATTGCTGAGCTATTAAGCCTTATTTGAATTGGAGTGGGTGGGGCATAGCCTCTATGGAGCCGGTCAATACCAGTAAAATGTGGCATGATGTTACCACAGAGAGCTAAACCGACCATACACGAGCACTGGTAAACCGCTTAGAGGATCTAAATGGAAGTGGAGGCAATGATCAGGAATCGATACAATCAACCCACAATTCCCATCAGAGACACCAAAGGGAAAGAAACACAAACATGAAACAACATACCTAATGGTAAGATCAATAGCGGAAAGCCAAAAGGACAGTTAAGCCTGTCCTGGCAAAGTGGTGCGAGTCGGACCGTCCATGCTAATAAACCCTATTGGTTTCATTGGGCAATAGGGCTTGAGATATCATTTTCATCTCAATGTTGGGGGAATAGTCCCACAAAATCGGGAGTAATGTCTCTAAAATGATATATTGTTTGTTTGTTTGAGGATTAACGTCCCCGCCAACACTATAAAGGTCATTTTGGAGACGTTGCTTCCAATTTTGTGGGACTTTTACCCGACATTGAGATGAAATGACATCTCAAGCCCTGTCGACAATGAAACCGATATGGTTAAGTAGCATGGACGGTCCGCCTCGCACCACGGTTCCTGGACAGGCTTAGATCCTCTAAGCGGTTAACCAGTACTAGTGTGCGGGCCAGATGCAGCTCTGCGTGGAAGCATCATGCAACCCATATATTTCTTCAAGCCCCTATAGGCGGGGGCCGATACCAAAATGATCTATATAGTGCTGATGGGAACATTAAACTTTAAATGAACCAAACGATTCAGGTATGGAGATCTGAACGCTTTCAAAACGTTTTTCAAGGTATTAAAAAATAGAAGTGGAGGCAATGATCAGGAATCGATACAATCAACCCACAGCTCCCATCAGAGACACCAATTGGAAAGAATCACAAACATGAAACAACAGACCTAATGGAAACATCAATAGCGGAAAGCCAAAAGGACAGTTACTTTCCCACAAAATGGCCAATAGGCTATCCAAAATAAAATAATTAAGCGACACAAACAGCCAAAGACAAACCATAACAAAAAATAAACCGCGACAGAAGCCTTATGTGAACTGGAGGGGTGAGGCATGCCCAAGGGGATTTCCTTGTCAGCACAACAGGATGCATCTTATAATAAGGAACAGCAAGGTACATGTAGTATATTGTGTAGCAGTGGGGATCTGAACAGTTTCCAAGTTATTTAGTCAGTAGTGAACTTGGATGAGGCATATCCCGAGGAGATACCAGGTTGATGTCATTGAATGTGTCTTATTATAAGGAAAAGCATCAATGGACATAAATGATTTAGCCCTTAAGATGCCACGATAACATGCATCCAAAGTCCGCTGTTCATTTTGTCTGCTGCATCTTCTTGCAAACATTTAAAAATATGTAAAGTGGCAAACAGTGTGTACTCTGATCGGACTGCACCTAGATCTGGGTCGACACTGTTGGCAAAAATGACTTTTAAAGCTTCCAGCATGTGTCAAAGTAGACAACAACAGTTACTGTTGTGATTGGTATTTTAAGGGTTAGGGGTGTGGATCTTAACAGTTTATGAGGTGTTAGCCCACACTCATCAGTTCAACATTTCTGAGAAAATAAAAATCAAACTAGTACAGAAATAATTCTGGCCCCCACCCACAGCCGATCGGGACTTGGAGAAATAGCCTTGGCTGCATAATAATTCCACGCCAAGATGAAACCAGCTGCACATGAGTACTGGTAAACCGCTTAAGTCTAAGCCTGACCAGGCAAAGTGGTGTGAGTCTGACTGTCCATGCATATAATATAAATCCTAGATATACCCAAATATCACAAATTTTCAACATAAAATTTTCATTTTTTCAGCGATAAAGGTGGCAATGTATTTGTATAGGCATGTTTTCGTAATGGCAGGACTGGAACCCTCACCATGATGAATACTATAAGAATTTTATATGGGTGTGAGGGGTGGATGGAAAATGTCCCGAGGGTCACTGTCCGGCATCACGAAGCTTGCCGAATGATGCCGGACAGTGATCCCTAAGGACGGATTTATCTATCCGCCCCTCACACCCATATATGATTCTTTTTCTTGCATACCTTCATTTCTTTGCGCGGATTTTTAATGCTGCAGTCACTTCGAGTACCGACGTCCGCCATATTGTGATGACACTACAGGAATGTTTAGTGACGTCACGTAAAGTGCATGACGTTAACCTTAACGACGGCACATACGAGGTCGTTTTCAACCAGTGCATTTATCAAACACGCGGGAATATTCGATTTTGGGTCGGAACACCAGGGACAGAACATAAATTTCTATCCCAGGATAAAATCACGGATTTCCTTGTCTGGTGTGCAAGAAAAAAGTTGGAGGACGATTGAGAATTTTGTCTAGTCCCTATGAAATTTACCCCAATCTTCATCATGGCCTTAGTGTTGCAGGATGAGCGAAATGTTAAGAATTTTCCAGCCCTGAAAAGTCCCACAAAATAGGCATGAACGTCCCCAAAATGACCTGAATAGCGTTGACAGGGATTTTAAACCACAGTTCAACAAACAAAACAAACAGATCAGGACTCACCGGCATGAAATAACTGAAATGCTGGAGCAAACGAAAATCTACAGTTTGGCCCTGGTGGCCTTTTTTGAACTGGAAATGTTGAGAATACCCCTGGGGAACCACAGTCAGTATTATTGAAGGTGTCTTATCTTAAGAATATGCCTGTTTTAGGGGTGGGGATCCAAACGGTTTCACAAAAATACATGTATTAAGTCTTTTATGAAGTGGATGTGGGGTGGGGCCTCAGTGGCTTTCTTAACTACCCCTCAGTGGCTTCCTTAAATACACCTCACTGGCTTCCTTCATACCCTCAGTGGCTCCCTTAACCATCCCCCAGTGGCTTCCTTTACTACCACTCAGTGGCTTCCTTAACTACCCTCAGTGCTTCCTCAACTACCCCTCAGTGGCTTCCTTAACTGCCACTCAGTGGCTTCCTTAACTACCCCTCAGTGGCTTCCTTAACTACCTCTCAGTAGCTTCCTAAACCATCCCTCAGTGTCTTCCTTTACTACCCCCCAGTGACTTCCTTAACTACCCCTCAGTGGCTGCTTAGCTTCCCCTCAGTTGTTTCCGTAACTTCCCCTTAGTGACTTCCTTAAAGTGCCCCTCAGTGTCTTCCTTAACTACCCCTCAGTGGCTTCCTAAACTACCCTCAGTGACGTCCTTAACTACCCCTCAGTGGCTTCCTTAACTACCCCTCAGTGGCTTCCTTTACTACCCTCATTGACTTTTTTTTAACTTCCCCTCAGTGACTTCCTTAACTGCTCCTAAGTGGATTCCTTAACTACCCCTCAGTGGCTTCCTTAACCATCCCTCAGTGGCTTCTTTAACCTTCCTCAGTGACTCCCTCAACTTCCCCTCAGTGACTTCCTTAACTGTCACTCATTGGCTTCCTTAACTATCCCTCAGTGGCTTTCTTAACTACCCCTCAGTTCCTTCCTTAAATACACCTCACTGGCTTCCTTCTTACCCTCAGTGGCTTCCTTAACCACCCGTCAGTGGAATCCTTAACTACCCTCAGTGGCTTCCTTAACCTCCCTCAGTGACTTCCTAAACTGCCCCTCAGTGGCTTCCTTAACTTCCCCTCAGTGGATTCCTTAACTATCCATCAGTGGCTTCCTTCATACCCTTCAGTGGCTTCCTTAACTACCCTCAGTGGCTTCCTTAACCTCCCTCAGTGACTTCCTCAACTTCCCCTCAGTGACTTCCTTAACTGCCACTCAGTGGCTTCCTTAACTACCCCTCAGTGGCTTCCTTAACTACCTCTCAGTAGCATCCTAAACCATCCCTCAGTGTCTTCCTTTACTACCCCCCAGTGACTTCCTTAACTACCCCTCAGTGGCTGCTTAGCTTCCCCTCAGTTGTTTCCGTAACTTCCCCTTAGTGACTTCCTTAAAGTGCCCCTCAGTGTCTTCCTTAACTACCCCTCAGTGGCTTCCTAAACTACCCTCAGTGACGTCCTTAACTACCCCTCAGTGGCTTCCTTAACTACCCCTCAGTGGCTTCCTTTACTACCCTCATTGACTTTTTTTAACTTCCCCTCAGTGACTTCCTTAACTGCTCCTAAGTGGCTTCCTTAACTACCACTCAGTGGCTCCCTTAACCATCCCCCAGTGGCTTCCTTTACTACCACTCAGTGGCTTCCTTAACTACCCTCAGTGCTTCCTCAACTACCCCTCAGTGGCTTCCTTAACTGCCCTCATTGGCTTCCTTAGCCATCCCTCAGTGGCTTCCTTAACTGCCACTCAGTGGCTCGAACTACCCCTGTCTCAAACAACTATTTATGCTACTTCAGTAATTTATCCGGTTTAATATAGAAAAAAGGTTAATCGCAGCTTTAAAGTTGTGTCTATATTTTAATGTTGAACTGAAGATGTTTCGGGTACCAACTCTTTCTCCTAATCAACCGTTTGAAAAACCTACACCTTCAACTGACCGAAAAAGGAACTTTGTTTCTTATGGTTCAAAGTACAGCCGCTGTCAGGAAACAATGTGTTAAGGTCAATTGACTGGTCAAATAATGATATGACCTTAATATTGTTAACTGTTCTGTTGAACTCCATAGGTCAACTGACTGGTCCAATAATGATATGACGTTAATACCGTTGACTGGGCTGCTGAACTCCGTTGTTCATCTGACTGGTCCAATAATGTTATGACCTTAATATTGTTGACTGGACTGTTAAACTCCATAGGTCGACTGACTGGTCCAATAATGATATGACCTTAATATTGTTGACTGTGCTGTTTAACTCCACTGGTCAAGTGACTGGTCCAATAATGAAACGACCTTAATATTGTTGACTGTACTGCTTAAATCCATTGGTCAACTGACTGGTCCAATAATCATATGACCTTAATATTGTTGACTGTGCTGTTAAACTCCATAGGTCGACTGACTGGTCACATAGTGATATGACCTTAATATTGTTTACTGTGCTATTTAACTCCATAGGTCGACTGACTGGTCCAATAATGATATGACCTTAATATTGTTGACTGTGCTATTTAACTCCATCGGTCGACTGACTGGTCACATAATGATATGACCTAAATATTGTTGATTGTTCTGTTTGAATCCACAGGTCGACTGACTAGTCAAATAATGATATGACCTGAATATTGTTGACTGTACTGTTTAACTCCATAGGTCGACTGACTGGTCCAAAAATGATATGACCTTAATATTGTTGAGTGTTCTGTTTAAATTCATAGATCGACTGATTGGTCAAATAATGAAATGACCTTAATACTGTTGACTGTGCTGCTTAACTCCATAGGTCGACTGACTGGGCCAATAATGATATTACCATCATACTGTTGACTGCTATTTCACTCCATAGGTCGACTGACTGGTCACATAATGATATGACCTATATATTGTTGACTGTGCTATTTAAATCCATAGGTCGACTGACTGGTCCAATAATGATTTGACCTTAATATTGTTGACTGTGCTATTTAACTCCATAGGTCGACTGACTGGTCCAATAATGATATGACCTTAATATTGTTGACTGTGCTGTTTAAATCCATAGGTCGACTGACTGGTTTAATAATGATATGACCTTAATATTATTGACCGTGCTGCTTAACTCCGTAGGTCGACTGACTGGTCCAATAATGATATGACCTCAATACTGTTGACTGTACCGTTTAAATGCATAGGTCAACTGATTGGTTCAATAATAATATGTCTTTTATATTGTTGACTATGCTGCTTAACTATGTTCCCTCTTCATACAGAAAAGTGTTACTTGGATAGTCGTTATCATCAGACACAAAGCTCAGTAGCTTAGGGAATAGGAGGTTGCGGTTTCCACTTCGACTGCGCCATACCAGAGGCGTGTAAACGCAACTAGGCGCTCCCCGCCTAGAAAGATAAATGAATGTAGGTAAGTATTTGTTACAGGATACTTTGTCACAATAAAAACTCCACAGAGCTTATGTTATTTGTTTCGGACATACGACGTTAAATAAAGCTTTATCTTAATCTCGAACCTTATGCAACATCGGCTGCCATTAAGGTGTACGATCCGCAAAAAGTGTCAGTTGAATCCATGATGAAGTTGTCCCTACCCACATATTTCTGCTCCTTTTATTGCATAGCCATAAAAATACAGAGGTGGCGGTTACAAACGAAATGTCTGTTATATATAGAAGCCTCCGTGGTGTGGTGGTTATGCTACTCGCCTTGTAAACCAGGGTTCGCAAGATCGATCGCGGGTTTCTCCAGACTTTCAGATAAGTCTTTAAACTGAGGTCCCGTCTACGTATGACCTTTGCTATTGGTGAGACGTAAAACTGAAACACTCACTCACAGCTTATGTATACATGTCAGCCTCCAAATAAAAATGCGATAAGATAAATTAACCACTGTGCCAGATGCAGTTACAGCTGTCGAAAATTTGTATATTGAAAACGATTGGTAAACTTTATTAGATGAATTCTACTGATACTGCAATCGGTCATATTTTACCATTACTCGCAGGTGCACACTGCATACACTCCAGGTTTTGCAGGATGAAAACCTACATAGTAATTATGTAATAAAGGTAGGTAGGGTTCTTTAACCTGCACAGGGGATGGTTCTTCCTGCACAGAGGGGCTTCCAGTCAACGTCCCGATCGGAAGGACGGTGCACTTTATGACATTCATCCCTACAAATGATGCCAATGGAGCATGTCGGACACCGACATTTTATCGCCGTTGCTGGGGTCGAACCTGGGACCTCTAGCATCAGAGGCAAGCAAGCACTGGACGGTATCAGTGCTGGACTGTGCATCGCTACACATTCTAGGTTTGTGGCACGCTGTAACATAAAAAAATGCAGGATATCACCATTAAAATGGAATTGTTACTAGTCTCCAGGAATGAAACGCATCTAGTATAGTTGCATTTATTGTATTTGGACAAAAAAATACACCTCAACTTTGAACAGCCTGATTATCAGGGGCGCGTTTGATTCGTTGATTATCATTTATGTTCCTTGACAACAGGGACCCTTTATAACCCTTACATGCAGTTGCGGCTGTAATATATCACATAATAAGCTCTTTTTTACGGCGTAGCCGTTATATTTTTGCTTTTGTGCTACATTTTTCGTGATTCCATTGGTCAATAAAACCACATGTCCAAGGAGATGACCATTTCATTGGTCAATGATTTGCATAAATAAATCTACTAAAAAAACACGACAGTTTACCGAAGTTTTAAACTAGGAAATGTTTCATTTTTTATGTGAGACATGAATGAAAAATATATACAGTTTCGGCTTGCTCACCGTCTTGTCCTTTGATGACCATACGTCATATGTAAAATTGTGTTTCTAGTGAATTCTGAAACTGCTGCGGTGAATAGCTATTTTGACTTAATTTCACGTGGTTGGTCTATATAGCGAAAGGAACCATTTCGCGAAAGGAAGGTTCCTTTCGCGAAAGGAAGAATTTTCTGCGAAAGGAATTGTTTGTTTGATTTGAGGTTTAACGTTCCCATCAACACTGTAGGTAATTTTGGAGACGTTGCTTCCAAGTTTGTGGAACTTTTACCCGACATTGAGATAAAATGACACCTCAAGCCCTGTTGCCCAATGAAACCAATAAAGAGATATAGCATTACAAAAAATGTAATAATCGCATTACAAATTGACAGATGTTTAATTTACAATATATGCCCAATAAAAGTTGCAGTGTATCATTTGTCTTCAGCATACTTTATGTCCTCCATTTTAACACAAAATGGACATTTTCGAATATCATTAATGTTATATCAATTCTGAAAATGAATAAGTGTAATTTGAGTTTTAGTTAAGTGCACATAAGATCAAGTTTCCGTCCGTTTGTCTGCTCGTCCGTTTGTCTGCTCGTCCGTTTGTTCGTCCGTCTATGCGTTTACGTTCACCATGGCGACAACCCTAAATGTTAACCCTAGAATTTGTGTTCAAAAACAGTAAATGATAATTTTTTCTTATTTGTTGTGCATATACTTGAGATCATAAATGAAATGAGGTCATGTTTTTAACCTTGACCTTTTACATTGACCTTAGCTCAAACAGGCGGGACACCGCCCTCTGCAAAGCTATTTTACCTCGCGTGACATCTGAATTGTTTGAATACAGTAAACCAGTTCATAGCTAGATAACTGTTGCTGTCACTATTGTAGCTCATATTTCTAAACAACCTTCCAATTAAATCTACGCCGCATATCTTTTTTAAAGATATTTCTTGTTATTTTTGGTTTGGGTTTTCCGACCATTTCAAGATTTTTAGCTCAGCAGAGCCGAAGGCTCCGGGGGAGCTTATAGGAAAGGCAGTTGTCCGTCGTTTGCGTCTGCGTCGTCTTATGACGTCAATACTTTCAAACGACATCTCCTCTGAAACCACTGGGCCGATTGGGCCCAAATTTCATCTACAGTATCCTTGGGCAGGGGTATTGAAAGTTTGTGTCTTTTATGAAAATCGACTCTTTAGTTTGGTTGCTATGGCAACTTAGACTTTTCATAGACTTATAATGGGGAAAATTGAAAAATGGTATTTTCTGCCAAGTCATTGCAGATGTTTTGACAAAACTTTCATAGAAATGTTTCTTAGGCAATCTACTATCCGCCATATGATTTTAGGTCTACTGCTCATTTCTATAGGTTGCCATGGAAACCAAAATAAAAGAATAGAAAAACATTCTTCAAAAATCATCTCCTCAGAAACCGAATGCTCTATTAGGCTGAGAGTGTTTGGAAATATTCACCATATTTGCCTTTACAGGTTTGGTGTTTTTTTATATAAAATTTGGCTCTTTAGTTTTGTTGCTATGGCAACTTAGATTTTCCATAGACTTATAATGGGGACAATTGAAAAATGGCATGTACTGCCAAGTTATTGCAGATATTTTGACAAAACTTTTATAGAAATGTTCCTTGAGTAAATGTCTCTTAGACATATGCTTAAATGCCAACATAGGGGTCCCCCAGGTTAAGCCGGGACCATGCCCCACCCCCTCCACTTCATAAAAGGCCATATAACTCGGAAACCATCCAGATCCCCACCCCGAAACCAAATATATTCTTGTTCCTTATGATAAGATGCATTCAGTAACACCTACCTGTGGGTCCCCCGGTACATGCCGGGGTCATGCCCCACCCCCTCCATTCCATAAAAGGCTCAATATCTTGGAAACCTTACAGATCCCCACCCCTAAACCATATATATGTTTGTTCCTTTTGAAAATATACATTCACTGACACCAACTTGGGGGTCTCCCGGGGTGCAACTGTGCCTTGCCCCACCCCTTCTTCTTCACAAAAGGCCATATATCTCAGAAACCATTTAGATCCCAACCCCAAAACCATATATATTCTTGTTCCTTATGATAAGACGCATTCAGTGACACCAACCTGGGGGTCTGCCGGGGTCATGCCCCACCCCCTCAATTTCATAAAAGGCCCAATATCTTGGAAACCTTATAGATCCCCACCCCTAAACCTTATATACTCCTGTTCCTTATGAAGAGACTCATTCATAGACACCAATTCGGGGGTCTTCCTGGGTGCGTCCGGACCTTGCCCCCCACCCCCACTTCACAAAAAGCCATCTGTCTCAGAAACCATCCCCGCCCCAAAACCTTATATTTTCTTGTTTCTTATGATAAGACACATTCATTGACACTAACCTGGGGGTCCCCAAGGATGTGCCGGAGTCGTGCCCCACCCCTTCATTTCATTAAAGATCCAATATCTTGGAAACCTTACAGATCCCCACCTCTAAACATATATATTGTTGTTCCTTATGATAAGACACTTTCATTGACGTCAACCTGGAGGTCTCCCGGGTCAAGCCAGGGCCTTGCCCCACCCAAACACTTCACAAAAGGCTATATATCTCAGAAACTGTCCAGAGCCCCACCCCTAAACCATATATAATTATCTTCTTTGTGATAAGACACATTCAAATAACACTAACTTGGGAGTCATCCGGACTGCCTGGGTCATGCCCCACAGCTTTACTTCATTGAAAGCCATATATCTCAGAAGTCATTCAGATCCCCACCCATAAACTATGATATTCTTGTTCCTTATGATAAGACTCATTCAGTCACACCAACCTCGGGGTCACTTTGTGCTAGGGCAATGCGCCCCGCGCCACCACTTTAAAAGGCCATATATTTCAGAAACCATTCAAATCCCCACCCCATAATCATATATGTTCTTGTTGCTTATCAATAGCACATCCACTTGGGAGTCCGCAGGGGCCATTCCTCTCCTCTCTACGTCATAGAAGGGCCTCATATATCAGAAACCATTCAGATTCCCACCCATTAACCATATATATATATACATTCCTGGTCCTTATATGGACAACAATCTTGGGCTTTCCTGGGATCAACAGGACATGCCCCACCCCTCCTGCGCTTAAGAGGCCTTATAACTCCGGTATTCAGATCCCCACTGCTACACCATTTAAATTCTTATTCCTTATGATAAGATGCATTTAGTGATACCAACCAGGGCTCCATTGGGTCCATGCCGTACACCCTTTACTTAATAAAAGGCCTAATGCTTTAGATACTGAGTCCAGATGGATGCTCATTTGGATACAGGGGTTTATTTTGGAGACTTTATAATTGGTGTTTAAATTGATATCATGTTAAAATACATGGCTGTCATTGGGCAGTGCCCAGCTGAGCTCTGGTGAGCATAGTGGCCCATGGCCCTCTTTTTTCTCTTAATTCGGTAATCATTGTGTCTGGAGAATAACCACTGAACTTCCGTTGCAAAGCTTGGCTTCTTACATGTTGCCTGAGCGAGGCGCGAAACACAGTAGTGAGAGCTCTACGAAGCTATGTCGCCGTTTTTTTTGGGAGCAAAACATGACGTCGGAAAGTCAACAACAATCTGATACGTTGGAGAATAACGGTGATTAATTAACTCTTTAATATTGATATGCCCCAGGTCTCAGACTGTTGATCTCTGAACGTGAATGACCCAAATGTACCTGCTGTGTACTCAGCTGCTTTGTTTTGCAGAATTTTCTAAAGTTCGTGTTTTTTGTTTTACTTTTCTGGCCTTTGACAGTTCTTATCTGTTATCTGTCATGGAAGTTTATGCATTACCTTACATGTTGACACTGATGTTGTCGGCCAGTTAACCATAATTTTGAAGTATTTCCTAAAAAATGTATCTTTTACACTGCTTTTCCGTTTTCATGTTTACCTCCATCAGATTTGTGTATTGATTACGACCTTGAGGGTGTAGAGTGGTATTATGGGACGTTGTTTATCGTCTGTCACGCTCCAGATCAGAGATAATTTTAGCTGTCAAACCGAAGGCTTTATCTATCTATCTTCTCATACCGTGTCGGTCATATTTGGCCATTACCTCAGTTGGGTGGGTGGCTAAATTTAGAATTTAGCACAAAAAAATCATCTCTGGATGAGTCCTTAAAACTACTTACAATCCAAACACAGAGGTATCCTAAAACGCATACCTCTGAGTCTCAATCTTATACTGTGCGGGCTTTGAACTCCTCTGCAGTCTTGGCACACACCGCAGAAGATGGAAGACCACTCCACCGAGGAACAGCTCCAGGGAAGAAAGAGTCCCCCAGGGCACCACCACAGGACCGGCACCCACGACACTGTGAGTTATTTGCTCTTGATGCCCTTGTCCGGGTTGACACTGTTGCAGGGGTCAAATACCTATCCTTGTCAATTGATACTGTACCAGAATGCATCCCGCAGAAGAAGGCCAAGGAGGACCGCCCACGACGGGTCCCTAGGGACGGCCACTTCAGCCCACCAAACATGCCACCGACGCTACCTCCATCCCGCCATCGCCCGCAGGCCCATCGAGCAGCCGCCCCGCACCATCCCCACCTGCTGAATCCGAGTTTTAACATATGGACGCCAAATGGGTGATGCATATTCAAGCTGAGGGCGAACCAATGCTCCACACGCAACATCCTTTGTCTGCCGAGGCGCAAAAGCCAAATTACGTCCAAGGAATCCTAGGGTCCCAGTTGCTTTAGATGTTATTTCAGAGATATGTTGACCCCAACCAAGATCGTCAGTGATGGTGATACCAAGACACTAAGGCCAGTCATTTTAGCCCAAAAAGGCCCTCAACCTCAAACAAATTCCTTCAGAAGGGTTTTCACTATTTTCAGAATCAGTGAGGTGTCCTGACTTACAGGAAAAAAAATCCCCAAAAATATTCCCTCGCGAAATTGACTTTTTGGGGGAAAATGTTCGAAATTTGAATAAAAATCGCAAAAAAAACAGGAATTAAATTATAAAAATTTCATTAAATTATATCAAATTTATTTAAATAGCCAAAAATAAGATAACTGTTGTCAAGTGGCGATAAAAGAAGTTTCAGCTTGATATGTGAACAGAAAGCTGTCTTTTTGGGGGGTAAAAACTTGAAAATATTGACAAAAACGCAGAAAATGGGAATAAATTTTTAAAGTGACTGGTTTGGATTCTTGAAAATGTTTTGGTGTAAAAAGTTATATATGTGTATGAGTTAACTACAGGAAAAAAAAAATTTATACGTCAAAAAAATCATTTTTGCGGGGTAGGAAAATGCCCATTTTTATATAAAACACTCATAATCCATTACCGAAAAATACCATATTTTTTCACATGTAGGAAGTACTTAACAAAATTTCATAGTACATACATGTCTGACGTTGAGCTTGTTTGTATTACCAGATATGCACAAACTACTTTGAAGCAGCTATTAAATGCTTCAACTTCATACCTTCACAGAAATGTTCCTTTCTAAGGTTGTTGGACATTTTGCCAAAGAAAAAAAAACAACATGGAAAACGTACATTTTAATACATGTATCTGGTAAAGGCTTTTGAAAACACTTTGATGTAGCGTTACATCAGATTACTGCACGAAGAAACATTTTTAGCTTTTGAAAAACAAATCCTTATTTCAGGGTAAAAAGATAATACTTTTACAGAAAAAAAACAACAGCATGAAAAATGAACATGTATTTCATAAGCTTAAGGCTTCTGGGAATCTATTGTAACTGGTCACTGTCCAATGTCGTCACTGTTATCCGTCTGCCCTTCTGTTCTCAATTTTCGTAAATGACATTTCTTAAGCCCCTAAATCTTGTTCAGAGTTATTCAAAAATCCATTCCAAGCAAATCTGATTGGCATGGCAACAAAAACGGGGGGATTAGCAAGATTACTTGTCAAAAACCAGAACAAGAAGTTCTTTTATTAGGTTTTGCAAGCAGCTTTTGTCAACATTGTTTAAATCATAGACTTGGGGTCAAAAGTGTACCCATCCCTGGTGTTACAAATGTTTTGCATGAACTCACATCCTGAAACTGGACGATCTTGGCCTTTGATATTTAATAGGTATCCTCATCTAGTGAATCTCTGTCAATTAAGATTGCCCAGAGTATAGCCCTGAGGTACCAATCGGCCCACACTGGGGTCTGCTGTTCGAATAATTCCATCCCATGCAGCTTTTATTGCCATGGCAGAAAAAAAAAGAATAAGTAAAATCTTTAAAATCATCTTGTATAAAGCTGTAGGGTTTTAGAGATTTGGTATGTAGCTTTTTCCAAGGTTGTTGAAATTATAGCCCTGGGGTCAAAAATGGACCCTCTGATGGTCACTTGTTTTACATTGACCCATATTGGAAAACTTTAAAAATCTTCTTGCCTGAAAATGGAAGGGTCGGGTCTTTGATGTTTGGTAAAATTTATATAGCTTCAGATAGTGAATTTTTGTCAAGATTGTTCAAAAATTGATTCATATAGGGAAAACTATAAAAAAAATCTATGTTCTTTATATTTGTATGTATATTTATCTAGTTTACTTTTACCAAGATTGTTCAAATCATAGCACTGTTATCAACAAGGGTCCCACCTTCAGAATCACTTGTATTGCACAGACATTTTAAACTGGAAGGCCCAGATGAAACAGAGGGCCAAGGCCTTTGATATTTGGTATACCTTTATATAGTATTGCTCAACCAACATTGTTTATATTATAGCCCAGGAATAAAAATGGTCCAACCCCAGGGGGTCACTTATTCTGCATATACTCATATAGGGAAAAGCTTTAAAAACAATGTTGAAAATAGGAGGCCCAGGACCTTTGATGTTAGGTAAGTATGTGTAGCTACATCAAGTAAACCTTTATCAAGGTGTTCAAATTACAGCTCTAGGATCAAATATGGCCCCATTATTTGGGTAATTTGTGAACTCACATGAACACAGTGTGCTCATGCCATGTAATTGGGACCATTTCCATCATCCGTCCATTCACAATTTCTTTACTGCAAGGGTTTCAACTAAACTGCAGGAATAATCCTGGGGTGATCTTTAAAAGTTTTCATATAATTGTATCACCTGGAGAAGAGTAACGGGCTGATTACACAAATTTTCCTTGGGTGGCCCTCCACCAACGTTGTTCAAATTAATCAGTGGTACAGAGATTAATTGGTGTGCCTTTTTGTCCTTTAATGGTCTAAATTTAAGCACTGCTTGTCAAATACGGTATTGGTACTCAATACAGGACACATATTGTCACTCTTGGAGATTAAATTTAAACAAAAACTGTATGAGTTCATGTGAAATTTCAATATTCAGTATGCAAATATGTTAGCTTTGATGAGGGATATACATGCAGGACCATCATGGTTCTCTTGTTTAAAACTGTTTGACTGTTCCTTCCTCCAGTATTAAGTTAAAGGATGTTAATTGAGTAACTTTGTTGCATATTTATAGAAATAAGCAGAAAATGCTTAATGCTATTTGTTGCTGCCGTTGTCCTTATTCGCGTTAGATTATGGCGAGATACACAGTGATATTGTTAAATCAAGCTTTCAGTTTTGTAGAGTCCGAGGTTTGATTTTGAATGAAAAAATATATCTAAAAACATTATTAATAAAATGTTACTGGATAAGAAGGAAAGGAAGCATATTTCCAGTTGCTGGATGGTTGCCACGTCCCACGTACTATGTTTTTTTAAATTTCCTTATTGTTTTGCCCAGAATTCACACTACAAGAACAATTAATCAAGGGAGAAACACAGTTCTACTATAGTTTGGATATGGATTTAGTTAACATTTGCTTCTGATATATTGACATTTTGCATGTTTTTCAATAATTCCCGTTCTTTTCTCTTATTCCTCTATGTGATTGTCAAAAAATGATGGCTTCTGTCATGGAAAAGTGAACATATTTTTCTGATTCTTGGTGCATAGTTTTATGCATTTCTTCTTTGTCACCAAATGGGCCTATGGGCTTGAAGCATAACTGCTATATAGCTAAGAAATTACACATATTAGACAAGAATGAATCTGTCAAATAAATCTTCCCAACAAATAATGTATCTGGGTCTTTGTTTGTTTGATTTGAAGCTTAACGTCCCCGTCAACACGGTATAGGTCATTTTGGAGACATTGCTTCCAATTTTGTGGGAATTTTACCTGGCATTGAGATGAAATGACATCTCATTCCCTGTCGCCCAATGTAACCAATAGGGTTTATAAGCACCGCTTTGCCTGATCTTTGTTTTACTTCTACTTTAGATCTTCTAAGTGCTTTACCTGTGCTCGTGTGCAGTCGGTTTCAACTCTGCGTGGAAGCATCATGCAGCCCATCTATTTGTTCAAGCCCCAATGGGCGGGGGTGGCGGTATCTTGGTTTAAAACAGTATTTTGTTGGATATAAACAACATTTTTGCACAATATAAGATGGTCCATGATCTGACAGTATGTGTATGTATATTTTTGACATATATATATGAACGCCTTCCTGCAGGACACATAATAATCAGTGACAGACAAGTTATTGTGCACAAGACTGTACTATTTTGTATATTGTTAGAGCCCTGTATTAAGAAGTATAGTGTTACTGGTGGCATATAGTGAATTTTGAGGGTTTTGTGTAAAATTGTGTATTTTCCTACCCTGAAAATTGACTTTTCAAATATCTAAGAATTCATTTTATTTCTGTAGATAACTGATATCTTACTTTTTACATCCAAAAATATTCATGAATCCTCACCACTAACTTTAAAAACAAAACATATTCCTATTTTCCATGTTTTTTTATCAAAATTTTACATTTTCTGCCTATCTTTTATCACTACTTGACAACAGTTAGCTTATTTTTGGCTATTTAAATAAATATGATATAATTTAATGAAATTTTTATAATTCAATTCCTGTTTTTGGCGATTTTTATTTAAATTTCGAACATTTTTCCCAAAAAAAATCAATTTCGCCAGGGAATATTTTTGGGATTTTTTTCCTGTAAGTCAGGATACCTCACTGATTCTGAAAATAGTGAAAACCCTTCTGAAGGAATTTGTTTGAGGTTCAATGCTGTTTTGACTGGCCAAACTTGGCGGGATGAACTTGCTCCAAAGTTTGCTGGTGTAGTGTGTAATCATACTTCAGCAAACTTTGGAGCAAGTTCATTCCGCCAAGTGTCATTTAACTCAAGGTTTTACAAATTTGCCCGCTTAGAAAAGTAAGGACACTATGACAGTTAGATAGCTTATTCATTCGCGTGAATTCTGATATGTGTTTTATTGTCGGTTTCATTCATAATAGTCGAGTTTTCGCTGTATTTACTAGTCGACCCTCCGGTTCTTACGGAATGTTTTAATGGCGAATCTGCAGATCGCTGTACTTTTGACGTTCTTCGTCCTGTTACGGCGTGATCCCGCACCCGTGGCGTTGCGGGATTTTTCCCACTTCTAACCTCTCGGCGGGTTTGCGGGGTGGCGGGTAGCTGGGAAGTATATAAGAAAGGCCGCAAAGCCGTTCGGGGACTTCCATTTTGAACTTTGAAGCGACATCCTTACGTTGTGTTGCGTAGGTGTTTTCGCCTTTTTAGGCTTATTTTCTGTTTTAAACTTATTCTTTTGTAAAGATTCGGTTTCAAAAAGCATTTGCTCTCTATATGACTGACATGGAATCCTAATTTTATCTCATTTTATATAAAAGGAGTTTTGAGTTAAATAAAACAATTCCATTATAATCCGGAGATTGCACCGGACCGCATTTTTCTATTTTAAGATATCGATTGATTGCTGAATAAAAAGTAGAAGTAAAACAAAGATCAGGAATTGATACAATTAACTAACTCCACCCATAAAAGACACCAAAGGGAAAGAAATACAAACATTAAGCGACCAGACCATAATGGAAACCTAAACAAAGGAAGGCCATAAGGACAGTTACTTTCCCACAAAATGGCCATATGGCCATCCAAAATTAAAAGACACAAGTGATACACACAGTAAGCAACAAACAACAACATAAATAAATCGCCACAGAAGAGCCGCCTTGGAACGGTCAGTGGAAGATTTCCACTGGGGGGCTTAAATCGATTTTACGTGGCCACAATCCTCGCCCTTACTTCTCTCGCGATTTAGACAAACTAATTTAAAGGTAATTTTTTTATTATTATTATTATTATTAGGTGAGGTTTACGTCCCCATCATCTCTGATGCATTTGGTAAAGTTGGATCATTTAAACTCAGAAATATATAAACATTCATACTGGAGTAAAATCACTCATTTAGAACTTTTTGTGTATCATTTACATGCATATTGTCAGATATTTAAGCAGACACAGGACGATACGAACTACTTCAGTCACCAAATTTCGTGACGTCTTCTGTCAATGTAAAAATATTTGTTTTTAAAGATAAATCTGATCCATAATCCACTTTACCTAGTCAATGATCACTTGTTGTTTAACACGTTTTGCTAAGGGAGCTCTCATTTGATTATCCATAGTTCTGGTCATCTACCCAGGGCATAATATAAAACAACGCTCATACATTTTATTTAGTTTATTTAAAAAAAAAATAGATTAAGTTTGGCATCACATTGTCTTCGTTTGTCCTTTCCATCCTGAAAATAGATAAGACAATTAACCTTATTCCCACAAGCCCGTTTTAATTGGAAGTCCAACCCTTTCATGAAGCCTCTAACACTAGGCTAGAGTCTTACAATCTACTAGGCCCAAGTGGTCAGTTAGCTCGGTGCACTGTCAGTGACTGCCTGGGCATAGCAGACGGTTATATAAGACGTCGGCCGATACAGAGGTGACTGCTGAAGCAGCGAAGCTACATCACCCCGCATAACCCCCTTTCTACCCTGACCCGTAACAATATACTTGTTTTCATTTATCCAAATACTGCCTGTTACTTAAGAATGTATCTGTTTGTTCTCTCATGCGGTATTAATTTGTAGTATGTCCCAAAAGTAAAAATATGTCACGAAAACGAGTGCATGTTCCCCTAGCTGAGTGAAATACCTTGTAGCCTTCATCGGTTTGAAAGTTTGTTCGAAACATTTGCATTTGGCATGATATAGTTGTGACTAGGGCTGGCTAATTGGAACTGAAAAGCTAATCGATTATCCGTCCTGTCATTACGATCGATATTCGATTAGTAGTCGCTGTGGTTTTTGTCATTATTTTACCTGTCTGACTTTCTGTCTGAGCATGACTCTTACTATATGTTGTACTTTACCATATGTATATTTGAACAGACAGACATGAGCATACAGTGTAGACCGAGATGAGACACCGCATCATGCGGCGTCTCATCATGGTCTGCACTGTTTGCCACTCATCCAGCTATTTTATGCATAACTTTGGGTAGTAAATTGTACCTATCAAGTAATCGATTAAAAGTAAATCAGAAATGATATTCTTTTTTGTGGAGTTTATCGATTGATTAATCGATTATACGATTAATCGTGTCAGCCTTAGTTGTGACTTGATTTATCCATTCTAAATCACTTATATGTTTTCTTTAATTGCTTTTCCAGTTATTTTATTTTTGGTTGACATTTTACTAACTGTACGTCACACCATTTGTTCCATTTGTATTGTAGCGTTTTTCGAGCACGGTCATTTTTTGTTGTACGAGCGTTTTGAGCAAAATATAGCTACTGTACGGGTAGTTTGAGACCAAAATTATTGAACGCGTAGTATGAGCAGAGGCTTTTCAGCCCCCATCGGGAGCTAGTTATTATTATTAATATTATTATTATTAGTAATAATAATAATAATAATAATAATATTATTATTATTATTATTATTATTATTATTATTAGTTGAGGTTTACGTCCCCATCATCTCTGATGCATTTGGTAAAGTTGGATCATTTAAACTCAGAAATATATAAACATTCATACTGGAGTAAAATCACTCATTTAGAACTTTTTGTGTATCATTTACATGCATATTGTCAGATATTTAAGCAGACACAGGACGATAAGAACTACTGAACTAAGCAGACATATTAGTAAGTGTTTACTATTGAACTAAGCAGACACATGATTGTGTTCTACTGAACTAAGCAGACACATGAGTGTGTTCTACTGAACTAAGTAGACATATAAGTGAGTGTGTTCGACTGAACTAAGCAGACACATGAGTGTGTTCCACTGAACTAAGTAGACATATACGTGAGTGTGTTCTACTGAACTAAGCGGAAACATGAGTGTGTTCCACTGAACTAAGTAGACATATAAGTGAGTGTGTTCTACTGAACTAAGCAGTCACATACGTGTGTTCTACTGAACTAAGCAGTCACATACGTGTGTTCTACTGAAGTAAGTAGACATATAAGTGAGTGTGTTCTACTGAACTAAGCAGTTACATACATGTGTTCTACTGAACTAAGTATACATATAAGTGAGTGTGTTCTACTGAACTAAGCAGTCACATACGTGTGTTCTACTGAACTAAGAAGACATATAAGTGAGTGTGTTCTACTGAACTAAGCAGTCACATACGTGTGTTCTACTGAACTAAGCAGTCACTTACGTGTGTTCTACTGAACTAAGCAGACATATGACTTCAGTTGCACCATTTCAAGCACCATATACAGATCCCCAGCGGAGAGACACCTAGCAAAAGTGCAATATTTGGAAAACCTTTTCGACATTCAGAGGGTTTTTATATATGAATGTTTATTCTGGTGAGAATTAGTTCATATGCAAAATGTGTGGTAAGTCGTTTGCGCTGCCATCTATCCTCAGAAAACACAGACCAATACTGCAGGAAACTGTGCGTTTGCGGGGCGTGTGGTAAATTATTTAATTTTCAGTGTGACCTGCAGAAACACTTGAAAGTTCATTCCAGTGTGAACCACATATTTCTGGAACGTTTAGTGAAACATTCGCTACGTCCAGTAATCTAAGGTCACATATAAAACTTCATACTGGTGAGAAACCATACATTTGTGGAACATGCGATCAGTCATTTGCACAGTCCAGTAACCACAGAGGGCGTATGGAAGTTCATACTGGTGAGAAAATCCACGTTAGTAGAATTTATGGTAGATCATTTATTTTTTCTTCTAACCTAATTGCTCACATGGAAGGCGATACTGGTAAGAAACCTCACGTTTGCAGAACGTGCGGTAAATTATTTATACACTCCGGCCAACTGAGAAGCCATATGAAAGTTCATACTGATGAGAAAACACACGTTTGCGGAGTGTATGGTAAAGCCTTTACCCGCTCAAGTAACCTTAGCGCGCATATTAATATTCATACTGGCGAGAAACTTTATATTTGTAGCACGTGTAGTAAATAATTTGCTCAGTCAGGTAATCTGAATAGCAACATGAAAGTTCATAATGGTGAGAAACCATACGTTTGTGGAACGTGTGGTAAATCATATGCTTGGTCAAATGGCCTGAGCGCGCATATAACTGTTCATACTGGTGAGAAACCTTATACATTTGTAGGATGTGTGGTAAAGCATTTACTCTGTCAAGTAGCCTGAGTACCCATATAAAAGTTCATACTTGCCAGAAACCACATGTCTGCAGAACATATGGTAAATCATTTGCTTGTTCATGAGGGCTATGCCAGCATTTGAAAGTTCACACTGGTGAGAAACTACACGTTTGCAAAACTTATGGTAAATCGTTTACTCGGTCAAGTGGACTGAAAACGCATAAGGATGTTCATACTGAGAGAAACCTTACATTTGTAGGACGTGTGGTAAATCGTTTACTCGGCCAAGTAACCTGACTTCTCATATGAAAGTTCATACTGGTGAGAGACCATATCGTTGTAGCACATGTGGTAATATAAGAATCTTATATGGGTGTGAGGGGTGGATGGAAAAATCCGTCCCGAGGGACACTGTCCGGCATCACGAGGCTTGCCGAGTGATGCCGGACAGTGATCCCGAGGGACGGATTTTTCCATCCACCCCTCACACCCATATTGGATTCTTTTTCTTGCATACCTTCCATTTCTTAAAGAGGAATTTTAATTCTGCAGTCACTTCGGTAACCATCGTCCGCCATATTGTGTTGACACTGCAGGAAAGTTTAGTGACGTTGCTGTGACGTCAACCTTAACGACGGCGCATACGAGGTCGTAATCAACCAGTGCATTTATCAAACACGCGATTATGTTCGATTTTGGGTCGGAACACCAGGGCCAGAACATAATTTTCTATCCCAGGGTAAAATCACGGATTTCCTTGTCTGGTGTGCAAGAAATCATTTTCACACTCAAGTCATCTGAAAAGGTATATGAAATTGCATATGAAATTGTCATGACGTTGCACCGACGTTGATTTGACGTTGCCATAGCGACGTGTGCCTGCTGGGCATACTAGTGATAAAAGCCACGTTTGTAGGACATGTGGTAAATCATTTTATTTATCATGTAGGCTGACTAAGCATATGCATGTACATAGAGGATCTTACATGAGTGCTCATGTATTATTGAATTTATTAAACGAGTTGAGGAAAAGGGATAAAATGCGAGGCTTTGCCGAGCATTTTATCCCTTTTACTCAACGAGTTTAATAAATTCAATAATACATGAGCAAAAGCCGAGCATTTTATCCCTTTTCCTCAACGAGTTTAATAAATTCAATAATACATGAGCACGAATGCAAGATTCTATTTATCATATGACGTTTAAAACGCATTTTATTCACGATTGTTTTTACAAAAATATCAATATTCCGCCGTTAATAAACGCGACGTCGTTAAGGACGTCGTACATGTAACGTTACGGGACGTATCTTGCTAATTTGCATATTTAATCCACTAGTGGATTATCGAAAATAATACATGGCTTTATTACACTCTCAGACGCGCCGTCATATGATAAATACCGATAACGGCCCCCGCCCATCGGGACTTGAAGAAATATCTGGGTTGCATGATGCTTCCACACAGACCTGAAATCCGACCGCACACGAGTACTGGTGAACCTCTTAGAGGATCTAAGCTTGCCCACGTAAAGCAGTGCGAGTTGGACCTTCCATGCTTATAAATCTTATTGGTTTGATTGGCGACAGTACTTGAGATGTCATTTCATCTCAATGTCGGGTAAAAGTCCCGCAAAATGGGAAGCAACATCTCCAAAATGGCCTATACAGTGTTGACGGGGACGTTAAACCTCGAATCAAACAAACAAATCTCTGATAAACTTCACACACACACAATCGGATCAACTGAGAAGTCACTATTGAGCTAGAAAAACACGTCTGTGGAACGTGTGGTAGATCATTTGCTTGGTCAGTGGACTAAACAGGCATTTGATGTTTCAACTGGTGAGAAACCACACGTCTGCGAAATCTGTGGCAAAGCATTTGCTTGGTCAAGTGTCCTGAGTACGCAAAGAACTTTCCATACTGATTAGAAACCTTAGATCTTAGGACGTGTGGTAAACCATTTTCCCAGTCAAGTAACCTCAATACCCATATGAAAATCCATACCCAGTCTGGTGAGAAACCACACGCTTTTGGAACGTGTGGCAAAACATTTTCACTGTCAAAAAAAAAAAAAAACTGAAATGTAGGACCGGAAATGTACGAGGACTGTTCAAATATGAATGCAACCAAGCACATACAAATGATTCCGTGATAGATTTCGATGAAAAATTTATTTTGTCCCCTCAAAGTATTCCCCTTTAATAGATATACAAACTTTCAGTCTTCTGATCCAATCAGTGAATGCATTTTGGTAGTCTTTTCGAGGTATACTATGAATGCACTGGAATATTGCAGAACCGAGGTGTTTGCGCTGTACAAATTTTAGACCAGAAAGGTATTTTTTTCAGCCGCGGGAACAAAAAAAAGTCAAACGGGGCAAGGTCAGGGGAACACGGGGGAGGGGGGGGGGATGAGGGAGTTCAACAACCTTTTCCTGCTTCAGATAGTCTTGCACAATGAACGCCTTGTGCGATGACGCATTGTCATGTAGCAATCTGACATTGGCCAAACCAGTGTCGGGTCTTCGTTCTTTGAAATATTTCTTTACCTTTCGAAGAACTTTATTCTTGTAAAACTTCGCATTTTCAGATTTGCCTTTAGGCACAGCAACCTAAATAGCAGGGCCCTGATTTATAAAGAATATGGCATACATTACCGTCTTGAGCTCATGGTCTGCTTTGCAATGCATGGTCTTTTGCAATACTTTGTTGCCCATATTTTGTTCTGAATCTTTCGTTTTGGCTCAATAAAGTGAACCCATGTCTCGTCACCTGTGACGACATTAGCGAAAGACCGTGCATTGTAATATGGAAACTTTTTAAGCAACTTCTTGGCGCACTGAACGCGTGTCATTTTCTGTTCATCTGTCAACAGATGGGGAATCCATCTAGCACATATCTTTCTCATTTTCAAATCCCGTTTCAGAATTGTATGAGCTGCTCCTAATGAGATGCCAGCCATACTAGCTATTTGCCTAGTGGTGTATCGTGCATCGGTAGCAACTATTTGTTTCACTCTACCAACCATCTTGGAAGATGTTGCTCTTTTCGGCCGACGATAATGTGGTGCATCTTCTGTTGAGCCTAGCCCACAGCTGAATTTCTTACACCAACGAAAAATTGTCGGAAAAGACATTTCATCATGCCCATAAACCGAACATATTTCATCAAAAATGTCTTTGTACCGTATACCAAGAATACAACGATTCGTAATATAGGACCGTATTTCAACGGCGTACTCTGACCTTCTTCCAACCATGTTTTGTATTAGTATACAAGAGTAGACAGTGTTTATCGAACGATATACATGGCTAAAGTTGACGGATTTTAACAATTTTGGTATCAATGCATAGGTAAAATGTTTTTCTACGCTGTGATATTTATTTCAAGGTGATTTTCGCATTGGTGCATGAAAAAACGTTCTACTTGCATTCATATTTGAATAGTCCTCGTACAGTGTTAGGGATTGAATGTGACCTGCGATTCTGTACAGGGATGGTTTATCACTTGCAGGATTAAATAAGGCTGACACAGTTTGTAAAGTCTGTGTATTTATTTTGAGGGTTATGTGTTACTTACATATCCTACGAAATGTGTGTTTTGTGTGGAATGTATAAGAAGCACGAAGATTGGTTGTCAGGTTTCTTGTAACCTGTCAAATTGCGTTAAAACCTTGTTCACCTTCTGGAGGTCACAATTTTGCTTCAATTTTTACCAGAATGTTTTCCTAAATGATATCTAGTTCAAGTTCGAATATTGGTCATGTCAGGTTAAACCCCAGGTCACTAGGTCAACTTCTTTGAAACCTTGTTCATCCTTTAGAAGCCATACGTTTGCTTCAATCTTCATGAAGCTTTACCTGTATATTTGCCTCGATGATATCATGGTCAAGTTCGAATGTGGGTCATGTCTGGTCAAAAACTAGGTCACTAGGTCAAATTGTGTTAAACATTTTTCACCCCCTGGAGGCCATATTTTTGCTTCACTCTTCAGGAAATTTTACCAGAACGTTTGTCTTGATGGTATCTGGGTCGGGTTCGACTATGGGTCATGTGGGATCAAAAACTAGGTCACAAGGTCAAATCGCGTTAAAACCTTGTTCACCCTATAGAGACCACAATGTCACTAGGTCAACATTTTTTAAAACCTTGTTCACCCTTTGAACGGTCCCGGCCCATCGGGGCTTGAAGAAATAGATGGGCTGCATGATGCTTCCATGCAGAGCTGACACCGAACCGCACACGAGTACTGGTAAACCGCTTAGAGGATCTATGTCTGCCCAGGCAAAGCGGTGCGAGTCGGTCCGTCCATGCTTATAAACCCTATTGTTTCATTGGGCGATAGGGCTTGAGATGTCATTTCACCTCAATGTCGGGTAGAAGTCCCACAAAATTGGAAGCAACGTCTCCAAAATGACATATACAGTGTTGATTGGGACGTTAAACCCCAAATCAAACAAATCACCCTCTGAAAGCCATAATTTTGCTTCAATCTTCGTGAAGCTTTTCCAGAAGGTTTGCGTTTATATTTCGCAATTAATTCGATTTGCCAGAGTACGTAGTCATGTAACTGACTTCAACACTCGTAATAAATTGTTAACGGCTAAACTTCTTAATCAGGGTTATCGGTACCATAAACTACGCAAAGCCTTTTCAAAATTTTATAGACGTCATTCTGATTTAATTTCAAAATTCAACATTGGGCTTAAATCTCTTCTGCAACAAGGTCTATCGGAACCCGAATTTTATGGTGACTTAGTATACAAATTCAGAAAAAATTATAACCGCAATGACTTCAGCACCCAATTTCGTAAAATCATTCTTCGATATAAAAAGACTGGGTACAACATAAATGTTATACGACAGACTGCATGCATGGTAGTTAACCCAATCACGGTTGACAACTTTGCTTCCCTCTTTAATTACACGCCGGTGGGTCAGGCCTCAGATTTTATGACGGTTCCAGTGTAAAGGCTTTTTGAGAATAAGAGAGATCTAATTCAAGGTATGATGGCTGATGCCTGATGCTCTATCTCTGGTCGGGCCCATCGGAATCCAACTGTTGGATTTCTTTTGCTCCAGCATTTCCGTGGTTTCTTGCTGTCGAGTCCTCACCGTTTTTTCATCTCTGTGGTTGTTTGATTATTTGTGTTCACGAAGATGTTGCACTGAAGAGTTAGGAGGCCTTCATGCGGACTGAACAAATTATTTATCTAAATTGCGATGGAAATAAGGGCGAGGATTGTGGTCACGTAAAATCAATTGAAGCCCCCCGGTGTTATTCGTTTCCGCTGACCGTTCCAAGGCGGTTCTTCTGTCGCGATTTATTTTTGTTATGGTTTGTCTCATCACGTTAACAGGTCCGTGAAATGAACACCCCCTTACACCCCACTTTATTAGGGAAAACTGGGGTTTAGGGGGGTGGGGGGGTGTATACAGTATTTCCCTTATTTCTGCCCATAGACATAGGTTGTGGGTACTCGTTAGAACCGCCTCAATGAGGCGGTTCTAACGAGCACCCACAACCTATGTTTGAAGTAAAAATAATAAAAATATATAAGATTTTCATCCGAAATGTAGCCATTTTCGAGATGTGAAAAAATGCACTATGTTGCACGGGTATGTTATCGTAATGACAGATGTTTGTGTCGCTTGTGCTGTTTTATTTTGGATAGCCTATTGGGCATTATGTGGGAAAGTAACTGTCCTTTTGGCTTTCCGCTGTTGGTGTTTCCATTAGAGTGCATGTTTGTGTTTCTTTCCCTTTGGTGTCTCTGATGGGAGCTATCGGTTGGTTGTATCGATTCCTGATCATCGCCTCTACTTCTATTTTATCTTGATGATATCAAGATCAAGTTCGAATGTGGGTCATGTCAGGTCAAAAGCCAGGTCACTAGGTCAAATTGTATTGAAACCTTGTTCACCCACCAAAAGCCATGATATTGCTTCAATCTTCATTAAACTTTACCACTTAACCGGAATGTTTGCCTTGAAAATATCTGAGTCGAGTTTGAATATGGGTCATGTCGGATCAAAAATGAGGTCATTACGAACAGCCACCAGTTTTTTTTTTTTTCTGCCTTACCAGAAATTAGGCAAACTCACCTTGTCTTTTTAACACTTTTAGATGGCTTTCAGTGCATTGAGGTAACAGCTTAGATCTATACAAATTATTTCTATAAGATATACATAACGGTTTCTGAGGAAACCGGGTTGAAAGGGTGAAAATCCCACTGGATTTTTGAAAATCCCGCAGGCTTAAAATAATCCCGCGGAATTTTTTCTCCACTCCCGCGGGCTTAAAATCCCATAAAAATATCAGGGTTTTTTCTCCCACGGGAGAATTTCAAAATTTTAAATCCTGCTTTTAACTATCAAAATGGACCTACTTAACATTGAAAAATATGCAGAAAAAATATATGGCTGCTCCAGCACTAATTTCAATTTATCCCGCGGGATTTTTCTTCCATGGGATTTTTACGGAGAAAACTCCCGCGAGATTTTTTTTACTTTTTAAAATGCTCTGGAATGAAGGTGTAATATCCCTTTTTTATAAATAAGGTCAATTAGAGAAGCTTACAATGAGTAAAGCATGAATAACTATTTTAAAAAAATCCCGTGGAATTTCAATCAGAATGTCAAAAAGAGAGATATACAGTCAAATTGCATGATACGAGAGATGTGTAATTTGGTCAGAATGTAGCTCTTGTGATGCCGATACAGATCTGTGTCAAGTTTCAATACGTTTGGACATATTGACAAGTTAAAATGTCCAAAAATAGGTCAAAGTTCAAATCTCAAGGTCATAGGTCATATCGTTTGATATCGATGCAAACGTCTTGCACCAAACAAACTTGCAAGTTATTTTTCAAACTGTATTGTTTGTGGTATAAAAATTCGAGAATTATTTTCTTGGAACCGGCGTTTTTTATGTCAGGAAGGAGGTCAATCAGCCAAAATGCATGATATAGAGGATCTTCCATGAGTGCTCATGTATTATTGAATTTATTAAACGAGTTTAGGAAAGGGGATAAAATGCGAGGCTCTGTCGAGCATTTTATCCCCTTTTCTCAACGAGTTTAATAATTTGTTGATATAGAGGATCTTACATGAGTGCTCATGTATTATTGAATTTATTAAACGAGTTGAGGAAAAGGGGATAAAATGCGAGGCTCTGCCGAGCATTTTATCCCCTTTTCTCAACGAGTTTAATAATTTGTTGATATAGAGTATCTTACATGAGTGCTCATGTATTATTGAATTTATTAAACGAGTTGAGGAAAGGGGATAAAATGCGAGGCTCTGCCGAGCATTTTATCCCTTTTCCTCAACGAGTTTAATAAATTATTGATATAGAGGATCTTACATGAGTGCTCATGTATAATTCAATTTATTAAACGAGTTGAGGAAAAGGGATAAAATGCGAGGCTTTTCCGAGCATTTTATCCCTTTTCCTCAACGAGTTTAATAAATTATTGATATAGAGGCTCTTACATGAGTGCTCATATATTATTGAATTTATTAAACGAGTTGAGGAAAAAGGATAAAATGCGAGGCTTTGCCGAGCATTTTATCACTTTTCCTCAACGAGTTTAATAATTTGTTGATATAGAGGATCTTACATGAGTGCTCATGTATTATTGAATTTATTAAACGAGTTGAGGAAAAGGGATAAAATGCGAGGCTTTGCCGAGCATTTTATCCCTTTTCCTCAACGAGTTTAATAAATCTCCAGATATAGAGGATCTTACATGAGTGCTCATGTATTATTGAATTTATTAAACGAATTTAGGAAAAGGTATAAAATGCGAGGCTCTGCCGAGCATTTTATCCCCTTTTCTCAACGAGTTTAATAATTTGTTGATATAGAGGATCTTACATGAGTGCTCATGTATTATTGAATTTATTAAACGAGTTGAGGAAAAGGGATAAAATGCGAGGCTCTGCCGAGCATTTTATCCCCTTTTCTCAACGAGTTTAATAATTTGTTGATATAGAGGATCTTACATGAGTGCTCATGTATTATTGAATTTATTAAACGAGTTGAGGAAAGGGGATAAAATGCGAGGCTCTGCCGAGCATTTTATCCCCGTTTCTCAACGAGTTTAATAATTTGTTGATATAGAGGATCTTACATGAGTGCTCATGTATTATTTAATTTATTAAACGAGTTGAGGAAAAGGGATCAAATGCGAGGCTTTGTCGAGCATTTTATCCTCTTTTCTCAACGAGTTTAATAATTTGCTGATATAGAGGATCTTACATGAGTGCTCATGTATTATTGAATTTATTAAACGAGTTGAGGAAAGGGGATAAAATGCGAGGCTCTGCCGAGCATTTTATCCCCTTTTCTCAACGAGTTTAATAATTTGTTGATATAGAGAATCTTACATGAGTGCTCATGTATTATTGAATTTATTAAACGAGTTGAGGAAAAGGGATAAAATGCGAGGGGAGATAATTAAGCCACAATCAAAAATACAGTTATGGCTCTTAGTCAGAATGTAGCTGTTGTGATGACGAGTTTGTGTATAAAGTTGCACGCGGCTAGGTCATATACCATTTGAAGTAAATAGCCATGGTTAAGTGTTCCGGAACTCCAACGACGGCAGCGACAATGCAGATAATGCATTACGATAACACACCCGTGCGATTTAGTGCATTGTTCACATCTCGAAAATGGCTACTTTCTGATGGACATTGATGATATTTGTTCTTATTTATACTTCAAACATAGGTTGTTGGTGCTCGTTAGAACCGCCTCATTGAGGTGGTTCTAACGAGTACCCACAACCTATGTACATGAGCAAAAATACGAAAAATAATGTATACCCCCGTAAACCGCAGTTTTCACTATATAAACTGGAGTATAAGGGGGTGTCCATTTCACGGGTTTGTTCACGTAATGGCTCAAAAATTCCTTAGAAAAGCAGACGATTTAAAAACGCATGTGATGTAAAAATGACAAAAGTTTCAAAGGCCATAATTCATGATTCAAAGTAAATCAGGTGATCTGCTTCTCACTTAAAATCTATTATCAAGATCTGAGGTGTTATGGCGACACGTTACGAATCACGCCTATACAAGTACACAATAAACTTAAAGACACATTTTTCGATTACATAACATCCTAATGACCGTTTATTAAAGAATCCAACATTGAGATGAAATACACTTGGGGTATTCAGGCTGTCATACAGGTAGGGGACCAAGAGAGGGTAATAAATTACCTAGGGATATGACTTTGACAAATGACATCTATTCATTTACACCTAAATTCTTATTTTGATTTGCATGGAAGAAACAACAGCACTTTTTTCCGATTTTATATTTAGTAGCCATTATTTATAATCATTACAGAAAATGCCAATTCAAATATATTGGTAAATTTTTTCCACCAAAAATGATTTTTTTTTTTCAGATAAAATCCTGATAACTTTATTATTTCTGCTCTAAACATATATTGTGGGTACTCATTAGAACCACCTCGGCGAAGCCGTTCAGACGAGTTTTTACAGTGTGACTGCTCGTTAGAACTGCTTCCATTAAGCGGTTCTAACGAGGACACACAATATATGTTTTTGAGGAAAAAGGAACATCCCTCAACTCCACTTTCTATAGAGAAAATGGAGGTTTAAGGGGGTATACATTGTTTTCCTTATTTCTGCTCCAAGTCAAAGGTTGCGGGTGCTCGTTAAAATCGTCTCATTGAGTCATAGGTTGTGGGTACTCGTTTGAACCGCCTCAATGAGGCGGCTCTAACGAGCACCCACAACCTATGTTTGCAATATAAATAAGAAAAATAAATTTAATTGTGTTTGTTATTTTAGTTTTAAACTTAAAAAGGTGAAAAATAAAATCTTAAAAAAAATCTTTTTTTTTCTTTTTTCTGATATGATTGTATCTAAAACAAAGAACATTTTATAGTTCCATCTTGACTGAAACTATAAAATGCTAATGTTTTAGACATTGTATGATTTGTGTATCACATACTTTCAACCAAAATAAAATAAATAAACAAATAAAGGTAAATTGATTGATTTACCTTGTTTGTTTACTTCTTTGCACTTATGAGTAAAGGAAACAATGGATATCAGTGTTTTTCTTTACTTTATTTTAAAATAAAAAAGAAGTTATTTAAACAATATGTTGTTGGAAACAATCTCAGTAAATTATACTATCACTCAAGTACCCTTATTAAGCCCCCAATTAAACAAGAAATCTGCTCATAATCACCTCAGAATCACTTAGATAAGATAAGCCTTTGATGTGCACTATGGTCCGAAGGAAATGTTTATTGGAGCTCTTTAGACAGGCCACCACTTTTATATAAGGAACAAAATGTGTCTTTAACGTCCGGAATAAAACGAACATTTTAAGATAAAAATGTGATTTTTTTTTTATTTCTGCTCAGAATATAGATTGTGGATATACGTCAGAACCGCCCAACGAGTACCCACTAATTATTTTAAGAGCAAAAATAAGAAATATAAGGTTTACCCGTGTAAACCCACATTTTACTATAACAAAGGTAGGGTTCAAGGGAGTCAAACTTATAAAGGCGTGTTTTCGTGCTGAAGATTGCATCCATTTTTTTCAAAGAACCATTCATCGCGAAAATATGCATATATTATATTTGCCTCCTTGAACCACACTTTTATATGGCAAACCTGGGGTTTACAGGGGTACACATTATTTTTCGTATTTCTGCTCAAAATCATAGAATGTGGGTACTCGTTAGAACCGCATCGCCGAGGCAGTTCTAACGAGTTCCTGTAATCTATGTTTTGTGCAGAAATATTAGAAATATCGGGATTTTTCATCTAAAATGTTTGAATTTTTGGCGGTAAAATTTTCAATATATTTGAATAGGAACGTTTTCGTAATGACCTAGGAAAAGAACATTATCCTGATGACAAGAAAAATACTTGTCAGCTTTTGTTTAACCCTGTCGAGCAGAGGTCAGAGGTAATTTTATGCATCGACAAGACCTCTAATCAGATAGCACAGCTCGCCTGGAGAAATGTCTTTGAGGCCATGGGCATAGGTGGGGTGGGGACATTTAAGAAATGAAATTTATTTTTCTGCAGTTCATGGAAGTATGAACGCAGTGGGTCGCGTGCAAAGTAAATGAACCCCGAAGGGGTTCATGTAAACTTTGCTAGCGACCCACTGTCGTTCATACTTTCATGAAAAGCAGAAAAATTAAGTATATTTTTTATATTTACATTATTTGCCCCTCATCACTGGGCGAAAAAATGCTTGTAGGGCAAACTTTTAAAGTTGAAAAACATTTACACGCTGTTTTTCTACAAAGAGCGGAGCAGCGTTGACGTCATCAACGCCCGTAGAGAACAATGGTTTAGAATGACGTCACTTAACGTCACTGAAAATCACGTGATTCGATGCGTTCATGGAAGTATGAACGCAATTGTTTTCTATAGGTTTACATTAGACTTTACACTGGAAATGTATATATTGCCAAATGAACCTTTGGACATATATCTATCAACACACCAAATACAAACCCAACCCATAAAATAACTTCAACATAAAATTTCTAATTCCGTAACCTTGACCTTCAGGCAGGAAATTGTTGAGTTAGGTTTTGGACCTATATCTTATTATCATGCCAAATATGAACGCAATCTATCATATTGTTTAGAAAATATGAGCTCTTAAAAACTTAACATAAAATAAATTCTCAGTCTGTGACCTTTACCTTGATGTCATGGGTTAGCGCATTGCCGAGAGAAAGTCGGGAAAATTCTCTATCACCAATCCAAACAAGAACCATATCCATCATATCGTTTGGAAAATATGACCTATTAAAAAACTCTATTATAAAACTTCTAAGTCCATGACCTTGACCTTGAGGTTTTGGGCTTAGATTGGGTATAGATAAATTAACCTTTGGCCCTGTATCAATCATCATATCAATTAGGAACCAAATCCATCATGAAGTTCGGATAATATGAGCTGTTAAAAACGTTAAAAATATCTAAATAGAAGTGGAGGCAATGATCAGGAATCGATACAATTAACACACAGCTCCCATCAGAGACACCAAGGGGAAATAAACAACGGAAACACGAACAGCGAAAGGCCAACAGGACAGTCAATGGCCAACTGGTTATCCAAAACAAAATAATATAAGCGATACAAACACTCTAAGTCTGTGACCTGGACCTTGAGGCCATGGGCATGAGTGGTAGAATTGCTGGATGAAACTTTGGAAATATATCTGTCATTATTCCAAATATAAACCACATGTAGTGTATGACTTGGATGATATGAGCAGGTAAAAAAAAATAAAGCATGAAAATAACATTAAAAATTTTCTATGTATGGGTTTGTTGATTTAAGGTTTAACGTCTCCGTCAAGATATTATCTTGTTCGCACAACATATTATCTTGTGGGGACAACATAATATCTTGTTCGCACAACATATTTTCTTGTGCACACAAGATATTAAGTTGTGCGAACAAGATATTATCTTGTCTGTACAATATAATATCTTGTCCGCACAACATAGATCTTGTGCAAACAAAATAATATCTTGTGCGCAAAAGATAATATCTTGTCTGCACAAGATATTATCTTGTTCACACAACTTAATATCTTGTCTGCACAAGATAATATGAACAAGATAATATCTTGTCCGCACAAGATAATATCTTGTTCGCACAACTTCCCAAGCTCTTTGTTGTGCAAACAAGATATATGTTGTGCGAACAAGATAATATCTTGTCCGCACAAGATTTTTTTTTTTTTTTTTTTTTATGTAGGCTCCTCCTCCCCTTCCGACTCCATATACATATCGTGCAAAGTATACATAAAATTAAGATAGATATGTACAAACGGTTACACGTATGTATGTATGTATGTATGTATGTATGTATGTATGTATGTATGTATGTATGTATGTATGTATGTATTTATGTATATATGTATGTATGTATTTATGTATGTATGTATGTATGTATGTATGTATGTATGCTTTTTATTTTTTTTGGTTTGGGTTTTACGGCCCTTTCAATATTGTTTCACTCATATCGAGCCGATCGTTAGTCAGAGGTGGGCGAAAACCGGAGTACCCGGAGAAAAACCACATGACCTTCCGTTGCAGAACTTGGCGTCTCACACGTGGCCCGAGCGAGGCTCGAACCTACGGCGATGAGAGACCTAATGACTAAGAGTCAGCGCTCTTATCCACTAGGCCACGGAGGCCCGTGTATGTATGTATGTATGTATGTAACGGAGGAACTATATGTTAGTATGCATGTGTATTTACATTTTCAGCGTAAAATTTTAATGTAAACCGATGGAGAAAAATAGGGCCTATATTCTATTCAAGTGACGTCAGCCTAAACCATTGTTCTCTACGGGTGTTGATGACATTAATGCTGTTTAGTTCTGTATGTATTTATTTATTTATGTATATATGTATGTATGTATGTATGTATGCTTTTTTTTTTTTTTTTTTTTTTTTTGGTTTGGGTTTTACGGCCCTTTCAAGATTGTTTCACTCATATCGAGCCGATCGTTAGTCAGACACAAAAAAGCGTGTGGAAGTGTGTTTTCTTTTTTGTTTGCTTTCCCTTTATTTTTGCTGCTGTTATTTTTTTTTCCGATTTTAAAATCCTGTAAGCAATATATTTTTTTTTTGGCATGCATTTTTAATGAAATGCGCATTATTGTTTTGTATTTTTGATTGATTTAAGGTTTAACGTCCCCGTCAACACTGTAACGGTCATTTTGGAGACGTTGCTTCCAATTTTGCGGGACTTTTACTCGATATTAAGACGAAATGACTTCTCAGGCCTTGTCGCCCAATGAAACCAACAGGGCTTACAAGCATGTGCGGTCCGACCTGCGCGCAACACTTCGCCCGGGCAGGCCCAGATCCTCCAAGTGGTCCACCAGTACTCGCGCGCGGGTCGGATTCAGCCCCGCGCGGAAGCACCATGCAGTCCATATATTTCTTCAAGCCCCGATGGGCTTGTTTTGTATGTATGTATGTATGTATGTATGTATGTATGTATGTATGTATGTATGTATGTATGCATTCATGCATGCATGTATGTATGTATGTATGTATGTATGTATGTATGTATGTATGTATGTATGTATGTATGTATGTATGCGCACGCATGTATTTATGGTGCGGCTGAACTTACTTCTGGACATTTAAGTAGAATGAGCAATAAAGTACAACTAAGGAAGCAATAGTCATGATATGATAGGGTTAATAAATGAAAAGGCAGTTACATTTCGACAAAATGCAAACGGCTATCCAAATCAAAAAGATATTAGTTATATAAACATGCAAAAGCGAACCACAAGAGAAGTGCATGCATGTATGTATGTATGTATGTATGTATGTATGTATGTATGTATGTATGTATGTATGTATGTATGTATGTATGTATGTATGTATGTATGTTTGCATGCGCACGCATGTATTTATGGTGCGGCTGAACTTGCTTCTGGTCATTTAAGTAGAATGAGCAATAAAGTACAACTAAGGAAGCAATAGTCATTTTTTTTTTTTTTTTTTTTTTTAAGTCCCTCAATTTCACGAATGGCACGATATGTTTGAGAAGATTACAGGTTTGTCTGTCCGGGAATGACAGCATCGACTCTCTCAGAGAAGCCCAGGTGTCCCAGGAATCCATGGGTTTTCCCTTTGTGGGTCGACACCGTCACTGCCAGGAAGTAATCCTCTCCCTCACCTTACTTTTTTTTTTATTTATTTATTCCTTTTTTTAGTTAAACACATTCATCTGTTAAAAAAAAAATCCAAAATTCAGATTAGTTGAAAGGTCTTGTCTTCTTTTGAAGATATCTAAGTCATGGCCCTCTTTGCTGTACCTGAAATGAGAGAGAGAAAACAAGATTATCCAGCAGCCACACATTGCTGGGGCACCGTCAAATCAACGTCGGCCTAACGCTATGACGTTTCACCGACGTTGACCTAACGTTGCATAAACGTCACGACGCCGCACCGGCGCCGATGTGACGTCACAATTACGTCATGTGCCTGCTGGGTACTCTGCAATAAAAAAAAAAATAAAAAAAGCTTTTTATTAAAAGTTTTACTTGTCTATATATATTATCTGTATCACTATGTAGGTCAGTGTGTGACCCGTGGATTATAAAGCGACTGACCCGTTTATTTTTTAAGAAAACAAATGTGTAACGTTAGGTTTGCTGGATGCGTTTCACATTAGGATGGAATAATTTTACTGTTTTATGTTGGAGTTAAGTAAAAGGTGAGTCTGATTGCGTCCCCCCCCCTCGACTTTGTGTACCGAATGCAGTCGCGAAGGCAAACATGTCATGGCTCATAGTCAGCCCCACCAGGGTCTACGTCATTTGAACGCCTACGATTAGATTACAGCAATAACTGTCATAATCTACAGCGAAAAGCTAATCTGGCATTTCCCAACTCAGAGACGCAGGGGCGAAAGGGTTTAACTTGGTGCTCTTTTTAATAGTCTCTTGTTTACTTTTTATTAGTATTATATTTAGTTATATAGATATAGATCTATGTAATATAGAGAAAAAAAAATCCAGCTCTTATTGTTTCAACTTCTAAAGATTTTCTTTTTTTTTTTTTTTTTTTTTAATAGATCTAGTCTTTTTATTTATTTTTGTTTATTATTTATTTTACTGTTTGTCACATAATTCCTAATACATCTGATGGGCCACCTCTCACCCTTCTTCCCATCATTGGAAAAGGTAACAAAAAAAAAAAAAAAAAAGGAGAGGACCGATGTTTCTTGTGTATGAGTGTCATTTGAAGTGTCACCAGTAACAATTCTGATACTGATTCTTCTGAATCTGATGCAGATACCTTAGGCAATCCCAAAACACACTGCAACACGTGCTTTCAGTGAATGCCAAGGAGGATCGCCCTTCTCATCTGAATTTTTTTATCTAGATCTACAGTATTTTGTTTTATCTATAATTTTTTTTTTATTCAGCATTATGCTAACAGGAAACCATAAAAGGAGATAGATACATATCAGACACCACTGAAGGCAAAAGGTAACACACACATGTACAGAACTTTGTTAGTTTGTACAGTGAGGTTATCCTCAGCCTGGACGAAGACCCACCAGACGCTTAATAATTTCACACACAAAGTGGAGCCAGGTTAGTACATGATGTATGAGTAAGATTTCATAAAAAAAAGGTAGGAAAACAGAAAAAAAAAAAATGTTCAGTATATATGTATTGATTAATCACCTAATCATGATCTCGAAGCTTTTATTCAGTAACAATGTCACCTGCAATAATGATGACAAATACAGACTCAGGGTTAGAGTTTTTTATGAAGTCTTTATTAAAAGTAGAAGTAAAACAAAGATCAGGAATTGATACAATTAACTTACTCCACCCATAAAAGACACCAAAGGGAAAGAAATACAAACATTAAGCGACCAGACCATAATGGAAACCTAAACAAAGGAAGGCCATAAGGACAGTTACTTTCCCACAAAATGGCCATATGGCCATCCAAAACCAAAAGACACAAGTGATACACACAGTAAGTAACAAACAACAACATAAATAAATCGCCACAGAAGAGCCGCCTTGGAACGGTCAGTGGAAGATTTCCACTGGGGGGGGGGGGGGGGGGCTTAAATCGATTTTACGTGGCCACAATCCTCGCCCTTACTTCCGTCGCGATTTAGACAAATAATTTGTTCAGTCCGCATGAAGGCCTCCTAACTCATCAGTGCAACATCTCCGTGAACACCAAAATCAAAGAACCACAGAGGTGAGACAACGGTGAGGACTCGACAGCAAGAAACCACTGAAATGCTGGAGCAAAAGAAAACCAACAGTTAGACTCCGATGAGCCCGACCAGAGACAGAGCATCAGGCACCAACCGACATTATCTCTCTAATTTTCAATAAGCCTTTACGTTGGAGCCGTCATAGAATCTGAGGCCTGACCCACCGGCGTGCAATTAAAGAGGGAAGCAAAGTTGCCAACCGTGATTGGGTTAACTACCATGCATGCAGTCTGTCGTATTATATCCATGTTGTACCCAATCTTTTTATATCGAAGAATGATTTTACGAAATTGGGTGCTGAAGTCATTGCGGTTATATATTTTTCTGAATTTATATGCTAAGTCACCATAAAATTCGGGTTCCGATAGACCTTGTTGCAGAAGAGATTTAAGTCCAATATTGAATTTTGAAATTAAATCAGAATGGCGTCTATAAAATTTTGAAAAGGCTTTGCGTAGTTTACGGTACCGATAACCCTGATTAAGGAGTTTAGCCGTTAATAATTTATTACGAGTGTTGAAGTCAGTTACATGACTACACACTCTAGCAAATCGAATTAATTGCTAAATATAAACGCCATAGGAATGCGCACGAGGAACATCACCATCCAAAAAAGGAAAATTTACACTAGACTGTTTCACTAGTAGACTTTTTTTTTGTTTTTTTTAACTGATAAAATAATAAGTGGGGCCTTTTTAAGATTCATATTCATCTCACAGAGGTGTCCACAGCTGACCAGACATTGGTCCACAAAGGCCGCCAGACACTGTGATAGACAGGTACGTTGCCTTGTGGTTATTGAAACAAAACTGCCCCCCCCCCCACCCCGACAGCTGTTGGTAAGTATTCAGTAAATATGATATATGATAAAGTTTGTAAATATTTGATCTTTTGAACATAATGTTTAGACAGATTTTGTAATTTTCTTATTAAGATATCACTGTTTGAAAATGTAAACACCTTAATCAGCGAATTATTTAAAAGATATGTTGCCTATTAGTTTTCCTCTTATCGAAACGAAACACAAGATGGAAATTAAGGCAGTCCATACCATAGGTATTAATACGGCTTGTTAAGTGGCCTTGCTGGGCAGCTCATATACAATACAAGGCCAATATAAGCCTTTTTCCAGGGCCTGAAAATTCTTCAGTACTTAATTTATCCTGTATGTCAAAAGGCATACAGGTTTTATAGAACTTCCATAGGGACTTGGTTAAAAAAAAAAAAATAATAATAATCACTTGTTCTCCAAAAAAAAAAATTACTACATAAGCGAATTCCTCAGCTTCGATTTCAGTTGTGTGTTCTTAAGTATTAATATCAACCACCTCATAACCACACCCGAACACAGATGATGGGAACCTATTTGAACCACCTCGTCAAGATGTCCCAAACAAGCATCCACAACACGCGCTCAGGAGCAGAAACAAGACTAATCATTTTTTCTCCTGCAAACCCCATTTCCGCTATATAATCAGGCTTGAAGGGACTTACATATATAGGCATGTTTCATTGTTCTTGTCATTTTTCTATAATGCAGATGATGACACTAATGGGGAGTGAGCTAGATCTAAATGTACTATGACATTACCTAAAATTTTGTTTCTGGAAAAGTGCAGGGCAGGGATACAGACTAACAGGCGCCCAAGTTTTTGCCTGGGCGCCTAAGTTTTGAATAAAAGTGCCTATTAAATTAATGCAAAATTTGGATTTATGGCAGCCCGGGCGCCTAAATCACTTTGAGATAAAACTGTACAAAATTAATGATGTTGGTTTTGGATTTTTTTTTTTTTTTTTGCTCTGATAGTGTATGAGTGTGGCCAGATGTGATAGGTTAGTGAATAGGGTGTCCTCAAATTTTAATATTCATTGTTTTTTGTTATTATTGTTTTTTTTTTTTTGTTTTTTTTTTCAGACTGTAGCTGGTAAACATCCAAGTAGTTACAAGTATAATGGAAGATGTTTAAGCTTGTGGTACGGATATGTCAGTTATCAATACTACATTCTGGTTACACAGACAGGTCTTCGTACGAATGACTGAATATCTGTCCCTGTGCCAGTTGTGTCAGTATTACGAAATCTTCAGATGGCTTACTGTGTTTTTGGTGTAAAAAAGGTAACAAAGTAGAAGTGAAGGAGTTTTCCGTAAGTTTAGATGCTATTTGTTGTTGCAGTATTTCCATGTCTTCCTATATCATATTGCAAATTACTCTAGTATGCATGCTACCATATGTTTAAAAAATTTTCAATGATTTTATGCATATTTTCGTTTTTACACTCCATATATACTAAATTCCACATCTTTAATTTGCCTTTGACCCAAGCATCAATGTTTACAGTGTTATTGTTGTAGAGCCAGAATGCGTGAATTGACATAAATATATGTGAAATCATTGTATTCAGGTTATCATAAGCATCGTGACATATCTTGTGTCCAAAAATTAGCACTCTGTATGTGAGTTTTATATGGATATGTTGAGTTTCAAAAATATTTTCAATCTTAGTTAGCAGAGGCTTAACCTTATTACAGGAAACAAACAAATGTTCAAAGGTTTCGTGTTCTGAACAGCCAAATCTACACATGTTTGTGTCTGACAGACGCCACTTAAATAAGTTTTCTTGACATGGTAAAATTCTGTGTAGTAGTTTGAAGTTAAAGTCAGCTATTTGTTTATTACTCTGCTTTTCCACTCTGTGTTTCCAGGTTTCTTTCCATGTTGATCTGTCAGGAAATATTTTTTGCCAATATTTTTCTGTATATGATCTTTCTTTATTTTATTTTGAAAACAATTGGTAGTATTCTTTTGCTTTTTTTGGTAGTTCATAGATTTTTTTGTTTTCTGAATAAATAAATGGTTTGAAATCTTTTTTTACTTTTATATTCATGTTACTGTTTTTGAGTTTTTCCCTCCAATGTTTCGGGATAGATTTTAGCAATACCTTATATTCCACTAGCCAGTTTGATCGATTTTTTAGCTGTAGAAACAATTCTTCGCCAGATTTAAAATTACCATCGTTATCCAATAGGTCATCTATGAAATTTATCTTACTTTCCTTCCAGTTTTCATAATATAAAGTTTTTCCTTTTGACTGTATGTATTTATTTCCCCATAAAAATTGTTGTCTTAAGTCTGTTTCACTTTGTGGTGCTTTTTGTCCTCCACCACATAAGTGCCAACAAACCATCACCTCAGTGTAAAATGGAGGTAGTTTAATTGGACATAATTTTTCTTTCTCGAAATTCATTCTCATTAAAAGGTCAATATTACATTTGTCCATGTATTTTTTAGGTATAATACTCCATGTTTCGTCTTTACTGCAAAACAGTCTGTATGCCCATACTGCCTTCATAGCTATGCAGAATGATCGAAAGTCCAGCATATTCATTCCTCCTTCCTGCAGTTGATTTATCATAACTTTTCTGCTTATTTTATCTCTCTTATATTTCCATAAAAATCCAAAAAACTCCTTATTTACCTCATTTATCACCCATTTGGGTACTAAACAATATGATACTAAATAAACTAATTTGGCTAAGGCTAATGATTTAACTATTAGTGTTCTTCCTTGAAAACTTAAGCTTCTGTATTTCCAACTTTTCAAAGTTTTTTTCATACTTTCTAACTTACTTTTCCAATGTTTTGTTTCTATTTCCTGCCTATCATACCCAAAATATACACCTAGAGATTTAACATAGTTATTTTCCCAATTTATCCCCGCTAAAGAGTCTGCTCAGTTTTTCCCCTGCCCTAACCATAAGCCTTCTGTCTTATTCTTATTAAGCCTAAGCCCAGAAAAATTACCAAATGCTTCTACAATTTGCAAGCAATTGACCACAGCATCTTCATCTTTTAAAAAGAGTGTGGTATCATCAGCTAATTGTGATATTTGTATAAATTTATCATAGCCTCCAGTTTTTATATTGAGGCTGTTTGTCTTGTTTTCTCTGATTTTCTCTGCCAGAATTTCTACTACAAACAGGAATAAAAGAGCACTTAATGGACATCCTTGTCTGATTCCTCGATTTAATTGAAAAGGTTTTGACACCCATCCATTATTGGAAACACACGATTCTGCGTTTTGGTAGAGGGTATTTACCCATTTTAGGAAAGATTTTCCAACATTGAAATTGTTTAACGTTTCGTATAGGAATGTATGGTTTACTGTGTCAAAAGCTTTCTGAAAATCTAGAAAAACTATTGCACCCTCAATATTATCGTTCTCGAAGTGCTCTATAACATCTTGAATTAGTCTTATATTATATCCAATGTTTCTTCCCTTTATGTATCCATTTTGATCATTGTTGATTAATTTGGGTATAACTTTTTTTAACCTATTTGCAAGTATATGTGCTAAGATTTTATAGTCTGTATTAAGTAAGCTTATTGGTCTCCAATTAGTCAGAAGTCTTTTGTCATTTTTTTGTATAGCAAGTCAATGACTCAACAAGGGGTCCCCTGATGAATTCCCAAAATGTTTTATAGAACTCTACCGGAATTCCATCAGAACCCGGTGACTTGTTGAGTTTCATCGAGTTGATAACCGTTTCACATTCTTGTGCTGTGATTTCTCCCTCTAGTGATTCTTTGTCTGTCTCATTAAGGGTACGTGTTTTGGTAGTTTTTATGTATTGTAACATGTCACTGTCTGTACTGATATTTATATCTTTAGTGTAAAGATTCTTGTAGAATTTATACTCTTCTTCTAAATTTTCTTTTTGTGCTGTGGTATATGAGCCATTTTCTGTTCTTATTTCTTTAATTGTGTTCATTGACTTTTGATGTTTTTCTAGGTTATAAAAGTACTTTGTGCTTTTTTCGCCCTCTTCCACCCATTTAGCCCTGCTTCTTATCTGTGCTCCTTTATTTTCTTTTGAGATAGTCTGTTGCAGTTCATCAACCAATAAGTCTCTTTCTATCTGAATGTCATGATCAAAGTTGGAATTTATTAATTCTTGCTCTTTCAGGTTGACTTTTTGTTCTAGAATTTTTAGAACATCCTTTTTTACTTTTTGTTTATTTTTACAATAATTGATAGTGCATTCCCTAATTTTAACTTTCATTATTTCCCATAATAATTGTTTTGAAAGAGAAGCATAATCCTTTTTTGTCTTATGTATTAGGTCTTTAATTTTTGCTTGATATGTTCTGTCTGATAGAACACTTGTGTTGAGCTTCCACCACCCTGGACCTTTATCTGTTTGGTAACAGGACACTTCGGCCCCATAGCCACCTCGGCCCCTAGACACTTCGGCCCCTAGACACCTCGGCCCCAAAACCACCTCGGCCCCACATAAAATTGAAACCCTAGACGGGTCGGCCCCTGGACACCTCGGCCCCTAGACACGTCGGCCCCATATACCTAGACACTTCGGCCCCACTCTGCTTCTCACAGGGCTTCCACTTGAATAGGAGTTCGGGTTGGATGCCCGATGAGGTTTTTGTTTTATTTTATTGCTGATTTGATTATTTTGAATAATAACGTTACTAAATAGAAAATACATATGCCCATTTAAGAAGACTGGAAGATACTTTTGAAAAACCCCTCTTTTATTTCAATATATAATTCTAATTGCACTGCAGCATTCTTTAAAGATTAATATAATGACAGGCTCTTTTTTTTTTTTTACTTTTCTGCTCTTTTGACAATATTTCACACCTCTAAAATACTTTTTAAATAAATTTGAATATGAAACCTAATTATCCTTATTAATTGGATGGAAATCTGGATGGATCGGTGGATGTATGTATTGATGGATAGACGTACGGACGTATTTTCGGACATGGCTCGGGTCACATGTGAGACGCCAAGTTCTTCAACGGTAGGTCAGCTAGTACTGCGGTTTTCACCCACCTCTGCCGCTGATTAACGATCGGCTCGATTTGAGTGAAATAATTTTGATAGGGCCGTAAAACCAAAAAAAAAAAAAAAATAAATAAATAAAAATAAATAAAAATAAAAAATCATTCCTCGGTTTCATCAATCATGGTGATGATAAGGGGTAATCTTAATTTTGTTAACATATTTATTTATTTATTAAATTATTTATTCATTTATCCGGCCTTGGTAGCTAAGTCGGATGCGCGCCTGACTGGTGACCAGGAGGACGCGGGTTCGATACCTACCGGGGCCGACAATATTCATGGAGATTGATTATGAAATATTTTCTACGGTCTTTTTCTCCCTTCCGCTGATTCAAGAAGGGCAGTTGTCACTTTCTGGCGAAAACAATGTACACTGTACTGGTTAACCCCTTGCGTATACGCCCGCCCAGGAAAAGTGTGGGTAGGTAAACTGACCGGCTCAAAAGTTACCTAAAATAGTGTTGACTGGGCCGTTAAACTCCAATACAAACAAACACTTTATTTATTTATTAGGTAATAATCACTGAACTAGAACTATCCTCGTGACTAAACCAATTAATATAATGTATGCATGCAGTTCAAAAACTGCATGAAAAACGGTGCGGATCCGGTTCAGAGGGCAGAAGCAATCTGATCAGGACCTACACTGTTTACAAAGATAAGGATTATCGTGTTCAGCGCGATTAGGGTTAGTACACTATTAAGCTGGCATGAACAAACAAAAAGTTTTACAAGAACAATTATTGACTCAGATTAGTAAAGAAATAACCAGGCGTTACTAATCCCTTTTCCCCCAATAAACAGATCATTGTTATCAATTTTCACACATTTGATAGTCATTTTAGCTCATATTTAAAGCTGGACAGTAACGAGGTTTTTATTGTATACTTTATTTATTTATCTATTTATTTAATAGTCACATTTCTGCCACTCAAATTACTTGATACATGTATACTATATGTATATATTAGTGGCAAACAGTGGATGTGCACTGTGTACAAAGTCTTCACTGCTCGTATTTTTGTAAGAATTGCTCAGTATGTTTCCATTGTTATCAATTTTCACACATTTAAGTTGATAAAAATTATATTTTTTACTTCTGCTCGAAAACATTGATCTTTGATACTGGTTCAATCCTTCACAAGCAGATGGTTTATCGCATAGACCTGTTAACTTATATGAAAGGGGTCTAAGAAATAAACATAGATTAATATTAAACTAATTGTGATTAAAGGTTGTCACAGACGCATTCTGATCAGTCCTGCTCATTGAGACGGTTCTAAGCAGTACACATAACCTGTATCTTGGAGCAGAAATAAGAATTACGAAAACACGCCTATATAAATGCATTGTAAATTTTACCGCAGAAAAAAACGAACATTACAAGAGAAAAAAAATGTGATATTTTGTATTATTTCTGCTCAAAATATAGATTGGGGGTACTCGTTTGAACGGCCTTATTGAGGCGTTTCTAACGAGTACCCATAATTCATATTTTAGAGCAGAAATAAGAAAAAAAACAATGTTTACCCCTGTAAACCCCAGTTTTACTATATAAAAGTGGGGTTCAAGGGGGTCAAAATTATAAAGGCGTGTCTTCGTGATGTAAATAATGCATGCCCCTATGAGCCCCAGATTTCCCCATATAAACTGGAGTTTAGAGTGGTGTTCATTACACGGGCTCGTTAACATGATGTTTTGTTTGTTAGATTTGACGTTTAACGCCCCTATCAACACTGTCTCGGTCATTTTGGATGCGTTGCTTCCAATTTTGTGGGAATTTTACCCGACATTGAGATGAAATGACTTCTCAAGCCCTGCAGCCCAATGAAACCAATATGATTTATAGTTATGAAAGGTCCGACTCCCACCACTTTAGAACCTCTAAGCGATTTATCAGTACTCATGCCACAGACTGTCGGTTTCTTGAAGTCCCGATGGGCGGGGTCAATTTTAACATGATATAAATGCCCTTACCCTAACAGATTTCAAAAGTGGGGCCGAGGTGTCTTTGGGGCCGAGATGCCTAGGGGCCGAGGTTACAGTGGGGCCGAGGTGTCTAGGGCCGAGGTGATTAGGGCCGAGGTGTCTAGGGCCGACTTGGTTTTGGGCCGACCTGTCTAGGGGCCGAGGTGGTAGTGGGGCCGAAGTGTCTGGAAATCATCTGTTTTGCTTAAATTTATATGTAATATCACACATTTGTGATCAGATTTAATTCCTGAGGGTATTATATGTGCAGTTTGTGTACTATCCCTTAATTCAGTTGTGACCAGAAATTTGTCTAACCTACTTATATCTTTGTATGTGTATTGCTGTCTATTTGGATGCATGTCTCTCCATATATCATGGAGATTATGTCTAAAAAGAAGAGTCTTATATGCATTTGTGCTTGTGTCTTTTACTGGTTTTGAGCGAGATGAGCATCTGTCTAAATCAGTCTCAGTATAATTGAAATCTCCACCAACTATTATATTTTGTTTATTTAGAGCATGCTTATCTATCCATTTTTGTATCTTGTTGAAGAAACTCTTTCTTTCAGAGCCTAAGTTTGGTGCGTATATGTTCAAAAGTGTAATAATTTGATCCTCGGTTTTAATGTTCATAAGAATTAACCTGCTGTCATCAGTTTTATGTACATCAATAGTTTCAAAACCTATATCTTTTCTAAATAATATAGCAGTACCTTTGCTATGTTCTGAGCCTGAGTTGTAATATATCTTACTTTTCCATTCATTTTTTACATTTTGCATGATGCTGTCTGTCCAGTATGTTTCTTGGAGGAGTGCTATTTGTGCTGCAGCCAAAAGAAAAGATTTGATCTCTTTTTTTGATCTCTAAGGCCCCTTGTATTTAGAGAGCATAAGTTAATAGATTTGATGCTTCCCATTTTTAACTTATTGGGTTATTATTTTGTTCTCTTTTTTTTCTTTTTCTTTTGTTTTGTTTGTTGCCCAGTCTCTTCTGGGCTCCTGTCTTCCAAGCGTCTGATCCTTGCTGGACTACTGGTACGCTCTAATGGTGATGACTGTGTAGTTACACCTGTAGACCAGAGGTTAGTTATTAATGTTTGCCCCTGAGCTCTAGTACTTTTTGAGGCATTGGGCGTGTTTGACTAATTTTCCTCAGCACCAGCTCTTAGCTCAGCTACCTTGTCTTTGACAGCTAGTTCAGTGGGGTCTGCACTAGCCCCATCAACCTCTATTTCTGTAACATTACCTTCATCATCATCATCATCATCATCATCATCATCATCTTCAGCAGTATCTTCACTATCACTGTCACTCTTTTTGTCATTATTCAGTGAAATATTTGAGCTTTTGGTATTGAAGTCTGGGCATATTTCATCCCCCTTCTTGTGCCCTGACTGTAAACAAACATAACAGACAGGGTCGTTAACACATTCCCTCCTTATGTGACCTTTTTGTCTACAGTTACCACATTCAATTTCGACTTTTTTTTGTTTCTGCTCTTTGTGGTAAAGAGAGGCAGTGAAAACTCCCATTGTCAGTTTAGTAGGCAGAGGCTCTTTGGGGACAATGATGTCAACAAATCTGTCTCCAGTTTTGAAATTGGTAAGCTTACCAGCAGATGTTCTTGCCCTTGCATACCTTACTGACCCCACCATTTCGACTCCCTTACCTTTTATGGCCTTTTCTATCTCAGCATTATCATATGATAGGGGTATATTTCTAACAAACAGCCTTGTTGTATCTGCCCCTTCATATCCAGGATTTATAAAAGGGTTTCTGTCTTTCAGAGTTACCTGCTGCCCCCTCAGACTTATGCCTGTTGCTAATAGACTAGCTCTTGCTTCCTCATCAGTTAGATAGATGCGCCAGAGACTTCCTATTCTCTGTGCCCCCTCTACCACGGTCTCATTAGCAACAACACTACAGACTGCTAAACATACTTCTAGTGTGTTTAGCCAATAACCATCACCTTGATCAATCTCGGTGTTGAGAAAAAACACCGGTTCTACACGCATTTTGTTGTTTTCCGAATTTCCGGTCATGTCCGAAATCCTGTTCAACGTGCTTCTTGCGAAGAAAACACAAAGCGTTTATACGGATATCGTACGAACAAGGATAAACTCACAACCTCCCATCCAAAAATAACGTTAAATTACAGGATACCTACCTATCCAACCCACGACAATCACACAAAACACGAAAAAACGCGAAAAACAGACGAGACGCAAAAAACAGCAACCGCCATCTAAGCCCGCCATGCTAGTACCAGATATTAAGTTGTGCAAACAAGATATTATCTTGTCCGCACAAGATAATATGTTGTCCACACAACATAAATCATGTTGTCCGCACAAGATAATATCTTGTCCGCACAACATATTATCTTGTTCGCACAACTTAATATCTTGTTCGCACAACATATTAAAAAAAAATTATGTCCTTTCCAGGGTTCCGTTCTTTTATCGTTTTTTTTTTTACCAAATGGAATCTTCCTCCTTATATATGGCAGGAGCCCATTTCGAAAATTAGGTATGACACATGATGAGAGGTTGTGTAATTTGAAAATAGCTGAACGTTTTATAAATTGTATAGGGTCTGATCTGATCTGGGCCTGCACTGTTTGCCAAAATGGGTAATGAAATGTTAGGCATAAATGGGGCTAGTCATTTCCAGATGAATAGCCGTTGGCAGTTTGGGGGAGACTTCACTATTTTTTTTAAATATATTAGATATCTTATGTGTCAAATAAGATATCTTATATACTTAGGTAAATAAGATATCTTATATATTATATAAGATATATTACATGCTATATAAGGTATCTAATATATTAAATAAGATATCTGATATAGGACATAAGATATCTTACTTACTGGAATATGTAAGATATCTGATATGCTAAATAAGATATCTAATATACCAAATAAGATACCTAATATAACATATAAGATTTCTGATATAATATATCAGATATCTTATATATCATATTAGATACCTTATTTCCATTATTAAATAAGATATCTTATATATTATATAAGGTATCTTATATAATATATAAGATATCTGATATGTTATTTAATATATCTTATATGCAATATAAGATATTTTATTTAGCATATCAGATATCTTATATATTTTGGTAAATAATCTAACTTATATATCATACTAGATATCTTATATCCTATATTAGATATCTTAAATCCTATATAAGATATCTAATATAACATATAAGATATCTTACATAACAAATCAGATATCTTATATGCTTTATAAGATATCTTATATAACATATCAGATCTCTTATATGATATCTAATATAATATAAAAGATATTATATAAGATATCTTATATAATATATAAATATAAGATATCTGATATGTTATATAATATATCTTATATGCTATATAAGATATTTTATTTAGCATATCAGATGTCTTATATATTTTGGTAAATAAGATATCTTATACATCATACTTGATATCTTATATCCTATATTAGATACCTTATATCATATATAAGATATCTAGTATAGCATATAAGATATCTTATATAACATATCAGATATCTTATATGCTTTATAAGATATCTTATATAACATATCAGATCTACTATATGATATCTAATATAATATAAAAGATATCTTATATAATTAATAAGATATCTACATTCCATAATAAATAGTAAAATGTCTTGCCATACGCAGCACTTTGCCTGGGCAGGCTTGGATCCTCTTGGCGGTTTACCAGTACTCCTATGCGGTCGGTGTCAGCTCTGCGTGGAATATGTTCAAGAAGGGGTTATCCTTTGGAAGCAATGAATACACCACAGAACTGGAAAATATGGAGTTGACATTTTTTTTTTCTTGGCCAGACTAGCCAGCCTCGGCCACTCAGGCCCCATCGGTGACCCCAAAATATTTTCAAAATTCTATTTTGGAATCAATGATCCCAAAGGACCAGAAAATATAAACTACACTATGATGTTGGGCAGGGAGACTTTTTACGGCCGCCACACATTCCTAGACTCCGCCCCCACCCATAGGGGCTTGAAGAAAAATATGGGATGCACGATGCTTCCACACAGAGCTGAATCCGGCCCAACACTAGTACTGGCAAACAGCTTAGATGATCTAAGCCTGTCCAGGAACCGCGGTGCGAGGCGGACCGTCCATGCTAATAGACCCTATTGGTTTCATTGGGCGACAGAGCTTGAGATGTCATTTCATCTCAATGTCGGGTAAAAGTCCCACAAAATTGGAAGCAGCATCTCCAAAATGACCTTTACAGTGTTGATTGGGATGTCAAACCTCAAATCAAACAAACAAAACATTCCCAGACAACAGCTGTAGTGACGTCAAATATGTTCAAGAAGATGTTATCCTTATGAAGCAATGAATACACCACAGAACTGGAAAATATGGCGTTTACATTTTGTTCTGGGCTAGACTAGCCAGCCTCGGCCACTCAGGCCTCATCAGTGACCCCCAAATATTTTCAAAATTCTATTATGGAATCAATGATCCCAAAGGAACAGAAAATATAATCTACACTATGATGTAGGGCAGGGAGTCTTTTTACATCATGCATTTTTTCATATTTCTTCAAGCTCCGATGGGCGGGGGCATTCTATGTATTGGACCTTGAACTTCAGGCCTTAGACAAGAGCAGATATATTGCAGAACAAAACTTTGGACCTACATCTATCACCCTTCTAAAAATATAACAAATTCATCGCACGAGCAGTTAAATACTTTAGAATTCAAAATTTCGGAAAAACTTAAACATTTAAATTGTAAGTCAATGACCTTGAACTTGGAGCTATGGGTCTGGGCTTTGGCAATGCCGAATAAAAATCTGGAGCTATATCTGTCATCATACCAATATCGGTATTTATCATATGACGTCGCGACTGAGAGTGTAATAACGCCATGTAATATTTTCGATAATCCACTAGTGGATTAAATATGCAAATTAGCTAGATACGTCCCGTAACGTTACATGTACGACGTCCTTAACGACGTCGCGTTTACTAATGACGGAATATTGATATTTTTGTAAACAATCGTGATAAAATGCGTTTTAATGTCATATGATAAATAGGATCTTATTAAACTCGTTGCGGAAAAGGGATAAAATGCTCGGCAAAGCCTCGCATTTTATCGCTTTTCCGCAACTCCTTTCATAAATTCAATAATACATGAACACTCATGTACGATCCTCTATAAAAAGGTTTGGCTGTACAACATGGGTGCTTCTCAAGAATAGGAATGGTCATTAATAGTCCTAGACACTATTAACTACCTTGATGGATTTTTCCTGCATCCAAAACTGTCAACACATCCAAATAAAATCTGAGCAAAATAGGTGAATAATCAAAATACTGAGATTGCTGATGTGGAGATTGTTCCGGCTATTTGGACAGCCCTTGGTAACTTTTCACCTAGTTGGAGTTTTATTCAGGCTTAAACATATAACAGTTTTCATCGGGCTTGAATATACAGTATTCCCGCCGGCAATTCTTTCAACCCGCGCAACCCCGCCTTGAATGGGCATAACAAAAAGGATTCAATCTGTAACGATCATCGCGGATACGCACCGATGGTGGTAATCGCGGGGAAATTTCGGTGATTTCGCGGTGTTATACAGGTATAAAATTGATGGTCCGCGTTACCTGTGTACAACTTTCTCATACTAGATAAATAAATGAATCGCGGTTGATCCGTTGTGTTACGCCGCGTCATTGCGATGGCATGCAGCGGGGTTGCACGGGTTCAAAAAAGAATTGCGGCGTGAGTACTGCATTTGAGGGTCACTGGTAAGGACTACTTTACCAAAACTATCTGAACTGGTCCCCACCCCTGAAAAAAGGATTGAACACTCGACAGTTTACATTTCTAATGAGTATTTGTCCCGGTACTTCGGTAATCACAGGTTTTATGCAGTAAACACCACACCCACTTATAGCTATAAAATTCTGGCGGAAGCAGAATAAACTACCATGAAAACAGTTCGTTGAAACACACATTCACTGCCATCTTGGTTATGTGATTCCAATCCAACAAATGAAGTTTCATTGCCTCATTACATAGAAGCTCCTTATATAATAAAGTTTCAATCAGCCAAAATAAAAGCGAAGGCACTGATCAGGAATTGATACAATTTAACCCCAGCTCCCACCAGTGACACCAAAGGGAAAGAAACACAGACATGAAATAACTAGACCCTAATGGAAACATCAATAGCGGTAAGCCAGAGTGACAGTCACTTTAAATGGCTAATTAACTATCCAAAATAAAATAATATAAGCGATACAAACGCTCAGAAGACAAACCATAAGAAAATTAATTGCGACAGAAGAACCGCCTTGGAACGGTCGGAGAAACAAATCCCACTGGTGGTGGTGGGTAGTGGGGGGGGGGGGGGGGGGGGTTAAATCGATTGTTTGGCAGCTGCAATCCTCGCCCTTATACTGTCGCGATTTAGGCAACTAATTTGTTCAATCAGCATAAAGGCCTCCTAACTCATCAGTGCAACATCTCCGAGAACTCGGAAATCAAACAACCACAGATATGAAAGCACTCAACAGCAAGAAACCATTGAAATGCAGGAGAAAAAGAAAACCGAAAAGAAAACCAACAGTTAGACTACGAAGGGCCCGACCAGAGACAGAGCATCAGGCACCAACCAAAATTAAAGCAGTTTTAGTGAGCAAGATTATAAACATTTATCATATGACGTCGCGTCTGAGAGTGTAATAACGCTATGTAATATTTTCAATAATCCACTAGTGGATTAAATATGCAAATTAGCTAGATACGTCCCGTAACGTTACATGAACGATGTCCTTAACGACGTCGCGTTTACTAATGGCGGAATATTGATATTTTTGTAAACAATCATGAATAAAATGCGTTTTAATGCCATATGATAAATAGAATCTTGCATTCGTGCTCATGTATAATTGAATTTATTAAAAGCCTCGCATTTTATCCCTTTTCCTCAACTCGTTTAATAAATTCAATAATACATGAACACTCATGTAAGATCCTCTATATGAGTCATCATTGAAAAAATCAGTAAGGCATTGCCATTTGGAATTGATGAACTTCCATTCAGCTGACTCCAGTATTCTGATCCCAATGGCTACAAAAGAACTAGAAAAAATCCATACAAAAGTCTAAGTGACCGAAGTTGATATTGATGTAAAAGTAGATCAAGGTGAACAAAAGGTCACCATATGAACAATCCTGGTAGGGCCAGAGTACAGAATGCTACAAACAGTGTACCAAATTTCAAGGTCATCTATTTTAGTCATGAAAAGTTTTCCCAGCAGTTTTTTTCCATGTATGGGCATGGCTGCCATCTTTATTATGTAATTGCAGCGGTTTATTTTTGTCATAGATCGTCATTGAATGTATGTCGCTTATATTTTATTGTTTTGGACAGCCAATTGGCCATTTTGTGGGATAGTAGCTGTCCTTTTGACTTTCCGCTTTTGATGTTTCCATTAGGGTCTACTTACTTCATGTTTGTGTTTCTTTCCTTTTGTTTTTTTTAATTGGAAGTGTGTGTTATTGAAACGATTCCTGATCATTGCCTTCACTTGTATTTTGATCCAATGAATATATTTCCATTGCCTCATCCCATAGTGTAGAAGAAGATAAAAGCACTGAATCTGAGCTATCCACGACAAAGACCAGCAAAATGGGCTAGACCTTTGGCATCGATTAGCTTCCATTCAGTTGATTGCAAATATCAACTCTGATGCCACAGGCTACAACAGAATCGGACAAATCTGCTTTTCGCCTTTTTATACAAATGTCTAAGTGACTAAATTTGACCTTGAGGTAAAATAGTTCAAGGTCAATTAAATGTCATCATTTGAACATAATTTGCAGAGCCGGTATCCCCAATGCTGTATACCAACTCTGAAGGTCATCGGCCATTTGGTCCCCGAAACGATTTTAAAAACTTTTTAACATATATGGACATGGCGGCCATCATGGTTATGTGATCAAGATTCCGAGAACAAATTTTCTTTCTCCTAACATCTGAAGGCTCCATGTGTAATATGGTTTCAATTGCCCTAGCATTTTCCAAAGAGATTTCATTTCATATTGAAATGTTGGACGACACAGACGACCACTGGTGAGCTAGAATATATACAGCTTTTACCCTTTTTCCATATAAAAATCTTTGTGACCAGATTTCATCTTGACGTAAAGCAAATCAAGGTAATCAAGGGTCATCATTTGAACACCAGATTGCCTACAGTATCTCATGTTGCATAAACATTTTATGACAACGGGTCCACTGCTTGCAAAGAATATTTTGAAGGGTATTTTGCCTTGCGCGGGCTTTGCAGCAAATATTTGTCATGTGACCATTCATTGCGTTGTTCCTTAAAGCTTCCTACTGAAATTTGGTTACATAACGCCAGACCGTGTTAAATTAAATTTTGATTCGCATATCTGAATGACCTTGATCGTTGGCAAAGGTCTAAGAAATGATATTCATTCAGTTTCATTTACTTATCTAGCTTACTGCATCTACCTATTTTCAGATCAGAGGCCACAAAAAGTTCTGAAAAAAAAACTTCTTTTTGACATTTACCCATACAAAATCCTATGTGAATAAACTATGGCTAGTCTCCAACGCATTCATTCACACTATCTTAGGGTTCATCGGTGTCCACAGGGGCGTCCCCGCCCTTCCAATGCACACAAAGGCCTCACATCTCAGAAAACGTTCTTAACTTCAGCTTTATCTTCTGTCGCGGTTTATTTTCTTATGGTTTGTCTTTGAATGTGTATATTGCTTACAATTTTTGTTTTGGATAGCCAACTGGCCATTTTGTGGGAATGTAAATGTCCTTTGGGCTTTCCGCTTGTGATGTTTTCATTAGGGTTTAGTTATTTGAGCCCCGCCAAGCGAATCTGTGTCTTCGAGCATTCCGTCATGACAAATTTTAACTGCGCATGCCCAGCCATTCAGAGATATCCATCCAGGGATATGGCTTTCTGTCTGAAAGTTCCTCTTGATTCACTGCTTGTATGAGCGAGCAGCGAAGGTTCTGGCGAGACTGCGCGGATGCACAAGCTCGCCTGAACCTTCGCTGCTCGCATAGGCGTTAAGTACCAAAATTGTTTGACGGGGCCCATTTTATGTTTGGGTTTCTTTCCATTTGTGCCTCTGATGGGAGGTGTGGTATGTTTCCATTAGGGTCTAGTTATTTCGTGTTTGGGTTCTTTCCCTTTGTGGCTCTGATTGGAGCTCTGGGTTAATTGTATTGATTCCTGGTCATAGCTTTCACTTCCATTTTGTTAAAACAAACATATTACAGTTTACTAATTGACTATCATGTATTGTTCAGAAGTCATTGGTATTAACGCTGGGTTAAACAATTTTAACCGGAGGTCAAGTGATATAAGGCTGAGGTCAAAAATCAGTAATCATTTTTGATTGTGTCAGTTAATAAAATTGAACAAGAAATTTCGTAGTGTTAACTGGGCAAATATGAAATTACTTGATTAATAACACCACAACATTATTGGTAGCGATATTACGACGCATCAAAGGAGACCAATCGTTGGCTTTCCTGGGGTCCGCCATGGCCATGCCTTACCCAATCACTGCTTGAAAGGCCTTATATCTCATGGCTGATCTATTCTTGTTTTGTTATGAAAGTACGGAACCCGGGAAGGGACATGATTTTTTATCTTTATTATGTTGTGCGAACAAGATAATATCTTGAGCGGACAAGATATTATCTTGTTTGGACAACATATATTGTGCGGACAAGATATTATCTTGTGCGGACAAGATATGATCTTGTTCGCACAACATAATATCTTGTGCGCACAAGATAGTATCTTGTTCGCACAACATATTATCTTGTTTGCAAAACATAGATCTTGGGAAGTTGTGCGGACAAGATATTATCTTGTGCGGACAAGATATTATCTTGTGCGGACAAGATAATACCTTGTGCGGACAAGATAATATCTTGTGCGCACAAGATCTATGCTGTGCAGACAAGATATTATCTTGTGCGGAGAAGATAATATCTTGTTCGCACAACTTAATATCTTGTGCGGACAAGATAATATCTTGTCTGCACAAGATAATATGTTGTCCGCACAAGATAATATCTTGTGCAGACAAGATATTATGTTGTCCGCACAAGATATTATCTTGTCCGCACAAGATAATATCTTGTCCGCACAAGATAAAATGTTGTCCGCACAAGATAATATCTTGTCCGCACAAGATATAATCTTGTGCGCACAACTTATAAAATAAAAAAAATCATGTGCCTTCCCGGGTTCCATATGAAAGAGACTACATCCTGTCCATTTCCGTTGAAAACAAATCTGAAATCACTGAAGCCTATAGCTCGACTTCTAGGTATTCCGATAATTTATTTAATATTGACAACACTTATTTTGATGCTTTGATGAGTCAAATTTACCCACAAAACTTCAGATAAACTAGACATTACGATAACACGCCCGTGCGACATAGTGTATTGTTTCACATCTCCAAAATGGCTACCTTTCTGATGAAAATCCGTGGTATTTTTCTTATTTCCACTGCAAATCTAGGTTGTGGGTGCTCATTAGAACCGCCTCATTGAGGCGGTTCTAACTTGTACACACAACCTATGTTTTCGAGCAGAAATAAGAAAAATAGTGTAGACCCCCGTAAACCCCAGTTTTCTCTATAGAAAGTGGGGTTTAGGGGGTGTTCATTTCACGGACTTGTTCACGTGATGAACTGTCCAAGAAACTGACTAGGGCAACGGCAGCGCCATAAGAGGAGTTGGATTGTGGCCTTATATTTAAAGTTTTCAGTTAATGCGTTTGACGGGTTGTAAGTTAAAATGCATAACGAATGTAGACGGACGTTCTAATGAAACGGGTCTTTCTACTGGACAATATTTATATTAGATTCGGTACTAAGTTATTTAGACAAATTGTGGGTATTCCGATGGGTACGAATTGCGCACCTCTTGTGGCTGATCTGTTCTTGTATTGTTATGAAAGAGACTTCATGTTGTCGCTTTCCATTGATAACCAATCTGAATTATTGAAGCTTTTAACTCCACTTCTAGATATTTGGATTATTTATTAAATATTGATAATACCTATTTCGATGATTTGATCAGTCAGATTTACCCCCCCCCCCCCCCCCCCGAACTTCAGTTAAATAAAGCAAATTCTTCTGATACCGAGGCCCCGTTTTTGGATTTACATCTATCTATTGTAGATGGGTTTGTTTCGTGCAAAATTTATGATAAACGCGATGACTTTGATTTTGATATTGTAAATTTTCCTTTTTAGGATGGTGATGTTCCTCGTGCGCCAACCTTTCGCAATTAATTCGATTTGCTAGAGTGTGTAGTCATGTAACTGACTTCAACACTCGTAATAAATTGTTAACGGCTAAACTTCTTAATCAGGGTTATCGGTACCATAAACAACGCAAAGCCTTTTCAAAATTTTAGACGCCATTCTGATTTAATTTCAAAATTCAATATTGGACTTAAATCTCTTCTGCAAAGTAGAAGTAAAACAAAGATCAGGAATTGATACAATTAACTTACTCCATCCATAAAAGACACCAAAGGGAAAGAAATACAAACATTAAGCGACAAGACCATAATGGAAACCTAAACAAAGGAAGGCCATATGGACAGTTACTTTCCCACAAAATGGCCATATGGCCATCCAAAATTAAAAGACACAAGTGATACACACAGTAAGTAACAAACAACAACATAAATAAATCGCCACAGAAGAGCCGCCTTGGAACGGTCAGTGGAAGATTTCCACTGGGGGGCTTAAATCGATTTTACGTGGCCACAATCCTCGCCCTTACTTCCGTCGCGATTTAGACAAATAATTTGTTCAGTCCGCATGAAGGCCTCCTAACTCATCAGTGCAACATCTCCGTGAACACAGAAATCAAAGAACCACAGAGGTGAGACAACGGTGAGGACTCGACAGCAAGAAACCACTGAAATGCTGGAGCAAAAGAAAACCAACAGTTAAACTCCGATGAGCCCGACCAGAGACAGAGCATCAGGCACCAACCAACATTATCTCTTTAATTTTCAATAAGCCTTTACGTTGGAGCCGTCATAGAATCTGAGGCCTGACCCACCGGCGTGCAATTAAAGAGGGAAGCAAAGTTGCCAACCGTGATTAGGTTAACTACCATGCATGCAGTCTGTCGTATAATATCCATGTTGTACCCAATCTTTTTATATCGAACAATGATTTTACGAAATTGGGTGCTGAAGTCATTGCGGTTATATATTTTTCTGAATTTATATACTAAGTCACCATAAAATTCGGGTTCCGATAGACCATGTTGCAGAAGAGATTTAAGTCCAATATTGAATTTTGAAATTAAATCAGAATGGCGTCTATAAAATTTTGAAAAGGCTTTGCGTAGTTTATGGTACCGATAACCCTGATTAAGGTGTTTAGCCGTTAATAATTTATTACGAGTGTTGAAGTCAGTTACATGACTACACACTCTAGCAAATCGAATTAATTGCGAAATATAAACGCCATAGGATGGCGCACGAGGAACATCACCATCCAAAAAAGGAAAATTTACAATCTCAAAATCAAAGTCATCGCGTTTATCATAAATTTTGCACGAAACAAATCCATCTACAATAGATAGATGTAAATCCAAAAACGGGGCCTCGGTATCAGAAGAATTTGCTTTATTTAACTGAAGTTCTAGGGGGTAAATCTGACTGATCAAACCATCAAAATAGGTATTATCAATATTTAATAAATCATCTAAATATCTAGAAGTAGAGCTAAAAGCTTCAATAATTTCAGATTGGTTATCAATGGAAAGCGACAAAATGAAGTCTCTTTCATAACAATACAAGAACAGATCAGCCACAAGAGGTGCGCAATTAGTACCCATCGGAATACCCACAATTTGTCTAAATAACTTAGTACCGAATCTAATATAAATATTGTCAAGTAGAAAGGTGAGGGCATCGCACACTTTCTGACATGACCAAAGTGTATAATTCTTATGCTCTTTAGAAGTGAAAAATGCATTTCTGACATTACATGCAAGATAGAGAGAATCTTCTCTGTGAAAAGCCCATTCAATTAAATCATTAAGCTTTTCTTTTATGAGATTATGAGGAAGTGTAGTGTAAAGAGTGGAAAAATCGTAGGTAGACAGACTAGAAGCACGAAACTGTCTAGATTTCAATTTATTTAAAACCTCATTCGAATTTTTTATAGACCAAAACAGATTTCTTCCTGATCTTTCAAAGACTTTATCACAATATTTAATTACATGCGTTTTAATAGCAGTAAGACAGGAAGTTAATAATTTAGAGAGTTCAGTGGTAGTGCAAGAACTAGAATTTGCAATAAACCGTGCTTTGTAAGGTTTTTTATGAAGTTTTGGTAACCAGTATAGCGTAGGAAGCTTGTCTTGGCCTTCGTTAACACACACAGCAAACTTGGTGGCTGAAAGACAAACATGTTTATCTACTATAGCTCTCTCTTCAGCCAAAGGCTGAAGTTCATAGGCCTTAGTACCACCAAGCTCCTGCTTAAGCGTGTTAACATAGTGGAGCCGTCACACAACGACGACGTTGTTAGCGGCCTTGTCTGCAGGGGCCAAAACAAACTTCTTATGAAATTCTTGAATACCTAGTTTAAGATGACGTAAAGACGTCTTGGGCTTAGGAGGTAATAAGTTAGTATTTTGAGAATAGAAAGAAATGCGTTTATTCACTAGTCTTAAAATGCTAAGTTTCCAGTCCTTTAGAGCTTTATACTCAACATACTCTCGCTTACACCATCGATTACCGAATTCATTCAAGGAAGCAGCGATTTCATCTCTACATTTACTGAAATCAATTTTAGAAGGAAACCGATATTTCGGTCCTTTAGAAATTATATTCCTTATCCTAGAATCAGGAATAATTTTCAAATTGCCAGTAATTACATGACCAGCAGCAGGATAGCAATACTTTGAGTTTTTACAATCACATGAATCAGGAGTATTAGTATCAATATCAAGATCTGAAACAAGTTTATTGAAATTAAAAATGATAGATCTAACAGGTTTGTTATATTTATAGCAAATTATAGGTGTTTCAGTATTTTGAAAATAAGCAGGAATGGAAGAAAGCACCGATCTCTCACGGAAGATACTGGGCAAATCTATAAAATCCATACCCTTATTAATGAAGGATATTTTGAAGAAATGACGTTTATGATTAATTTCAGAATCAATGTAAGGACGGAGAGTATGCTGAGTATAGCCTCTAGTTAAGAGAGCCGCATCATATAACTGATGAGAACTATCGTAGAATTTATTCGCCTCGGTGTCCAGAAGACGCAAAACAGAAACGGGTAATGAACTTAAAAATGAAAGCATAGAGTGGCGTCCATGATTTAATAATATAATTGACAGTCACTTCAGTCTAGTATTGTTTCGTTTAAACGCACGTGATTTACGTTTAAAGTTACCATTTTTCCTGGTGCCGTGAGATCTAGTTCTGCGTTTTCGACATTCCAGGAGTGAGAAAATATCAAAGTCCGGCATTCTGGAAATATTACCCTCATGATAAATGTTGTCATTAAATCCCAGTGGAAAAGGGGTCTGTAAAAATTTAATCCATTTCAGTTCAGCTTCATGTCTTTTGATTATTTTGAATCTAGATGTAGAATTTGCATCGTAATAAAGTTTTTCCACTGGTTGTATAATAATGTTATTTGCAGAATGACCTGTACGTCGAAAGTGACGGTACAAGAAAGTGTCAGTTTTCTTAGGCTTACTCATTCTACGATAATGCTCGTTCAATCTAGTTTTAAGCATGCGGTTAGTTTGACCGACGTACTGCATATTACAGTTTGCAGAACGTCAAGTAATTAGATAAATTAAATCTGTAGACTGTCATGTCAAATCAGACATGTTAACTACAGAGAAGCGTCTACCGTTTACAGATGAAGTAACGGTAGACGCAGTGCTTAAATGCGAACAACATCTGCACCTCTTGGCATTGCACTTAGAAATACTAGGATACATTCCACTTCTTTTCCACGGATTAGTATATTTTCGAAGGATGGGTGATTTGAGAGGAGATAGTCTTATACGAAGACTACTCCCAAAAACATTGGTATTGCCTGCTCCTTTGAGATTAACTGAAGTTACAGAAGACAAATTTAAGGTTCTAACCAATACCGAAGGCAACATAGTATTAAAGTTCTTAATAGAATGGGGAATCCGTACAGAAGAAGCAGAGTGTAACCTAAGGGGTGATATTGATATTTTAAATGTATTTGTAATACTCATTTTGAATAATAAGGTTGTGATACCGTCAAAACTAAAGCGATGTTCATACCGGTTATTAAATAAATAAAATTACTGAAGAAGATTCCTTCGAATAGAAGGAAGGTACAACAAAAGCCCACAAAACATCCTAGTCTACTTAAAGTACAGGGATGTCAAACAAGCAGTTGTTATACAACGAGGAACGAACATCGGTTTAATAATGACCTTCAACAGGTATCTAAAGGATGTCAATTGATGGAACAGTGAAAAGCAATTGCATAAGCAATCCCTGAGGATTGGAAAAATAAGATCTATCGGAACATTGCAACAAGGTCTATCGGAACCCGAATTTTATGGTGACTTAGTGTATAAATTCAGAAAAATATATAACCGCAATGACTTCAGCACCCAATTTCGTAAAATCATTCTTCGGTATAAAAAGATTGGGTACAACATGGATGTTATACGACAGACTGCATGTATGGTAGTTAACCCAATCACGGTTGGCAACTTTGCTTCCCTCTTTAATTGCACGCAGGTGGGTCAGGCCTCAGATTCTATGACGGTTCCAACGTAAAGGCTTATTGAGAATTAGAGGGATCTAATTCTTGGTAATGTTGGTTGGTGCCTGATGCTCTGTCTCTGGTTGGGCCCATCGGAGTCTAACTGTTGGTTTTCTTTTGCTCCAGCATTTCAGTGGTTTCTTGCTGTCGAGTCCTCAACGTTGTCTCACCTCTTTGGTTCTTTGATTATTTGTGTTCACGGGGGTGTTGCACTGATGTGTTAGGAGGCCTTCATGCGGACTGAACAAACTATTTGTCTAAATCGCGACGGAAGTAAGGGCGAGGATTGTGGCCACGTAAAATCGATTTAAGCCCCCCAGTGGAATTCTTTCCACTGACCGTTCCAAGGCGGTTCTTCTGTGGCGGTTTATTTATGTTGTTGTTTGTTACTACTTACTGTGTGTATCACTTGTGTCTTTTTATTTTGGATGGCCATTTGGCCATTTTGTGGGAAAGTAACTGTCCTTATGGCCATCCTTTGTTTAGGTTTCCATTATGGTCTGGTCGCTTCATGTTTGCGTTTCTTTCCCTTTGGTGTCTTTGGTGGGTGGAGTAAGTTAATTGTATCGATTCCTGATCTTTGTTTTACTTCTACTTTACCTTATATAACATTTTAATGGTCTAACTGTGGTATTATGTGACTTTTTATGTTACCAGTCACTTAAACAGATTTTTTTTCTAACGAAATGGGTGTAATGTGACTGAAACTTTGACGGAATAAACTGCAAGTGACTGGAGTCACCTAAACCTGGAGAAGTAGAGTCACATAAGCATCATTTCATTAGCCCGGACAGACGGACGGACGGACGGAGGGACCGACAGGATGATTACTATAGAGCACCCGCAATACTATAGGGCACGCGCAAAAAAGTTCGCTGGATCCTGATAAAGGGAATACTTCTGATACCGTGGCCCCGTTTTTCGATTGACATCTATTTATTGTAGATGGGTTTGTTTCCTGCAAATTTATGATAGACGGATTCATTTTGTTGTCAGATTGTAATTTTTCCTCTCTTTGATGATGATGATCCTCTTGCGGCATCCTATGGCGTTAATATTTCGAAATATATTGTCTTTGTCCGAGTGCCTAGTCGTGTAACTGACTGAATTGTAAACTGCTAAAATTCTTTATCAGGGTTATCGATCATAAACTACGCGAAGCCGTTGCTAAATTACACAAACATCATTCCGGTTTAACTTAAAAAAATCAATGTTGGACTTAAATCTCTTCTGCATCAAAGTCTATCGGAACCCGAACTTTATGTTGACTTAGAATACAAGGACTGTTCAAATATGAATGCAACTAAGCACATAAAAATGATTCCGTGATAGATTTCGATGAAAAATTTATTTTGTCCCCTCAAAGTATTCCCCTTTAACAGGTATACAAACTTTCAGCCTTCTGATCCAATCATTGAATGCAGTTTGGTAGTCTTTTCGAGGTATACTATGAAGGCACTGGAATATTGCAGAACCGAGGTGTTTGCGCTGTACAAATTTTCGACCAGAAAGGTATTTTTTCAGCCGCGGGAACAAAAAAAAAGTCACACGGGGCAAGGTCAGGGGAATACGGGGGGGGGGGGAGTTCAACAACCTTTTCCTGCTTCAGATAGTCTTGCACAATGAACGCCTTGTGCGATGACGCATTGTCATGTAGCAATCTAACATTGGCCAAACCAATTGCGGGTCTTCGTTCTTTGAAATATTTCTTCAATTTTCGAAGAACTTTATTCTTGTAAAACTTCGCATTTACCGATTTGCCTTTAGGCACAGCAACCTGAATAGCAGGGCCCTGATTTGAAAAGAATGTGGCATACATTACCTTCTTGACGCTCATGGTCCGCTTTGCAATGCATGATCTTTTGCAATACTTTGTTGCCCATATTATGTTCCGAATCTTTCGTTTTGGCTCAAAAAAGTGAACCCATGTCTCGTCACCTGTGACGACATTAGCGAAGGACCGTGCATTGTAATTTGGAAACTTTTTAAGCAACTTCTTGGCGCAATGAACGCGGTTCTAACGAGTACCAACAATCTATATTTTGTGCAGAATTAAGAAAAATATCACAATTTTTACATATAAAAATTTTAGTTTTTTCAGTGGTAAAGATTACAATGTATTTGTATAGGCGTCTTGTCGTCATGTCAGCTTTGGGTGTCTTTAAATGACTGATTGCAATTTTTAGTGGCTGTACCTTCGTAACGTTTTCTTTCTTAATTGAAAAGCTAATCAGCGCATCCCGAAAACATGCCTATATCATTTTGTCCCAAAGAACCTCACTTTTATACAGTAAAACTGGAGTTTACAGGGATTAACTTCATTTTTCTTATTCCTACTCTAAACTATAAATAGTGGGTACCCGTTAGAACCATGTGGCGGTTCAAACGAGTACTCACAATTTGGATTTTGAGCAGAAATAAGAAAAAATGTCACAAATGGTTATCTTAAAATATTCTCTTTTTTTCTACGGTAAAGTTTACAATGTATTTGTATAGGCGTGTATTCGTAATGGCACGGTCTTGGTATAGCGAATGTATGCTCGCGGCGTTTATGTTAATCTGTTAGTCTTTGTTCATCTGTTAGTATGTATAAGTCATATGAGACAATGTTTTCTCACACACAGGACAAGAATGTTTCTTTGTATTAGTGTATAATTTGCTGCCTCGCCTTAGTGTTTATTGGCTATCTTACTCTGTAGATCATTTCTTACAACTGGAAAACATCTACATTTAAAGGCATTTATTCTTGATTATTGAGGACTATCATTTCATTACATAATATTATGTAGCCCTCAGTGCTGACTTAAGAGATCTGATCTCCTCTGTCTTCAACGGGTAAGGGCCCCCCTTGGAAAAAATCAAGAGTTTACTAACTGTTGACTAAAGTGTACATTATTGATTTTCCCCTTAAGTGCCTCAGTCAGGGGATTCAACAAGAGCTACTAATCACCCTATTAAGGACCGCCTTTGATCTGCTATAGACAATATATCACAAGGGGCAATAAAACTATTATGAACACAAAGTGTGTCCTACTGTTACAAGAATACATGCGTTTAAGTGGAACTTAAAAACCATTGCGATATATACATAATGCATTTTTCACATATCCAAAATGGCTACTTCTCTAGTGACAATCCGTGATATTTTTTCTTGTTTTTACTGCAACCATAGGTTGTGGGTGCTAGTTAGGACCACCCAATAAGGCCGTTCTAACGAGCACTCACAGCTTATGTCTTGGAACAAAAATAATAAAACAATGTGTACCACCGTAAACCTCAGTTTTCTCTATATAAAGTGGGACTTGGGGGGGTGTTCATTTCACGGACTCGTTCGCGTGATGCAACAAAAACATCTGTCTTCCGTTGCAAGTTTGTTATCCATGCGGTAAAAGAAGCACATCTGTTTCTCCTTATATGTACATTTTAACAGCAATAATGACAAGTATTTAAACAACTGTTAATGAAACTGACATTCAGCAAAATGCTGTGAAGTGCTACCGTAGCAAAGTCATGAAATGTACATACAATGTTGTTTTCAGAAATTAATAACTGCTTTTCTTTTAAAATTACTGCTACATATAAATAATTATATTGAAAATGAAATCGAACAGCTCAGTGGAAAACGTTCAAACAGCTGCCTTTAGCATATACGAAAGGATAAAAAAATAGGGTCTTCCTTTTACTCTGTTTTATTTGTGTAAAGATGCCATTTATCATATTGATATTCACGTGAACAAGTCCCTGAAATGAAGACTCCCCTAAACCCCACTTTATAAAGAGAAAACTGGGGGGGGGGGGGGGTGTTACGGGGTATTCATTATTTTTCGTTTTCCTAATGCAAGACATAGGTTGTGGGTACTCGTTTGAACTGCCCCAATTAGGCGGATCTAACGAGCACACACAACCTATGTTTTGAGCATTTTAAGAACAAATATCACGGATTTTCATCAGAAAAGTAGCCATTTTGGCGATGTGAAAAATGCACTATGTTGTACAGGTGAGTTATCGTAATGTATTCTGTATTCGTGGACAACTGGTGGCAACAGCTTTCAAAGCAGTTCAGCATTCACAGCACATTCTTTAAAAAGGTGGGTGAGAAAATAATCCGTGATGGGTTTGTTTTATAAAAACCCATTGGCTGAACGCTTACGTGTACATTTTAGTTACGCTTGCCAGCACTTTGATTACCCACCGAATGACCATGTAATTTAAATTGATCAAGGACATGACATTGTGTCTGTGACAAATGTGGATCTAATGAGAACCAAATATTATGTAAAATCGATTTTAGTTCCCCACCACCCGCCCCCAGTGGAAAACGGTTCCAAGGCGGTTATTTTGTTGCGTTTTTTTTTTTTCTTCTTATAGTTCGTCTTTGCATGTATGTAATACTTATATCTGTTTTGTTTTGATAGCCGTTCTGCCATTTTATGGGAATGTAACTGTCCTTTGGGCTTACCGCTTGTGATGTTTTCATTAGGGTTTAGTTATTTCATGTTTGGGTTTCTTTCATTAGGGTTTAGTTATTTCATGTTTGGGTTTCTTTCATTATGGTTCAGTTATGTCATGTTTGGCTTTTTTTTTTCATTAGGGTTTAGTGTTTCATGTTTGGGTTTCTTTCATTAGGGTTTAGTTATTTCATGTTTGGCTTTCTTTCATTATGGTTCAGTTATGTCATGTTTGGCTTTCTTTCATTAGGGTTTAGTGTTTCATGTTTGGGTTTCTTTCATTAGGGTTTAGCGTTTCATGTTTGGGTATCTTTCATTAGGGTTTAGTTATTTCATGTTTGGCTTTCTTTCATTAGGGTTTAAAGTTTCATGTTTGGGTTTCTTTCATTAGGGTTTAGTGTTTAATGTTTGGGTTTCTTTCATTAGGGTTTAGTGTTTCATGTTTGGGTTTCTTTCATTAGGGTTTAGTGTTTCATGTTTGGGTTTCTTTCATTAGGGTTTAGTTATTTCATGTTTGGGTTTCTTTCACTAGGGTTTAGTTATTTCATGTTTGGGTTTCTTTCATTAGGGTTTAGTTATTTCATGTTTGGGTTTCTTTCCATTCGGTGCCTCTGATGGGAGGTGTGGTATGTTTTCATTAGGGTTTAGTTATTTCATGTTTGGGTTTCTTTCCATTTGGTGCCTCTGATGGGAGATGTGATATGTTTTCATTAGGTTTAGTTATTTCATGTTTAGGTTTCTTTCCATTTGGTGCCTCTGATGGGAGGTATGGGGCAATTGTATCAATTCCTGATCCATAACCACTTTTTTTCTAATCCTTCGGAATCATTTAGTCCGCTTCGCAATCCGAAAGACAGTAACTTGAGAGCCGAATGATGAGCCCTGATTGACCTGGGTGGGCTGGTCCGACCCAGGTATAAAAAAACGCGTACGGTTTACGGTTTTTAGTTTCGTGTTGTACTCCTTAGTTTCAAGGGCATTACCTAAACATAGAACATTTAACACTGCCACAGCTGGTGCTCAAGGAATTTGTGGTGGCCTTAAAAAGTCTCCCTGTCCTTCACCGTAGAATGAGTTATATTATTCTAGTCCTTAGGATACATTGATTCCACTACGGGATTTTGAATATTTTTGAGGGTCAAAATAGTTTTCAGTTCTGCTTCCAAGACATTACTATTTCACAGAACATTTTGCGTTATTTCAGTTGGGGCTAAAGGAATTCGTGGCGGCCGTAAAAAGTCTTTCTATACTTCATTATAATATGACATACGTTTTCAAGTCCTCAGAATACACTGTTCCAACAACGGAGTTTTGATAATATTTTAGGGTCACTGATTGTCACTGATTAGACCTGCTTGGTCGGATGTTACAGCTCTGTGTCAAGTTGTTCAAGGCATCGTTAGCTTAACAAGCTCGTTAGTGGTCATATTGTTCACTGTTCTAGCAAGTATAATATCTAACAATTTGATATTTTTCCTTCATAAATGCGAGCAGCTTTTGCATACGCAAACTCCCATTCATATGTATATTTGCAATATTGAAGAGGATCTTAAATGAGTGCTCATGTATTATTGAATTTATTAAAAGAGTCGAGGAAAAGGGATAAAATGCGAGGCTTGCCGGGCATTTTATTCCTTTTCCTCAACGGGTTTAATAAATTCAATAATACATCAGCACGGATGCAAGATTCTATTTATCATATGACATTTGAAACGCATTTTATTCACGATTGTTTACAAAAATTTCAATATTCCAACCATAAGTAAACGCGACGTCGTTAAGGACGTCGTACATGTAACGTTACGGGACGTATCTATCTTATTTACATATTAAATCCACTAGTGGATTATCGAATATATTACATGGCGTTATCACTTATTCAGTACTATATTTAACATGATAACCCATGTTTTGCATGTGTGATAATGCTAGTTTCCATTTCCGGTTATCAGCCCGCCCGGTCTGATAACCGGAAACAGTGCATTTTGAACGGACAGCGGTTATCAGCCCGCTCATGACGTTATTGTGACGTTGCCAATTACATGACGTAACGCGAATAGTTAGGCGTTACGTTACGCGCTTTTTTGCTTGAATCACGCTTTTTATCACATTTTTTTTTTTCAATTTATGAACGTCAAACACAGTAAGAATAGGATCTGAATATGTGATAAACAAATTATAACATGGGGTTTTGGTTATCGCCCTCTGTATCAACCCTCGACCATTATCTGCCCTCAGGCTAAAGCCTTCGGGCAGATAATGGGGTCTCGGGTTGATACATCGGGCGATAACCAAAATCCCATGTGATAATCTCTAATTATTACACTCTAAGACGCGACGTCATATGATAAAAAGTTTTAATGGTTTGTTAACTAACGACGTCGTTAGTTTTGAACAACTGGTCCCTGGCCCAGAAAAGAAGCCTGTACTCTGAATGGTTTTCTGTACTGTTGTGTAGTCCTTGCTTCCAAGGCATTACCAAGGCATAGAACAATTTATGTCACAACAGATCGTGCTAAAGGAATGTGTGGAAATCGTTGAATGTGTCTCTGATCTTTAGCCATGTTCGGGTTATAGTTTCTAGTAAGTTTGGTCATTAATTCTGTGTTGCGGTCCTTGCTTTCTCAATTGATTTTGCATTTCAGGGAACATTCAACGTCATCATAAGGAATGTGAAGCGGGCGTGGAAAGCCCCCTTGACTTCATCATAGTGTTAGTTATATTTTCCAGTCCTTGTCGACATCGATTTCTAACGGATTTTGTAAGGCCTGGTTTGGTAGGGCTGGCTCATCAAGTTAACACCTCCATGAAATGAACACCCATCTAAACGCCACTTAAGGTAGAGAAAACGGAGGTTACAGGGGTATACAGTATTTTGCTTATTTCTGCTCCAAGACATAGGTTTTGTGTATTCTTTAGAACCGTCTCAATGATGCGGTTCTAACGAGCACCCACAGCCTTTGTTCGGAGTATTAATTAGAACAAATACACAAATTTAAATCGGAAAATAGCCATATTGGTGATATTAAAGAATGCACTATGTCACACGGATGTGATCCGTGTTATCGTAATTGAGTGTCTGGTCCAGAAACACCTTGTACATGTCACAGTTCTCTGTTCTGTGCTGTAGTCCTTGCTTCTATGCCATCATCTTTTTATAGACCACAGCTGGTTAAATAGTTTATACCAGGTTCGTGTTTTTGATGCCAATTTTTTCAGGCAAGACTTCGTAAACGCTTGTTTATAATCGCTAGGCTTGCCGAGCGGTTCTACATGCGTTCTCGAAGTCAAGCCTGATAAACTTGATATCAAATGACACGAATATGGTTTTCTATTTATCAGTTAATTCCATTGTACACGCTTACATTTCTTGCCAATTTTTCCAGCAGTCCAGTTCAAAGAAGTGCAATGTCACGTTGACCTGATGAAGCTCACATGTCGTCAGATAGCTTATCTTTATCAGGTCAATGTGTTACGATGCAATTAATATTGTGGCAACTGATCAAAAGGAGTACAGTAGAACTTCGATGGCTCGAACAACGATAGCTCGTTTACCATGGATGAATCGAACCCATTCTTGAGCCCATAGCGAAATCCTCTACATAAGAAATAGTGGGAGATAATTAAAGAGATTTTAGTCTTTTATCTTGCAAATGTATGCTGTGTGTACTCATTAGAATCGCCTCGATGAGGCGATTCTAATGAGTACACACAGCATACATATTCATTAAAGAACACCGAAAAGATGTCAAAAAGTATCTCGTCATGCCTCCTGAAAGTAACCTCAGTGGCTCGAACTACCCCTGTCTCGAAGAGATTTTCGAGGTCCCAAAGGTGTTCGAGCCATTGAAGTTCGACTGTATATGGCAGCAGTGAAAGTCTCCTGACTTTCACCGGAGTGTGGGGGTATTTTAAGTCCTATGGAATCATTGATTTCACTTTCGAATTTTGAATATATTTAGGGTCACTATAAGGCATGATTTGCCGGGACTGGCTCGTCTGGCTTAGAAAACACATGTAAACTCCACAGTTTTCAGTTCTGTGTTGTAGAACTTGCTTCCAAATGACAACCACTTAGTTTTTTTAACACCATCATTAATCTGTGCAATAACGGATCTTTGTCCCCGTTTATCGGGGCTCGAAGAAATAGATGGGCTGCATGATGCTTCCACGCAGAGCTGAAACTGACCCACGCACGAGTACTGGTAAACCGCTTACAGGATCTAAGGCGGTGTGAGTCGGACCGCCCATGATTTTAAATCCTATTGGTTTCATTGGGCGGCAGGGATTGAGATGTCATTTCATCTCAATGTCGGGTAAAAGTCCCACAATACTGGAAGCAACGTCTCTAAAATGACCTTTACAGTGTTGGCGGGGACGTTAAACCTCAAATCAAACAAACAAAAAGCAAAAACGCATCAAATAAAAAAAACAAATCAGAAACTAGCAAACTCATGTTTTATATATGTTTATTACTGCATATTCAGCACTGCGTCTGTATCACTCTTCTAACCTGCAATTGAAAAAAATATATCACTTTAAGATATCACACCAAGCAATGTAGAAATATTTTTTTGCACCTCAGATATAGAGAACACCAGGTACGTGTCTTTTGATATCAAGTTTATCTGACAAAGCTTCGAGAACGCTTGTAGAATCGCGAGGCTTGCCGAGCAATTCTACATGCGTTCTCAAAGCTGAGCCTGATAATTCTACATGCGTTCTCAAAGCTGAGCCTGATAAACTTGATATTAAATGACAAGAATGCGGTTTTCTATTTATCCGTTTATCCCCTTGTAAACTTTTAAATTAGCATTTTACGATCATTTATCGATGGTCCTTAGTGCGTCCCAACATTCCGGCGGTCGATATATTTAGTATCTTCCTGTTATATTTGATAAGTATTTGTTTTCCATTTTTTTCCAGTAATAATAACATTTTTGTCAATATTTAGTAGTCAATTTCGTTCATAAAGGTGTAATGTCACATCGACATGATAATGCTCACTTGTCCTAAAATAGCATATCTTTATCAGGTCAATGTGCTACAATGTAATTACTATAGGTGGTGACTGATAAAATCAAATCCAAGATTGTACCCCGCGATAGGAAAAACATCTCACGTTTTAATTGACAATTGGTAAATGAGACGTCATACAAAGTTGACGTCATTACATGACGTCACCCACTAAACATCGTGATATTGTCGTCATACTATGGTGAAAGTCGGTAACAAAAGTGATTGCATTCTTAGAGAAGAAATGAAACAATCTTGTGTGGCTGTAAGCCTCGTGTTACTGGACTGTTACCAGAGGAACGGATTTTTCTAGAGTCGCCTCAATAAGGTGGTTCTAATGAACGCTCTCAATCTATTTCATGACAAAAATGGCATGCGTAACAGGTAAAATAACGCATGTCTACTGGCGCGTAACGTCATTGGGCCGTCCGTGATAACCCACTGTCTTCTGTTGAAAGTCGTTTGAACAAGCCGATTTAACGCATAAAATACCAATCACGACAAATGTCGTCTGCTTTGTCGTCAGCTGGTTACTTTAAAAGTCATTTTTCTGTCTGTAAGCAAAAAAAAAATGTTTAAAACGTTTGCAAAAAACAGCAGAAGACATAAGCAGCCGACATGTTCAGATGTAGAATTTCTTGGCATCTTCAGAGTTAAAAATGTTTATGACAAACAAAATCTTAAAATGTTGATCATTTCGTGTGAAATGTATGAAACGAGCTTTCAAGAGACTCATAATGACCAGTGTAAGGACCTGTTTATCTGTTGTGGGTTTTGTTTTCAGCCGGTCGAATTTTGTCAAGGACGACCTCGTGTCGTGTTACACACGGGCGAGTTGTCGTAATACTTCGTTTCATTTGCGGTTCAAAAATGTCTCAAATCAAAGAAGGAATAAGATCTTAAACACGTATTGTCTCGTTCATAGCTTAACTGATTGGCATTGTGGTTATAACTTTTTACACAACAAATGAACGAAGTATTTAAAATGTAGTATGCACGTAAGCCTAGACTGCATTACGTGGAGGATTGTTCATTCCTACGGTTGCCAGGCCTATCCCTCGTCTCTTTCTTTTGATCAGCATAGTATGACCATTTTGTCCACCGCCAATCGGGCCATGAAGAAACAGATTGGGCTGCTTGATGCATCCAGACAGAGCTGAAACTGACCGCACACAATACTGGTAAACAACTTAGACGTATTAAGCATGTCCATTTAAGACCGTACAATGCATATAAGCTATAATGCTTTCATTTGGGCGGCAGGACTTTCTGTAACTCTAGTCAGCCTGCACATTCGTCAGTTCAATGTGCAACTTAGTGTAACTCTAGTCAGCCTGCACATTCGTCAGTCCAGTCTGCAACATAGTGTAACTCTAGTCACTCTGCACATCCATCAATTCCATCTGCAACTTAGTGTAATTCTAGTCAGCCTGCACATTCATCAGTCCAATCGGCAACTTAGTGTAACTCTAGTCAGCCTGCACATTCGCCAGTCCAATCTGCAACTTGGTGTAACTCTAGTCAGCCTGCAGATTTGTCAGCCCAATCTGCAACTAAGTGTAATTCTAGTCAGCCTGTACATTCGTCAGTCCAATCTGCAAGTTAGTGTTACACTTGTCAGCCTGCACATTCGTCAGTCCAATCTGCAACTTAGTGTAACTCTAGTCAGCCTGCACATTTGCCAGTCCAATCTGCGACTTAGTGTAATTCTAGTCAGCCAACACATTTGTCAGTCTTCTCTGCAACTTATTGTAACTCTAGTCACAAACCCTGAGTATATCTTTGTTTGTTTGTACTCGCGTTTAAGTACCAAGTCAACACTATTTATGTCATTTTAACCAGGCAGTTTACCAATCCACAGGCTTATACCTATATGTCCGATCATATCAACCAACCAACTTGTCACAAAAGACAGCCCTTAATCTATCGTTATTTGCAAGTGCACATTCGCCAGAAATCCGAGTATATTTAAAGTTTCAATACTCTTACTAATCTGTGTAGCTGAGCATGCGTCTAACCTTGTTGCAAGAATCGAAGACAGTATATCTAAAGTCTCAATACTTTTACTAGTCTGTGTAACTTGGCATGCGTATAACCTTGTCACATGAACTTGTAAAGTCTCAAAACTCTTACTAGTCTGTGTAGCTGGGCATGGTCTAACCTTGTTGCAAGAACCGAAGACAGTATATCTATAGTCTCAAAACTCTTACTAGTCTGTGTAGCTGGGCATGGTCTAACCTTGTTGCAAGAACCGAAAACAGTATATCTATAGTCTCAATACTCTTACTAGTCTATGTAGCTGGGCATGGTCTAACCTTGTTGCAAGAACCGAAAACAGTATATCTATAGTCTCAATACTCTTACTAGTCTATGTAGCTGGGCATGGTCTAACCTTGTTGCAAGAACCGAAGACGGTATATCTAAAGTCTCAATACTCTTACTAGTCTATGTAGCTGTGCATGCATCTAACCTTGTTGCAAGAACCGAAGACAGTATATCTAAAGTCTCAATACTCTTAATAGTCTGTGTAGCTGGGCATTGCCTACCCTTGTTGCAAGAATCGAAGACAGTATATCTAAAGTCTTAATACTCTTACTAGTCTATGTAGCTGTGCATGCATCTAACCTTGTTGCAAGAACCGAAGCCAGTATATCTAAAGTCTCAACACTCTTACTAGTCAATGTAGCTGGGCATGGTCTAACCTTGTTGCAAGAACCGAAGACGGTATATCTAAAGTCTCAATACTCTTACTAGTCTATGTAACTGTGCATGCATCTAACCTTGTTGCAAGAACCGAAGACAGTATATCTAAAGTCTCAATACTCTTAATAGTCTGTGTAGCTGGGCATGGTCTAACCTTGTTGCAAGAATCGAAGACAGTATATCTAAAGTCTGAATACTCTTACTAGTCTATGTAGCTGGACATGCGTCTAACCTTGTTGCAAGCATCCAAGAGAGAATATTTAAAGTTTCATTACTTTTACTAGTCTATGTAGCTGGGCATGCGTCTAACCTTACTGTTTTAGAATTACTTTCGTTACGGAGCTAATGTGGTTTTTGTTTGTTTGATCTGATGTTTAACGTCCCCGTCAAGACTATTTGGGTCCTTTTGACCTTTGCTTCTAATTTTGTGGGACTTTTACCCGACATTGAGATGAAATGACATCTCATCCCCTGCGGCACAATGAAACCAAAATTGGTGTATATGCATTGACGGGCCTCGCAACAATTTGCCTGGGCAGGCTTAGACCTTCTTAGCGGTTTATCAGTACTTGTATGCAAGCGGTATCAGCTCTGCGTAGAATCATCATGCAGCCCAATCCATATCGCAAAGCCCCGATGGCGGGGGCACTTCTGATATGGTAATTTACACGCAAATAACGATAGATTAAGGTTTGTCTTTTGTGGCAAGTTGGTTGGTTGATATGATCGGACATTTGTTCTAACAAACACGTTTCATAATTCGCATATGAATGAACAGGAATGTGAAATTATGTAAATGTAGAAAAATTGTAATTTTTCAGAGTTCCATCGCATTTTTAACTAAGTTGGGGGAGTGCAATGTCAACATTTCAAAATGAAATCCATGCAGTAACTGAGAATGTGTACAACAGGTTAAAATAAAAACTAATTCTGAGGAATGGATACACCTTCAGAGGAGGCAACTCCTGCAAAATATTTTAGTCTCCCATGTCAAGGGGTCAAATCGGGGACAAATTCTTTCCTTTAAGAGTAGAACCCTTTTTCAATGGGACAGAGCTTATAATAAAGCAAACAGGAAGTCCCGAAATTTACCTCTCTTTGAAGAATGGCGGAAAATCTGCCAGGTGTTCCCATTCCTCTTCATCATCCATAAATCTTCTGCTGCTATTAATAGAGCCATCGCACGACAAGAGCTACAATAAGACATGTGCGCCCAGCGAAGAATCAGATTGGACTGCGCATCCATATAGTGCAACCAGAGACTCCTCTTCCTACATGAAGGAGCAAGTCGGCCCTTAGTTATCCTCAGTGCGCCCAGCGAAGAATCAGATCAGACTGCGCATCCATATAGTCCAACGACAGACTTCTCTTGCTACATGAAGGAGCAGTGGGCCCTTAGTTATCTTCAGCGCGCATAGTGAAGAATCAGATCAAACTGCGCATCCATATAGTCCAACCAGAGACTTCTCTTGCTTCATGAAAGAGCAATGAGCCCCTAGTTATCATCCATGCGCCCAGCGAAGAATCAGATCAGTCTGCTCATCCATATAGTCCAACCAGAGACTTCTCTTGCTTCATGGGAGAGCAATGGGCCCCTAGTTATCATCCATGCGCCCAGCGAAGAATCAGATTAGACTGCGCATCCATATAGTCCAACCAGAGACTCCACTTGCTACATGAAGGAGCAATGGGTCCTTAGTTATCCTTAGTGCGCCAAGTAATAAATCCGATCAGACTGCGCATTCATTTAGTCCAACCAGAGACTCCTCTTGCTGCATGAAGGAGCAATGGGCCCTTAGTTAGCATCAGTGCGCCCAGCGAAGAATCAGATTAGACTGCGCATCCATATAGTCCAACCAGAGACTCCTCTTGCTACATGAAGGAGCAATGGGTCCTTAGTTATCCTTAGTGCGCCCTGCGAAGAATCCGATTAGACTGTGCATCCATATAGTCCAACCAGAGACTCCTCTTGCTACATGAAGGAGCAATGGGTCCTTAGTTATCCTTAGTGCGCCCTGCGAAGAATCCGATTAGACTGTGCACCCATATAGTCCAACCAGAGACTTCTCTTGCTGCATGAAGGACCAATGGGTCCTTATTTATCCTTAGTGCGCCCAGCGAAGAATCAGATTAGACTGCTCATCCATATAGTCCAACAAGAGACTTCTCTTGCTAAATGAAGGAGCAGTGGGCCCTTAGTTGTCCTCAGCGCGCACAGTGAAGAATCAGATCAGACTGCGCATCCATATAGTTCAGACAGAGACTTCGCTTGCTACATGAAGGAGCAGTGGGCCCTTAGTTGTCCACAGTGCGCCCAGCGAAGAATCAGATCAGACTGCGCATCCATATAGTCCAACCATAGACTTCTCTTGCTGCATGAAGGAGCAGTGGGCCCTTAGTTGTCCTCAGTGCGCCCAGCGAAGAATCAGATCAGTCTGCTCATCCATACAGTCCAACCAGAGACTTCTCGTGCTGCATGAAGGAGCAGTGGGCCCTTAGTTATCCTCACTGCGCCCAGCGAAGAATAAGATCAGTCTGCTCATCCATATAGTCCAACCAGAGACTTCTCTTGCTACCTGAGGGAGCAGTGAGCCCTTAGTTATCATCCATGCGCCCAGCGAAGAATCAGATTAGACTGCGCATCTATATAGTCCAACCAGAGACTCCTCTTGCTAAATGAAGGAGCAATGGGCTCTTAGTTATCCTTAGTGCGCCCAGTAAAGAATCAGATTGGACTGCGCCTCTTGCTACATGAAGGAGCAATGGGCCCTTAGTTATCCTTGGTACGCCCAGCGAAGAATCAGATTGGACTGCGCATCCAACCAGAGACTTCTCTTGCTCATGAAGGAGCACTGGTCCCTTCGTTATCCTTAGTGCGCACAGCGAAGAATCTGATCAGACTGCGCGGATGCGCAGGCTGATCTGAGTCTTCGCTGGGCGCACAAGTCTTATTGTAGGTTTTGTCGTGGGCTGGCTCAAAATATATTATGAACTCAAGAAAGAGTTCGGATTAGCAACTGAAGTTTGAGCTATTGCGGTTCTGATAAACATGTACCTTCTTTAATACATATAGCAGTAGCATAACCACTCCTCATTTTCAAACCTGCATTCCGCATCCAGTTCCATATCAATGCAAAAGAAGTCGCATTGATCGATATCCCCGTTATCACACAAGCCTGTTGGAAGTTAAATAAATACATGCTCGTTCAAAAGGCGCACAATGATCAGTAATCGATAGAAGTGTTCCGCGTCTTCAACCCAAAACTACGGAACCCGGGAAGAGACACGAATTCTTTTAAAAATATGTTGTGCGAACAACATATTATCTTGTTTGCACAACATAGATCTTGGAAAGCTGTGCGAACAAGATATTATCTTGTGCGGACAAGATATTATCTTGTCCGCACAAGATAATATCTTGTGCGAACAAGATATTAAGTTGTGCGAACAAGATACATCTTGTCCGCACAAGATCTATATTGTGCAGACAAGATGTTATCTTGTGCGCATAACTTATAAAATAAAAAAAATATGTCCCTTCCCGGGTTCCGTACAAAACACCAAAAGGAAAGAAACACGATTACAAAGCAACTTTATTATAATACTGAAAAATTTCACAAGTGGAATGTCATCCAGAATATAGTAAATACATGGTTAGTGTCTTTAATAATAAAATATAATCGGTGAGCCTTAGATAATTTTATAGGGGCGAGCTTTAGCGAGCCCCTATAAAATTGTCGGGGCGAACCGATTGTATTTTATTATTTAAGACACTATCCATGTATTTATTTTATACCGCAATCCAAAACAATCAATGGGTTTTGCAATAATTGAGCAAATTTAAGCAAAAAAGACAGCAGACAGTGTGGCATGTTGAACGACATTCAGTGCCATGGCGCGCACACGTAGTATAACGTGACGTCAACGAGTGCAAAGTTTCTGACGTCACCGCGCCACAAAGACGTTGTAAACAACACGGACGCTCGAATAAAAGTTTATCAGCGCTTTACTTTCTGTATGAAAATCTGCAAATAAATAGTTTATTTTAGCTTTAAAAAAATATTTTCGAGGTTGAGACGCAACTGCAGTAGCAGTGCGCAGTTATTCCAACGGGCTATTCCAACCAGGAAAGGCCGAGAAGGTAAGAATTTAGCTGAAATTTCTGAAAAACTGTTCAAATAAATGCTGAAAAGATTTTAACTTGCAGTATCGTTGTTTTCCCATGTATGAAAGGTTGCATGTTATTGCTTACAATTGTTAATTAGTGACCTGAAAAGTAGGTCCGGTCTATAAACGGTCACTAGACGTTTATAGGTCAGTAGAAGGTATTATACATGTAGGTCACTAGCGATTATAGCGTGCAGTTATTCGACCCCCTTTATTAGGTTACTAGAATGCCTGATTGCGGTATAAAAGGAGATATAGAGAATCTGACATGAGTTTTCATGTATTACTGAATTTATACAATGTGTTGTGGAAAAGGGATAAAATGTGAGGCTTTGCCGAGCATTTTGTCCCTTCCCCTCGACGAGTTTAAAAAATTTAATATACATGAGCACGAATGCAAGATTCTATTTATCATATGACATTTGAAAATGCATTTTGTTCAAGATTGTTTTATAAAAATGTCAATAATCCTCCATTTGTAAACACAACGTCGTTAAGGATGTCGTACATGCAACGTTATGGCGCGTATCTAACTAAATTTGCATATATAATCCACTAGTGGATTATCGAATTTTATTATATGGCATTATTACATTCTCAGACGCGGCGTCATATGATAAATTAGCCATCACGAAAACACGCAAATATCATTTTGACCCCCTTGAACCCCACTTTTATATAGAAAAACTGGAGTTTCCGGGGGTATACCTTATTTTTTTTATTTCTGCTCTAAAATATAGATTGTGGGTACTCGTTAGAACCGCCTCGATGATGCGGTTCTAACGAGTGCCCACAATCTATATTTGGAGCAGAAATAAGAAAAATATCACAATTTTTCATCATAAAATTTTCGTTTTTCGGCGATAAAGGTGGAAATGTATTTGTATAGGCGTGTTTGCGTAATGAATGCATACATGTACAGACAAATTTTAACCATAATACACCATACCAGAAGCCCTGCATTGGAACTGTCAATAAAACATTTTTACTGGGCCGGTGGTGGCGGGGGAGGTGGGGGTGGGGGGTAAGTAGATTTTACGTGGCCGCAATTCTCGCCCTTGTCATTATTTAGACAAATAATATGTGCAGTCTGCATGACGGATTTCTAACTCATCAGCGCAACGTTTCCGAGACTATTAAAATCAATTTAATACAGAGATGAAACAACGATAAGTATTCGACAGAATGAAATGACTGGAATACTGGAGCAAAAGAAAACCAACAAATGGACTCCGGTGGGCTCGACCAGGGCATCAAGTACTTACAGACATTATTTAAGAAATACCCAAATTAAGGCCAAAATTAAGAAGCTTCATTAATTTTAAAAGCTATCAATTTCAAAAGTCTGTTTAAATAATGCAATGCACACCCCAAGCTATCGAAAATACCGAATCACTTAACCCTGTTGTTTTGCTGCAAATAACTCTGCAACACTGTGTAACAATCTATTTGATAATTGAATTAGTGACAATCTCATTAGGCAACAATGGTCATGCCCGAACAAAATCACAACACTGATAACACCGGACAGACGATTCATTACGCAAATACGCCTATACAAATACATTGCCACCTTTATCGCCGAAAAAATGAAAATTTTATGATGAAAAATTGCGGTATTTTTCTTATTTCTACTAAAATTATAGATTGTGGGCACTCGTCAGAACCGCCTCATCGAGGCGGTTCTAACGAGTACCCACAATCTATATTTTAGAGCAAAAATAAGAAAAATAAGGTATACCCCGGAAACCCCAGTTTTACTATATAAAAGTGGGGTTGAAGGGGGTCAAAATTATATAGGCGTGTTTTTGTGATGGTCTGAAAAAAATCTCTAAACGGGGACTTAGAACCTTTAATTCCTTTATTGTCAGCAAATACGGAAGACCTTGATCAGAATGCGGCGTCTGATCCTTATCTTTACTGCTTGCACATCCAAACGCTTGATTTCAGTCCACTCTCTTACGCAATTTTCTGAGAACAGAGAGATAGGAATAGCACATTTTGATAAATCTAACCATTTCCTGGATTTCCTACAAGTCATTCCTATACGTGGATGTCAGCACTAAATAGCTTCAGTGCTTAGTAATGCTAGGTCGTCTGACAAACAATCGAGGTAGGGATGAAAGAGTCAAACCCATTTATTTAATACATAGCAGTGAAATCAGTGCATATCTGAAACAAATAAAAGTGATAGTTTCACACTGTGAAAATATAAATTATATTTTCACAGTGTGAAAAATAACATGACTATGTTATTTTCACAGTAGCAGCCCGGACTATTTTCTCGCCAAAATTCATATGTTATCTATAAAATAATTCTGTAAAATACCTTGAAAAAGCATTCTCTGAACTGTAAAAATGCTGTATTAAAAATGGCGACTGTTTATGGTTAGCAACTGACAGTTGTGACGTCATAGCCAAGTCAAAAATTGTGACGTAAGAACCGATAGATCAATTACAGTAGGTGTCCTAAAATGTTATCAAATAAAAAGAAAATTTACTTTTTTTCGATAAATATCAAAAATATTTCATCTCGTGTGTTGAAAACATCAGAATTTTCACTCGTGCTTCGCACTCGTGAAAATTCTGATATTTTCATCACACTCGATGAAATATTTTTGATATTCATCTCAAAAAAGTAAATATCCTCTATTTATTTCATTATGTAAATCTGCAGTCACAGAATCTATCTATAAACAAACAAACACAAAACATGAAAGTATACACTACTGTTTTTATCTTATATATTCGGACCCTTTTATAGTACATATTTAAAAGGCTGAGCAAACGGTGTGGACCCAGATGAGCGTCTCATCAGCGTCTACACTGTTTGCCCTCATCCTGCTATGAATAGACACAAACATCGGGAAGTAAATTGTACTTGTTCATATTTTATAGCAAGGTTGTATGGCATTAAAGAGTCCGATATTTAGGGTAAATACGGCATATCAAGGCTACGTCGTAAAACAAAACCTTTGTGTTTTGTCACCTGTGAACACATGTAAAGTGCATATCAGCGCAGTCTTATCAGAAATATAGTGTTCCCCGCTTAAAATATCCAATGCCTTTAGTACACTGAATAAGCATGTATATATTTAGTCTCTTTAGTTCAGCCGGTCGGTTTTCAGCCTTACATTACCACAAACCCGAAGACATTTTTGTGACACGGCTCAATTATACTGGTGTACGGGAATAATTTTTTGCCCACTCAGTGCAAGTTTGGTCGATAGCCAATTGTGTTGAATGAGATGTAAAGCAGCCAACACATTAAGCATGACCAGGTCTGGTCAAGATACTTCATCCGTAAAAGCAAACAATAACTTACCATAAAATGGCCCGTCTGCCTGACATTCACCTGCAAAATAAATAAATGTAACGACTAAAACTTCAAAAACACCTGTATCCACAAGACGACAATGTCTTTGTCGAGGTCGCAACCCACCTATTTAAAAATTTGTGCTTTGAATGGTCACATACATAAAACAATATTGTCAACAGACGGCCCAAAAATACAAAAAAAATGCAAAATGTTCTTCACACAAATGTACAAAACAATGTAGTGCCTTTATTGTTCTTACATTCTAAAGAAAGCTGTTGAAATCAGTTTTTCTATCGAGATTCTTAAATCCATTTCTAAAACATTCATTATACAGTCGAACTTCGATGGCTCGAACCCCTCTGGGACCTTAAACAATTATTCCACACAGCGGTAGTTCGAGCTACTGAGGGTTACTGCCAAGAGGCTTCACGAGATACTTTTGAATACCTTTCCGATGTTCTGTAATGAAAATGTATGCTGTGTGTACTCATTAGAATCGCCTCACCGAGGCGATTCTAATGAGTACATACAGCATACATTTGCAGGATAAAAGATTAAAATCTTCTTAATTATCCCACACTATTGCTTATGAAGAGGATTTCCCTAGGGGCTCAAGAGCGAGTTCGACTCAGCCATGGTTAACGAGCCATCGGTGTTCGAGCCATCGACGTTCTACTGTATGTAGAGACATATTTAAACTGAAAACCTGTTGTTGCCGGTTTCTGAAACTCTGCCTTGAATTTACATCCAATGGCACGTGGCCGGTGTTGCACATTTCAGTACCGGTCATGAACAGACTCAATAAAACCGAGTCTGCTATTTTCTTTTATTTGGTGTATTCTTTGCTTCCAAAGGATCTAACTATTCAGAACTTATTTATCTTCACTGCAGCTGGTGCTGTGCCGTGTGGCGGCCGTAAAAGTCTCCCCGTACATCCATCATAGTGCAGATTATATTTTCTGGTCCTTTGGGATCATTGAGTGCATTTGGAATCATTTTGAAAATAGAGTTCTGCTTAAGCCGGTGCTAGAGGGCGTGGCCGGTGTTGCACATTTCAGTATCGGTCATGAACAGACTCAATAAAACCGAGTCTGCTATTTTCGTTTATTTGGTGTATTCTTTGCTTCCAAAGGATCTAACTATTCAGAACTTATTTATCTTCACTGCAGCTGGTGCTGTGTCGTGTGGCGGCCGTAAAAGTCTCCCCGTGCATCCATCATAGTGCAGATTATATTTTCTGGTCCTTTGGGATCATTGAGTGCTTTTGGAATCATTTTGAAAATAGAGTTCTGCTTAAGCCGGTGCTAGAGGGAGTGGCCGGTGTTGCACATTTCAGTACCGGTCATGAACAGACTCATTAAAACCGAGTCTGCAATTTTCTTTTATTTGGTGTATTCTTTGCTTCCTAAGGATCTAACTATTCAGAACTTATTTATCGTCACTGCAGCTGGTGCTGTGCCGTGTGGTGGCCGTAAAAAGTCCCCCCGTACATCCATCATAGTGCAGATTATATTTTCTGGTCCTTGGGACCATCGAGTGCATTTGGAATCATTTTGGAAATAGAGTTCTGCTTAAGCCTGTGCTAGAGAGCGTGGCCGGTGTTGCACATTTCAGTACCGGTCATGAACAGACTCAATAAAACCGAGTCTGCTATTTTCGTTTATTTGGTGTATTCTTTGCTTCCAAAGGATCTAACAATTCAGAACTTATTTCTTTCCTTGACACTTGACAGCAGTTTGATGACATACTGAATGTTGATAACTTTGAATTAGGGGACAACTGCATTCAAAATTTTGGTATGGGGAGGTAAATCGGGGGGTTTTACGGTCGGAAATTTCGTGTTACGGCTCCACGTCAGCGGATCCGTAAAACTTAATTTACGACCGTAAAACCGACGAATTACCTCCCCAAATCACAATTATGCAATCAAGTTATCTCCATTCTAATGCACTTTAACGGTTGTTTTGTTAAAACTGTATTATTTTTCACAAAACGGCTAACGCTGTGAGCTGCGTAAAACCAAATGCTAGCCAATGAAAAGAGACGTTACGCGATGACGTCGATTTCCGAAAGTATATCGCAGAATATAGTGCCGCAAAGTTTTGACGTTATCTAATCAGACGTCGCGCTACATACGCAAATGCATTAGAATGAAAGTTTATTTCTTTGAATACTGCTTAAGAGCATGATATTGTCACTGTTAAAAATGTGCATCTTGGGAAGAACAGAAAAAAACTTTCCCGTTTGTTTGGATACGAAAACATGTACGGAGGATAGTTTTGGAGGAACAATAGTTTCACAGTAATGTTCGTACATATTGTTCCCTAAATTAAGGAATATATGACTGATTGAGGCAGCTAATAAAAAAGTAGAAGTGACGGCTATGATAAGGTTTCGATACAATTAACCCACAGCTCCCGTCAGAGACACCAAAGAAAAAAGAAACACAAACATTAAATAAGTAGACCCTTATGGAAACCTCAATAGCGGAAAGCCAACACGACAGTTACTTTCCCACAAACTGGCCAGTTGGCTATCCAAAAAAAAAAAAAAAAAAAAAAAAAAAGAAATAAGCGAAACACACACGCAAAGACAAACCATAACAAAAATAAACCGCGACAGAAGAACTGCCTTGGAATGTTCAGTGAAAGAATTTTTACTGGGGGCTGAAATCGATTTTACGCGGCCACAATCATCGCCCTTGATTCCATCACGATTAGACAAATACTTTGTTCAGTCCGCATTGAACCTTTCTAACTCATCAGTACACCATCTCACAGAAATAAAAATAAAACAACCAAGGAGAGGAAACAACGGTGGGGACTCGACAGCAACAAACCACTGAAATGCTGGAGCAAAAGAAAACAAACAGTTAGACTGCGATTAGCCCAAAAGAGTCAGAGCAGGTACCAACCAACATTACATATGTAAGCATGTACGCTGAAATCGTGATAGAATCTGAGGCCTGACCTACCGGCGTGCGATTAAAGAGGGAAGCAAAGTTATCAACCGTGATTGGATTAACTAAGTCTATCGAATAAGATTTATGTTGTACCCAGTTTTTTATATCAAAGAATTTACGTTTTTTTTCGACATTGGGTACTGAAATCATTGCAAGTATACATTTTTTTCTGAATTTATATACTGTCACCATCAAATTCAGGTTCAGATAGACCTTGTTGCAGAAGAGAAAGAAGTCCAACATTGAATTTTGAAATTAAATCGGAATGACAATTTAGAAAAGGCTTTGCGTAGTTTGATTTATTACGAGTGTTGAACTCAGTTACATGAGTAGACACTCTGGCAAAACGAATTAATTGCGACATATAAACACCGTTCGATGCCGCACGAGGAACATCACCATCCAAGAAAGAACAATTTACAATCTCAAAATCAAAATCATAGCGTTATCATACATTTTGCAGGAAACAAACCCGACTATAATAGATAGATGTAAATTCAAAAACGTGGGCTCGGTATCAGAAGAATTTACTTTATTTAACTGAAGTTCGGTTGGTTGGTGGGGGTGGGGGGGGGGTAATATTTTTCTGATCAAACCTTCGACATAGGTATTGTCAATACTTAATAAATCATCCAAATATCTAGAAGTCGAGCTAAAGGTTTCAATGATTTCAGATTGGTTTCAACAGTGAAGGCAATGATTAGGAATCGATACAATTAACTCAGAGCTCCCATCAGTGATACCAAAGGGAAAGAAACACAAACATGAAATAACTAGACCCTAATGGAAACATCAATAGCGGAAAGCCAAAAAGACAGTTATTTTCCTACAAAATGGCCAACTGGCTATCCAAATCAAAATAATATAACACACTCAAAGCCAAACCACAACAAAAATAAACCACGACAGAAGTACCGCCTTGGAAAGGTCAGTAAAACGAATTCCACTGGGGGTTAGGGGAGGGGGCTTAAATCGATTTTACGCAGCTGGAATCCTCGCCCTTATTTCTCTTCCGTCGCGATTTAGACGAATAATTTGTTCAGCCCAAACGAAGGCCTCCTAACTGATCAGCGTAACATCTCCGAGAACACAAAAATCAAACAACCACAGAGGTGAAACAGCGGTGAGGACTCGACAGCAAGAAACCACTGGAATGCTGAAGCAAACGAAAACAAACAATTAGAGTGGGTCCAATCAGAGACAGAGCATCAGACACCAACCAACGTCTTAGGTTAGGAGGTAATAACCCAGCAGGCACATGACGTAATTGTGACGTCACATCAACGTCGGTTCAACGTCATGACGTTTATGCAACGTCACATCAACGTCGGTGCAACGTCACGACGTTGCACCAACGTTGATTTGACGTTGCACTAGCGACGTGTGCCTGCTGGGAAGTTCGTTATTTGAGTATTTGAGAGTAGAAAGAAATGCGTTTGTTTACTAGTTTCAGAATGCTAAATTCCCCTTCTCTAAAGGTTTTATGCTCAACATAATCTCGTTTTACACCATCGATTACCACATTCGTTGAACCCTAGAATGAGCCTGCAGTGGGAGACAAGAAAATCCAAGATTGCCATACAAAGAAACGGCCTTCGGTCTTATCTCCGAGACAATTAAGTTTCTGATCGAAGTGTGTATTTTCGTTATTTATACTCCAAACATAGGTTGTGGATGCTCGTGAAAACAGCTTCTATATGATTACATTGTGAGAAGAATTTGGGATCTGATTGTATCAGTTCCTGATCGTTTCTTTTTTTTAATTTTCAAAATGGAAGCTCTGAATACCACAAACTATGTCTTGAAGCAGAAATAACAAAATAATATGAAGATTTATAAACCTTAGATTTCACTATGTAAAGCTGGGTTTACTCGGACCTGTTTACATGATGGAGAACCTTCTCTCTGTCGAGCAAAAGTTAAAGTTGTGTAATGTTACGAATAAAAAATACTGATGAAAAACAAAGACATTCCTGGCATTTCTAACAAATTAAATCCCTGACAATTTATACAGACGCGAGTATATTTATACATTCGCAAATATACACATATATTATGTAAATGGTAAATACCCACATATTAAACGCTATTTCAAACATAATGGCGAGTCTTACAGTAAAGAATCAGCTTCAACAAAACGGAAATCCTACGTAAACCTCATGTGTTTTAAAAAATCGTGTTTATCATTTAAAGTCTATATTAAAAAGTTAATAACTTACATGACCTCATGTGTAATAACACATGATAACTGGCGCGTAAGGCATAAGACGACTGCTCTCTGGTCTTTTTTTATCATATAACGTCGTTGAAGAAAAGCAAAGCCTCGCATTTATCCTTTTTCCTCAACTCGTTTAATAAATTCAATAATACATGAACACTCACGTAAGATCCTCTATGAATTCTTCTTCAAGAAAATCCGATTAAAATCGTTAGATTATTAATAAAATCTTAAACTCGCGGTAATTTCAGATGAAATTTATGAAACTCATTGTAGGTTGCTTTCGTAACTTGTATACGAAATGACCACGGGTGTATGGTCTATATATATGTTAGGTTGCCTATACTTATTGCAGTTGGTTTGAACTTCGCATATGCGTGATACGCGTAAGTATTGGTGCGCATGTGTCACTAACTACTTACCCGTCATTACCACCAATACAATAGACAAAAGAAGTGCAGCGTGAACAAATCTTCGAAACATGGCTAATTGCTGAAATATAAATTATTAACAAGTTTATCGTTTAGAAAGAAAATTTGGTTTTGATTTAAACGACCCAGTCAACACCATTATGGCCATATTCAAATAACCATACTTTTCCAGGGCGGGTTTTTACATAAGCGGTTAACCAGTGCAGGGCATATTCTTTCGCCAGAAACTGGCAACTGCCCTTCTTGAATCAACATCGGAAAGAGTATGACTGTAGACAACAGTTCATGGTCAATCACCACAAAAGAATGTCGCCTGACCAGCGAGGATCGAACCTATGATATTTTAGGTGTTGTTGTTCATCAGTAAGACTCGCATCTGCCTGAGTTTCCGCGGCTGATACCAGGAAGAATTTAACATATGGCAAGTGTCGTATTCGCCGTTATAATACAGGCAACAAACCAAGTTCTTGTCTCGGCGCATATTTTACTAGTCGTGTTTCGGCGCTAATTGACGGTGTCTCAACTGGTAGTTCTGTCAAATGGTAAATCAATATATTAAGCATATTTATACTTATCGATTGCATGGTATATAAATACTATCAGTGCCCCTTCATTTCGCTGAGAAGCCCACAAACGTAAGAACCGTTTACTGTTTATCCGCAAAATTGGATTGAAAAAATGAATTGAAAACAGAGCAGGCTGTTTAGAACGGCGACTTTTGTCTTTAATCAGCCGCACAAAGATAGTTTAAACGCATATTGTTTTCAAGTTTATCTTATGGCGTCGCGTTTGAGAATGTAACTAGTGGATTAAATATGCAAATAAGTTAGGTACGCTCCGTAACGTTACATGTACGACGTCTTGAACGCCGTCGCGGAATACAGACATTAAATAATAAAAAAAAAAACACGTTCATATATATATATATTACGTTCCAGGCGGTACTTCTGTCGCCGTTTTTTTTTTTTTTGTTATGGTTTGTCTTTCAGTATGTATCGCTTATATTATTTTGTTTTGGATAGCCAATTGGCCATTTTGTAGGAAAGTATCTGTCCTTTTGGCTTCTGTTATTGATATTTACATTATGGTCTAGTTGTTTTATGTTTGTGTTTCTTTCCATTTGGTGTTTCTGATGGGAGCTGTGCGTAAATTGAATCAATTCCTGATCATTGCTATCATTACTATTTTTCATGTGCCATTTATTTAAGAAATGATTTTTATTTTTCTGCTTTTCATCAAAATATGAACGCAAAGGGTCGTGTGCAAAGTAAATGTGTAAACTTTGCTAGCGACCGGCTGTCGTTCATACTTTCATGAAAAGCAGAAAAATTAAGTCTATTTTTATATTTACATTCTTCGCCCCTCATCACCGGGCGAAAAGAATGCTACCGGTGGGTTGGGCTTAAGATTATATGACGGTTCCAGCGTAAAAACATAAATGGAATTTTATTTTATTTTAGTATTCTTTATGTTGGTTGGCGCCTGATGCTCCGTCTTTGGTCGCGCCCCTCGGAGTCTAACTGTTGGTTTTCTTTTGCTTCAGCAATTCTGTTTTGGTATGCTGTCGAGTCCTCAACCTTGTTTCATCTCTGTAGTTTTTGATTTGTATGTTCTCGGAGATGTTACACTGATGAGTTATGAAGCCTTCATGCCGACTCAACAAAATTAGTGTATACCGCGACAGACGTAAGGGCGAGGATTATGGCCATGTAAAATCGATTTAAGCCCCCCTCCCCCCCCCCCCCCCAGTGGAATTCTTTCCACTGACCGTTCCAAGGCGGTTCTTCTGTGGCGGTTTATTTTGTTGTTGATTGTTACTTACTGTGTGTGTCACTTGTGTCTTTTTATTTTGGATGGCCATTTGGCCATTTGTGGGAAAGTAACTGTCCTTATGGCCTCCCTTTGTTTAGGTTTCCATTATGGTCTGGTCGCTTCATGTTTGTGTTTCTTTCCCTTTGGTGTCTTTGATGGGTGGAGTAAGTTAATTGTATCGATTCCTGATCTTTGTTTTACTTCTACTTATAGGACCAACAGCCAAGGCTGAAAAACATTTACACGCTGTTTTTTTTTTTTTTTTTTTTTTTTTTTGACAAAGAGCGGAACAACGTTGACGTCACCAATGCCCGAAGGGTACCGTGATTAAATATGTTCTATAAAAGGGCTATCCTTTGGAAGCAAGGACTACACCACAGAACTGGAAAATATGAAGTGTACATGTTTTCTGGGCCAGACTAGCTAGTTTCGGCCAATTAGGCCTCATCAGTGACCCTCACATATTTTCAAAATTCCACAATGGAATCAATGATCCCAAAGGACGAGAAAATATAAACTACACTATGATGTAGGGCAGGGAGCCTTTTTTACGGCCGCCACACATTCCCACACATCAGCTGTAGTGACGTTAAATATGTTCTATGAGACTGCAGTCATTTGACGTCACTGGAAATCGCATGACTCGATGCATTAATGGAAGTATGAAGTAGATTGTTTTCTATATGTTTACAATAGACTTTACACTGGACATGTAAATATTTCTGTTTGATTGTTATATCAACATTTTACATTTTGTTTCACTTCAGGCGCACTGTCCGCCTGTGGCATGTTTTATCCACGGTATATTATTATGTTTCCGGTGCACAAGCCTCCTGTAAATATACGGAAAGAGTAACTAAGCTTGATCTTGCTTCTGTATGAGTGTTGTACCACCTTAAAATTGTTTCGACAACACTTTATTTACTTCAAACGAATTGGTAAGCATAATTCTGGGGCATGGTCCCCCTGTGTTTCTTTTAGCCCGAAAGTGTTTCAGGTGCAAGGCCCACCTTTGTTTTGCCATGATAATTTTACAAAGAGCCATACATTTGTTTGCAACTTTTCATAGCTGTCTCCTCAGCTAGGTCGGCTTGGTTTCAATTTAAGTTTGACATGAGGCAGGCATTCATTGCAAGACAAGTACCTTGTGCGTTTGAGCATGCAGTAATGACTTTCATACAGACTAATTGATATATTAATATATTAACAATTATATGTTGATAAATGTATATAAGTAAAAAAATATTATGTTTGTGGTTCTGCTTCTTTAATGCTCAGTTGACAAATACAGTGCAGCCAATGTGGCTCTTTTACTTTCCAAGCTGACACATTTCTAGTGATTTGTCAACCAGAAATGTGTGGCTTTATTTATTTAACATTCAAATATTAAAACTTTCCATTTTGCGATATGCTCGGTTAGTGTATTTTACTATTTATACATTATCATTCTTTCTAGCGTCCACAATGGTTAAACGTAAAAGAGTTACCGGTTCAATTTGACCCTATGCTCAACAACCACGTGTTACCCTTCCGCTCTACCCACTTTGAAGATACAGAGAATAATACAGTGACTGACTTAAAAACTAATAAAAAGTCGTATTCTAACGCTCCAAAACCTAACCCTAAGAAAAAACGGCAATTTCTGGCGATCAAAGTCGTGAGGGTGATGATGACCATGATGTTAGTGACAATAATTCTTCGGATAACAATACTGATCTTTTTGATGACAACATAGAGACTGGCCCAGAAAAGACTGAAGAGACGGTAGATCGGAGTAGACCGTATGGAAGGAAAGTAAAACTACAAAAACGCAGAGTAGCTGAATTTGCGTCTGCTCTTTACACTTCATCGAATTAGATTCATCAGACGATGATATACAAGATTTAGCAGCAAAACACATAGGGTATCTCACAGGTGCGCTGCCAGATTATGATAATAATTTGTATGGGGAATCGGTAACTACCCCCATTGTCGCGCAAGTTTCTCCCAAAATTCAGCGAAAAGTATTTGCAAATTAATATATTGATTTAGCGGTATTATTCCCAAATGTTTTTTTTTCTGCTTGAGAGAACATAGCGCGAAATAGAGCAATCTTACTCTCCCCGAAACGAATCGAATAGAAACGGCCCAGAGCCCGCAACGCCAAATAACCAGCCCCAGGCGCTCAGATCAAAGAATCCAAGGCAATAAGAATCAGTGTAATACCAACAACGTTAGGATTGGCATACTCGCTCCATATATCTGCAATAAAAGACATGATTCTTACCTCATTGAAGACTTTACTTCATGCTTCAAACTAGGTGTTTCTGGTCTGACGGAATTTCGCGTTTCGTCTTATTTACAATCTTGTAAACAATTTCCATAGGTCATACTTAAGAAAATCAAGTCGGAGGTTTCTTTAGGTCGCCTGATGGGTCCTTTTCCAACCCAGCCCTTCAAACCCATGCAAATTATTCCCATTAGCTGCGTACTTAAGAAATCACCTGGTGAATTTCGCCTTCTCCATCATCTAAGTTTTCCCCTTGGTTCAAGTATCACTGACGGCCTTACGCCCGAATTGTCCAGTTTGTCATGCTGTTATTTTGATGCGATGTCCATGCCATGCTGAAACTCGGTAGAGGGATTTTATTGTGTAAAACAGACATCGAATCTGTTTTCAAACATATACCCATCTATTCCTCAGATAATGAACTTTTGGGTTACAAATGGCAAGCTCATTTCTACTACGATTGTTGTCTCACTTTTTGCTGTCGCAGTAGTCCAATTATCTTCGAATATATAGACACTGCAATCGAATGGGTTGTAAGGACACAATTGGACATTTAAAATATAATTCACATCTTTGATGATTTTCGCCGTCATCGGAAAAATGTCACAGAGATTCGGAATATCTTTAGCTTTCTGTAAACAGAGTGGCATCCCTATCAAAGCTGAGTAAACCTCCCCCACCACTTACATTACTTTCAGGGGCCTGGCATTGGATTCTGATCAAATGGAGGCACGGTTACCTCAAGGCTGGTTTGACAAGGCAAGGGATTTATTAAAGACCTATAGCAAAAAAGGGAAGATCAGACTCAAAACACTTCAATCACTGATTGGTTACTCAGCTTCTGCTGCAGTGTGATGCCCCTCTGGGCGCTGTTTTCTATGGCGTCTGATAAAATGAAGACCGTCCGTCGCCCATCCCAGAGCGTTATGTTAAATAATGAAGCCCGTAGAGACCTTCAGGCATAGCAGCTTTTCGTTGAGCCCTTTAACGGTAGGAACCTTCTGGTCTCTAAACATTAGTAGACCATGCAATCCTTTCATTTTTATACAGATGCGGTTGGTTCTCTTGGTTTCGGGTCCTTGCTTCAGAAACATTGGTTCTACGGGGAATGACCCGAGCATATGGTTATTCTTCCTATCACAATCAAGGAATTGTTACCAAATGTGTTAGCAATAGAAATCTGGGGATCGTGTCTTAGGAACCAATGGCTGATTGCCCATTCAGATAATGCAGTCGTTGTTCATATAATTAATAAACAAACTTGCAAGGTTGCATCCATCATGGTACTTGTCCGTCGCTTATTCTTAGTCTGTATGAAATATAATATACTGTTACGGGTTTTGCATATACCTGGGAAACACAATGCTTTACCAGATCTACTGTCACGTTTACAGTTAGAGGTGTTCCTGCGCCTTGCCCCAGATGTGGGAACGGATCCGACAAAAGTGCCACCATAACTTCTGGAAGGGAAATTCTGAGCATCATGCAGCAACTGTTAGAAAAGTATCTAGCTACGTAGAAGTAAAACAAACATCAGGAATCGATACAACTAACCCACTCCACCCATCAAAAGACACCAAAGGGAAAGAAACACAAACATGAAGCGACCAGACCATAATGGAAACCTAAACTAAGGATGGCCATAAGGACAGTTACTTTCCCACAAAATGGCCAAATGGCCATCCAAAATAAAATAACACAAGTGATACACACAGTGAGTAGTAACGACCAACAACATAAATAAACTGCCACAGAAGAACACGCAAATGATATAGGCGCTCGATTCAACTTTATTCAAATTTCACGACTGCTGTTCTTCAGTCGAAAAATATTTTCTTCATTTCGGTTCCTATGCTTTCGAAATTCATTTCCTACCTTGTTGGTAAATATTACAAATCAGCTAGCACTCAGTCATTAGGAAAATACTGTTAAGATCCAAATGAGTTAAACTTCAGCGGATTCCCGTCTACCAATTACCAAGAACATCCTTCTAGCTATCATGAAAAGTACATCACGCCTCTTCTCTTCCCTCTTTCCTCAAGCTACAAGCTCTTTTTAAAGCCATGTACTCTCTGGCGTTTCACGCCCTCTTACGGGTTGGCGAGATTACTGTTACATGTTATTCAACTTCAGGCAGTAAACTTTCAGGTCCGGGGATCATGTCTGTGGTTGCACTATCAGGCTTCCACACTATAAACATTCTCTTAAACCAGTAACTTTATCCATCACAAGGTCAAACACCTCTGCAATATGCCCAGTCAGTGATTTGATTTATTGTTGTACTATAAGGGGTCCCCCAAAAGGACCTATTTTCCTAAATGAGGATAAGCCTGCTGTAACATATCGCCAGCTTCAAATGGGTTCCTTTGCCATAGAATGCAATTATTCTGAATCACGTATCCAGTCCCTAGGCAGGATGAAATTCTCTGCCTTTCGCAAATACTTTCGAGCACCTATGTTATCGGCAGATTCAGCACCTTAAGCTTCTACGTTAGACTATTTTTACAATTGTAGAGCACCAATCAATCTTTGGGTGTAGATCAGGTAATCATAATCGGGCAGCCACATCTTCCTTGTCAAAGTAACACTTGCAACGTGTCATAGTCGGGACTGTCTGATGCAGACCGAGTATGTTGCACACGTGATATATGTTAGATGAAAGAACATGTTAGAAATATTTGATGTTTTTTTATTTATTTACTCCTCTTACTCTTATTTCTCGTTACTTCTTTGACTTCCAAGCTAATGGTTTATGATGCACCTAGACTATGTGAAGCAGACAGGTGGTACCATTTTAATCAATGTCTTGAGCAGCTTGACAAGCGGTACTTATCAGTTGTCATCAAGCAAAAGCCTTGGGCTGTATGAAGCAGATAGGTGCTTTTTACATATTACCATTTCATCATTAGTATGGTATTTTGTTGAATAAAAATCAAAAATGAGTTCCTTTAAGAGCAATGAAAACATTCATAAGAAAGAAAATGGGTCATACTACGTAGTTTCGGCTAATAAAGCCTCATCAGTGACCCTGTAATGATCCGGCAAAGAAAGCCAAAGGAAACATACTGAAATTTTTCGAATTTCGAACAGGCAGCCGACTCAAAGACTGATACAAATCAAAACGGGGTCCAAACAGCCAAAAGCCTGTCTAGAACACGAGTCTAAACCAATAATTTATTTCTGATTTCTCTGAATATTCACGCTGATCTCAAAGGACCAAAAGTAAAATATAAACTGCACTATGGTTGATGTACGGGGAGACGTTTTACGGCCGCCACACGGCACAACACCAGCTGCAGTGAAGGCAAATGAAGATAAAAAATGAGTTCCTTTAAGAGCAATGAAAACATTCATAAGAAAGAAAATGGGTCACACTACGTAGTGTCGGCTAATAAAGCCTCATCAGTGACCCTGTAATGATCCGGCAAAGAAAGCCAGAGGAAACATACTGCAATTTTGCAAATTTCGAACAGGCAGCCGACTCAAAGACTGATACAAATCAAAAAGGGGTCCAAACAACCAAAAGCCTGTCTAGAACACGAGTCTAAACCAATAATTTATTTCTGATTTCTCTGAATATTCACGCTGATCTCAAATACGAGCCAGCGCATGAAAACGTCTACAAGAGGTCTTAAGCGTCAATGTCACATAAAACTCCCACAGAATCGGAAACAACGTCTCCAAACTTACTGAGATAGTATTGACTGTGGCGTTAAACCATAACTCAAACAAAACAAAACAATAAATTTAAATATCTCTATTTACCCGACCCATCTTTTGCTAAAGACTCTTTCCACGGAAATCGCCATCAAAGTTTTGTCGTAATATTGAATGTCGATATAAATAAAGCTTGGTGTTTGTAAATGATCGATGATTAAGAACGTTATAACCAAACCGGGACTCATAAGAAGATAAATATTAGGCACCGATGGTACAAAACTTTTTTTCAGGTTTAACTCAACTGAGTTTGAAATTTATAATGCTCATAAATGAAAAATAGAAGTGGAGGCAATGACCAGAAATCGATACAATTAACCCACAGCTCCCATCAAAGATAACACAGGGAAAGAAACACAAACATGAAACATCAGACCCCAATGGAAACATCAATAGCGGAAAGTTTTCCCACAAAAAGGCCAATAGGCTATCCAAAATAATACAATATAAGCGACACAAACACACAAAGACAAACCAAAACAAAATTAAACAGCGACAGAAGAACCACCTTGAAACGGTCAGCGGAAACGAATTCCACTGAGGGGCTTAAAACGAATTTACGTTGCCACAGTCCTCGCCCGCGATTACGACAAACAATTAGTTCAGTCCGCATGAAAGCCTCCTTACTCGTCAGTGCAACATCTCCGTGAACACAAAATTCAAACAACATCAGACATGAAAGAACGGTGAAGACTCGACAACAAGAAATCACTGAAATGCTGGAGCAAAGGAAAACCAACAGTAGACTCCGATGGGCCCGACCAGAGACAGAGCATCAAGTACCAACCAACATAAGCCGTTGCGCTGGAACCGTCATATAATATGTGGCCTGACCCACCGGCGTGCAATTAAAGAGGGAAGCATAGTTGTCAACGGTGATAGGGTTAACTACCATGCATGCAGTCTGTCATATAACATTTATATTGTACCCAATCTTTTTATATCGAAGAATGATTTTACTAAATTGGGTGCTGAAGGCATTGTGGTTATATTTTGTCCTGAATTTATATACTAAGTCACCATAAAATTCGGGTTCCGATAGACCTTGTTGCAGAAGAGATTTAAGTCCAGTATTGAATTTTGAAATTAAATCAGAATGACGTCTATAAAATTTTGAAAATGCTTTGCATAGTTTATGGTACCGATAACCCTGAATAAGAAGTTTAGCCGTAAACAATTCATTACGAGTGTTGAAGTCAGTCACATGACTACACACTCTGGCAAATCGAATTAATTGCAAAATATGAACGCCATAGGATGGCGCACGAGGAACATCGCCATCCAAAAAAGGAAACTCTGCAACCTCAAAATCAAAATCATCGTATTTATCATAAATTTTGCAAGAAACAAACCCATCTACAATAGATAGATGTAAATCCAAAAACGGGGCCTCGATATCAGAATTTGCTTTATTTAACTGAAGTTCTGGTGGGTAAATCTGACTGATCAAACCATCGAAATAGGTAATATCAATCTTTAATAAATCATCCAAATATCTAGAAGTGGAGCAAAAAGCTGCAATAATTTCAGACTGGTTTTCAGCAGAAAGGGACATCATGAAGCCTCTCTCTGAACAAAACAAAAACAGATCAGCCGCAAGTGGTGCGCAATTAGTACATATCGGAATACCCACAACTTGTCTAAATAACTTAGTACCAAATCTAATGTAAATATTGTCGAGTAGAAAGGTGAGAGCTTCACACACTTTCTGACATGACCATAAAGTATAATTTTTATGCTCTTCAGAAGTGAAAAAAAAAGCATTTCTTACATTACATGCAAGATAGAGGGAGTCTTCACTATGAAATGTCCATTCAATTTAACCATTAAGTTGTGCATCTGAACTTTATCTTATTTATCAAAGTATTGTGAAAATTGTAATTTTATATTGGAAGAGGCAACTTTTTTCCTAATCAGCACAGAGAATTGTTTGTCCTGCTCATATTTTTTTAAATGCCAACAATTCAGTTGGTGGCATTTAAAAACTTATGAACAAAACTAATTCCATGCTCATGTGGGTTGAGCATGAAAATATTTCTGAAACCTCGGACCAGCATGAGCAGCAATGCAGTCATACGAGTCGTCAGGATGGATGAGTATTTACATTATCGGTTCTTTTACAGAATAAGTAAATAAATATATAATTACATAAAATAAAATAAAATAAAACATCAAAACAAAATGAAGTATTACCTTTTCTTCACTTTTTTCAAACGTCGTTATCGAGATTTGCTTAGCCCAGCTGAACGAAGAATCAATGCGCAATCTCATTTTATATTTTATGACAGATAATTATTGTTATAATTAGTGATACTTAATCTGATCGTCTATTGGCTTACAAAATGAGTCATCCGTCTTGTCGTGTGGACGCTGTTTTAACGTGGCATTAACAAATACATGCCCATCTTTCATGTTTAATAAGCGCACCCTTCCATTTGCCCAGTTTCCGTTTTATGGTGGGATCATTGATTCCATTGTGAAATTTTGAAAATATTTTGAGGGTCACTGATGAGGCCTAATTGGCCGACACTAGCTAGTCTTGCCCAGAAAACATGGATACTCCATATTTTCCTGTTTTGTGGTTTATTCCTTGCTTCCAAATGACAACCCTTTTATAGAACATATTTAGATTAAGTACTGATAGAAATCGGCTAAGATTTTTTTTTGCAAACAGTGAAGGCCCTGATCAGACACCGTAGTACACTGGTACCAGTACGATAAAGGAGCCTTATCATTAAGACAATACACTAAAAATGCACTTTTGGCAAGTGACCCAGTTACAAGAAACAAAAGCTACTCGGTGCTGATGTCCACGTGACTATTACTGATTTGCAGGAAATGCAGGTAACCGTTATTTGTTAAAAAATATACATAAAAATTCCTATATTAAGACCACCTTTGGGACTTTTCAAAAGTGGTATTTTGAATATTCAATCACGAATACACGCCTATATAATTTTGACCCCCATTGAAGCCCACTTTTATATAGTAAAACTGGGGTATCCGGGGATATTCCTTATTTTTCTTATTTCTGCTCTAAAATATATAGATTGTGGGTACTCGTTAGAACGTTCTAACGAGTGCCCACAATCTTTATTTTGAGCGGAAATAAGAAAAATATCACAATTTTTCATCATAAAATTTTCATTTTTTCGGCGATAAAGGTGGCAATATATTTGTATAGGCTTGTTTGCGTTATGCTACAGGTTTTAAATACTTTGATAAATAAGATAAAGTTCAGAAGCACAACATTTTTTTTTTATTTTTGGCTAACCGGTTTCATGACATTAGTCAATTTTCAAAGCCTTTACCAAGTTGCAGCGATTTCCATATAATGGCGTCCTGTTACTAAGGAAGTTGTCGTGACGTAACGTAACGTCATGAACTTCCTTCCGGTCGGCATGTGTTATGTTCCCCGTGAGAGTGTTGCGTAAGAGGGTTACTTATAGAATCTGGACTGACTATGGCAAGCAGTGAAGACCCAGATCAGATGGCTGTTCTTAGAACTGTGAGTCAGAGTGCGACATAGTGCATTCCTTCCGGTCGGCATGTGTTATGTTCCCTGTGAGAGTGTTGCGTAAGAGGGTTACTTATAGAATCTGGACTGACTATGGCAAGCAGTGAAGACCCAGATCAGATGGCTGTTCTTAGAACTGTGAGTCAGAGTGTTGCGTAAGAGGGTTGCCTATAGAATCTGGACTGAATATAGCAAACAGTGAAGATCCAGATCAGACATCGAAGGATGCGGTGTCCGTTTAAGGTCTACACAATTTTCATTCAATACAGTAATTTAACATCACGAAAACATGCCTATATAATTTTTACCCCCTTGAACCCCACTTTTATATAATAAAACTGGGGTTTCCGGAGGTATACCTTATTTTTCTTATTTCTGCTCTAAAATATATCATTGAGGCGGTTCTAACAAGTGCCCATAATCTATATTTTGAGCAGAAATAAGAAAAATATTACAATTTTTCATCATAAAATTTTCATTTTTTCGGCGATAAAGGTGGCAAGGTATTTGTATAGGCGTGTTTGTGTAACAAAGGTCGATTGTCTCTGAGTGTAGACTGGAAAAATGGTCCCGAACGGGGACTTAGACTGTTTCGTTTGACCCCTAAATTCCTTTACTCATAGCAAACAGTGTAAACCCTGATCCGGGTCAACACTGTTTGCTAAACCCAACACATCATTCCAGTCCAGATTCTAAAGTGACCCTCATACCAACACTATGGCATCATCGCGATATGAACAGCGCGGCTATTTTCTATATGGGCCCCGTCAAGCGATTTTGGTACTTATCGCCTATGCGAGCAGCGAAGGATCAGGCGAGACTGCGCGTCCGCGCAGTCTCGCCAGAACCTTCGCTGCTCGCTCATACAAGCAGTGAATCAAGAGGAACCTTCAGACAGAAAGCCATATCCCTGGCACCTCTGAATGGCTGGGCATGCGCAGTTAAAATTTGTCATGACGGAATGCTCGAAGACACAAATTCGCTTGGCGGGGCCCATATATAACCGTAACCTTGACTTCCTGCATTTGTTTGATTTGAGAAATAGATCAGCTCTAACTGTGATTTGTTGTGTAATAAATCACAGTTTGGAGGTCGGTTGTAAAGTAGACAAATCACAAGCGCGTAGCGCGCGTGATTTGTCTTCTTACAACTGACCGACAAACTGTGATTTATTGCCCAACAAATCACTGGCTAGAGCTGATCTATTTCGATTCTAACACGCTGAAAATCGGCAATAATGTTGTTGTTTCCTTCAAAATCTCACAAATTTTCGCCATTGTTAGAAGAAATCCCGCTAAAATTATCAACTAAAACACATGCATTTATATCCTTTTCTAACGTTTGCGATGCGAGAAAATGACGTTACACCGTCAAAAGTCAAGTAAATCGACTAGTGACGTCATAAATTTGCAGTTTTAATGACGTCACACGTCACGCTCTTCGGAGCTGTGATTTGTTGCAGAATAAAACACAGTTGTTTTGCATTGCCTATATAGGCGCGCTGTGTTAGAATTGAGGTTTAACGTCCCCGTCAAGACTGTAAAGGTCATTTTGGAGACGTTGCTTCCAATTTTGTGGGACTTTTACCCGACACTGAGATGAAATGACATCTCAAGCCCTGTCGCCCAATGAAACCAATAGGGTTTATTAGCATGGACGGTCCGCCTCGCACCGCGGTTCCTGGACAGGCTTAGATCCTCTAAGCGGTTTACCAGTGCTAGTGTGCGGGCCGGATTCAGCTCTGCGTGGAAGCATCATGCAGCCCATATATTTCTTCAAGCCCCTATGGGCGGGGGCCGGCCTTGATTTCCTACATGACAGTGAAAAGTAACCATTACGAAAACACGCCTATACAAATAAATTTTGACCTTTATCACCGAAAAAAAAAATTAAGATGAAAAATTTTGAAAGATTTCTTATTTTTGCTTAAATTATAGATTGTGGGTACTCGTTAGAACCGCCTCATCGAGGCGGTTCTAACGAGTACCCACAATCTATATTTTAGAGCAGAAATAAGAAAAATAAGGTTTACCCCTGTTAACCCCAGTTTTACAATATAAAAGTGGGGTTCAAGGGGGGTCAAAATTATATAGGCCTGTTTTCGTGATGAACGTCAAGCTACTGGTAACTTTGGGTCGACTGAGAAACTATCGGCCAAAAAATGGTGCAAAATAGGGGACTTATATCCATACTGAACACGGGAAGGGATGTGCTGATTTTATTTCATTACGATAACACACCCGTGCGACATAGTGCATTTTTCACACCTCCAAAATGACTACTTTTCTGATGGAAATCCGTGATATTTTTCTTATTCATACTGCAAACGTAGGTTGTGGGTGCTCATAAGAATTGAGGCGGTTCTAACGAGTACCCACAACCTATGACTTGGAGCAGAAATAAGAAGAATAATGTATACCCCCTTAAACCCCAGTTTTCTCTATATAAAGTGGGGTTTAGTGGGGTCTTTATCTCACGGACTTGTGCACATGATGTTAAATATGTTTGGCGAACCAGATATAATATTGTTCGAACAACATAATATCTCTTTTGTTTGTTTGACTTGAGGTTTAACGTCCCCGTCAACACCATAAAGATCATTTTGGAGAGGTTGCTTCCAATTTTGCGGGACATTTACCCGACATTGGGATGAAATGACATCTCAAGCCCTGTCGCCAAATGAAACCAATAGGGTTAAAAAGCATGGACGGACCGACTTGTGCGCACCGCTTTGCCTGGACAGGCTTAGATCCTCTAAGCGGTTTACCAGTACTCGTGTGCGGGTCGGATTCAGTTCTGCGTGGAAGCATCATGCAGCCCATATATTTCTTCAAGCCTCGATGGGCGAGGGCCATGAGAATCTTACATGAGTGTTCATGTATTATTGAATTTATTACACGAGTTGAGGAAAAGGGATAAAATGCTAGGCTTTGTCGAGTTTAATAAATTCAATAATACATGAGCACGAATGCAAGATTCCATTACGATAACACGTCCATGTGATAAGGTGCATTTTTCAAACCTCAAAAAAAAATGTTTTTTTTTTTTTTCTGACAAAAATTTGTAATATTTTTCTGAGTTACACTCCAAACATAGGTTTTGGGTGCTCGTTAGAACAGCCTCATTGAGGCGGTTCTAACGAGTACCCACAACCTATGTCTTGGAGCAGAAATAAGGAAAAATGTTTACCACCTAAACCCCAGTTTTCTCTATATAAAGTGGGGTTCAGGGGGTCTTTCACGGACTTGTTCACGTGATGTATTTATCATATGGCATTTAAAACGCAATTTTTGTTCACGATTGTTTACGAAAATGTCAATATTCCGCCGTTAGTAAACGCGACGTCGTTAAGGACGTCGTACATGTAACGTTACGGGACGTACCTAGCTAATTTGCATATTTAATCCACTAGTGGATTATCGAAAATATTACATGGCGTTACTACACTTTCAGACGCGACGTCATTTGATAAAAATAAATAATCAGCAAATTAAAAGAATAATAATAAAAGCCGAAGAGCATGCTATCTTGTTTGCACAACTTAATATTTTGAGGGAACTGCATATTGAGGCTCACTGATTGGTTTACTGCCCAATCAACAGTATATATGTCCGCAACCGCCCTTTGTGTATCCGACAGAGCTATCGATGCCAGGCTCACTGATATTGGTTTAATCTTTTTTTTATTTTTTACTCTGCGTGATAGCTCAGTAGTGTACCTGCCTCTGATGCTAGAGGCCCCTGGTTCGATCCCCGGAGGCCGTGATTATTTCGGTCATTGGCATCATTTGCAGAGAATAATTCCAAAAAGTGCACCGTCCTTCCGATCTGGACGTTAACTGCAGGCCCCCTGTGCAGGAAGTGCCATCTCTTGTGCAGGTTAAAGCCCCCTACCTTAATCACATGATTTATGTGTAGGCTTTCAACCAAATGTGACCGATCGCAGTATAAGTGGAAAGAAAGAAAGAAATGCATAACAGACAAATTAATAAATATCAAAAATATTACGTCTCCTGTACTGAAAACATCAGAATTTCCACTCATGCTTCGCACTCGTGAAAAATCTGATATTTTCAACACACTCGATGAAATGTTTTTAATATTCATCTAAAAAAAAGTAAATATCATCTATTTTAAAAAAAAAACAAAAAAAAAAAAAAAAAAAACATAACTATTGCGGCATGGATCTAAAATCTAAAAGGCTTACGTATGGAAAATTTTAAGAACCTAATTCAGAACACTGATGTGACAGGGTTAAAGGTTTGTAAGACGAAGCTCATAATTAAACATTAATTATATATATGGATACCAATCGTGTAATTATGCTATGTTTTTAAAGACATTTCGATATCCGGTGACATCAAAGCTTGTAATTAGGTAGGTGAAAGATCGTCTGTTTGAAAGTTAAATCTTTAAGTATATGCTGTCATGGAAATTAGCATAATATACTTCTGACCCAATATGGATCTGTGCTTTAGTTTTGACTTATATTATTATGAATACGAAATGCTGCGTCAACATATTTTCTGTGTCATCTGCCAGAGAAAATTGGCCGTAAATAAAAAAGAAAAGAAAAAAAACCCAAAGAAACAAGACCTGAACGTTTATTGTCACTCTTCCATCACGTGAACAAGTCTGTGAAATGAACACCACCCTAATTCCCACTTTATATAGAGAAAACTGGGGTTTACGGGGACATGCCTTATTTTTCTTATTACTGCTCCAAGACATGGGTTGTGGGTACTCGTTAGAACCGCCTCATGGAGGCGGTTCTAACGAGCACCAGCAACCTATGTTCGCAGTATAAATAAAACAAATATCATAGATTTTTATAAAAAAGTAGCCATTTTGGAGATTTGAAAATGCACTATGTCGCACGGGTGTGTTATCGTAATTCTAATCAGTCATAACAAACAATGAAGACCCTGATAAAACGCCACAGAACACGGTGTCTGATCAGGTTCTTCATTGATAGACAATGCCCGATGTTAACGACGCTAGACATAATTATACAGAGAACCTTACATGAGTTTTCATGGTTTATTGAATTTATTAAACGAGTTGAGAAAAAGGCATAATAAAATTCGGGGCTGTGCCGAGCATTTTATACCTTTTTCTCAACTCGTTTAATAAATTCAAAAGCACATGAGCACAAATGCAAGATTCTTTTTATCATATGACATTCAAAATGCATTTTAATTACGATTGTTTTACAAAAATGTCAATTTTCCGCCATTAGTAAACGCGACGTCGTTAAGGACGTTGTACATGTAACGTTACGGGGCGTATCTAATTTGCATATTTAATCCACTAATGGATTATCGAATTTATAACATGACGTTATTACACTCTCGGACGCAACGTCATATGATAAAAAGATGATATTACACGAGTGGTCATTTCATAAATACCATACGAAATGACCATGAGTCTGAAGAAGCCATCTGACCAGGATCTACACAGCTTGGCATTCAGTTTATGAATTTGTAGCAATAAATTACATCAAGTAATTTGATTGGTTGATAGACAGAAATAGGTGTGGCTTAAATTAATATTCAGCAAGATAAAGGATAAAATAAATCCTATTTTTACAGCGGAGTGGCTGCAGACAGACGTAGGTCTACAGCCATTTCACGTGGAATTTGCTGGTGACAGATATCTCACGTCACCAGCCATTTCTCGTAAAATTTGCTGCTGACAGACATCTGTAAATAGCCGATGTTCGCAAAAATTGCTGCTGACAGATGCACGCATATAAAGACATGACCATAAGAAAGCAGGGATGTGACTATAGTAATTTATTCAGCGGGATAATGGCTACGAACAGCAAAACACTGATCAGCCTGATGGGTGTGGCTAAATTAATTTATTCAGCGCGATAAGGGTTACGGACAGCAAAAAAATGATCAGCCTGCTCGGATGCACATGCTGATCCCAGTCTTTGTTTTGCGCTCAACCTTGAAGAGCCCTTATCTCCTAGCGCGGTATAATCATTCAGTGACTTCATACGCGTATCATATGATGTTTGAATTTCTTATTTTTACTGTAACATGTAATTTGAAAAATTGGAAAAAAGTAAATGCGTCAGCTTAAACCTAGAAACCATGGCCTATTAACCTGAATTGTTCATTTGCATCCCCGCACACCGTGTGTGCAGGCCTGTACCTACAAGTAGAATGAACTTTTTCGTTGAAACATATCACTGAAGGGGCTCTGTTTCTGATCACTGTTATTCAGGGGCTGGAAGCAGTGGTGGGACTGAGCGAGGAGAAGAGAGAGGGTTAAACTTCTTAACCAGGGGTATCGGTATTATAAACTACGTAAAGCCTTTTCAAAGTTTTATAAACGTCATTCTGATTTGGTTTCAAAATTCAATGTTGGACTTAAAACACTTCTGCAACAAGGCATATCGGAACCCGAATTCTATGGTAACTTAGTATATAAATTTAGAAAAATACATGCCTGTAATGACTTTAGCACCCAATTTCGTAAAATCGTTCGTCTATATATAAAGATTGGGTACAACATAAATGTTATAAAACAGACTGCATGCATGGTGGTTAACCCAATCACGGTTGGCAACTTTGCTTCCCTCTTTGATTGCATACCGGTGGGTCGGGCTTAAGATTTTATGACGGTTCCAGCGTAAAAACATAAATGGAATTTTATTTTATTTTGTATTCTTTATGTTGGTTGGCGCCTGATGCTCCGTCTTTGATCGGCCCCTCGGAGTCTAACTGTTGGTTTTCTTTTGCCCCAGCAATTCTGTTGTTGTATGCTGTCGAGTCCTCAACCTTGTTTCATCTCTGTAGTTTTTTTAATTGTATGTTCTCGGAGATGTTACACTGATGAGTTAGGAAGCCTTCATGCGGACTAAACAAAATTAGTGTATACCTCGACAGAGGTAAGGGCGAGGATTATGGCCATGTAAAATCGATTTAAGCCCCCCCCCCCCCCCCCAGTAGAAATGTTTTCACTGACCGTTCCAGGGCGGTTCTTCTGTTGCGGTTTGTTTATGTTGTTGTTTGTCACTTACTGTGAGTATCACTTGTGTCTTTTTATTTTGGATGGCCATTTGGCCATTTTGTGGGAAAGTGACTGTCCTTATGACCTTCCTTCGTTTAGGTTTCCATTATGGTCTGGTCGCTTCATGTTTGTGTTTCTTTCCCTTTGGTGTCTTTGATGGGTGGAGTAAGTTAATTGTATCGATTCCTGGCCTTTGTTTTACTTCTACTTTGAAACTATGACAAACATTGTTGGTTCTGATCAGAAGCCATCGATGGATCTAAACTGTTCGCAGCTGGATGAAATGTTACACATGTAATATCTTTTCCAGCACGGATTGTGTTGCAAATGAGCTTAAGCATTATCAATGAAATATTGTTAATTCAGGAAGATAAATATGTATGGTGGTTGAATATATGTGTATACAAAAGGAAAATAATTACATAAACAAATGGCAAGTAAATAATTTGGAAATATTTGACGGAAAATGTCACCACATGTTTTATGAAGCGTTTTAACGAGTACCCACAGTCTACGTTATAAAAATAGAAGTGGAGGCAATGATCAGGAATCGATACAAATGACCCACAGCTCCCATCAGAAACACCAAGGGGAAAGAAGCAAGAACATGAAACAACCAGACCCCAATGGAAACATCACTAGCGGAAAGCCAAAAGGACACCTACTTTCCCACAAAATGGTCACTTGGCTATCAAACAAAAAACTATAAGCGATACACACACCCAAAGACAAACCATATCAAAAACAAAAACTGCGACAGAAGAACTGCCTTTTCTTTAAAAACATAGGTTTGATGACAACCCAGTATTTAATAATACTTTGGTTATTCCGTGTCACACAAAAAGTAACTATAAATCAGAATAAGTAAAGACTACTGTAGATTAGTTCCATATTCCACGTTGATTGTGTTACCTCTTTGAGGTTAGTTGTGCACCACGCTTACCAGTCAGTGAAATGAATAGCCCCGTTAAAACTCACTATATACAGTGGTGTTTAGAGGGCTAAACATATTTCTATTATCCCTGCTCCAAGACATAGGCAGTTCGAATCAGTTCTTACAAGCGATCGCAACCCGAAAAACTTATAAAACAGATCAATTTTTATTGAAAAAAAAATTAACTTCTCTGTCATTAAATTTTTGTGCTTCCTAAAAACTTTTCGCAATTTTTATGTAATTTCCACTAATTAGGACTTCTGATTAGATGATCTGGCTCATTAACTTACCACCGCTAAACGGGCTACAAGAAACAATTAAGGAATTGCCAACCGCCACGAGATGATCTGGCTCAACAACTTACCACCGCTAAACGGGCTACAAGAAACAATTAAGGAATTGCCAACCGCCACGAGATGATCTGGCTCAATAACTTACCACCGCTAAACGGGCTACAAGAAACAATTAAGAAATTGCCAACCGCCAATTAATTAGGACTTCTGATTAGATGATCTGGCTCATTAACTTACCACCGCTAAACGGGCTACAAGAAACAATTAAGGAATTGCCAACCGCCACGAGATGATCTGGCTCAATAACTTACCACCGCTAAACGGGCTACAAGAAACAATTAAGGAATTGCCAACCGCCACGAGATGATCTGGCTCATTAACTTGCCACCGCTAAACGAGCTACAAGAAACAACAGAGGGATTGTTAACCGCCATTATATGGTCTGGATCATTAACTTGCCACCGCTAAACGGGCTACAAGAAACAACAGAGGGATTGTCAACCGCCATTATATGGTCTGGATCATTAACTTACCACCGCTAAACGAGCTATAAGAAACAACAGAGGGATTGTCAACCGCCATTATATGAGCCCCGCCAAGCGAATTTGTGTCTTCGAGCATTCCGTCATGACAAATTTTAACTGCGCATGTCCAGCCATTCAGAGGGGCCAGGGATATGGCTTTCTGTCTGAAGGTTCCTCTTGATTCATTGCTTGGATGAGCGAGCAGCGAAGGTTCTGACGAGACTGCGCGGATGCGCAGGCTCGCCTGAACCTTCGCTGCTCGCATAGGCGATAAGTACCAAAATCGCTTGACGGGGCCCATATGGTCTGGATCATTAACTTACCACCGATAAACGAGCTACAAGAAACAACAAAGGAATTGCCAACCGCCACGGGATGATCTGGCTCATTAACTTGCCACCGATAAACGAGCTACAAGAAACAACAAAGGAATTGCCAGCCGCCACGAGATGATCTGGCTCATTAACTTACCACCGCTTAACGAGCTACAAGAAACAAAGGAATTGCCTACCGTCATGAGATAGCTCTGTAATTTATCACCGCTAAACGAGCCATAAGAAACAACGAAGGAATTGCCAACCGCCATGAGATGGTCTGGAAGCTTTAATTTATCACCGCTGAACGAGCCATAAGAAATAAAAGGCCAACCGCCATGGGATGCTCTGGTTTCTTCATTTACCATCACTTAACGCGCCATAAGAAATAAAAAAGGGCCAACCACAATGAGATACCCTGGCTTCTTTATTTACCATCGCTAAACAAGCAATAAAAAAAACAAAGACAGGGTCAACCACCATGAGATACCCTGGCTTCTTCATTTACCATCGCTAACCGGGCAATAAGAAATAACAAAGACAGGGCCAACCGCCATGGGATACCCTAGATTCTTCATTTACCATCGCTAACCGGGCCATAAGAAATAACAAAGACAGGGCCAACCACCATGGGATACCCTGGCTTCTTCATTTACCATCGCTAAACGAGCCATAAGAAATAACAAAGACAGGGCCAACCACCATGGGATACCCCGGCTTCTTCATTTACCATCGCTAAACGAGGCATAAGAAACAACAAAGACAGGGCCAACAACCATGGGATGCCCGGGCTTCTTCATTTACCATCGCTAAACGAGCCATAAGAAATAACAAAGACAGGGTCAACCACCATGGTATGCCCTGGCTCCCTCATTTACCATCGCTAAACGAGCCATAAGAAACAACAAAGACAGGGCCAACCGCCATTGGATACCCTGGCTTCTTCATTTACCATCGTTAAACGAGTCATAAGAAATAACAAAGACATGGCCAACCACCATGGGATGCCCTGGCTTCTTCATTTACCATCTCTAAACGAGCCATAAGTTCATTAACCATCGCATAACCAGCCATAAGAAATAACAAAAGGCCAACCGTCATGGGATACCCTGGCTTCTTCATTTACCATCGCTACACGAGCCATCAGAAACAACAAAAACAGGGTCAACCGCCATGGGATGCCCTGGCCTCTTCATTAACCATCGCTAAACAAGCCATAAGAAACAACAAAGACCGGGCCAGCCACCATGGGATACTCTGGCTTCTTCATTAACCATCGCTAAACGAGTCATAGGAAATAACAAATGGCCATCCACCATGGGATGCCCTGACTTCTTCATTTATCATCGCTAAACGAGCAAAAAGAAACAACAAAGACAGGGCCAACCACCATGGGATACTCTGGCTTCTTCATTTACCATCGTTAAACGAGCCATAAGAAATAACAAAGACAGGGCCAACCACCATGGGATGCCTTGGCTTCTACATTTACCATCGCTAACCGGGCCATAAGAAAAAACAAAGACCGGGCCAACCACCCTGAGATACCCTGGCTTCTTCATTTACCATCGCTAAACGAGTCATAAGAAATAACAAAGACAGGACCAACCACAGTTGGATATCCTGCCTTCTTCATTTTCCATCGCTAAACGAGGCATAAGAAACAACAAAGACAGGCCAAGCGCCATGGGATGTCATGGCCTCTTTATTTACCTTCGCTAAACGAGCCATAAGAAACAACAAAGACAGGGCCAACCGCCATGGGATGCCCTGACCTCTTCATTTACCATCGCTAAACGAGCCATAAGAAAAAACAAAGACAGGGCCAACCACCATGGGATACCCAGGCTTCTTCATTTACCATCGCTAACCGGGCCATAAGAAAAAACAAAGACAGGGCCAACCACCATGGGATACCCAGGCTTCTTCATTTACCATCGCTAACCGGGCCATAAGAAAAAACAAAGACAGGGCCAACCACCATGGGATACCCAGGCTTCTTCATTTACCATCGCTAAACGATGCATAAGAAACAACAAAGACAGGGTCAACCCCCTTGGGATGCCCTGGTTTCTTCATTTACCATCGCTAAACGAGCCATAAGAAACAACAAAGACAGGGCCAACCACCATGGGATACCCTGGTTTCTTCATTTACCATCGCTAAACGAGGAAAAAGAAACAACAAAAGGCCAACCACCATGGGATGCTCAGGCTCCCTCATTTACCATCGCTTACCGGGCCATCCAAAAGAAGGGCCGTAAGAAACAACACATGAATGGCCAACCTTTAACGTACGAATGCTAAATATGTCGTAAGCAACTACAATGGAAGGGCCAACCGTCATGGGATATTCCCGACCCTTTACTTACCCCCGCTGAAAGGGCTACAAGAAACTACAGTGGAAGGGCCAACCGTCATGTTATGGTCCTGGCGTTAAACTCATCGCTAAACGAGGCATAAGAAATAACAAAGACATGGCAAACAGCCATGTGATGCCCTAGCTTCTTCATTTACCATCGCCAAACGAGCCATAAGAAACACCAAAGATAGGGCCAACCAACATGGGATACCTGGCCTCGTCATTAACCATCGCTAAACGAGGAATAAGAAATAATAAAAGGTCAACCGTCATCGGATACCCTGGCTTCTTCATATACCATCGCTAACAGGGCCATAAGAAACAACAAAGACAGGGCCAACCACCATGGGGTCCCCTGGCGTCTTCATTTACCATCGCTAAACGAGCCATAAGAAACAACAAAGACAGGGCCAACCACCATGGTATGCCCTAGCATCTTCATTTACCATCGCTAAACGAGCCATAAGAAATAACAAAGACAGGGCCAACCACCATTGGATACCCTGGCTTCTTCATTTACCATCGCTAAACCAGCCATAAGAAACAACAAAGACATGGCCAGCCACTATGGGATGCCCTGGCCTCTTTATTTACCATCGTTAACGAGCCATAAGAAACAACAAAAGGCCAACCACCATGGGATGCCCTGGCTCCCTCATTTACCATCGCTTACCGGGCCATTCAAAAGAAGGGTCGCAAGAAACAACACATGAATGGCCAACCCGTAACGTACGAATGCTAAATATGTCATAAGAAACTACAATGGAAGGGCCAACCGTCATGGGATATTCCCGACCATTTACTTACCCCCGCCGAATGGGCTAAAAGAAACTACAATGGAAGGGCCAACCGTCATGTTATGGTCCTGGCGTTAAACTCATCGCTAAACGAGGCATAAGAAATAACAAAGACATGGCAAACCGCAATGTGATACCCTACCTTCTTCATTTACCATCGCTAAACGAGCCATAAGAAACACCAAAGACAGGGCCAACCACCATGGGATACCTGGCCTCGCCATTAACCATCGCTAAACGAGGAATAAGAAATAACAAAAGGTCAACCACCATCGGATACCCTGGCTTTTTCATTTACCATCGCTAACCGGGCCATAAAAAACAACAAAGACAGTGCCAACCACCATGGGATCCCATGGCGTCTTCATTTACCATCGCTAAACGAGCCATAAGAAACAACAAAGACAGGGCCAACCACCATGGTATGCCCTGGCAGCTTCATTTACCATCGCTAAACGAGCCATAAGAAATAACAAAGACAGGGCCAACGACCATGGGATACCCTGGATTCTTCATTTACCAGCGCTAAACGAGCCATAAGAAACAACAAAGACAGGGCCAACCACCATGGGATGCCCTGGCTCCCTAATTTTCCATCGCTTACCGGGCCATCCAAAAGAAGGGTCGCAAGAAACAACACATGAATGGCCAACTTTTAACGTACGAATGCTAAATATGTCAGAAGAAACTACAATAGAAGGGCCAACCGTCATGGGATGGCCTTGCTCTTTTATCTTACCATCGTTAAATGGACGACAAGAAAATATAGAGGAAGGGCCAACCGTCATGGGATTTTCCCGCTCCTTTACTTACCCCTGCTGAATGGGCTACAAGAAACTGCAATGGAAGGGCCAGCCGTCATGTTATGGTTCTGCTCTTAAACTCATCGCTAAACAAGGCATAAGAAATAACAAAGATAGGGCCAACCGCCATGGGATGCCATGTCTTCTTTATTTACCATCGCTAAACGAGCCATAAGAAACAACAAAGACAGGGCCAACCTCCATGGGATGCCCTGGCCTCTTCATTTATCATCGCTAAACGAGGCATAAGAAACAACAAATACGGGGCCATTCACCATAGGATGACCTGGCTTCTTCATTTACCATCGCTAAACGAGCCATAAGAAACCATAAAGACAGGGCCAACCACCACGGGATACCCTGGCCTCGACATTAACCATCGCTAAATGAGAAATAAGAAATAACAAAAGGCCAACCACCATCGAATGCCCTGGCTTCTTCATTTACCATCGCTTAACAAGCCGTAAGAAACAACAATGACATGGCCATCCACCATGGGATGCCTTGGCTTCTTCATTTACCATCGCTAAACGAGCCATAAGAAACAACAATGACATGGCCATCCACCATGGGATACCTTGGCTTCTTCATTTACCATCGCTAAACGAGCCATAAGAAACAACAATGACAGGGCCAGCCACCATGGGATACCCTGGCCTCGTCATTAACCATCGCTAAACGAGGAATAAGAAAGGAAAAGGACATCCACCATGGAATGCCCTGGCTCCTTCATTTACCATCGCTAAACAAGCCATAAGAAACAACAAAGACATGGCCGTCCACCATGGAATGCCCTGGCTCCTGTTTTTACCATCGCTAAACGAGCAATAAGAAATAACAAAGACAGGGCCAAACACTATGGGATGCCCTCGCTTCTTCATTTACCATCGCTAAACGAGCCATAAGAAACAACAAAGACAGGGCCAACCACCATGGGATGCCCTGGCTCCCTCATTTACCATCCCTTACCGGGCCATCCAAAAGAAGGGCCGTAAGAAACAACACATGAATGGCCAGCCTTTAACGTATGAATGCTAAATATGCCATAAGAAACTGCAATGGAAGGGCCAACCGTCATTTGATGGCCTTGCTCTTTTATCTTACCATCGTTAAATGGACGACAAGAAAATATAGAGGAAGGGCCAACCGTCATGGGATATTTCCGCTCCTTTACTTACCCCCGATGAATGAGCTACAAGAAACTACAATGGAAGGGCCAACCGTCAAGTTATGGTCCTGCTCTTAAACTAACCATCGCTAAACAGGCCACAATAAACTATAAAGGAAGGGAAGACCGTCGTTGGTTGGACTAGCTCTTTAACTGACAAATGCTAAATGGGCTATTTACTACGGAAGAGCCAACCGTCATGAGATGGTCCCGCTCTTTTACTTAACACCGCTAAATGGGTCACAAGAATTTGTCAAGAAACAACAATGGAAGAGCCAGTCGTCTTGGCTTGGTTTGGCTCTTTATCTCACCATCGCTAAATGGGCCACAAGAAACTTCAACGGAATTGCCGACCGTCTTGTGAAGGTCTGTCTCTTTAACTTACCATCGCTAAATAACTAGAAACTACAATGGAAGGTCCAACCGCCATGGGATGGTCTGGCTTTTTAACTTACCATCGCTAAATGGCCATAAGAAACTCTAACGGAAGAGCCAACCGTCTTCAGAAGGTCTGGCTCTTAAACTTACTATCGCTAAATTGGCTACAAAGAACTACAATGGAAGGTTCAACCGCCTTGGGTTGGTCTGGCTCTTTAACTTAACACCGCTAAATGGGCTATAATATACTACAATGGAAGGTTCAACCACCATGGGTTGGTCTGGTTCTTTAACATACCATCGCTAAATGCCGCTACAAGATGCTACAATGGAACGTTCAGCCACCATGGGATAGTCTGGCTCTTTAACTTACTATCGCTAAATGGCCACAAGAAACTACAGTTCAAACGGAAGGTTCAAACGCACTGGGATGGTCTGGCTCTTTAACTTACTTCGCTGAATGGGCCACAGTAAACAACAATGGAAAGTTCAACCGCCATAGGTTGGTCTGGCTCTTTAACTTACCATCGCTAAATGGGTCACAAAGAATTAAAATGGAAAGGGCTAACCGTCTTAGAAAGGTCTGGCTCTTTAACTTACTATCGCTAAATGGGCCACAAAGAACCGCCATGGGCTGGTCTGACTCTTTAAGGTACCATCGCTAAATGGAGCGCAAGAAACTACAATGAAAGGTTCAACCGCATTGGGATGGTCTGGTTTCTTTAAATCACCATCGCTAAATGGCCACAGGAAACTACATTGGAAGGTTCAATCCCCATGGGATGGTCTGGCTCTTTAACTTACCATCACTAAATGGGCCCCGAGAACCTACAATGGAAGGGCAAACCGTTACAGGTTGGAATGATCTTGTACTTCCAGTTACAAGTACCACTGCTAAATGGATGCGCAGGCTGATATGAATCTTCATTAGGCACACATGTAAATTGTAGGAAATACTGTGCCGCCGTTCAATTGTCAGCTTTATCGCTCACAGCGAAGACTGATCACACTTCACAGGTACACAGGCTGTTCTGAGTATTTTCCACATATTGTGGACGTAAATGCAAGAACAAGCATTAACGTGCTTGTTCTAGCACCACGTGCAAATAGGTACGTGCAAATTACAACACTAAATTGAAGGGTAGAAGCCTCCGTGGTTGAGTGGATAGGCTACTCACCTTGTAAACCAGGGGTCGCAGGTTCGGTCCCGGGCTTCTCCAGACTTTCGGATGAGTCTTTAAACCGAGGTCCCGTCTCCGTATGACCTTAGCTGTTGGTGGGACGTAAAACTGAAACACTCACTCACTAAATTGAAGGGGTTAGTGCAAGAAGGGGCCTAAGTCACATTATTTATAATTTGGAGAACAACGCGAAAAAAAAAAATATATTTTGCAAAATTTTAATGTTTTTCATACCTAAATTTAAAAAAAATTCTTCTTCTGTGTTATCGTGTTATCTGAAATGGTGCAGAAATCGTATAAATAGTTCTGAGTATATCGCAGATTTCATTTCTTACAATATTGGTTTAGTACAAGAAGGTGCCTAAGTCCAGGATTTATTGGACTTAGGCACCTTCTTGCACTAAACAAATACAACAAAGTTTTCTCTATTAAAAGCAGAAATCTATGCCATTTACTTAAACATGTATATTTTATCGTATCACGACTCTTTATTATTAGTTTATTATAACAAAACTCTGAAACAAATGAACTATTCATACAATGGAAACTCAAAGCTTTATGTGGTAAGACGGACTTAAGCCCTCTTCTTGCGCCAAAGATATGACATTGGACTTAGGACCCTACCAAAAAGTTTATCAACCATCATTTTAATGCCAGTAAAGATATAAGGTATAAAAAACTACATATCAGATTTTAGGTCTTGATATGATGTATCTGAAAATGATAATATCCCCAAGATTTTTTTTCAAAAATGGACTTGGGCCCCTTCTTGCACTAACCCCTTCAATTACAGGTATGTGTTTCCAGCAACCGGTAAACAAGTCTCCTCCAAACCCCATTTTATACAGTGAAAACCGGGGTTATGTATGTAATATTTTGTCTTATTTCTGCTCTAAGACATACCAGTAGGTTGTAGGTAAGGCTGACACTATTAATCGTAATCGATTAATCGATCGATATATTCCACAAAAACGATTATCATTTCCGATTTGCTTTTAATCGATTACCTGATTGGTACAATTTACTACCCAAAGTTATGCCTAAAATAGCTGGATGAGTGGCAAACAGTGCAGACCCTGATGAGACGCCGCATGGGTCTACACTGTTTGCTAAGGCCTGTCTGTTCAAATATGCATATGGTAAAGCGCAACATATGGTAAGAGTCATGCTCAGACAGAAAGCCAGACAGGTCAAATTATGACAAAAACCTTAGCGATTACTAATCGATTATCGATGGCAATGACTTGACTAATAATCGATTATCTTTTCAGCTCCGATTAGCCAGCCCTAGTTGTAGGTACATGAGGCGGTTCTAACGAGCACCCATAACCTACATTTGGACTATAATTATGGATATCACATGTTTTTATCAGAAACAATGGCGGATTGAGATATGAAAGATACACACTATGTGACACGGGTGTGTTACTATAATGAGCATTCTTGAATTCTGAAATACGTTCTGAATAGCAGGATCCTTTGGAAGAAAAGAATACACCAAATAAACGAAAATAGTAGACTCGGTTTTATTGAGCCCCCTAGCTGCGGCTTGAGCAGAACACTATTTTCAAAATAATTCTAAATGAACTCAATGACCCCAAAGGACCAGAAAATATTGTAACGGCGCCTGGCTATTGTTTGTTATTTCCTCCATGTGCTTGAAAGCACGATGTGCCGAGTACGAACTGACTCTGATCCGCGATTTACCAGTGTCCACTTCGCCGACTATTTTTAGAATAAATGGCTATGTCATCGCAGTTTTCCTGCATAATTATACAGACCAACCTGATATTGATCCATGCATACCCGCTTGATGTCGATATTTCCATTTTTATGGCAGTATTTTACAGTTCTTTCTCATAGAAATATTATTTTTGTAAGCTGTCAGCCTTCGCCAGTTATGCGGAATACTCGGTTCTTATCTCTTTCGATTCCTCAGTACTGTATTGAACCGTAATGTCCGAATGTTCCGTATGACTGACGACAACCTTGGCGATATCTGACGTCACTGGGCGCGAGCCTGGATACTATATAAACAGTGTTCTGCTGTTGTCGTTGGTTGTTTTGCCACAACCAGCTTGAGGTTTACACCTGAAAACTAGTTGGAACCTGGAAGGTTGAGGTCGTAGGTGGAACGTCAGACAAAAGATTGTAGACGCAGCATGCCACCTAAAAGATCCATGTTTGGACCAGCGCAGGTCTCATAATCAAAATATTTACTCACTACCCCCCACCCATCTTTCTATACGCCAAGCTGGTATTTTAGGTGGAAACCTAATTCTTGACCATTCCTCTTTTCTTTCCTTTTAGGCGAAGTGGCACAGGTGTTCTTCATATTATTTGACGATTGTACTTCTTGCATAGACTTCATACACTTGCTATTTGTTTTATAATTCTATGCATTTGCCTGTTTCCCCTATATAGGCGGAGACATTTAAAATCAACACTATTCAGATTCAGATCTCACCTATGTGGGTGGAGTTTGCTTGTTTCACCTATATGGGTTGAGATTGCTTGCAATGCAAATGGAATAATATTACATTGTCAAAACGTTTAATATTTATCTCACACTTGTTTGCCTTACCAAGTTTTGCCTGCTTCCACCTATATGGGTGGAGTTTGTTTGTTTCACCTATATGGGTTGAGATTGCTTGCAAAACAAAGGAAATAATATTGCATTGTCAAAACGCTGTTTGTCTCACACAACCTTTAGACCTTGTTTGCCATACAATGTGTTTGCCTGCTTCTGCCATAGATACAGGCGAATATATTTAAAGTCAACGCTATTCAGATTCAGATTTCGCCTACGTGGGTGGAGTTTGTTTGTTTCACCTATATAGGTTGAAACGGCTTGTTACATAGGAAAAACAATATTGCCTTAACATTATAACGTTATATGTGTTTTTATAAATTCATACTGGTAAGAGACCCCGAGTAACACGTTTGACTTCATATAAATCAACAATCTCCTAGCTGTGCCTGTGTGGGAGTGGTACGTCTATTTAGCGAAGTGCGCCTATATGGGTGTTGAGATTTATATAGCTTTATAGGTACCACTGCCGGGGTTGTACTCAACCTGCCTTGTTCTCCTAGCTGTGCCTGGTTGGGAGTGGTACGTCTATTTAGCGAAGTGCGCCTATACGGGTGTTGAGATTTATATAGCTTTATAGGTACCACTGCCGGGGTTGTGCTCAACCTGCCTTGTTCTTCTAGCTGTGCCTGGTTGGGAGTGGTACGTCTATTTAGCGAAGTGCGCCTATATAGGTGTAGAGATATATCGAGCTTTATGGGTACCACTGCCATGGTTTTGTGCTGAATCTGTCTTGTTCTTGTGTTACAGGTGTACAGGTTTTTGAGAGTTGCGGGCCTAATGCACCGTAGTTAGGACTCTTTAGTGCCCTTTATATACCTATACAGTATTGTGTCTTTATGAAATAAACGTGATGCTCGGGATTTAGCCAGTAATATCTTATATATGCAAAACACTATTGCTCCAAGGGTCACCCAAACAAATCATCATCTGTGTACTCTGAACGTCAGCTAGTCTTATTCACTACTTAAATTCATTAACTATAGGTGAAGACTGGAAAACCAGCAGCCTAGACTGATGCTTTAGATTGGTTGCAATAGCTAAAGTGGATGTACGGGGAAACGTAGGCTGTTGGCAGATGGTAGTTTGAGTTTTACACCTATAGAAGTATTAATGCTTCCTACTGCATTCATTATAATTCAACATCGATGAAATCTAGCATTTTAAGTGTATGAGTTGTATAACTGCAACTGCAAGGCTCTGCCACTAGGAAATATTAACTCATATCTAATGTCAAATTATTACTAAAACTGCAAAGATCAAGTTATTGAGCTATACGACTACAACTTCAACTAACAACTACAGAAATAGGTGTGATCAATGTTATTTGTGGGAAACCCGAGTTTAGGTGTATGAGTTGTATAGCTGCAACTGTAGTAACATCAACCTGTATGTGCACCAAAGAAAATCAGTTAAAAGCAATGTGAATGATCTTCATATTTAAATGATTGGGTATCCTTATTAGCTCTGTGACCCATAACTAATAATTTCATGCATGTTTGTTACTATTACTGCAACTGCAATTACAGGTGTAACCGCAGGTTGTGATTTTCTCCTAGGTCTGAATAATATAGCGGTGTGTTGGGCGGCTAGTGTTATAGTATGGTTGACTATTGAGATTGGGAATACTGGCTGAATCCACACCGTTATATTCCTAGCACAAAGTATAGCTGTAACTGCGGTTTTGCCTGTAACATTTTAATGTTTACTTATATGCTGTCTTATCGAGCATAAAACAAGTTTTCTGTTGTTAGGGAAAAATTCATTAAAGCAGAGAAAATTGAAATAATGGCTAATTATTCACTTCCACTAGACATTGAGTACGACCCAGGTCGAGCCCACTAGATTGTTGTAACGTTGCCACCCTTTCCTGACCTACAGACTATTTCCGTTCCAAGGCTGACGGGTGGTGCCGTTACAGTTTGGTGTCAGAAGTGGGATAACTAATATCAAATTCGACAGTTTTAGAAAAATCAGGGATTGAAATAAATAACACCGATTTTTATTCAAGAAATTTATTGTTGGCATAAGTGACACACTGGTTGTAGGTAGATCTACTGGATGGTTTGCGCACTGGTAGCTTGAGTCTGTGTTCCTTGCAGCTATCACCCTGAAAATAAAGTAAAAAAAAAAAAAAAAAAAAAATCCAAAGAAATCCTGGTGTTTGTTTGATCTTTGCTCTGTGGAAGTGATATAACAAAATGGCAAGCGAAGAACATTTAAATAACACTAATATTGAAGGGAACATAAATACTCCTAGTACATCTCAACAAAATAGAGAAAATAACACGTATGAAGATGGTAATTCAATTGCAAGTTCTGCAAATTCCTTACAGATGTCTATGCTTGAAAATAAGCTTGATTCAGAAATTTCAAAAATGGGGAAAATAATGCAAGACACTATTTCCGGTCTTACTGAGCATGTTAATCAGAAACTATCTAATTTAGATACAAAATTTAACAATCTTGTTGCAGACCTTGTCCCAAATAATCAAAACTCCAATGTTAACTCATCGGATACTCAAACAGTTCAAAGTAACGAAAGGGCCGATATTTCCACAATTGAATGCAGTTCTCACGCAAGGGGAGACCACTCACACTTTAAAATGAAACCTCAGCATTTCAGTGGGGAATCAGATTTTGATGAGTTTTTATCTCAGTTTGAGATCACCTGCGAGATAAATGGTTGGCAATACAGAGAAAAATCTCTGTATTTGGCAAACTGTTTAACAGGGGAAGCAAGATCCCTGTTAAGTGAGCTTGATCAGGACGGACGTCGTGATTATAATATACTGGTAGAAAAACTGGCTAACAGGTTTGGATCAGTCAATAGGTCTGAAATTTTCAGAACACAACTGAAGTCCAGACTTAGAAACAAGGGAGAGTCTGTACCTGAATTGGCACAGGCAATCAAAAAGCTTGTACGCCAGGCCTACCCAGGCGTAAATAAGGATGTGATTGAGACTTTGTCACTTGACAATTTTATTGACGCACTGACTGACTCTGACCTTCGATTACGTGTTAGAGAACTAGGTCCTAAGAGTCTTGGAGATGCAGAACGGGTAGCTCTGAGATTAGAGTCACATAAGATTGCGGATAAGCAGAGAACACGTTTAGTTGGCCAACTTGAGACGGACTGCCAGCAGAGTAAAGAAAAAGAAAATGACTCAAATGCACAGCTTGCAGCACTCTGCGATACCTTACACTCACTTTCTGATCAAATGAAAAACATGACAAAACAAAACTGTTCTAGCACTAATAATGAGCGGTATGCTAATGGAAAATTTGCTGGCGTAAAGCAACCCAATCAAAATTTCAGTAGAAATGGCGGACATAATAGGGCATTTCAAAATAATCTCCCTCCTACTACTGGTATACAGCAAAGGTATATGGGTCAGTACAGGGGCAATAACAACCATCAAAACTGGAATCGTACTTCTTACCAAAATCGGGTTGCACAAAACACACCAGCAAGGGGAAACAACTCTGGAAACAGACAAAACGGGGCAAATCACACTAACACTAACAATCATAGAAATGCACCAGGACACTTTGACAATAGTCAGGGAAACTGGAACCAGTCGGTTTGGGGGGGCCGCATCCCGACAACATTAGATAGGCCCAATTCAGTACCAGTCAGAAGTATGGAGGAAGGTTATTTTGTCGCAGCTTGTATTCAAGGTCATTCTGTAGCCTTTCTTGTTGACACTGGCTCGTGTTGTACAATCCTCAGCAAAAGTTTGTTAGACAGATGGCCACAAGAAACACGCCCAATATTGGAACCTGTTAACATGCGACTTGTGACGGCCACAGGTGAAAGCTCGCCCTTTCTGGGAAAAGCCGAGGTAGAGATTACACTGGGCAATCAAGCATTGCTCCATGAAGTGTTGTTTGCAGATGTCAAAAATGATGGTATTCTTGGCATTGACTTTATGATCAAACACAAATGTGACGTGCTCTTAAGCAAAGATCATTTGGTTTTGAATGGTGAAAGGATAGCCTGTTTTCACAGTAGTGTGGCTGTCACACCCGCTTGTTGCAGAGTTGCTGTTCTTGAGAGTACTGAAATACCCCCTGAATGTGAAGTTATTGTAAGGGGACGGCCATTGGACAGGTTTGATAAAAACGGTACTGGTATAGTGGAGGCTACCGAATGTTTTGTCAACCGTAGTGGTTTGATGGTGGCAAAAGCTTTGGTTAGCCCTGAAACTGGGACTGTTCCTATTCGAATCCTGAATCTGGGTAACGAGTCTATTTTGCTTCGCAAAAACACTGTAGCCGCCATATATGAGCCCGTGGAGACGGAAAGGTTAGAGAAAGTCCACTCCCTCAGCACCAGCGAAGATTCCTCTGAAGGAGAGGCTTATCAGCATATTGATGAGCTTCTACTTCAAAGCTCTTCTAACTTAACGGAGTCACAAAAACAGAGTTTGAAAATGTTGTTATATGAATACAAGGATCAGTTTTCTACGTCTTCACATGATCTTGGTTGTACAAATTTAGTTGAGCATACTATTAAAACCATGCCAGACTGTAAGCCAGTAAAATTAAGACCATACAGAATACCCTTAGCTAAAAGAGAGTTTGCAGAGAATGAAATCAAAGCAATGGCAGAGAAAGGACTGATTGAGCCGTCATTTTCTGCATGGAGTGCACCAGCTGTTCTTGTTCCTAAACGTGATGGTACAACAAGATTTTGTGTTGATTATAGACGGCTCAACCAGTTGACTGTTCCCGACAGCCATCCTCTGCCTCGCATTGATGATACGCTTGATGCTTTGGGGGGCTCCAAATGGTTCTCTACGTTAGATTTGAAAAGTGGCTTCCATCAAGTTAGTATTGCCGAAGAGGATAGGCCCAAAACTGCTTTCTCCATCCCTGGCAGTAGCTTATGGCAATGGCGTGTTCTACCTTTTGGTTTAATTAATTCGCCCAGTGTGTTTGAACGCCTCATGGAGAGGGTGTTTTCTGGTCTGACCTTCCTTATATCGTTGATATATCTTGATGATATAATTGTTTACTCAAAAACTTTCGAAGAACATTTGCAAAATTTGAGGATAGTGTTGGAAAGACTTAAAGAAGCCAATCTAAAATTAAACCCTAAAAAGTGCAGTCTGTTGTGCACTAAGGTAGCCTTTCTTGGACATGAAGTGTCAAGCCAAGGAATAGCAACCGATCCAGCAAAAATTCAAGCTGTTCAGGAATGGCCACAGCCAAGAACTGCTACCGAAGTGCGACAGTTTGTGGGTTTAGCCTCATATTATAGAAAGTTTATACCAAATTTCGCAACGGTTTGCAAACCATTGCACAAGCTGACTGAGAAAAACTGCAGTTTTATATGGACTGAAATTTGTCAGAATGCTTTTGAAGCCATCAAAGATTTGCTGACACGTGCACCTGTTCTCAGTTATCCACTTCTCCAGGGGCAACCCTTCCTACTTGATTGTGATGCATCTAATGTTGGGATAGGAGCAGTGTTATCACAACTACAGGATGGAGAAGAGAAAGTGCTATGCTATTATAGTAAATGCTTGTCTAAATCTGAAAGACAGTATTGCACAACAAGAAAAGAGCTGTTAGCTGTTGTCTTAGCAGTTAAAAATTTTCACCATTATTTGTTTGGTCAGCATTTTACAGTGAGGACTGACCATGGGTCCCTACAGTGGCTCATGAGATTTAAGAACTGTGAGGGTCAGATAGCTAGATGGATAGAGATTTTATCGGCCTATACATTTACTGTTGTGCACCGAGCAGGAAGGGTTCACAATAATGCAGATTCCTTGTCCCGTAGACCTTGTTATGATAACTCCTGCAAGTTTTGTGATCGCTATGAGAAGCGGTATTCTCCTGTGTCTAATGCTGTGAAGATTGCCTCAGAAGAAGGCGAATGTTTGTGTGACAGTAAAGTCACTTTGTATGGTACCTTAGTTGAAGAGCACAAGCAAAGTTCTCCTTTTGTTGAAAACCAGGATAAGAATCCTGAGTTTAATGGGCCCAGTATAGATGACGACGATTTTCGTGGTAGTGGTGCGCACACTTCCACTTGTTTCGGTCCTGGAGTAGCATCGGTGCTCTCTCAGGAGATGACACTAGGAATGACCCAGATCGGGGTTCCTCACTCCTCGCAGACAAAGGTATGTGCTGGGGTGGATGCCGAAGCTCACAAAATTACTAATGAAAGTCGTCCTATAGATTATTGTTGCTGTAAAATGACAGCAGTTTGTACCGAAGATTTGTGGGATCATTTTGGAGATGAGTCTTTGTTAAGGCGTTTGTTTGAGATGGAGGAATTTTCTGAAGAGTTGAGTGTTGCTCATGCGGGCATAGCAACATTCACAGAGAAGGCTCGTGATGATAAGCCGCGGTGTCCTTGCGAGTCTGTGGTAATTGACACAAACGTCCTTGGTTTAGACAGTCTTCACAATGATCAGGATTTTGGTCACAGCACCTGCAATAGGGAAATATGTTTAAATGCTACTCAGCATGTAGATGGATCTCACCAGTCCTCTGATTCATGTGAGAAGTCAGGAGAATGTTTAGATATTACCCAAGAGAATATTCGCATTCAGCAGGAAAATGATTCCACTTTAAAACTCCTGCTTGAGTGGAAAAGAAGTAATGAGAAACCTAGTTGGTCTGCGGTAGCACCTTACTGCAAAGAACTTAAGGCCTATTGGCATGAATGGAATACAATAGAACTTAGAGACAATGTCCTTTATAAGAGACATGAGAATGACGTTTGTAATGATGCAAAGTATCTCTTCCTTGTGCCTGCTATTTTGAGAAGGGAAGTTTTCCGGCAGCTTCATGAATACATCACTGCTGGACATTTGGGAAGGCGCAAAACGTATGATAAAATCAAGAAAAGATTTTATTGGAGTAATATGTATAAGGATGTGTCCTACTGGTGTAGGACATGTTCAACATGCGGTTCAAGAAAGATGCCGTATAGGCGTGCAAAAGCCCCTATGCGGCAGTACAATGTTGGTTGTCCAATGGAACGCATCGGGGTCGATATTTGTGGTCCTTATCCAATTTCTAAGAAGGGTAACAAATATCTGATGGTTGTGTCTTGCTATTTTACGAAATGGGTGGACGCAATTCCCCTGAAAACACAAGAGGCAAGGACGGTTGCCTCCAAGCTGGTAAACAGATTTATATCAATATTTGGAGTACCTCTGCAGTTACATACAGACCTGGGAACAAATTTTGAAGCCAAAGTTTTTCAAGAGGTCTGCATGCTTTTGGGTATTAACAAAACAAGGACAACTATTCGTCGGCCACAGTCAGATGGATTGGTTGAAAGAGCAAATCGTTCCATTCAAAATATGATTGCTTCCTATATAACGGACAAGCAAGATGACTGGGACGAACATATCCCCCTGCTTATGATGGCATATAGATCTTCAATTCATGAGACGACGGGGATTTCACCAGCCATGATGATGTTTGGAAGGGAATTGACACTCCCTATAGATATAACTTTAGGTAGACCTATAAGGGAGGATAGACTCTGTGCAACTGAACATGCCTATCAACTAGAGCAGAAGCTACTTGATGTTCATGATTTCGCCCGAAAGCAATTAAACATTTCGAGTGAGAGCATGAAAAGAAGGTATGACGTTAAAGTACATAAAAACCCATATAAATTGGGAGATGCTGTTTGGTACTTTAGTCCCAAACGCAAAATTGGATTCAATCCAAAACTCCAAAGACCTTGGAAAGGACCTATGGTAGTTGTGGAAATTCTGAATGATGTTTTATTCAGAATACAGTCTGGCCCAAGAGCAAAACCCCTAGTTGTACATCACGATAAACTGAAACCTTATTTAGGGGAGGACAAACCAGATTGGTTTGTCGCTAAATAGGTTAAGACTGGAGTATCCGATGGTTAACAGAACAAAAACTCTTTTCAGCAACACCTTCAGGATAATATTAGTTGGTAACTTACAAGCAAATATGACCCCCCCCCCCCTCCCCTAAATAAATAATAATAATAAAAAAAAAAATCAAGCTTAAAAAAAAAAAAAAAAAATTGACAAAGATTAACATCAAATTATCAGATAATCAAACTAATGATGAAGAGCACCTTTTTCAGGTCTACTATCATTTCTTTTTATTATCATTATGATGGACAGTTCTACTATTCTTTCTTTATATATAAAAAAAGAAAAAAAAAAATAAATAAATAAATAAAATAAATAAATAACAATAATAACAGTGGTGGTAGAGATAGATACAAGTTTGCCATGGCATCACTGAACGTCTGATAGTGGAACTATAATTGTGCAATTCACAATAAGCATATATATATATAAAAAAAAAAAAAAAAATCATTGTATGTCAGCTCAGTTGGAAAGCTCGCTATATGGCCCGTCTGTATTCTTGCCCATTATGCGGTGAGGTGCTGTCTCCCTGATTGTGGCATTTCTCCTCATACCTGGAAAAGAAAGATATATATACATGTGAAGATATTCCGTGATCTTTTTTATCTCATCATATATCAAACTGTATGTTACATAACACATCATAGACAACAGTTGAACACCTGTTGGTTAAAGCTGGTTACAAAATATAACTGAAGTTTCAAATTTCAGTTTCCTTGCATGTTGTATGAGGAATGTGTTGTATGGTTGACTATACATATACATCCTACAAGTCTGTATTCCTTTGCATGTTGTATGAGGAATGTGTTGTATGGTTAACTATACATATACATCCTAAAAGTCTGTATTACAAGAATGAACGCAAAGGGCGTACAAAAACATTATAGCAATGGTGAGTTCAGCTGCTGTCCTGTGATATACGTTTGTTTAGCTTGCATGGATCATGGCTTCCATTATCTGAAACCAACAAAATTAAAATAAGGGCTGTCTTGAGTAACAAAGAAGGGTATAGTGGAATATAGCAACGCAGTCTCCCTAGGCTTGCTATGTTACAAGCTACCCCAGTCAAAAAAAAAAAAAAAAAAAAAGTATAAGACTCGTTACTCAAAAGTGTTTCTGTATACTTCCAGGGATTCAATTACCTGTGCACAATATGCTCAAACCACTACTTCAAGACGAAGTATGAAGTGCAACGACATTTGCAGGATCAACATACTGGCATCGGATATCAGTGCTCGGTATGCAAACTGCTGTTCGTTAGAAGGAACCACAAGCATGCTTGTAACGTTCGTGAGGCAGATATGATTTATATTCATAGGGAGACAGGTATTAGGGGGGATGAGGCTAGAGAAATGATGGCTAGATTTATAAGAGAAATTCAGGATACTAAATGGAAGTATGTTAACAGCCTAACAAATGAACCAGAGAGTCCAATACCCGGATTACAGTCAGTGATTGTAAAGCGAAATGATCCTGCCAGAAATCCAAGACCAAGAAAAGTGACCAGGGAGAACTCACCTATTTCACTGGAGGAGCCAGACGAGATCTCATTAGAAGAACCTCCAATCAAGGTGGCACGTATGTCTGCATCATCTCTTCTGGCCGACTGTGGCCTGTCTTCAACCACAGATAGTAGTTCCGATTCTGAAATGGAAATAAGTATGGATACAAATAATGAGAACAGAAATGAAGCATGTCCAAGAAAGGAGAAAAACAATCACAATTCTAATCAAAAAGGGACAGAGAGACATAAAAATGAAAAAGAAAATAAGACTGTGAAAGACAAAACAAAGGAGAAAGAAAATAAGAGTGAAAAAGAAAATAAGACAGTGAAAGACAAAACAAAGGAAAAAGAAAATAAGTGTGGAAAAGACAATAAGATAATGAAGGACAAACCAAAGGAGAAAGAAAATAGGAATGAAAAAGAAAATAAGATTGTGAAAGAGACACCAGAGGATAAAGAAAATAGAAATGTAAAAGAAAATAAAACTGTAAAAGACATACAAAAGCTTAAAGAAGGTAGGAGTGATAAAGATGATACGACTATGAAAGACAAACCAAAGGAGAAAGAAAATAAAAGTGAAAAAGAAAATTTGACTGTGAAAGACAAACCAAAGGAGAAAGAAAATAAAAATGGAAAAGATAATATGACAGTGAAAGACAAACCAAAGGAGAAAGAAAATAAGAGTGAAAAAGCAAATAAGACTGTGAAAGACATACCAAAGGAGAAAGAAAATAGGAGTGAAAAAGAAAATAGGACAGTCAATGACAAACTGAAAGAGAAAGAAAATAAGAATGAAAAAGAACATAAGAATGTGGAAGATAATCAGAAAGCGAATGAAAATAAGAGAATTAATGAAAAAGAAATTGTGGCTGAGGTCCGAATTGTAGTAGACAAAATAAATGACCGAGAAAATAAGAGTGAGGAAAGCAAAAAGGAGGAAGGAATAGTTGACAAAATAATGAGAGAAATGACAAATCCTTATGAAGATTCAGTATCACAGGTGGAAGATAGTGTATGTGAATCAGAAGACCAAGATACAAGAACCAGGTTGGAAATGGAGAGGGCAGTAGCCAGTATTTTGAGGGAACCAGAAGTACGAGAAAGTATAAATCAAACAGTGGAATCGTTTAATGAAGAAGTGTTGGATTATATGACAGATTGTGCAGCGGAGGAGTTAATAGATGAAGGTTTAGATAGGGTGGCTGTTGAAGAAACTGAAATGCTAGAGGTAGTGGATAGTGTAATTGACAGATACGTGACCAAAAATACCAGGAATGTAGCAGGTGAAAGTGTGATTGACATGACAGTAACAAAAACAGTGCAACAGGAGGGGGTTAGAATGGAAAATCGGAAACAAAGAGTGACGAAAGAAATGTTAAGTGAATCTAGTAGTAGCAGTGACACAGATTCCTCTGAAAGCGAAAGTGACACAAATATGGAGATAGGAAATGGAGGAGGTGATGACAATAGGATAATAAAAAGAAACACACACAAGAGAAAGCTAAAACGCGCACCTAATCAGAATTTAGACAAACATACAATGGAACCCTACGAGACAGTTCCTGATCAAGAGGCCAGAGAATTAGAGGAACTACAAAGTTACCTTAAAAACATGCAGGAGAGAAAAATTATTTTAAATATTGGCGGGCAGAGGTTTGAAACTAGTAGACTCACCTTGGAGCAAGACCCAAAATCCCTATTTGCCTTGCTTTTCAAGGATGAGAAAACCATCCGACCGTTGGGGAATAGTTACTTCTTTGACAGAGACCCTTCTCATTTTAAACTCATCCTGAACTTCCTCCGAAACTCATGTTCTCTCCAGAGTGAAGCTGTTCTGCCAAGAGAAACAAAGTATCTTTTAGAATTAAAAAGTGAATGTGAATTTTTCAGAGTAGAAGGCCTCCGGAAAATAGTTGAGGAACGCCTCAAAAGGCTAATTAACATCTATGGTCTAGAACATTAAATGTAGGTCAAATGAATTGAACAAAATTTCGTGTTTTGTTTCAAGTTGGTAGTTCATTTATATAAATGGACTAAGAATGTTGGTTGCGGCACCCGCCTTACAGGGATAATGGTTAGAAGTTGACAGAAGTTGAGAATTATCTATATCGAAAACTGAATATTATTCAAACCGAGGAAACAGAGACTGTTATTAAAAAGTGAAATATTAACAAGTGAAATTATTAAATAGTGAGAAATTAACAAGTGAAATAGAAACAGTGAAATATTAACAAGTGAAATTATTAAATAGTAAAATATAAACAGTGAGATATTAACAAGTGAAATAGAAACAGTGAAATATTAACAAGTGAAATTATTAAATAGTAAAATATAAACAGTGAGATATTAACAAGTGAAATATAAACAGTGAGATATAAACAAGTGAAATATTAATAAGAAATGAGGCTGTGAAAATTAAGGGCTGGGATTTAATTGCTTCTTTATACATGATTATCAGGGGGTTGAATCTCATTTTACCGGCTGGTGGTCATGTCTACTGGGAAGCAAGATGGAGGTGGTTAGGATCCATAGACATCATCAAAAATTGAAAAGAAGGCTTAGGGCCGAAATGTTAGCTTTTCCACATGTGCCATAAAGTGTTGCACTGCAAGATGTTCAATATTAGATGGAATGAAATTACATGTATGTTGGTTTTATTTTTTTTGATGTCGTTCTTTTGAAGAAACCAGTAAATTTCACAATTGTTCTTATGAACAAATAGGTGTCTTCAACACTTCAGCAGTAACTGATGTGCAGTGGACATTTATTTGCTGTTACAGATAACGAAGTATTGTGGTGCGACGCTGTATGTGGAATTGGGGCATTTCATTGACACTGGTGAATATTTTGTATGCCAAATCAATACAATATTAAGTTTCACAGCCTTCACGGAACGTTGCCATATGAAGCAATACAAACTTGACATATGTGCTTACCTGCCTTGACATTCCATGAATTTGGGGTGTTCAAACTTCATAGATCATTCATTGCCAAGGCCGGTGACTGACTTTGTGGCGGTCATGGGCTTTGAATGGCATGACTGTCACATTCTCGGACATACCCAAATAGTAAGAGAACAATCCAAAATTAAGATAAGTTGTAATGATTTTACCTGTATCCCACAGATAGAAAATTTTACGCACATATGTCAAAAATATAATGATAATAAAAATAATAATAACAATTATAATAATAATATATACATACATGTATAAATGCATGTGTGCATTTAGATATGTCTGTATTTGTTTGTTTGATATGAGGTTAAACGACCCTGTCAGCACTGTATATGTCATTTTGGAGATGTTGCATCCAATTTTTGTGGGACATTTGCCCGACATTGAGATAAAACGACATCTCACGCCCTGTCGCCCAATGCGGCCTGTGGGGTTTGTGGCCATGGGCAGGCTTAGATCCCCTGAGCGGTTTATCTGTGCTCAAGTGTGGTTGGTTTCAGCTCTGCGTTGAAGCATCATGCAGCCCGTCTACTTCTTGAAGCCCTGATGGATGGGGACGAGCAAGATATATATTGCATAATAGTTTATGCAAAAACGCAAAAAAAAAAAAAAAAAAAAAAAAAATATGACATTTTTGTAATATATTTACAGTATTGCATGTTTTCATACATCACACCCATGTATATATGATGTAGGTTTGGTGGTATTGTGACGTATTCTGATTATAAAAAATCACTTTATGAGGCAAACCAACATATATACTAACCTTGGTTTTGGAGGGACTCGGTAAGAATAACTTTAAAAGTTCATTCAGAGTCGAGGTTGGTAAATCCGACTTTGTGACAGATCACTGGAGGGGAACCAAGTGCTGTTATTTTCTCGGATGATGAACCTATAAAAAAAAAAAAAGTATTGAAAATAACTAAAACAATTATGTGAAATGCACAGATATACATTTTTAAAGTTATTTGATAAAATTTAGCTAAGATTAAGAGATTTTTCATAGTATATCTGTACTCTATTTCAATAATAGATATGAATATTCTGCATCGCATATGATTGGTGCCTCATTAAGCATATGATATACATGTATTTATGCCAAAATATCTATAGGTTGATATGATGTATAAACATTTGATGGAGGACGTAAGTTTAAGTAATAGCCAGTTGCCTCCTTCGCTTTAAGCAGATATTTATCCAACTTTCCAAGCTTATATACTTACATTATCAACCGCATGGGGTCCATGCCTTATTAGGTGGGGGCTGTTGTAACGGCGCCTGGCTATTGTTTGTTATTTCCTCCATGTGCTTGAAAGCACGATGTGCCGAGTACGAACTGACTCTGATCCGCGATTTACCAGTGTCCACTTCGCCGACTATTTTTAGAATAAATGGCTATGTCATCGCAGTTTTCCTGCATAATTATACAGACCAACCTGATATTGATCCATGCATACCCGCTTGATGTCGATATTTCCATTTTTATGGCAGTATTTTACAGTTCTTTCTCATAGAAATATTATTTTTGTAAGCTGTCAGCCTTCGCCAGTTATGCGGAATACTCGGTTCTTATCTCTTTCGATTCCTCAGTACTGTATTGAACCGTAATGTCCGAATGTTCCGTATGACTGACGACAACCTTGGCGATATCTGACGTCACTGGGCGCGAGCCTGGATACTATATAAACAGTGTTCTGCTGTTGTCGTTGGTTGTTTTGCCACAACCAGCTTGAGGTTTACACCTGAAAACTAGTTGGAACCTGGAAGGTTGAGGTCGTAGGTGGAACGTCAGACAAAAGATTGTAGACGCAGCATGCCACCTAAAAGATCCATGTTTGGACCAGCGCAGGTCTCATAATCAAAATATTTACTCACTACCCCCCACCCATCTTTCTATACGCCAAGCTGGTATTTTAGGTGGAAACCTAATTCTTGACCATTCCTCTTTTCTTTCCTTTTAGGCGAAGTGGCACAGGTGTTCTTCATATTATTTGACGATTGTACTTCTTGCATAGACTTCATACACTTGCTATTTGTTTTATAATTCTATGCATTTGCCTGTTTCCCCTATATAGGCGGAGACATTTAAAATCAACACTATTCAGATTCAGATCTCACCTATGTGGGTGGAGTTTGCTTGTTTCACCTATATGGGTTGAGATTGCTTGCAATGCAAATGGAATAATATTACATTGTCAAAACGTTTAATATTTATCTCACACTTGTTTGCCTTACCAAGTTTTGCCTGCTTCCACCTATATGGGTGGAGTTTGTTTGTTTCACCTATATGGGTTGAGATTGCTTGCAAAACAAAGGAAATAATATTGCATTGTCAAAACGCTGTTTGTCTCACACAACCTTTAGACCTTGTTTGCCATACAATGTGTTTGCCTGCTTCTGCCATAGATACAGGCGAATATATTTAAAGTCAACGCTATTCAGATTCAGATTTCGCCTACGTGGGTGGAGTTTGTTTGTTTCACCTATATAGGTTGAAACGGCTTGTTACATAGGAAAAACAATATTGCCTTAACATTATAACGTTATATGTGTTTTTATAAATTCATACTGGTAAGAGACCCCGAGTAACACGTTTGACTTCATATAAATCAACAATCTCCTAGCTGTGCCTGTGTGGGAGTGGTACGTCTATTTAGCGAAGTGCGCCTATATGGGTGTTGAGATTTATATAGCTTTATAGGTACCACTGCCGGGGTTGTACTCAACCTGCCTTGTTCTCCTAGCTGTGCCTGGTTGGGAGTGGTACGTCTATTTAGCGAAGTGCGCCTATACGGGTGTTGAGATTTATATAGCTTTATAGGTACCACTGCCGGGGTTGTGCTCAACCTGCCTTGTTCTTCTAGCTGTGCCTGGTTGGGAGTGGTACGTCTATTTAGCGAAGTGCGCCTATATAGGTGTAGAGATATATCGAGCTTTATGGGTACCACTGCCATGGTTTTGTGCTGAATCTGTCTTGTTCTTGTGTTACAGGTGTACAGGTTTTTGAGAGTTGCGGGCCTAATGCACCGTAGTTAGGACTCTTTAGTGCCCTTTATATACCTATACAGTATTGTGTCTTTATGAAATAAACGTGATGCTCGGGATTTAGCCAGTAATATCTTATATATGCAAAACACTATTGCTCCAAGGGTCACCCAAACAAATCATCATCTGTGTACTCTGAACGTCAGCTAGTCTTATTCACTACTTAAATTCATTAACTATAGGTGAAGACTGGAAAACCAGCAGCCTAGACTGATGCTTTAGATTGGTTGCAATAGCTAAAGTGGATGTACGGGGAAACGTAGGCTGTTGGCAGATGGTAGTTTGAGTTTTACACCTATATAAGTATTAATGCTTCCTACTGCATTCATTATAATTCAACATCGATGAAATCTAGCATTTTAAGTGTATGAGTTGTATAACTGCAACTGCAAGGCTCTGCCACTAGGAAATATTAACTCATATCTAATGTCAAATTATTACTAAAACTGCAAAGATCAAGTTATTGAGCTATACGACTACAACTTCAACTAACAACTACAGAAATAGGTGTGATCAATGTTATTTGTGGGAAACCCGAGTTTAGGTGTATGAGTTGTATAGCTGCAACTGTAGTAACATCAACCTGTATGTGCACCAAAGAAAATCAGTTAAAAACAATGTGAATGATCTTCATATTTAAATGATTGGGTATCCTTATTAGCTCTGTGACCCATAACTAATAATTTCATGCATGTTTGTTACTATTACTGCAACTGCAATTACAGGTGTAACCGCAGGTTGTGATTTTCTCCTAGGTCTGAATAATATAGCGGTGTGTTGGGCGGCTAGTGTTATAGTATGGTTGACTATTGAGATTGGGAATACTGGCTGAATCCACACCGTTATATTCCTAGCACAAAGTATAGCTGTAACTGCGGTTTTGCCTGTAACATTTTAATGTTTACTTATATGCTGTCTTATCGAGCATAAAACAATTTTTCTGTTGTTAGGGAAAAATTCATTAAAGCAGAGAAAATTGAAATAATGGCTAATTATTCACTTCCACTAGACATTGAGTACGACCCAGGTCGAGCCCACTAGATTGTTGTAACGCTGCCACCCTTTCCTGACCTACAGACTATTTCCGTTCCAAGGCTGACGGGTGGTGCCGTTACAATATAATCTGCACTATGATGGATGTACGGGGAGACCTTTTACGGCCAACACCTAATAAAAATAATAGGCGACGGCTACTGAAAATCGGTTGTCACCAGCCTGTGAGGCTACAGACAACCGGTTGTCACCAGCCTGTGATGCTGCTGACAACCGGTTGTAACTAGCCTGTGAGGCTGCTGACAACCAGCTGTATAAAACCTGAATTTCATAGGTTTTTACTTTTGTTCTTAATTGATATGATATCCTGAAATACCTTGTCTTTCCTATAAACCTTTTTGGGTGTGCTTCTTGGAGTCTTTATGGTTTATTATTTAGTACATGTATTGTTATATATTGTAGGTTGCATACGGATGTTCTTAGAACAAATATAAATCTGCAGCAATATATCTTCTTTATGTGATCATAATTTAACCACGTAGATGTGAATAAAAAGGGAGTCCAGAAATTATCATTAGATATTTATAATTTAGTTAAAAAATTTACGTTGAGGTCTGGGTGGGTGGGGTAATTCCATATCAGCCAAGATAATCATATATCAATTAACTTAATGTTGAGGCATAAAATTGTTAAGCTGCAGAAAAAGTTGATAAGATATCTTTATATCTTTTGCAAGCTGCCAAATTATGCTAAAACCAGTGCTTCAGCTGAAGTGCACGACCCGCCGGATGCTTTTAGCTTTATGAGTGTTACCATATATGGGTATGGCGGCCATTTTGGTCATGTGACCTGGACCTAAAACGGTTCGCCCAATAAATGCGCCTTATCGTAAGGAGCAAAAATATATCTTATGCTTTAGAACTGTATTCTGAATCGTTTGCAGGATAAAATGCATTCTCACTTTTCCAATACAAAAGCATATGTGCCAAAGTTTGACCTAGGCACAAAGAAGGTCAAGGTCAACCCAGGGTCACCATTTTAGCAATTTATAATGGGGCTACGTCCAAGATGCTATTTATCAAGTAATTCTGGAGAAGAGTATTTTTGAAGGGTTTTTACCATATATGGCTTGGCGGTCATTTTGGTCATGTGACCTGGACCCCTTGAGCAAATTTTGGTTTCCACCATCCCATAGAGGCTCCATATGAAATTTGACTTCAATCGGCCCAACGGTTTCCGAGGAGAAGCAGTTCGAAAATGTTCACAATTTTCGCCTCGGCGAGGCTATACTAAATGGAATGTAATATTTCGCAAGTTCATTGGTTAGATCTCATTGATATCTATCAGTATGCCAAAAATTGTTTAAATATTCCAAGCGGTTAAGTCACTATCACCAATTTTCACAAACAGGTTACGGACGGACAGACAGACCATATATGGCTTGGCGGCCATTTTGGTCATGTGACCTGGACCCCATGACCAAATTTTGGTTTCCCCCATCCCATAGAGGCTCCATGTGAAATTTGACTTCAATCGGCCGAACGGTTTCCGAGGAGAAGCAGTTCGAAAATTTTAATATTTTTCGCCTCGGCGAGGCTATACTAAATGGAATGTAATATTTCGCAAACTCATTGGTTAGATCTCATTGATATCTATCAGTATGCCTAATTGTTTAAATATTCCAAGCGGTTAAGTCACTATCACCAATTTTCACAAACGGGGCATTGACGGACAGACAGACAGACCATATATGGCTTGGCGGCCATTTTGGTCATGTGACCTGGACCCTATGACCAAATTTTGGTTTCTCCCATCCCATAGAGGATCCATATGAAATTTGACTCCTATCGGCCCAACGGTTTCCGAGGAGAAGCAGTTCGAAAATTTTCACATTTTTCGCCTCGGCGAGGCTATACTAAATGGAATGTAATATTTCGCAAACTCATTGGTTAGATCTCATTGATATCTATCAGTATGCCAAAAATTGTTTAAATATTCCAAGCGGTTAAGTCACTATCACCAATTTTCACAAACGGGTTACGGTTTTTTCGCCTCGGCGAGGCTATACTAAATGGAATGTAATATTTCACAAGTTCATTGATTAGATCTCATTGATATATATCAGTATGCCAAAAATTGTTTAAATATTGCAAGCGGTTAAGTCACTATCACCAATTTTCACAAACGGGTTACGGACGGACAGACCATATATGGCTTGGCGGCCATTTTGGTCATGTGACCTGGACCCCATGACCAAATTTTGGTTTCCCCCATCCCATAGAGGCTCCATATGAAATTTGACTTCAATCGACCCAACGGTTTCCGAGGAGAAGCAGTTCGAAAATTTTAACATTTTTCGCCTCGGTGAGGCTATACTAAATGGAATGTAATATTTCGCAAGTTCATTGGTTAGATCTCATTGATGTATATCAGTATGCCAAAAATTGTTTAAATATTCCAAGCGGTTAAGTCACTATCACCAATTTTCAGAAACAGGTTACGGACGGACAGACAGGCAGACCATATATGGCTTGGTGGCCATTTTGGTCATGTGACCTGGACCCCATGACCAAATTTTGGTTTCCCCCATCCCATAGAGGCTCCATATGAAATTTGACTTCAATCGGCCGAACGGTTTCCGAGGAGAAGCAGTTCGAAAATTTTCACATTTTTCGCCTCGGCGAGGCTATACTAAATGGAATGTAATATTTCGCAAACTCATTGGTTAGATCTAATTGATATCTATCAGTATGCCAAAAATTGTTTAAATATTCCATGTTAAGTCACTATCACCAATTTTCACAAACGGGTTACGGTTTTTTCGCCTCGGCGAGGCTATACTAAATGGAATGTAATATTACACAAGTTCATTGATTAGATCTCATTGATATCTATCAGTATGCCAAAAATTGTTTAAATATTGCAAGCGGTTAAGTCACTATCACCAATTTTCACAAACGGGTTACGGACAGACAGACAGACAGACCATATATGGCTTTGCGGCCATTTTGGTCATGTGACATGGACCCCATGACCAAATTTTGGTTACCCCCATCCCATAGAGGCTCCATATGAAATTTGACTTCAATCGACCCAACGGTTTCCGAGGAGAAGCAGTTCGAAAATTTTAACATTTTTCGCCTCGGCGAGGCTATACTAAATGGAATGTAATATTTCGCAAGTTCATTGGTTAGATCTCATTGATGTCTATCAGTATGCCAAAAATTGTTTAAATATTCCAAGCGGTTAAGTCATTATCACCAATTTTCAGAAACAGGTTACGGACGGACAGACAGACAGACCATATATGGATTGGCGGCCATTTTGGTCATGTGACATGGACCCCATGACCAAATTTTGGTTCCCCCCATCCCATAGAGGCTCCATATGAAATTTGACTTCAATCGGCCCAACGGTTTCCGAGGAGAAGCAGCTCGAAAATTTTCACATTTTTCGCCTCTGCGAGGCTTTACTAAATGGAATGTAATATTTTGCAAGTTCATTGGTTAGATCTCATTGATATCTATCAGTATGCTAAAAATTATTTAAATATTCCAAGCGGTTTAGTCACTATCACCAATTTTCACAAACGAGTTACGGACGGACAGACAGACTGACAGACTGACAGAATGACCAAATGACAGAATGACACGGTGATTTTAGGGCACTCTTAGAAAATCAACAGACTTCAGTCGGTCGCTTTTTCTGCGGGTCGTGCAATATATCACTCTATTTGCAATTTGTGAATTTTGTTAAATATTTACTCTTCCCACCTTTGTGAAATCCCACATTTCTCTATCAAGAACCCTTTTGGCTGCCAAGTTTGCAGACTGTTAAATAATGGAAGATCTTCCGTCAGAGACTATGAGACATGTACCCTTGAATGCAGAAAATGCTATACAAGATTCCTATTATATTCACAAGTTTTTATCTATTTACTGTCAGAAAGACACCCTTGGTTTAGTTGAAACTTCTATTGCATGAGAGTCAAAAAAGTAAATATAATGTACATGTATCTTGCATATGGGATAGCTTGCCAAATGAATCGTTAATAGTTTTTTTTTGTTTTACGACCCTTTCAAGATTATTTCACTTATTTCAAGCCAGTCGTTAATCAGGTGGGCGAAAACCTGAAGCACCTCTGACCTGACCTCCTCTGGCAGAACTTGGCATACAGTATCAAGTGGCCCTGAACTACGGCAGTGAGAGTCCTAATGATTAAGAGTCAGTACTCTTACCCATTAGTCCATGGAGCCCAATAATAGTTATATCCCCAAGAAACGGTGGGGGGGGGGCATTGTTGCTGATGCAGAAAGATGCCCTTGCTTTAGTTAAAACTTCCATTGTGTATTTAGGGTTGAAAATATATACAATATATGGAAAAAATTATTGAATGAGTCGAGGAGGTATGTACATGCACCCCAATATAGGGAAGGGTAGTATGACCCATCTTCTTTCTTATGAATGTTTTCATTGCTCTTAAAGGAACTCATTTTTTGATTTTTATTTGCTGTGTTTTTGCTGGCTTTGGGTAATTGATGCAATGTATCTCTTAACCAATTTAATGGATTCTTACCACACTTGAAAACATACAGTATGTGCACCAGAAGCCTCCGTGGTGTAGTGGTTAGGCTACTCGCCTTGTTAACCAGGGGTCGCAGGATAGATCCCGGGATTGTCCAGACTTTCGGATGAGTCTTTGAACCGAGGTGCCGTCTCCGTATGACCTTAGCTGTTGGTGGGACACAAAACTCAAACACTTACCCACAGTGTGTGTATCAACTCAATGATTAAATCCTGGCAAAACAGTGACTAAGGTCTGTTGACCTTGACTTTATTTTCAAGGTCACAGGCTGTCCAAAACTGTCATTTTTACCTCAGCTGTTTTCGAAGACGACGACGAGGTATTGTCATAGCTCTGGCGTCGTCGTGCAAAAACTTGGACATTTTGTAATATCTCTGTCATTACTGAACATATTTACTTGAAACTCGGGCTAATTGTTCAATATGAAAAGGGGAACTCATACCAATAGGTGACGTAACCCTCAAAATATTTTTGGCACAGTTATACCCCTTGTTCAACTTAGAATTTTTGCAGCCGAGCATTGGCACCCGCATGCGGTGCTCTTGTTTTTATTAGAAATACTTTGCCTCCAGAATGAATGTATGAATTACATGTATGGTAATACCTGGTACAATCTGTAAGTGCAATGTACTTAAATTTTGAATAGACTGTGCTGACTTTGACCTACAGCTAGTTTTCAAGGTCATGCCAGTACATAGACTCAAATTTTGCACTGTATGCTCCAGTATATCTTCGAACCAAATAATCTTAAATTTGGTGTAAACAATATATAATTACATGTATATGTTGTGTATAACTGATCTTGCAATTATAGTCTCCCAGACTAACCCCAAATGCTCAAATGAGCTCCAATGTGAACTCCATTCCTGTGAAATTTATGATTTAGTCATCATCATGCACGGGTGGACATCAGGGGAGCTATCGCGAAATCGCGTGAATGTAATTTTTTTCCCACGACACTTCCGGGAACTCTCACGTTAGTTCCTAGGACCTGAAAATGGTAAACATAGATAGGTTCCATTGTGTGTTTTGATTTATTGTAGAAGCATGAGAGAATAATATAAAGTTTCGGCGATGCGAAGCCATGTAAAAATGATTTACCTTTCTAAGCAGGCCCAAAAAAAACTATTGAAAAAAATATTGATGAAAGTAGGCAACCGTAACAAAATCGAACACAGGGTAATCTGACTTTAGTTTTATGTCAGCACAAATGTATGAAAGCAATATTTTTTGTAAGTTTTCGCTTGGACCGAAATCCTTCGGTGCATATTCTGGGTATGTCAGCCCTAATTTATCATTTATGTGTAAAAAAATGATCACTCGATGTACAATGAAGGGATAATGCCGCATATTTTCAGACGGAGTAGCTCCCACATAATCGCGGCAGCTCCCGAAACACGCTCTAGTTCCCAAGAGTCTATCAGATACGGAGTCTGTCACATCTGACCATTTACTCAGTTAGGCGGGTTCGCTAAATTTAGCAAAATAAAATTAATGGATGACCTCTTAAATGATAAAGACGAAAAAATCCCATCTGCAACAACCAAACTGATTTTTCGTCCCCGCCCATGGGAGCTCGGAGAAATAGATTGGTGCTTCCACGCAGAGCTGAAACCGACCGCACATGGGTAATAGTAAACCACTTAGATGATTGGGCATGCTCAGACAAAGTGGTGTGAGTCAGACTCTCCAAAGAATATAAGTCTTTAGGTTTCTTTGGGCGGCAGGGTTTAAGATGTCATTTCATCTCAATGTCGGGTAAAATCCAACAAAAATGGAAGCAACGTCTCCAAAATGACCTACACAGTGTTTACTGGGACGTTAAACCTCAAATTAAGAAAACAAAATCCTCCCAGGGTGACCACTTTTCTGAAAACAAAACTCGGGGCTATTCTCCAAACACTGCCGGAAATTCAATTTTATGACTCAAATTACTCTACATGTAACCAGTTTTCGCTCTTTTTGACATTATTTACAATAAAAAAATCGCAACAATGCCATTAGAAGGTAGAAAAACACACTTTTTAAGTTATGGTCTATCAAATATTTTTTCCGGGCTTTCGGGCTGATTGTTGTATTTCCAGAACAGTCGGTGATTTTACAGACTGATGGTCGCTCTGTGGACCCCAACCCGAACCCTATTTGTTTCTTCTTGAAACATCAGGGTAGAAAAAGGCTCTGGATCGTTTCACTTTTCAATTTGTGTAGGTATTGTGAAAAAGGATTTTGTAAGTTATGGTAGCGTGAGGTTTGGTTCGGTGGGTCTGGGTGATGCATTATTGTTTAGGGTAGGGCATGATGATAGATTAATCATGAATCATTAGTTTTACCTGTTTATTTATTTATATTTTCTAGAACAACTATAGACTTTGGTCTAAAGAAAAGGAGTGTGGTAGCTCAGTGGTTAGTGTACTTGCCTATGGTGCTATAGGTCCCCGGTTCGATTCCCGACAGTTAGTAAAACTGCGGTGTCAGAACACGTTTCGCTTGCAGGGACGAATGCCACAAAGTACACCGTCCTTCGAATCGGACCGTTACTGGAGGCCCCTTGTGCAGGGAGAAGCATCCCATGTGCAGGTGAAAGATCCATACTGTAATTAAATGGTTTATTTGCACCTGCCGAGAATGCCCGAAAGGGCGTAGGCAGGATAGATAGATAGTGAGTGTTAAAGTTTTACGTTCGACCAAAGCTTAGGTCACACGGAGACGGAACCTCGGTTTAAAGACTCATTCGAAAGTCTGGAGAAGCCCGGGATCAATCCTGCGATGCCTGGTTTACAGGCCAGGGGCGTAACCACTACACTGCGGATGCTTCTAATACTCGTAGATAGATAGATAGATATGCGATCCCTGGTTTACAGGCCAGTAGCGTAACCACTACATAAATATTGAGATTAATGCCGATTTTATTCAAGTATCATGCAGATATTATTGACGATATATTTAAGATTTACTTACTTTATCATATCAGAAATCATTCAATGTTATTAGAAACCGTTGACTGGATGTATAACTTAGTAGAATATGACAATTTGAGGAGGATATATCTTTTCTTCACCGCTTAAAATCTCTAAAATTAATGATTACGGCCAGCAGTTCTCATCGGTGAATATAGACCAGCTTTGTGATGTCATGGGATTTCGCTCTATTAGACAACTCCTTTGCCTTAAAACCCTGTTATATTTCATTCTTGTAACAATGAGTCATTTATGTGATGCTAGCGGTTACCTGGTGGTTTAAATCGACATGTATTCTATTCTAAAAGAACTTCTCTCAAGGTGATGGAATGATAGACTCGTGGGAACTAGAGCGTGTTTTGGGAGCTGATCCGATGATGGGGGAGCTACTCCGCCTGAAAATTTTTGCATCACTCCTTCACAGTACATGAACTGATACAAATTTTCAAATCTAAATGATTAATTAGGGCCGACACACCTAGAATTTGAGACAAAATATCTCGTTCTAAACGAAAACACACAAAACAGTTGCATAACTCATTCGTGTTTACATGAAACTGTAGTCAGAGAACCCTTTGGTCGATTTTGTTACGGTCGCCAACTTTCATCAATGATTTTTTCAAAAAATTTTCGGCCTGCTTAGAAAGATAAATCATTTTTACATGGCTTGGCATCGCCGAAATTTTATATTATTCTCTCATTCCTCTTCAATAAATCAAAACACACAAGGGTACCTGTCTTTGTTTACCATTTCCAGGTCCTAGGAACTATCGCGAGAGTTACCGGATGTGTCGTGGGAGCAAAATTACGTTGACGCCATTTCGCGATAGCTCCCCTGTTGTCCACCCGTGTCATGGGGATCTGAACGTTTTCATCACCCGTCAACACTGTATAAGTCATTTTGGAGACGTTGCTTCCAATTTTATGGGACTATTACCCGACATTAAGATGAAATGGCATCCCAAGCCCTGCCGCCCAATGAAAGCAATTGGGTTTATAAGCATGAACCGTCCGACTCGCATCGCTTTGCCTGCTCAAGCTTAGATCCTCTAAGCAGTTTACCAGTACTCGTGTGCGGTCGGATTCAGCTCTGCGTGGAAGCATCATGCAGCCCATCTATTTCTTCAAGCCCCGGTGGGCGTCTTATCATAAGGAACAACAGTGTACATGTATATCGTTAAGCAGTGAGGATATGAACAGTTTCCAATATATTCAGTCAACAGTGAACTGGAGTGTGTGATTGAGGCATATCTAAAGGGGATACTGGGTTGATGCCATTGAATGTATCTCATCATATTAAGGAACAGCATCAATGAACATAAATGATTTAGCCCTTAAGATGCCACAAAAACATGCATCCAAAATGTCATCTGTTCGTATTGTCTGCTGCATCTTCTTGCATACATTTTAGAAAATGTTTTTGTATACAGGCAAAGAGTGTGAACTCTAATCAGACTGCATCTAAAGATCTGGGTTCACACTGTTTACAAAATGACTTTTAAAGCTACCAAAAGATGTCAAAACAGACGACAACTGTTGTGATCGGTATCTTAAGGGTTTGGGTGGGGATCTGAACAGTTTCTGAGGTGTAAGCCAACACTCAACAGTGCAACTTCTCTGAGAACATAAACATCAAACTAGAACAGAAATAATCCGGCCCCGCACATCTGGGCTTGGAAAAATAGATTGGGCTGCATGATGCTTCCACAAAGAGCTGAAACCGAAGGCACATGAGTACTGGTAAACTGCTTAGAAGGTCTAAGCCTGACCAGGCAAAGTGGTGTGAGTCTGGTGGGACAAAGTGGTGGGACCATGCATATAAATCCTACACTGGTTTCATTGGATGGCTTGGCTTGAGATGTCATTTCATCTCAATGTGGGGTAAAAGTCCCACATAATAGGAACAAGCATTTCCAATTTAATGACCTGAATAGTGTTGACGAGGACTTTAAACCTGAATTCAGATTAACAAAACTGTTACAGAAATAGCTCAATGATGAGGACGCACTGGCATGAAATTACTGAAATGCTGGAGCAAAAGAAAATCTACAGTTTCACTCTGGTGGCCTTATTTGAACTTGAGATGTGGAGCATATCCCTCACCGGGGGAACCCACAGTCAGTATTACTGAATGTGTCTTACCTTAAGAATATACATGGTTTAGGGGCAGGGCTCTGAACGGTTTCTGAGATACATTTATCCTTTTATGATGTGGAATGTGGTACATGTCCTGGGGGACCCAGGCTAGGGGACGCTTTGAAACCCTCTTACAAAATGTTATATCTATATTTTATTATATCCCCAAATTTCAAATTAAGTCACCTAACAGAATTTTACTGTGGAACCTTTTTTGACATGATTTTGAGCTAATTTTTCCATGCCTTTGAAACTGGAGCGGGTGAGGCATATCACCAGGGAGACCGTTAGGTGTCAGTGACTGTGTTTTATCATAAGAAACAATATCATATGTGGTTGTGGGGTGGGGATCTGAATGGTTTCTGAGGGGCATACTCCCGGGTCCTGAGGTCGGTATCAGTGAATTTCATTTCGAGTACCAGGGTGGTCAAATGTTGGACTGAGCCCATTAACCCATTTAGTACCAGAAACCTCAAAATGGGTACCCTGACAAACAGTGCAGGCCCAGATCAGATGCCGTCTGATCAGGGCCTCCTCTGTTTGCTAAAAGTTCAGTTGTTTTTTTTTTTTTTTTCAAATAAATTTTGATGAAAACACAACCTGATACCCCTAAATTTTGAAATGAATCCTGCTTTACATGTACATATAAGGAGGAAGATTCCATTTGGTACAAAAAGGGTTAATCAGTTTTGCAGATGATTTAATGAAACAGCCTAAGTCAAAGTTCATTACCATTTTTTTCAGCCTACACTCAGAGATAAACAACCCACCACTGGCCACCAGTGCTTTCCATTTGTTAGATAGTTTTTTCCAGACACATGCTGGTAGTTTGACTAAATTTTGGGTTTTATGGTTACTGGTAAATATATGTACTTTTCCATCCAAAACCTTGTTTGACACAAGAGGCCATTCAGAAATAATTGTCAAACAAACAAAAACCACAGCCAACTGTTGCAGACTGAAGACCAGATCCTTCAGAACATCAATTATTTTTTCCATGTCTTATGGTGTGAACCCATTCTCAATCAGCTAGAATCAGTCCCAGTTTGGGATAGGATAGCAAATATAACTTAAAAATCTATTTTAAAATTATGTCAAACAAGAGGGCCCAATGGCCCTATATCGCTCACCTGTTTGGACCCCAGGTGCATGATTGGCAGGAATTATTTAGGTGACCACTTGCCGTCGCTACATGCCAAATATCTAAGCTCTGGGCCCTGTGGTTTCAAAGAAGAAGATTTTTTTAATCTTTTTTCCATTATGAGTCTATCGGAGCTAAGGGGCCCCGGGGCGTGGCCCATTTGGACCCCACGGGCATGATTGGCAGGATTTATGTAGGTGACCACTTGCCATTGCTACATGCTAAATATCTAAGCTCTGGGCCCTGTGGTTTCAGAGTAGAAGATTTTTGAAGCTTTTTTTTTCCATTATGTGTCTATAGGAGCTAAGGGGCCCCGGGGCGTGGCCCTTTTGGACCCCAGGGGCATGATTGGCAGGAATTATATAGGTGACCACTTGCCGTTGCTACGTACTATATATCTAAGCTCTGGGCGCTGTGATTTCAGAGAAGAAGATTTTTTAAGCTTTTTTCCATTATGAGTCTATAGGAGCTAAAGGGCCCCGGGGCATGGCCCGTTTGGAACCCAGGGGCATGATTAGCAGGAATTATGTAGGTGACCAATTGCCGTTGCTACATGCTAAATATCTAAACTCTGGGCCCTGTGGTTTCAGAGAAGAAGAGATATTTTAATCTTTTTTCCATTATGAGTCTATGGGAGCTAAATATCTAAGCTCTGGGCCCTGTGGTTTCAGAGAAGAAGATTTTTGAAGCTTTTTTCCATTATGAGTCTAAAGGAGCTAAGGGGCCCCGGGACATGGCCCTTTTGGACCCTAGGGGCATGATTGGCAGGAATTATATTGGTGACCACTTGCCGTTGCTACGTACTAAATATCTAAGCTCTGGGCGCTGTGGTTTCAGAGAAGATTTTTTAAGTTTTTTTTTCCATTATGAGTCTTTGGGAGCAAAGGGGCCCCGGCACGTGGCCCATTCGGAACCCAGGGGCATGATTGGCAGGAATTATGTAGGTGACCAATTGCCGTTGCTACATGCTAAATATCTAAACTCTGGGCCCTGTGTTTCAGAGACGAAGATTTTTGAAGCTTTTTTCCATAACGAGTCTATGGGAGCTAAGGGGCCCCGGCGCATGGCCCATTTGGACCCCAGGGGCATGATTGGCATGATTTATGTAGGTGACCACTTGCCGTTGCTACATGCTAAATATCTAAACTCTGGGCCCTGTGGTTTCAGAGAAGAAGATTTTTTAATCTTTTTTCCATTATGAGTCTATGGGAGCTAAGGGGCCCCGGGGCGTGGCCCATTTGGACCCCACGGGCATGATTGGCAGGATTTATGTAGGTGACCACTTGCCATTGCTACATGCTAAATATCTAAGCTCTGGGCCCTGTGGTTTCAGAGAAGAAGATTTTTGAAGCTTTTTTCCATTATGAGTCTATAGGAGCTAAAGGGCCCCGGGGCGTTGCCCGTTTGGACCCCAGGGGCATGATTGGCAGGAATTATGTAGGTGACCACTTGCCGTTGCTACGTACTATATATCTAAGCTCTGGGCGCTGTGATTTCAGAGAAGAAGATTTTTTAAGCTTTTTTCCATTATGAGTCTATAGGAGCTAAAGGGCCCCGGGGCATAGCCCGTTTGGAACCCAGGGGCATGATTAGCAGGAATTATGTAGGTGACCAATTGCCGTTGCTACATGCTAAATATCTAAACTCTGGGCCCTGTGGTTTCAGAGAAGAAGATATTTTAATCTTTTTACCATTATGAGTCTATGGGAGCTAAATATCTAAGCTCTGGGCCCTGTGGTTTCAGAGAAGAAGATTTTTGAAGCTTTTTTCCATTATGAGTCTAAAGGAGCTAAGGGGCCCCGGGACATGGCCCTTTTGGACCCTAGGGGCATGATTGGCAGGAATTATATTGGTGACCACTTGCCGTTGCTACGTACTAAATATCTAAGCTCTGGGCCCTGTGGTTTCAGAGACGATTTTTTAAGTTTTTTTTTCCATTATGAGTCTTTGGGAGCAAAGGGGCCCCGGCACGTGGCCCATTCGGAACCCAGGGGCATGATTGGCAGGAATTATGTAGGTGACCAATTGCCGTTGCTACATGCTAAATATCTAAACTCTGGGCCCTGTGTTTCAGAGACGAAGATTTTTGAAGCTTTTTTCCATAACGAGTCTATGGAAGCTAAGGGGCCCCGGCGCATGGCCCATTTGGACCCCAGGGGCATGATTGGCATGATTTATGTAGGTGACCACTTGCCGTTGCTACATGCTAAATATCTAAACTCTGGGCCCTGTGGTTTCAGAGAAGAAGATTTTTTAATCTTGTTTCCATTATGAGTCTATGGGAGCTAAGGGGCCCCGGGGCGTGGCCCATTTGGACCCCACGGGCATGATTGGCAGGATTTATGTAGGTGACCACTTGCCATTGCTACATGCTAAATATCTAAGCTCTGGGCCCTGTGGTTTCAGAGAAGAAGATTTTTGAAGCTTTTTTCCATTATGAGTCTATAGGAGCTAAAGGGCCCCGGGGCGTTGCCCGTTTGGACCCCAGGGGCATGATTGGCAGGAATTATGTAGGTGACCACTTGCCGTTGCTACGTACTATATATCTAAGCTCTGGGCGCTGTGATTTCAGAGAAGAAGATTTTTTAAGCTTTTTTCCATTATGAGTCTATAGGAGCTAAAGGGCCCCGGGGCATGGCCCGTTTGGAACCCAGGGGCATGATTAGCAGGAATTATGTAGGTGACCAATTGCCGTTGCTACATGCTAAATATCTAAACTCTGGGCCCTGTGGTTTCAGAGAAGAAGATATTTTAATCTTTTTTCCATTATGAGCCTATGGGAGCTAAATATCTAAGCTCTGGGCCCTGTGGTTTCAGAGAAGAAGATTTTTGAAGCTTTTTTCCATTATGAGTCTAAAGGAGCTAAGGGGCCCCGGGACATGGCCCTTTTGGACCCTAGGGGCATGATTGGCAGGAATTATATTGGTGACCACTTGCCGTTGCTACGTACTAAATATCTAAGCTCTGGGCCCTGTGGTTTCAGAGAAGATTTTTTAAGTTTTTTTTTCCATTATGAGTCTTTGGGAGCAAAGGGGCCCCGGCACGTGGCACATTCGGAACCCAGGGGCATGATTGGCAGGAATTATGTAGGTGACCAATTGCCGTTGCTACATGCTAAATATCTAAACTCTGGGCCCTGTGTTTCAGAGACGAAGATTTTTGAAGCTTTTTTCCATAACGAGTCTATGGGAGCTAAGGGGCCCCGGCGCATGGCCCATTTGGACCCCAGGGGCATGATTGGCATGATTTATGTAGGTGACCACTTGCCGTTGCTACATGCTAAATATCTAAACTCTGGGCCCTGTGGTTTCAGAAAAGAAGATTTTTTAATCTTTTTTCCATTATGAGTCTATGGGAGCTAAGGGGCCCCGGGGCGTGGCCCATTTGGACCCCACGGGCATGATTGGCAGGATTTATGTAGGTGACCACTTGCCATTGCTACATGCTAAATATCTAAGCTCTGGGCCCTGTGGTTTCAGAGAAGAAGATTTTTGAAGCTTTTTTCCATTATGAGTCTATAGGAGCTAAAGGGCCCCGGGGCGTTGCCCGTTTGGACCCCAGGGGCATGATTGGCAGGAATTATGTAGGTGACCACTTGCCGTTACTACATGCTAAATATCTAAGCTCTGGGCCCTGTGGTTTCCGAGAAGAAGATTTTTGAAGCTTTTTGTTCCATTATGAGTCTATGGGAGCAAAGGGGCCCCGGGGCGTGGCCCATTTGGAACCCAGGGGCATGATTGGCAGGAATTATGTAGGTGACCACTGGCCGTTGCTACATTCTAAATATCTAAGCTCTGGGCCCTGTGGTTTCAGAGAAGAAGATTTTTAAGCTTTTTTCCATTATGAGTCTATGGGAGCTAAGGGGCCCCGGGGTGTGGCCAATTTGGACCCCAGGGGCATGATTGGCAGGAATTATGTAGGTGACCACTTGCCGTTGCTATATGCCAAATATCTCAGCTCTGGGCCCTGTGGTTTCAGAGAAGAAGATTTTTGAAGCTTTTTTCCATTATGAGTCTATAGGAGCTAAAGGGCCCCGGGGCGTGGCCCGTTTTGACCCCAGGGGCATGATTGGCAGGAATTATATAGGTGACCACTTGCCGTTGCTACATGCTAAATATCTAAGCTCTGGGCCCTGTGGTTTCTGAGAAGAAGATTTTTGAAGCTTTTTGTTCCATTATGAGTCTATGGGAGCAAAGGGGCCCCGGGATGTGGCCAATTTGGACCCCAGGGGCATGATTGGCAGGAATTATGTAGGTGACCACTGGCCGTTAATACATGCTTAATATCTAAGCTCTGGGTCCTGTGGTTTCAGAGAAGAAGATATTTTAATTTTTTTTCCATTGATAGTCTATGGGAGCTATATGTTGCCATGGCAACCAGAATTCCAATCTGATCAGCCCAAAAACCTTATGCAGCCTTTCCCCCTACCTGATGATGCTTCCCATGAAATTTGATCAAGATTGACCATGGGGTATTAAGAGATATACTTATTTGAAATTGTTTACGGACGCACGCACGGACGCACGCACGGACGCACGCACGGACGCACGCACGACGGACGACGGACAAAAAGTGATCACAAAGGCTCACCTTGTCACTACGTGACAGGTGAGCTTATAAAACCTAACCATTGTAAACGAGTTTTATATCAGCTGGTTGTCAGCAGCCTCACATGCTGGTGACAACCGGTTGTCAGTAGCCAGTTCCAAAATAATAATGCTTCAGTACAATAAACAAGAGGGCCCAATGGCCCTATATCGCTCACCTGTGTACAAGACAATCGTTAGTGTACGAGACCACTTGACATTGCTACATGCTACATACTTAATATCTAAGCTCAGGCAAAGCGGTGTCCATGCTTATAAACCCTACTGGTTTCATTTGGCGACAGGGCTTGAGATGTAATTTCATCTCAATGTCTGGTAAAAGTCCCACAAAATTGGAAGAGACATCTCCAAAAAGACCTATACAGTGTTGTCGTGGATGTAAAACCTCAAATCAAACAAAATCTGTGCCTTATGGTTTTGGAGAAAAAGATTTTTTAAGTTTTTTTCCAGTATAAGTCTATAGAAGCTAATGAGCCCTGGGGATTGGCCAATTTTGACCCAAAGGGCACGGTTGGCAGGATATATGTAGGCGACCATTTTGTGTTGCTATATACTAAATATCTAAGGTCTGTACTTCATGGTTTCAAAGAAGATGTTTGAAGCTTTTTTCCATTATAAGTTTGTTGGAGTTAAGGGGCCACAGGATTTGGACCCCAGGGGCATGATTGGCAGAATTCATATAGGCGACCACTCGACATTGCTACATGCTAAATACCTAAGCTCTGGGACTTATGGTTTCAGAGAAGAAGATTTTTGAAGATTTTTTTCCCCATTTTAAGTTGTTTTTTTTTTTTTCTGTTGTTTGTTTGTTTTTTATTAAAAGGGCCCTGTGGTTTCAGAGAAGAAGATGTTTGAATTTTTTTTTTCCATTACGAGTCTATGGGAGCTAAGGGGGTCCCAGGATGTGGCCCATTTGGACCCCAGGGGCATGATTGGCAGGATTTATGTAGGTGACTTGACATTGCTACATGGTAAATACCTCAGCTCCGGGCCCTTTGGTTTCAGAGAAGAAGATTTTTGAAGCTTTTTTTCCATTAGGAGTCTATAGGAGCTAAAGGGCCCCGGTGCGTGGCCGTTTGGACCCAGGGGCATGATTGGCAGGAATTATGTAGGTGACCACTTGCCGTTGCTACATGCTAAATATCTAAGCTCTGGGCCCTGTGGTTTCAGAGAAGAAGAGTTTTGAATCTTTTTTCCATTATGAGTCTATGGGAGCTAAGGGGCCCCAAGGCGTGGCCCATTTGGACCCCATGGGCATGATTGGCAGGATTTATGTAGGTGACCACTTGCCATTGCTACATGCTAAATATCTAAGCTCTGGGCCCGGTGGTTTCAGAGAAGATTTTTGAAGCTTTTTTTTCCATTATGCGTCTATAGGAGCTAAGGGGCCCCGGGGCGTGGCCCTTTTGGATCCCAGGGGCATGATTGGCAGGAATTATGTAGGTGACCACTTGCCGTTGCTACGTGCTAAATATCTAAGCTCTGGGCGCTGTGGTTTCAGAGAAGAAGATTTTTAAGCTTTTTTCCATTATGAGTCTATGGGAGCAAAGGGGCCCCGGCGCGTGGCCCATTTGGAACCCAGGGGCATGATTGGCAGGAATTATGTAGGTGACCAATTGCCGTTACTACATGCTAAATATCTAAACTCTGGGCCCTGTGGTTTCAGAGAAGAAGATTTTTGAAGCTTTTTTTTCCATTATGAGTCTATGGGAGCTAAGGGGCCCCGGGGTGTGGCCAATTTTGACCCAAAGGGCATGATTGGCAGGAATTATGTAGGTGACCACTTGCCATTGCTACATGCCAAATATCTTAGCTCTGGGCCCTTTGGTTTCAGAGAAGAAGATTTTTAAGCTTTTTTCCATTATGAGTCTATGGGAGCTAAGGGGCCCCGGGGTGTGGCCAATTTGGACCCTAGGGGCATGATTGGCAGGATTTATGTAGGTGACCACTTGCCGTTGCTACATGCCAAATACCTCAGCTCTGGGCCCTGTGGTTTCATAGAAGAAGATTTTTGAAGCATTTTCCATTATGAGTTTAGCTGAAGAGAGAGCTATAGTAGATAAACATGTTTGTCTTTCAGCCACCAAGTTTGCTGTGTGTGTTAACGAAGGCCAAGACAAGCTTCCTACGCTATACTGGTTACCAAAACTTCATAAAAAACCTTACAAAGCACGGTTTATTGCAAATTCTAGCTCTTGCACTACCACTGAACTTTCTAAATTATTAACTTCCTGTCTTACTGCTATTAAAACGCATGTAATTAAATATTGTGATAAAGTCTTTGAAAGATCAGGAAGAAATCTGTTTTGGTCTATAAAAAATTCGAATGAGGTTTTAAATAAATTGAAATCTAGACATTTTCGTGCTTCTAGTCTGTCTACCTACGATTTTTCCACTCTTTACACTACACTTCCTCATAATCTTATAAAAGAAAAGCTTAATGATTTAATTGAATGGACTTTTCACAGAGAAGATTCTCTCTATCTTGCATGTAATGTCAGAAATGCATTTTTCACTTCTAAAGAGCATAAGAATTATACACTTTGGTCATGTCAGAAAGTGTGTGATGCCCTCACCTTTCTACTTGACAATATTTATATTAGATTCGGTACTAAGTTATTTAGACAAATTGTGGGTATTCCGATGGGTACTAATTGCGCACCTCTTGTGGCTGATCTGTTCTTGTATTGTTATGAAAGAGACTTCATTTTGTCGCTTTCCATTGATAACCAATCTGAAATTATTGAAGCTTTTAGCTCTACTTCTAGATATTTAGATGATTTATTAAATATTGATAATACCTATTTTGATGGTTTGATCAGTCAGATTTACCCCCTAGAACTTCAGTTAAATAAAGCAAATTCTTCTGATACCGAGGCCCCGTTTTTGGATTTACATCTGTCTATTGTAGATGGATTTGTTTCGTGCAAAATTTATGATAAACGCGATGACTTTGATTTTGAGATTGTAAATTTTCCTTTTTTGGATGGTGATGTTCCTCGTGCGCCATCCTATGGCGTTTATATTTCGCAATTAATTCGATTTGCTAGAGTGTGTAGTCATGTAACTGACTTCAACACTCGTAATAAATTATTAACGGCTAAACTCCTTAATCAGGGTTATCGGTACCATAAACTACGCAAAGCCTTTTCAAAATTTTATAGACGCCATTCTGATTTAATTTCAAAATTCAATATTGGACTTAAATCTCTTCTGCAACAAGGTCTATCGGAACCCGAATTTTATGGTGACTTAGCATATAAATTCAGAAAAATATATAACCACAATGACTTCAGCACCCAATTTCGTAAAATCATTCTTCGATATAAAAAGATTGGGTACAACATGGATATTATACGACAGACTGCATGCATGGTAGTTAACCCAATCACGGTTGGCAACTTTGCTTCCCTCTTTAATTGCACGCCGGTGGGTCAGGCCTCAGATTCTATGACGGCTCCAACGTAAAGGCTTATTGAAAATTAAAGAGATAATGTCGGTTGGTGCCTGATGCTCTGTCTCTGGTTGGGCTCATCGGAGTCTAACTGTTGGTTTTCTTTTGCTCCAGCATTTCAGTGGTTTCTTGCTGTCGAGTCCTCACCGTTGTCTCACCTCTGTGGTTCTTTGATTTTTGTGTTCACGGAGATGTTGCACTGATGAGTTAGGAGGCCTTCATGCGGACTGAACAAATTATTTGTCTAAATCGCGACGGAAGTAAGGGCGAGGATTGTGGCCGCGTGGGGTCGATTTAAGCCCCCCAGTGGAAATCTTCCACTGACCGTTCCAAGGCGGCTCTTCTGTGGCGATTTGTTTATGTTTTTGTTTGTTACTTACTGTGTGTATCACTTGTGTCTTTTGGTTTTGGATGGCCATATGGCCATTTTGTGGGAAAGTAACTGTCCTTATGGCCTTCCTTTGTTTGGGTTTCCATTATGGTCTGGTCGCTTAATGTTTGTATTTCTTTCCCTTTGGTGTCTTTTATGGGTGGAGTAAGTTAATTGTATCAATTCCTGATCTTTGTTTTACTTCTACTTTCTATAGGAGCTAAAGGGCCCCGGGGCGTGGCCCGTTTGGAACCCAGGGGCATGATTGTCAGGAATTATGTAGGTGACCACTTGCCGTTGCTACATGCTAAATATCTAAGCTCTGGGCCCTGTGGTTTCAGAGAAGAAGATTTTTGAAGCTTTTTGTTCCATTATGAGTCTATGGGAGCAAAGGGGCTCCGGCGCGTGGTCCATTTGGAACCCAGGGGCATGATTGGCAGGAATTATGTAGGTGACCACTGGCCGTTGCTACGTGCTAAATATCTAAGCTCTGGGCCCTGTGGTTTCCGAGAAGAAGATTTTTGAAGCTTTTTTTTTCCATTATGAGTCTATGGGAGCTAAGGGGCCCCGGGGTGTGGCCAATTTTGACCCCAGGGGCATGATTGGCAGGAATTATGTAGGTGACCACTTGCCATTGCTACATGCCAAATATCTTAGCTCTGGGCCCTTTGGTTTCAGAGAAGAAGATTTTTGAAGCTTTTTTCCATTATGAGTCTATAGCAGCTAAAGGGCCCTGGGGCGTGGCATGTTTGGACCCCAGGGGCATGATTGGCAGGAATTATGTAGGTGACCACTTGCTGTTGCTACATGCTAAATATCTAAACTCTGGGCCCTGTGGTTTCTGAGAAGAAATTTTAATTTTTTCCCATTGTAAGTCTATGGGAGCTATATGTTGCCATGGCAACCAGAATTCCAATCTGATCAGCCCAAAAACCTTATGCAGCCTTTCCCCCTACCTGATGATGCTTCTCATGAAATTTGATCAAGATTGACCATGGGATATTAGAGATATACTTATTTGAAATTGTTTACGGACGCACGGACGGACGCACGCACGCACGACGGACAAAAAGTGATCACAAAAGCTCACCTTGTCACTACGTGACAGGTGAGCTAAAAAGAGTGAAAGACAAGTTACTGCTGACCTCATCTTTTCTGATAGCAAAAAATTCATTTTCTGACTGACCTGTTTCACAGACAGATTGTAGGTGTTTGACAATTAGGCTATGTCTTTTAGGAAACAAAATTATAAATCTGTTACAGACTCATTAATGTAATCTTTTTAGACCCTACATGTAGAGATATCTTCCAGCTATAGCAGAGTGTTTGGTTGAGTAGATTTGTCCGTGCCTATGCGAATGAATGAAACGGGAACCAAATATCCAACAATCTGGGGTGTTTCCTCAGTGTGTTTCTTAACGTGTCTCTTTAACATACCTGACTTTGCAAAATGTTCATCACAAAACTGACACTTATATGGTTTCTCTCCACTATGATCCTTCATATGATCTTTTAGTGAGCATGGTCGTTTAAACGATTTTGAACATATCTGACACATATGGGGCTTCTCACCAGTATGCAACAACATATGGGTTTTCAGGTTGTATCGCATTGTAAAACATTTTCCACAAATCTCACATTTGTAAGGTTTCTCTCCGCTATGGATAAGCTGATGACTTCTCAGATGTGCCAGCTTTGTAAATGATTTATCACATATCTCACATGTGAAAGGTCTCTCCCCAGTATGAAGCAACATATGATTTTTCAGGTTTGTGATCTGTCTAAATGATTTTCTACACATCTCACAACTATGAGGTTTCTCATCGTTATGGATCAGCATATGACGACGAAGGCCAGTTGACCGTGTAAATGACTTGCTGCATACCTCACAAGTATAAGGAGTTCCTACACTATGGATTAGCAGATGAGCCCGAAGTTCATATGAACGCTGGAATGTTTTGTCACATATCTCACAGGTGTGCGGCCTTTCACCAGTATGTATCAACATATGTTTACTTCGACTGCTTGCCTCTGAAAATGATTTACCACATACGTCACAGAAATGCGCTTTCTCTCCGGTATGAACTTTCATATGGCGACCAAGGCTGCTTGACTGCGTAAATGATTTACCACATGTTCCGCAGACATGAGGTTTTTCGCCACTATGGGCCTTCATATGTGTATTAAAACTACCTATTTGTGCAAATGATTTGTCACAAATTGCACATTTGTGAGGTTTTTCTCCACTGTGAAGTAGCATATGTGCTCTCAGGCTGCACGCATATGCGAATGATTTACCACATATCTCACACCCGATGGGCTTCTTGCCACTGTTATTCAGTATTTATTCCATTAGGCTATGTTATGCAGAGAAAAATTAACTTATTGTCTTTCAGTCTAATGTGGGCAAGTACATGTTTACACTTCCTGTATTCTGATTGAGCATAGCAACAGTAAAGATGGGTATTTAGTGGTAAAAATCCATGCTGAGGCGGTTCAAATAAATATCATCACCATAGGTTTTTAATGGAGAATTGACATATATCTTTTTATCAGTTATACCCTATATTAATTGCATTGTAATATACTGACCTGATAAAGATATGCTATCTCAGGACAAGTGAGCTTTATCAGATCAACGTGATATTGCACTTCTTTGAACTGGATAACTGGGGAAAAATGGCAAAACTGTAGGAATGTACAAGGGGATAAACTGATAAATAGAATACCAGATTCGATACCAAAATTAGCAGGCTCGGCCTCTAGCACGCATGTAGACTCGCGAGGCAAACCTCGCAAGTCTACAAGTGTTCTCAAAGCCTTGCTTGATAAACTTGGCAACAAAAGACACGAACCTGGTACTCTCTGTTAAATTATCACAAACAAGAGGGCCATGATGGCCCTGGATCGCTCACCTGATCCATAGAGTAATAAGTGGGCCCCGGGGAAGGCCATTATTGACACCAGGGTGCATAATGTGCATAATGTTGAGGGAGGTCTAAAAAGGTGAAGGTTCATACCAAATATCAACAAAGGCTATAATTGGGCCTTGTGGTTTCAGAGAACAAGATTTTTTTTAAGATTTTCCCTACATAAGCCTATGTAAAACCAAATGGCCAAGGGGCGGGGGTATTTTTGGTCTCAGAGCTATAATTTAAACAATCTTGATAGAGGTCCACTAGATTAAGCTTCAAGCCAAATATCCAAGACCTGGGCCTTGCTGTTTCAGAGAAGATTTTTCAAGGATTATCTCTATATAAGTCTATGTAAAACCAAAGGGCCCCGGGGCGGGGGCATTTGTGGCCCCGAGGGCTATAATTTGAACAATTTCTGAAGAGGTCCACTAGATGAAGCTCCATACCAAAATATCAAAGACATGGGCCTTGCAGTTTCGGAGAAGAAGATTTTTAAATGCTTCCCTTTATAAGTCTATTTAAAACCAAAGGGTCTCGGGCCAGGGGCATTTTTGGCCCCAGGGCTATAATTTGAACAATCTTAATAGAGGTCTACTAGATGAAATTTCACAACAAATATCAAAGACCTAGGCCATGTGGTTCCAGAGAAGAAGATTTTTCAAGATTTTCCCTAGAGAAGTCTATGTAACATTTTTGGCTCCTGGGCTATAATTTGAACAATCTTGGTAGGGGTCCACAAGATAAAGCTTCATACCAAATATCAAAGACATGGGCCTTGCCGTTTCAGAGAAGAAGATTTTTAAAGATTTTCCCTATATAAGCCTATGTAAAACCAAAGGGTCCCGGGGCGGGGGCATTTTTGGCCCCAGCACTATAATTTGAACAATCTTCGTAGGGGTCCACTAGATGAAGCTTCATTCCAAATAGCAAAGACCTGGGCCTTGTGGTTTCAGAGAAGAAGATTTTTATAGATTTTCCCTATATAAGCCCATATAATACCAAAGGGCCCTGGGGCGGGGGCATTTTTGGCCACAGCACTATAATTCGAACAATCTTGGTAGGGGTCCACTAGATGAAGCTTCTTACCAAATATCAAAGACCTGGGCCTTGAGGTTTCAGAGAAGAAGATTTTTAAAGATTTTCCCTTTATAAGCCCATGTAAAACCAAAGGGCCCCGGGGCGGGGGCATTTTTGCCCAACACTATAATTTGAACAATCTTGGTAGGGGTCCACCAGATGAAGCTTCATACCAAATATCAAAGACCTGGGCCTTGAGGTTTCAGAGAAGAAGATTATTAAAGATTTTCCCTTTATAAGCCCATGTAAAACCAAAGGGCCCAGGGGCAGGGGCATTTTTGGCACCAGCACTATAATTTGAACAATCTTGGTAGGGGTCCACAAGATGAATCTTCATACCAAACATCAAAGACCTGGGCCTTGTGGATTCAGAGAAGAAAATTTTTTAAGTTTTCGGTGAAAAAAATCTATTTTTGGCTCCTGTGACCTAGATGCGCAATTGACCTGAACCATTTGAACAACTTTGAAAGGGGTCCACCTAAGTATCATTCCTGTGAAGTTTGGTCAACTTCCGATCAGTGGTTTAGGAGGAGATGTCGTGTGAAGAAATTGTTTACGCATGGATGACAGACAAAAAGTGACCCTAATATAAAACACAAGAGGGCCATGATGGCCCTGGATCGCTCACCTGATCCATAGAGTAACAAGTGGGACCCGGGGAGGGCCATTATTAACCCCAGGGCTATAATGTGCATAATGTTCAGAGACGTCTAAAAAGGTGAAGCTTCATACCAAATATCAACAAAGGCTATAATTTGAACAATCTTGGCAAAGGTCCACCAGATAGGCTACATACCAAATATCAAAGACCTGGGCCTTGCGGTTTCAGAGAAGAAGATTTTTATTAAAGATATTCCCTACATAAGCCTATATAAAACCAAATGGCTCCACGGCGGGGGCATTTTTGGCCTCAGGGCTATAATTTAAACCATCTTGATAGAGGTCCACTAGAGGAAGCTTCACACCAAATATCAAAGACCATGGCCTTGCTGTTTCAGGAGGAGATTTTTAAGGAATATCTCTATGTAAAACCAAAGGGCCCCAGGTCGGGGCCAGTTTTGGCCCTAGCACTATAATTTGAACAATTTTGGTAGGGGTCCACTAGGTGAAGCTTCATACCAAATAGCAAAGACCTGGCCCTTGGGGTTTCCGAGAAGAAGATTTTTAAAGATTTTCCCCATATAAGCCCATGTAAAACCATAGACCTGGGCCTTGCGGTGGCATTTTTAGCCCAAGCACTATAATTTGAACAATCTTGGTAGGAGTCCACTAGGTGAAGCTTCATACCAAATAGCAAAGACCTGGGCCTTGCGGTTTCAGAGAAGAAGATTTTTAAAGATTTTCCCTATATAAGCCCATTTAAAACCAAAGGGCCCCGGAGTGGGGGTGAGGGGGGGGGGGAAGAAGGACCATGGCCGTGTGGGATGAAGCTTCATACCAAATATCAAAGACATGGGCCTTACGGTTTCAGAGAAGAAATTTTTTTAAAGATTTTCCATATATAAGCCCATGTAAAACCAAAGGGCCCCGGAGCGGGGGCATATTTGACCCCAGCACTATAATTTGAACAATCTTGGTAGGGGTCCCCTAGATGAAGCTTCAAACCAAATATCAAAGACCTGGGCCTTAAGGTTTCAGAGAAGAAGATTTTTAAAGCTCTTCCCTATATAAACCCATGTAAAACCAAAAGGGCCCTGGAGCGGGGGCATTTTTGGCCCCAGCACTATAATTTGAACAATCTTGGTAGGGGTCCACTAGATGAAGCTTTATACCAAACTCAAAGACCTGGGCCTTGCGGTTTCAGAGAAGAAGATTTTTAAAGATTTTCCATATATAAGCCCATGTAAAACCAAAGGGCCCCGGAGCGGGGGCATTTTTGGCTCCAGCACTATAATTTGAACAATCTTGGTAGGGTTCCACTAGATGAAGCTTCATACCAAATATCAAAGACCTGGGCCTTACGGTTTCAGAGAAGAAGATTTTTAAAGATTTTCCCTATATAAGCCCATGTAAAACCAAAGGGCCCCGGAGCGGGGGCATTTTTGGCCCCAGCACTATAATTTGAACAATCTTGGTAGGGGTCCACCAGATGAAGCTTTATACCAAATATCAAAGACCTGGGCCTTGTGGTTTCAGAGAAGAAGATTTTTTAAGTTTTTGGTGAAAAAAATCTGTTTTTGGCTCCCATGACCTAGATGTGCAACGGACCGGAACCATTTGAACAACTTTGAAAGGGGACCACCTAAGGATCATTCCTGTGAAGTTTGGTCAAAATCTGATCAGTGGTTTAGGAGGAGATGTCGTTTAAAGAATTGTTTACGGACGCACGCACGGACGGACGCACGGACGCACGACGGACGAAAAGTGATCCCAAAAGCTCACCTCGTCACTACGTGACGGTGAGCTAAAAACGCACCGTATCTGTTTTTATGTGGCAATTTACTGCATATCTCACGACCATGTTTTATTAGTCTGTACCAACACACATTTCCTTTAAAACTTCGATGCACTTGTTCTCGTTATTGTTTTAAAGTTGTGGATACATAAGACTTTAATCAAACACTGATAATTTCGATATTATGGGCACGACCTTACTTTAGGTTAAACTGTGGTATTCAGCAAAGTTTAGACAGAGAAGTACACACAATCATTCATCACCTTCTTCGTACGCTTGTTCACGTTCTTCTGAAAGAAAACCAGAAATAGAAATTCATAGAGAATCATACATGAGTGTTCATGTATTACTGAATTTATTAAACGAGTTGAGGAAAAGGATAAAATGCGAGGCTTTGCCGAGCATTTTATCCCTTTCCTCAACGACTTTAATAAATTCAATAGTACATGCGCACGAATGCAAGATCTATTTATCATATGACATATAAAGCGCATTTTATTAACGTTTGTTTACAAAAAAAAATGTCAGTATTCCGCCATTAGTAAACACGGCGCCGTAAAGGATGTCGTACATGTAACGTTACGGGACGTGTCTAGCTAATTTGCATATGTAATCCACTAGTGGATTATCGAAAATATTACATGGCGTTATTACACTCTCAGACGCGACTTCATATGATAAAGTACATAAAACAAGATGTGTTTGTGAAACAGTGATGCCCTAGACAGCGTATGTTAAATATGAAAGCAGCATCACTAAGCAATCGAAAGGAATTGCCAGTCTTAAAAAAGTAGGTCAAGGTCACAATGTAAAAAATTATGGGATCTTTGGAAAGGTCTTGTGACACAGAATACACATGTGAAATATGAAAGCCATATCACTAACCAATCGAAAGTTATGGCCAATGTTAAAGTTTTTAACAAGGAGGTCAAACGTCAAGGTCAAGGTCATGATGTCCATATAATTGTACCACTGGAAAGGTCTTGTGAAAAAGAATGCCCATGTGAAATATGAAAGCCCTATCACACTCCAATCGAAAGTTATGCACTATGTTTAAGTTTTTAAAAAAGTAGGTCAAACGTCAAGGTCACGAGGTCAAAAATTACGGTACCACTAGGAAGGTATTGTGACAAGGAATGCACATGTGAAATATGAAAGCCCTACCGCTTACCAATCGGAAGTTATGGCCAATGTTAAAGTTTTTATAAGTAGGTCAAACACAAAGGTCAAGGTCACGAGCTCAAAAATTATGGCACCGCTAGAAAGGTCTTGTGACAAGCAATGCACATGTTAAATATGAAAGCCCTACCACATACCAATCGAAAGTTATGCCCCGTGTTAAAAGTTTTTAAAAGGTCAAAAGTAGGTCAAATGCCCGGTGCGTTTACTAACCGGAATGGACCAAATAACCGGAACGGACCTGGAATAACCAGAACGGACCTTTAAGATTATTATTTTATCCAATGAACGGAGGCAATTTTGGATGAACGATTCTGTATCATATTCGCCCTTAGCTATCCTTAAAGCACACAACGAAGACTCAAACTGCGCGGATGTACAAACTGATCTGAGTCTTCATTGGGCGCACAAGTAAATTGCAGGAAATGCTGTGCCCCGTACAATTTAACTAATCTTGTTGCTTGAAGGAGCTTTTGTCCCTTAGCTATCCTTAGAGCGCACAACGAAGACTCTGATCAGACTGCGCGGATGCGCATGCTGATCTAAGTCATCAATGGGCGCACAGGTTAATTAGGAAATGCTGTGCTCAATAACTTTGATTTTTAAAAAGACAGATTCACGGAATAATTAATTTATTTATCGTCGAGTCGTTGAGGCGGGTACCAAATCACAAAGGGCCTATTTGTCAAAACGCAGATTATTGAGAATTATGAATTCGATTGTTGTTTATTTAATGCACTTTGCGCAGACTACTTTGTATGTTATTAGATTTAAATTATGATAAGTCGGGCGTTAAAGATTAAACAGGCGCGTGCTATACCCGTGAAATACCTGTGTGGAAAAAAGCTTCAGGATTGCATAGCCCAGCAGAATACTGCGAATTAAAATGAATGGGAACACCTTCAGGGGAGGCAACTCCTGCAAAACTATTTTTGACTCCCATGTCAATAGGGGTCAACTCTTAAAGGAAAGAATTTGCTCCTGAGGAGCAAATTCTTTCCTTTAAGAGTAGACCCCTTTTTCTGCAGGGCTGAGCCAATAGAAAAGCAAACAGGAAGTCCCGAAAGTTGTCTCCCTTTGAAAAATGGCGGAAAATGTGCCAGGTGTTCCCATTCCCCTTAAAATAGAAGTAGAGGCAATGATCAGGAATCGATACAATTAACCCACAGCTCCCATCAGAGACACCAAAGGGAAAGAAACACAAACATGAAGCAAAAGACCCCAACGGAAACACCAACAGCGGAAAGCCAAGAGAAGAGTTACTTTACCACAAAATGGCCAAAAAGGCGATTTGAATGTCCTCGTTGAGTAAAAAGGGATAAAATGATCGGCATAAAAAAACACGCCAATATAATTTTGACCTCTTCGAATTCCACTTTTATATAGTAAAACTGGGGTTTGTAGGGGGAAACCTTATTTTTCTTATTTCCGCTCTATAAGATATAGATTGTGGGTACTCGTTAGAACCGCCTAATTGAGGCGGTTCTAACGAGTACCCACAATCTATACTTTGAGCAGAAATAAATGAGGCGGTTCTTACGAGTACCCACAATCTGTATCTTAGAGCAGAAATACGAGGACTGTTCAAATATGAATGCAACTAAGCACATAAAAATGATTCCGTGATAGATTTCGATGAAAAATTAATTTTGTCCCCTCAAAGTATTCCCCTTTAACGGATATACAAACTTTCAGTCTTCTGATCCAATCATTGAATGCATTTTGGTAGTCTTTTCGAGGTATACTTTGAAGGCACTGGAATATTGCAGAACCGAGGTGTTTGCGCTGTACAAATTTTCGACCAGAAAGGTATTTATTCAGCCGCGGGAACAAAAAAAGTCACACGGGGCAAGGTCAGGGGAATACGGGGGGTGAGGGAGTTCAACAACCTTTTCCCGCTTCAGATAGTCTTGCACAATGAACGCCTTGTGCGATGACGCATTGTTATGTAGCAATCTGACATTGGCCAAACCAGTTGCGGGTCTTCTTTCTTTGAAATATTTCTTCAATTTTCGAAGAACTTTATTCTTGAAAAACTTCGCATTTGCAGATTTGCCTTTAGGCACAGCAACCTGAATAGCAGGGCCCTGATTTGATTAAAAATATGGCATACATTACCTTCTTGACGCTCATGGTCCGCTTTGCAATGCATGGTCTTTTGCAATTATTTGTTGCCCATATTTTGTTCTGAATCTTTCGTGTGGGCTAAAAAAGTGAACCCATGTCTCGTCACCTGTGACGAGATTAGCGAAAGACCGTGCATTGTAATTTGGAAACTTTTTAAGCAACTTCTTGGCGCACCGAACGCGTGACTTTTTCTGCTCATCTGTCAACAGATGGGGAATCCATCTAGCACAGATCTTTCTCATTTTCAAATCCCGTTTCAGAATTGTATGAGCTGCTCCTAATGAGATGCCAACCTTACTAGCTATTTGCCTAGTGGTGTATCGTGCATCGGTAGCAACTATTTCTTTCACTCTAGCAACCATCTTGGCAGATGTTGCTCTTTTCGGCCGACGATCATGTGGTGCATCTTCTGTTGAGCCTAACCCACAGCTGAATTTCTTACACCAACGAAAAACTGTCGGAAAAGACATTTCATTATGCCCATAAACCGAACATATTTCGTCAAAAATGTCTTTGCACCGTATACCAAGAATACAATTATTCTTAATATAGGACCGTATTTCAACGGCGTACTCCGACCTTCTTCCAACCATGTTTTGTATTAGTATACAAGAGTAGACAGTGTTTATCGAACGATATACATGGCTAAAGTGCAGGGATTTTAACAGGTTTGGTATCAATGTATAGGTAAAATGTTTTTTCTACGCTGTGAAATTTATTTCCAGGTGATTTTCGCATTAGTGCATGAGAAAACGTTCTACTTGCATTCATATTTGAACAGTCTTCATAAGAACAACAGGGCCATGATGGCCCTTCATCGCTCACCTGACACTGTAGCAATGAAATGGTAGGTAATACAGTAAGGTGCCTTGTCAGAAGAAAATGCATGCCAAATATGAAGGCTCTATCTCAAATGGTTCAAAAGTTATGATAAAGTAGGTCAAAGGTAAAGGTCACGGGTCAAACTTTTTGTATGGATGTGAAGCCATTGTTACAAGGAATATACATGCAAAATATGAAGGCTCTATCTCAAATGGTTCCAAAGTTATGATTAAGAAGGTCACAGATCAAGGTCAGAGATCAAATGTTTTTGCATGATGGGGAAGACCTTGTCACAAGGAAAATACATGCCAAATATGAAGGCTCTACCTCAAATGGCTCAAAAGTTACGACAAAAAGGATCAAAAGTCAAGGTCACAGGTAAAAAAAATCTGCATGGTTGGGAAGCCTTTGTCATAAGGACCGTACATGTCAAAATTGAAGGCTCTATCTTAAATTGTTCAAAAGTTATGAAAAAGAAGGTCAAAGGTCAAGGTCACAGGTCAAATTTTTTGTATGGGTGAAAGGTGTTGCCACAAGGAACATACATGCTAAATATGAAGGCTCTACCTCAATTGGTTCAATAGGTATGATAAAGTAGGTCACATGTTAAGGTCATGTCATTTTTGTATGACACAAGGAAACTACATGCCAAAATATGAAGGCTCTATCTCAAATGCTTCAAAAATTAAGACAAAGTAGGTCAAAGGTCATGATCATAAGACAATTTTTTTTTTGTATGGGTGTGAAAACCTTTTCACAAGGAACATACATGCCAAATATGAAGGCCATATCTCGAACAGTTCAAAAGTTATGATAAAGCAGGTCAAATGTCAAGGTAAAGGTCACAGATCATTTTATGTATGAATGGGAAACCCTTGTCGCAAGGAACCTACATGCCAAATATGAAGGCCGTATCTCAAATGCTTAAAAAAGTTATGACAAAGTAGGTCAAAGGTCAAGGTGATGGGTCAAAATTTTTGAATGGTTGGGAAAACCTTGTCAAACGAAACATACTTGCCAAATTTGAAGAATCTCATATGGTTCAAAAGTTGATAAAGTAGGTCACAGGTCAAGGTCACAGGTCAAATTTTTTATATGAGTGGGACGCCCTTGTCACAAGGAACCAACATGCCAAATTTGAAGGCTCTATCTCAAACGGTTCAAAACTTATGACAAAATAACATACAAATCTACTTTTTGATTTGACATGACCCATATTCGAACTTAACTGAGATATTGTCCAGATGATCATGCTGAGCAAGTTTTATGATGATTGTACTAAAACTGTGGCCTCTTAGAGTGTTCACAATGTTTTTCTACGATTTGACCTGCTGACCTACTTTTTGACTCGTTATGACCAATATTCAAACTTGACCCAGATATTGTCAAGATGATCATTCTGAGCAAGTTTGATGATGGTCTGACCAAAACGTGGACCTCTAGTGTGTTCACAAGGTTTTTCTATGATCTGACCTACTGACCTACTTGTTGACCCATATTCGAAATTAACCGAGATATTGTCAAATGATCATTCTGAGCAAGTTTGATCATGATCGGACAAAAACTGTGGGCTCTAGAATGTTCACAAGGTTTTTCTATGACCTACTGACCTACTTTTTACCCAACATGACCCATTTTCGAACTTGAAAAAAATATTGTCAAGATGATCATTCTGGACAAGTTTGATGATGATCGGACCAAAACTGTGGCGTCTAGTGTGTTCACAAGGTTTTTCTATGATTTAACCTACTGACCTACTTTTTACCCCACATGACCTATAATTGAACTTGACCGAGATATTGTCAGGATGATCATTCTGAGCAATGTTGGGGATGACTGGACCAAAACTGTGGCCTCTAGGGTGTTAACAAGGTTTTTCTATGATCTACCCTACTGACCTACTTTTTGACCTGAAATGACCCATATTCAAACTTGACCGAGATATTGTCAGGATGAACATTCTGACTAAGTTTGAGGAAGATTGGACCAAAACTGTGGCCTCTAGAGTGTTAACACGATTTTTCTATGATTTGACATACTGACCTACTTTTTGACCCGACATAAAACATATTCGAACTTGACCGAGAGATTGTCAGGATGATCATTCTGAGCAAGTTTGAGGATGATTGGACCAAAACTGGGGCCTCTAGAGTGTTAGCAAGGTTTTTCTATGATTTGACCTACTGACCTACTTTTTGACCCGACATAAAACATATTCGATCTTGACCGAGAGATTGTCAGGATGATCATTCTGAGCAAGTTTGAGGATGATTGGACCAAAACTGGGGCCTCTAGAGTGTTAGCAAGGTTTTTCTATGATTTGACCTACTGACCTACTTTTTGACCCGACTTGACCCATATTTGAACTTGACGGGGATATTGTCAGGATGATCATTCTGAGCAAGTTTGAAGATGTTTGGACCAAAACTGTGGCCTCTAGAGTGTTAACAAGGTTTTTCTATGGTTTGACCTACTGACCTACTTTTTGACCCGCCATGACCCACATTCGAACTTGACCGAAATATTGGCAGGATGATCATTCTGAGCAAGTTTGAGGATGATTTTACCAAAACTGTGGCCTCTAGAGTGCTAACAAGGGTTTTCTGTGGTTTGACCGACTGACCCATATTCGAACTCGACCCAGATATTATCAAGATGATCATCCTGAGCAAGTTTGAGGATGATTGGACCAAAATTGTGGCCTCTAGAGTGTTGACAAGGTTTTCCTTTGATTTGACCTGGTGACCTACTTTTTGACCCGACATGACCCATATTCGAACTTGACCGACATATTGTCATGATGATCATTCTGACAAAGTTTGATGATGATTGGATCAAAACTGTGGCCTCTAGAGTGTTAACAAGAAACGTTTACGGACGCACGACGCACGACGACGCCGGACATCTCACCGTCACAAAAGCTCACCATGACCTTCGGTCAGGTGAGCTAAAAATATCACAATTTTTCGTCTTAAAATTTTCATTTTTCGGCGATAAAGGTTACTATGTATTGGTTTAGACGTGTTTTCGTAATGGGGAAAGCCTCATGTAAGATTCTCTATGTATTATGATGATGATGATTTCGTGTTTAACGACGCGTCAACCCTCTTTGTGGGTCATAAGCGTCAAACGGTTAATGGTTAACGGCAAGATTCTCTATGTAACGAGAATATAACGTTAACATGTTACAATGCCGTTCCATCAAATATCTTTTTGTGTATGAGCACGATCTTGTTTGTTTTCTGTAGTTGAACGTTAATGGTGCGTTAATACACCAATTTTCATGTACTACTATGTGAAATGTGCTATATTTATAATATGAGCCCCGCCAAGCGAATTTGTGTCTTCGAGCATTCCGTCATGACAAATTTTAACTGCGCATGCCCAGCCATTCAAAGGGGCCAGGGATATGGCTTTCTGTCTGAAGGTTCCTCTTGATTCACTGCTTGTATGAGCGAGCAGCGAAGGTTCTGGCGAGACTGCGCGGATGCGCAGGCTCGCCTGAACCTTCGCTGCTCGCATAGGCGATAAGTACCAAAATCGCTTGACGCGGCCCATATCGTTTATTTTATCGCCATTTGCTGTAACCCAACACAGAATCTTTCACCGATTTTTACTTGACAACTGCAATGTTTCGGGAGCTAATTGTGAATGTCCTCGCCATTTCACAGTTAGCTGCTGTGCTGTGAAACCCGGCTAGGTAGGGGCGGTCATATAATTTGCAGATAGCTTATTGTGAAACATGTTTGTTTGCTTTGAGTTTTAACGCCCCCGTCGACACTGCATTGGTCATTTTTGAGATGTTGCTTCCAATTTCGTTGGACTTTTACCCGATATTGAGATTAAATGGCATCTCAATCTCTGTCGCCCAATGAAACAAATAGGGTTTATAAGCATGGACGGTCCGACTCGCACCGCTTTGCCTGGGCAGGCTTAGCGGTTCTCTAAACGGTTTACCAGTACTCGTGTGCGGGTCGGTTTCAGCTCTGCGTAGAAGCAACATGCTGCCCATCTATTTCTTCAAGCCCCGATCGGCGGGGACCAGCTTATTGTGAAACAGCTTAGCCAGCACTATAAGAGTGCAGGTTAGGGCTGGCTAATCGGAGCTGAAAAGATAATCGATTATCAGTCCTGTCACTGCGATCGCTAATCGATTAGTAATCACTAAGGTTTTTGTCATAATATTACCTGTCTGGCTTTCTGTCTGAGCATGACTCTTACCATGTGTTGCACTTTACCATATGTATAGTTGAACAGGCAGGCCTGAGCAAACAGTGTAGACCCAGATGAGACGCCGCAACATGCGGCGTCTCATCAGGGTCTGCACTGTTTGCCACTGATTTAGTTATTTTAGGCACAACTTTGGGTAGTAAATTGCACTTATCAAATAATCGATTACAAGCAAATCAGTACTGATAATCATTTTTGTGGAATTTATCGATCAATTAATTGATTATACGACTAATCGTGTAATAGTACAGGTACAGTGAATGTTTGAGTTTTGCGTCCCACTAACAACTAATTGAGCCCCGCCAAGCGAATTTTTGTCTTCGAGCATTCCGTCATGACAAACTTTAACTGCGCATGCCCAGCCATTCAGAGGGGCCAGGGATATGGCTTTCTGTCTGAAGGTTCCCCTTGATTCACTGCTTGTATGAGAGAGCAGCGAAGGTTCTGGCGAGACTGCGCGGATGCGCAGGCTCGCCTGAACCTTCGCTGCTCGCATAGGCGATAAGTACCAAAATCGCTTGACGGGCCCAATTATTTAGATCATATGGAGATGGGACGTTATTCTTGCATAAAACCATGGATTGTGGGTACTCGTTAGATTCACCACTGTGTGGGCGGTTATAACGAACACCCACAATTTGTTTGGTTTATGAGACGAGTAGCTTTACCAATACACTACAGAGGCTTCTTAAATAAATGTAAATACTTTTATGTTCTTGTTAAAACCCTGTAAAATAAACTCTAGATGGCCTCTCTAGCCTTTCGGATGAGTCTTTAAATCGTGGTCCCGGCTCCGTAGGACCTTAGCTGTGGGTGAGACGTAAAACGCTAACACTCACTCATTTATATAGAGAAAAGTGGGTTTCACAGTGGTATACATTATTTCTGTATGCTTTCACAAATACATTGATTGTGGGCTTGTGGACGCTCGTTAGAATCGCAAATGTGGGGCGGTTCTAACGAGCACCCACAATATGTTTGGTTTATAGGAAGAGAAGCGCTACCAAAACAACACGGATACTTTTTTAAAAATAAATATTAATATGAGTGTATGTTCTGTGTAAAATAGAAGTCGAGGCAATGATCTGATCAGAAATCGAAACAATTAACCCACAGCTCCCATCAGAGACACCAAAGGGAAAGAAACACAAACACGAAGCAACAAACCCCAACGGAAACACCAACAGCGGAAAGCCAAAAGGACAGTTACTTTCCCACAAAATGACCAAAAGGCTATCCAAAATAAAATAACATAAGCGACACAAACACCAAAAGACAATAATAAGTAATAACAAAAATAAACCGCGACAGAAGAACCCATTATATATTGATAAAAGTGGCAATGTTCAATTGTTACAACGGTGCAAACCCATTATAAACATGTTTCGATTTTGGTCATTTGTCTTCCATACGAATACCCATGATGGAAAAATCTATGATTCTAGAAATACTTGAATATCTGAACACTGTAAATTCAACTTGATATAGAGAAAAGTGAGGTTTACAGTGGGAAACATTAATTTCTAAATTCTGGCAAAAACACAAAGATTGTGAATGTTTCTTTGAACCGCACCTATCAAATATTCGCCTGAAAAATGTTAGTTATGGGCCAAAAAGAGGTACCATTCTAATGCACTTGCGTATGTAACGCGACGTCTGATTGGATAACGTCAAATATTTGCGACAGTATATTCTGCGATATACTGTCGGAAATCCGACGTCATCGCGTAACGTCGCTTTTCATTGGCTGGCATTTGGTTTTACGCAGCTCAGAGCGCTAGCCGTTTTGTGTAAAATAGTACAGTTTTAACAAAACAATCGTATAAGCGCATTAGAATGGGGATAACTGTATTTAAAATTGTGATTTGGGGAGGTAAATAGTCGGTTTTACGGTCGCAAATTACGTTTTACGGCTCCGCTGACGCGTCGCCGTAAAACGAAATTTCCGACCGTAAAACCTCCGATTTACCTCCCCAAATCACAATTTTGAATACATTTCTCCCCTAATTATATCACATGGATATGTTACTTAAAAGAGATTCTGTCAAAAGCGTTGCAGTCCAACATATCCATTGATGCTGGACAGTGATACTGCAGGCCATATTTTTTCTATCTAGTCCGCAAACCAAAGAAAGAATATAAGAATCTTATATGGGTGTGAGGGGTGGAATGAAAAATCCGTCCCGAGGGACACTGTCCGACATCACGAGGCTTGCCGAGTGATGCCGGACAGTGATTCCGAGGGACGGATTTTTCATTCCACCCCTCACACCCATATTGGATTCTTTTTCTTGCATACCTTCCATTTCTATTGCGAATTTTTAATGCTGCTGTCACTTCGGTTACCGATGTCCGCCATTTTGTGATGACACAACAGGAATGTTTAGTGACATCACGCATGACGACGCCGCACATGAGGTTGTAATCAACCAGTGCATTTATAAAACACGCGATTATATTCGATTTTGGGTCGGAACACCAGGGTCAGAACATAAATTTCTATCCCAGGGTAAAATCACGGATTTCCTTGTCTGGTGTGCAAGAATCTTTTTTCTTGCATACACTTTTCAGGATTCTGGTAATAAGTAATGTCGATTGTGGGCATGTTAGATCAATCAGTTTTTACCTGGATAGGATAACCGGAATAGGCTAAGACTGTTCCAGGGTAAAATACAGTATTACCTTAAGCGGCGAGCAAGTAAAATACTTCTGCTGAAGTCAAGCTACAATAAACAGCAGAATAAATATGACCAAAGACATATAACCCTATAACTTATGAGTAAAATGAAGGTCCGTTCCGGTTATTCCAGCTCCGTTCCGGTTTTCGCGTCCATTCCGATTAGTAAACGCACCCTCAAATGTCAATGTCAAGGTCACGAGGTCAAAATTTATGATACCTCTTGAAGGTATGTGAAATATGAAAGCTCTATCAGTTACCATTCAAAAGTTATGCCATTTATCCATTTGAGTGTCCCTCATCTTATTCCACAATGATGCAATTTAAAAAGCAATTTCTCATGAGCGACTTTATTAAAATGCCTTACTGAAATCTAAAAGAATACGGTCAGTTTATTTGTCCGATTTCATCCCCTTTAGAAGTTCATCCACCAGCATTATCAGTTGTGCCTCACATGAACTTTTCTCCCGGAGTCCATGCTGTCGCTCAAAAAACATATGCTGTTGATCGAAATGTTTGAACAATTGATAAGGCAACTATGTGCTCTAAGGTTTTGCATGGGATACAAGTGAGGGATATCGGCCTATAATTGGAGGGCTTAAGCTTCTCACCCTTCTTAAATATTGGGCTTACACTGGCTTGTTTCCAAATAGAGGGGAGTTTGTCAGTCTGGCGAGATCTCTGAAAGATAATTTTCAGTATAGGGGCTAGTTCAGCATGGAGATTTTTAAGTACTAAAGGCTTAATCTGGTCTGGGACTGAAGCTTTGTATGGATTAAGTTTCAGCAAGAGCTTTTCAATTCCCTTGTCTGAAATCTCTATATCCTGCATCGGAGGGTGTGTGCTACCAGTGTAAAGCAGGTTATGACCAAAGTCTAGCAGGTTTTGTAATTAATTTTACAGAGTGCACCTAAGGAGATGGGTGACTTGGGGCTGAAAACAGAATGAAATTGGCCGTTGAAGATATATTAAGTTGCGCAGTCCGTATTATCTGTGTGGGTGACTCCATCCCTTTTAAAGGCTGCGACCCCACTAGAGTCTTACTCAGAGTGTTTAAGCAAAGAAAAGAGCTTTTTGTTGCAGTTTTTTTTATTTGGAGCATTACTGTTTAGATATGGAGTGTCACCTAATCCTAGGATGTCAAGTAAATAATTTTTCGGTACGTACAAACACCGGATCGGACCCTATTTGTCCCATTATTTATTTACTTTTTCAACTTTTTTCCATATAGTTTTTATTTTTATATTTTTTTGTTGTTGTTGTTGTTGTTGTTATTTGGTTCTGTTTTGTTATCACTGCATTTGCACTTATATATTACGCATCCACAATGTCTTCGTTTGCGCTATATTAAGATACTTGGGAGATTTCTTTCTTTCTTTTCTTTCTACTGATACTGCGTCGGTCACATTTGACCATTACCGCAGGTGTACATAACATACACTCCAGGTTTGCAGGATGAAAGCCTACACAGTAATCATGTAATTACGGTAGGGATCTTTAACCTGCGCAGGGGATGATTCTCCCTGCACATGGGGCCTCCAGTTAACACCCCGGTCCGAAGGACGGTGCACATTATGACATTCATCCCTGCAAATGATGCCAATGGAGCGTGTTCGGACACCGAAATTTTATCGTCGCTACCGGGGATCGAACCCGGGACATCTCGCATCAGAGGCAAGTGCACTGACCACTGAGCTATCGCGCTAGATAGATAGATAGTTTTTTTCTTAATTATGTTTTAACTAAATCAAGATATCAAAATGAAAGGCTACTTAGCATATATCCCAGCGGCTATTTAGCATATATCCCAGTTCGAATATAAAAGAGTTTGTGCTATATTTAAAAATAAATAAACAAATTAATAAATGATGAAATAAATAAATAAACGCAGTGTATTCAGCGAACATTGCAAGACTGTATGGGCGAACAAACTCTTCTTAACCTTCGCTGCTCGCGTAAGATGCAGGTAAGTTTTCTCAATGCACGGCCAAATTGATATTTAACACCTACTGGAACATGTTTATTGTCGTTGTTATTCAAATTAGGTAAACGGATTACCAGATTAACACAGGTGATCGCTTAACGAATTAACGATGTAATCACGTTAAAGACAATTGATGCTTCAGAAGGTAAAGGGAAAGGCCGATGATTTAAAGTAACGGAGAAAAATAAATTGTTACATTACGAAAAAAAAGATTGGCTAAATATATTGAAAACATTACCAACAAAAATATAAAAATAAACGATAATTTACAGACAAAAATTCTGATATCTTTCATATTTCTGCTCAAAACATAGATTTGGGAAAATTGTTAGAACCGCTTTAGCGAGGCGCTTCTGACGAGTACCCACCATCCATGTTTTATTAACTGAAATAAGAAAAGATAATGTATACCCCCTCCCCCACACACAAGCAGTAGACTTTTTTCCTTATGTCTGTACAAAACATAGACTGGGGATACTCGTTAAAACCGACTAGTCGAGGACACTCAGTCTATGTTTTGAGAAAATAGATGAAAAATATCGAACTATTTCTGATTTTTTTTTCCTTTTTGAAGTAAAATTTTCAATGCACATGAATTTCAATAGGCGTGTTTTCGTAATGGACCCCTTAAGCATGTTAAGTGACATGGTATTAAGAATATAGGAAACACTGGGCATCGATTGGTATATAGAATCTCATGCGTTGGAAGTTGTCTATGTTTGGAGAAACGGCCCCCGCCCATAGGGGCTTAGAGAAATATATGGGCTGCATGATGCTTCCACGCAGAGCTGAATCCGGCCCCAACACTAGTACTGGTAAACCGCTTAGAGGATCTAAGCCTGTCCAGGAACCGCAGTGCGAGGCGGACCGTCCATGCTAATAAACCCAAATGGTTTCATTGGGCGACAGGGCTTGAGATGTCATTTAATCTCAATGTCGGGTAAAAGTCCCACAAAATTGCAAGCAACGTCTCCAAAATGACCTTTACAGTGTTGACGGGGATGTTAAACCTCAAATCAAACAAACAATGTTTGGAGATAATATATGGAAAATGTCGAAACTCTTTCAACTTCTGATATTTTTTTTTATTCTATTTTATTTATTTATTTGCCGATTGGCTATATATAGGTGGAGTTACAATACCATATTCTCTTGTTCTTATTTTTTTTTTGTGTGTGTGTGTGTTTTTTTTTTTTTTTTATATTGTATTATCTTTTTTCCATTATGTACTCATTCTTATGGTTTCTATTCAGTATGCATGAAGCTATATATCTCATGCTTTGTTTCTATACCCGCGTTTTTGGAGAAAAAAAACTGGTCTATTATTTTCGTCCTTCCTTCTGTCTGTCACAAACCTTGTGAATGCAACTACTTCTTTATTTCTTGGCCAACAATGTCCAAACTTGGTACACGTATTGCTTAGGGACTGCAGACGCGCAAGATGTATTCAAATTTTAATCTGACTCCGCTGTGGTCATGGGGTGAAATCTATCTATCTATCTATCTATCTATCTATCTATCTATCTATCTATCTATCTATCTATCTATCTACTGATACTGCGTCGGTCACATTTGCCTAATTCCGCAGGTGTATATTACATACACTCCAGGTTTTGCAGGATGAAAGCCTACACAGTAATCATGCAATTACGGTAGGGATCTTTAACCTGCACAGGGGGCCTCCAGTTAACGTTCCGATCCGAAGGACGGTGCACTTTATGACATTCATCCCTGCAAATGATGCCAATGCAGCCTGTTCGGACACCGAAATTTTATCGCCGCTGCCGGGGATCGAACCCGGGAACTCTAGCATCAGAGGCAAGTGCACTAACCACTGAGCTATCATGCTCCATAAAAGGTCAAAGATCAAATTTTCAAGAAAATGCTTGTTAATACAACTACCGCTTTTATTTCTTGGTCCATGGTGACCAAAATTGGTTGACATATTTCTTGGGGACTGCAGGTATGCATGAGGGCATCCAAATTTTGATCTGACCCCTTGGGGTCACGGGGTAAGGTCAAAGGCCAAAAATTAAAAAAAAAACGGATATATATGCGATGGTGCACCAACTCTTATTTTCGGAACATCATTTTGTGTGTTGGAAATCTCTCTCAACTGTGACTGAAGAATAAAATATCTTAGAAAAAGTGACCACAGCAGAGAAAACTGGGTCCAATTCGGTAATTGGGTCCAATCCGGTGTTTGTACGTACCCACAATTTTCATATGCCTGTTTGGATCGTCAAAAATCTTTTCAACACAAAACCTTTCGCAGCGGTTCCAGGATTCGATATTACAACACCGCACGTACCGGGAAATAAACTGAAAATTTCGGCAGGTTTTTACCGGCGCGTACGTTGTTGGAATATGGAAGCCAGGAACTGCTGCGAAAAGGTTGTGTGTTGAAAAGATTTCTGACGACTGTAAAACACTTTAAAATCGTTTTTTTTTTTTTTTTTTTTTTTAAGAAATAAATAAGATAGCAGAAAGAGATTAGTATTGTTGCAAAGATAAATGAATGCAGAACAAATGGCTGCAAGGCTGATAAGTCCCGTATTGTATTTTGGCAGAGTTGGGATACTTTGTCTGGGACTGGTCGGATTTTGGTCTGGCAAAGTTTTCTATCTTTCCATAAAGGGGCTGTATAACCATCCCAACTACTTTCATTTACAAGCTTTCTAGACACGATTAAGCTTTTTAAACATGATATTTTAGTGCTCAGTCATGTTTAACTATGGACAAACTGTGCAAAAGTCGAACTTGAAGAGGTCAGTTCGGCCCATGATCACTCACCTGAGTCCAGGCCCCAAATATCTGTGGTATGAAGTGCTTAGTTTTCAGGAACCTACTACACTGTATGTAGTTTGAGGAGTTTCCTGGTGTATGAAAGTTAAAGTGCATTTACCCCACCCCGCAACTAACTTGAGACTTACCGGGTCTGGCGGTCGTCAGTTCCGTTGCTGCTAGGCTCTTATCCAAGTCTGAACTGATTGTCCTCGCCTGTAGCTTCAGTATAAAAATGGCGCCTGCACGAGCTTTTTGTCCCAGAAATCATAGTGCTTTTTGTCCCAGAAATCAGCCTGATACGTCACTTCCGGGTTCGCCTTTTAGATAGACTTTTCGCACCCCAGGACACCCAAATTCACCACACTCCTCCCCACTTTATTTTTGGAGGACTGACGAGCCGCCTGTTGTCAATTCGTGAGCGAGCCTAGAAGCCTCACGGTAATCTTGATGACCCTCTGTTTATCTGGATTTTCCTGAACTAGAAGCCCAGGTGTCGTCTTAACAGGACTAGAAGTCCACGTTAATATGGGATCTGTCGTCTTAACAGGACTAGAAGTCCACGTTAATATGATCTGTAGTCTTCAAAGGACTAGAAGCCCTTGTTGATATGTGAACTAGAAGCCCACGAATCTGTTTATCTTCTGGAAACCTCAGGACAAGAACAAGAAATGTGGTATCACCAGCCATTTTCCAGGAACTATTTGAAATCTTCTCCAAGATCATAATACGAAATAACTACACCAGAAATAAGTTCAAGTAATAGATAGGTCACGAGGATTAGAAATCAACTCTATGCCCTTTATTCTTCCTATCCATGGGGATTAGAAACCCACTCCATATTCACTACTGTACTTGGCCATGGGGATTAGAAATCAACTCCATGTCCTCTACTCTTCTTGGCCATGAGGATAAGAAATCAACTGCATGTCCACTTACAGTTCCTGGTATAAGTGCTTGGCATTCTGTACTGTGATGTCCAAGAGATGGTCGGTAGAGAATCCTCTGTATTCAGCTACAGCCTTGGCTACTGTGAACAACTGACCTGGTGATGACATCTGGGTCCCCATACTTGGGAAGTAGGGCGCGTCTGATTCCAATAGAAGGCGAGTTTCTTCTATAGACTTCAGGGCCTCTAACTGGTCTGGTCTGAAGGTCTGCACCAGGTTCGTAAATCCAAAGTAGGTCCTTGGATAGACTTCTAACCACCTCTGGAGCACATAGGGGTTCCCTGCAAAGCAATGAAGATGAATAGGATGGTTCGGCCTCACATGCTGCTGTAAAACATGTAGTAGGAGGAGATAAACCTCTGTTCCACAATCATTCATCATTCCTCTGCAGTGAATTACCAACACATGATGGTCTTGGAGCAGTGGAAGCACCTTGTTCAGCAGATCCACCTGGAGATGCCAGTGTCTCATTGGCTCTGTATGGTACAATCCAATTTCCCCTAAGGCCTTCACTTTCTGGTTCTTGAGGAGCCTGGACAGATCCCTAACGGAGTCTTCAATGAAGCGATGCCCTCTGTGAGCATGTCTTGGATGGATGCCAGCTGCAACATGCATATCATTCGGTAGGTCGACAAGACACTGACCCGAAGGATATGTAAACGGATCGCAGAAAACGGCGACGGTACCAGTAAGCTGCACACGTTCTTCCTCGTTCACGTGAACAGCAGCCAAAACATCATCCAAGGATCCACGGGGAGATAGTCCACACCTCTGGAGTGATCTGTCCAGGTGAAAGTGACTGTCGAAGGCCAAGGGAATAGTCCTCTCTGGTTCCTGACGTTCCACTTCCTCAGTCGTTTCTGGTTCTGGGTAACTGTCACGCCAGTACCTCCTCTCTTCATCATCCAAACTAGCGGCAATGAGAAAAATGGCCTTCCAGTGGATCAAAACACTAGGTGAAGTTGCAGGCACCAAGGTGAAATCATTCGGAACAGGACACTGAAGGTATCTACACATATCCACCATAGCCGTCTTCTGTAGTGGAGAAATGCAGGAGTTATCGGCTGGAACCAACAAACGTTGAATATTGACGAAGCGCAATAACTCATCCAGTGTGCCTGGTCGATTCAGCAACCATCTTGCAGCCTGCATCAGTGCTTTCTTCCTGCCTCTGAGAACTTGAAGGTCACTAGAGGGGAGTGTCTCGCTGAAGATCCCAGGGATGTGCAGCCGGAAGGCGTGGGCCTTGACATATTTATGTTGAAACTCTTCACATCCGGACACCCAACAAGAATGGTATCTCACTCTCCTTGGCATCTTCTTTGAGCTCTCGGTTTGCTCTAGCTCCTCTTCCGATTCCTCCATAGGCGACAGAATATCATCCATCCGTTGCTTCTTGGAAGTAGACAACAATGGTTCAGCAACGCGCTTTCCAACTGGTTTTGGTGATGAAGGATACTCTATCGTCATTCCTCTTCCCAGAGTAACTATTCTTTCCACTGGTCTCTGGAGCACAAGTCCGGAACTAGAAGCTGCGACGGACTTCTTGTGACTCCGTGAGACGAATTCCTGGCTGGTGATTCTTGTGTCCTGAGGTTTCTGTTGTTTCCTCTTTTCCTGACGTGATCCTTGTCGTTGTCCGGACTCCCTACCCGAGCGATAAGAAGCCACAGGTTTGGGAGTGCTGGAAGATGACTGTTGGGGTGATCTGTAACGATGACGTTGTTCCAACTCCCAACCCGAGCGAGAAGAAGCCACAGGTTTGGGAGTGCTGGAGGATGACTGTCTAGACGTTCTCGGTGATGGGTTCACTGTCACTTGTCGAGAGGCACCAGTATCGTGACTAGAAGTCTCCGATAACTGGACCTTCACTGGTTCTGGACGTCGTCTACTGGCAATTCTGGGGGACCGTCTTGGAGATGGAACAGGAGATGGGGCTGGACTGGCACTCCTTCGAGGACTCATTAGTAGGGCGTCCTCCTCTTCATTGGTCAATTCCACTTCCAGAACATCTTCCTGTCGTGCTGGATCCACCACGGTGGCAGAAGGATAGAAACGGATGTCTCGTCTGCCAGCCATGGGGTCGTAGTATGCAGATTCCTTGATCTGACGTTCCGGAAGGGTCTTCACATGCTCGTTGATCCATCCCCTGTCTGCAACCTGGTAAGCTTCCAGAGCTCTCGCTGCTTCTTTCAACCACTGTTGCCAGGATTTCTTGTTGCGGGCGGTAGCTTCCTTCTGCTTGACCAAGTTGACCATCCTCAGGATTGCCGGAAGAAGATGCTTAGACTTCCCAACACCGATGTAGCGCTGACACAGGCTCATCTTGAAAATAAACTCCTGCGCTGGCTTGTACACGTCATCGTTACGTAGATACTGGTCGATCACGTCTTGGAAATCTGTTGCAGTAGCCATGGTTGCTGTATAAACAAAAAGAATACCCCATTAGCAACGTAAGCCAACCTAAACCCTACTCTTGCAGGCTTTGCACTTGTATTTGTCAATGCTTAAGGCATCAGTCACCGTTACGTTGACACATGAACCATGGTACCATTCATCACAGTAATCACACTGAATCATGAATCTTCCATTCCAGGGTTTCTTACAGAAACAATACTCCTCACTGTCATCATCTGACTGTGGAAAATCCTCTGAATGATCCGGTGATTCCTTGAATTTAATGATCCATTTAGGCAATTTTCGATCCCTGCAAGGCATCATTTTGTCATGGTTGACCACAAAAACTGCTTTCCTCAGCTTCACCCTGTAAATGTAAGCTGACAACTTGTTCAATATTATGGCAGGTCCTTTCCAGGGGGAACTTAATTTGCGAGATTTTCCTTTGGTACTGGCGCTATCTAGAAGATACACAATATCACCTACAGCATATGGTCTCAACAAAACTTTAAGGTCATAATTGCGCTTCATACGCTTTAATGACTCTCCTAGAGTGTCCCTGGCTATGGTGTGTGCTCTTTCCAAGTTCAACAGTAATTTTGACACATACTCGCCATACTCCTCTGGCCTCTCACCTCTAGCATTGGGGAACATAAGTTGTGCTGGTGTATTCACCTCTCTCCCAAGCATTAGTTTGTTAGGCGTGAAACCAGTACTCCTGTTAACTGAAGCTCTTATAGCCATGGCAATCTGTTGGATGTTTTCATCCCATTTATCTTGAGATTTTCCCAGGAAACATCTGACAGCATCCATCAAAGTCCTGTTGAATCTCTCTACTTGACCATTGGCTGATGCCCTGTATGACGTAGTCCTTGCTTTGTGGATTTGCAAAGCTTTGCACAGTGTCTCGAACAACTTACTGTCAAAATTGCGGCCTTGGTCTGAAAATAACTGCAAAGGAAAGCCGAAGCGCGAAAAGAAGTTATCCACAGCGGCTTAAGCCGTTTCTTCTGCCTTCTGTGATGGTAAAGGAACACATTCAATCCATTTAGTGAATTGATCTACCATCATCAGACAGTGCTCATTTCCCTTTGCTGTCTTCGGCAATGGCCCCATAAAATCTATGTGCACACGCTCCATAGGTGCTCCCGCTTGGTATTTTGTAAGCGGAACCCTACCATACACCTTATTCTTCTTGTTTTTACTGCAAACTGAACAGGATAAGACATATGACTCCGCATCTTTAGAAAGGTTGACCCAGAAGAATTTTTCCTTTAACTTTAACTTTGTCCTAGCTACACCCTGATGACCAGACGATGGTATGTCGTGATGTAGAAGCAACGCAGTCGACTTAAGACCCTCAGACATCACTAAAAGGAGATCTTGATCTGCACCCAATCTTTTACGGAATAATACCCCGTCTAGCAATTTAAACAGCTCCTTGTTTAACCAATAGTACTTCGCCTGAGGACTTGATAGGAAAAGAGTACCCTCTTCTGGTTTCTTCCCGTCCTTCAACCAATCCCGAATGAAGTCTAGGTCCCTGTCTTTAGCCTGCTCTTGTTGTAGGTCTTCGAGAGTAAAGCCCCAACATGTCTCATCTGATGTGCTTGTTGTACAGGTAGTTATCTCGCACACTCTGTCTGGACCAGATATGACAATATCAAAATGTGCCTCACTCCCTTGTAGCCCCACAGTATCTACTAGCAAAACAGTGTCTAGAAGACAAACTTCTGGCTCAGTTCGATCTAGAAGACCAATCTGTCCATCCTTTATACACATAGTAGATACTTCTTCTGACGATGGGCTATTTCCCAGAGAATCGGAGCAATCTGCAATCCTTACACATGACACTTCTGTTGACTTGCCTCCTTTCGTCCCCGTAACCGCCTCTTTTGGGTGCTCTTCCTTCCGGATTGTCTTCCCTCCCTGACCAGCCAAATTGATAGCATCATCCACTCGTTCTGTGAATTTAGACCATTGCATATCAGCCCTGGTACAGTAACGACAACCTCCACATGGCAAATCTACGGGACGCATTCCAGCTAGATATGCTGTACACGGTGACAAAGGATCTGGAATCCTGGAGAGCGAATCCGCATTTCCGTGTTTAGCTCCTGCCCGATATTTCACTATCATGTTGTATTGAGATAGTTCCTCAATCCAACGGGCTAGCTGACCCTGAGGCTCCTTGAACCTCAACAGCCAAGTCAGACTTGAATGATCTGTCCTCACTGTAAAGATCCTACCTAAAGATAATATCTGAAGTGTCTGGTGAACCGCACTATAGCTAGAAGCTCTTTTCTGGTTGTGCAATAATTCTTTTGCTCCGGAGTCAAAGAGAAACTGCTATAAGCCACTACTCTTTCCTCTCCATCCTGAACTTGCAAAAGTTCGGCTCCAATAGCCGTGTCAGAAGCATCCACGTCCAGAATAAAGGAATCTGTATTATTGGGTAAGGATAACACTGGAGGCGTTGTCAGAGCTTTCTTCAGTGCTTCGAAAGCCTCCCTTTCCTTAATTCCCCATTTAAATTGGTTTTTGCCTGTCAAACAATATAGCGGTTGTGCCATTTCGGCAAAGCCCTTGATGAAAGCTCGATGATAATTAGCTAACCCCAGGAATCTCTCCACATCTTTTGATGATGTAATAACTGGCCAATTAGCAACAGCTGCTATGTCTTTCAAATTCATAGACAGACTATTCCCACTGACCGTTCTTCCTAGGAATTCCACCTCTTTCTGAAAGAAGATGCACTTTCTTGGTTTAAGCTTCATACCATGCCTTCTAAATCTCTCCAAAGCTTCTGCCAAGTTGTTTAGATGTTCTTCAAATGTCTTTCCCATCACCAATATGTCATCTAGGAAAGCCAGGATTGTTTTCCAGGTCAGGCCGCGGAGAATCAAGCTAACCACACGCGAGAACGTGGCTGGAGCATTTGTTAAACCAAATCCCATTTTCACATGTTCAAACAAGCCGAACTTAGTCAAAAAAGCTGTTTTCTTCTTATCCTCATCTTTTACGCGAACCTGCCAATACGCAGAATTAGCATCTAATTTAGAAAACCAGATGTTTCCAGCGAGTGTATCCAGGCAATCTTCAATCAACGGTAAAGGAAAGGTATCTTTCACTGTCACATCATTAAGTGCACGGTAGTCTACACACCATCTCACTGATCCATCCCGTTTCCGGATCAACACTGGAGATGAAGCCCATTCAGAAACTGACTCCTGAATAACTCCTGCATCAAGCATCTTCTTAAGATGTGCCTCCTCTTCATCAACAAAACATGCTGGGGTTCTTCGCATATGCTGCTTCACCGGTTTAGCATCTTTGGTGTCAATACTGTGCTCTATCGCAGTGAAATTACCCAGATCAAAGTCATCTTTGGCAAAAACATCAGCATATTCACCTAATTGTGTAGCGAGTTGCTCTCTCTGTTGACTATCTAAGTGATCTACTGACGATTTAAACACCTCTTGTAAATGAGCTGGAAAGTAGAAGTAAAACAAAGATCAGGAATTGATACAATTAACTTACTCCATCCATAAAAGACACCAAAGGGAAAGAAATACAAACATTAAGCGACCAGACCATAATGGAAACCTAAACAAAGGAAGGCCATAAGGACAGTTACTTTCCCACAAAATGGCCATATGGCCATCCAAAACCAAAAGACACAAGTGATACACACAGTAAGTAACAAACAACAACATAAATAAATCGCCACAGAAGAGCCGCCTTGGAACGGTCAGTGGAAGATTTCCACCGGGGGTCTTAAATCGATTTTACGTGGCCACAATCCTCGCCCTTACTTCCGTCGCGATTTAGACAGTTAATTTGTTCAGTCCGCATGAAGGCCTCCTAACTCATCAGTGCAACATCTCCGTGAACACAAAAATCAAAGAACCACAGAGGTGAGACAACGGTGAGGACTCGACAGCAAGAAACCACTGAATAAACCCTGTTTGTTGTTTCTTCAAGTTCCCGAAAAGCTTCTTTACACTTTTGCTCATTTTCATCACTTTGCACTGTTTTCAATATTTTTTCAAAGTGGCTAGAAGCCTCCTTTGAAGCTGTATCTTTACCCTTAACCGATCCAACTTGATAAGCTTTCCCTGAGCGACTAGAAGCCGGCTCAGAAATTATGCCTTCCTCCAACACTTTTCCCATGTGACTAGAAGCCGCCTCAGAAATTGTGTTTTCATCCAGAACAGTTTCAATTTCGTATGCATTAGCTACAATCTCTCTTCTCTTGAAGGTTTTGAAAGACTGCGTAGGATTTACAAGACAAACAACAGGTTCTTTTCCACGTGATCTTACTATGTGTGGCATCAGAACATCTTTCTGCATCAGCTCTTTCCTTGGCTCTATCAAATAATCACCAAAGTTAGCGTCCATCTTGCATGGTACACGAATAGCTGAATTCGGCGGGACCACTGTTCTCTTCAACAATGTTATCTTTGCCACAATAAGTTTTCCATCTTTAAAAATGGTCTCCACTGGGATCCTATCCCCATTCAGAATCAATGTATTAGACTGCATATCTATCAAAACACCAAGATGATGCAGTAAATCATGTCCTAATAACATTTCATCACTGATGGGTGCAACATACACCTTTTCTTCAAATGATTGCGATCCCAGTTGTAACTTCAGCGGTTGTATCTGGAAACCTCTCAACACGTTTTCTTTGTCTGCTGTTTGCATAATGATGTCCTTTATCTTTCCTGGCTTTTCTTTCAAGCTATTATACACTTCAGAAGATAATATTGATACTTCTGCACCTGAATCAATTCTTGCTCGAATCACTGTGTCGCTTACTGTCAACTGTACAAATGAGGAACCGGCACACACCTGATGTACACTAGTTCTATTAAGTTCCTCCTGTTCAATTACTTTTTCACTTTCAGTAGACACAGAATTAGAAACCCTATGACTACTCTGCTTTGATTCATTCTGTTTAACAAAATCTGTCCTGGACCTTGAAGTCATTTTTTCTGCCGCTGGTGGAGGACTAGAAGTTTGAGCAGTTTTCTTCTCATCTGTCGGTTTTACTGATGCCTTTACTTTGCTGTTATCTGTTGGCTCTATTGGATGAACTGATGTTCTAGAAATAGGCTCATATGTATTTGTTTTCCTAGTAAATTGCGGACTAGAAGCCTCAGCAATTACTTTGTTTTGTAAGACTGAAATTACTTTTTCATCTGGCTGTTGTTGTTTGCCACTCATATCTTCTTTTGCTTTACTATGATGTTGTAGGCCACAAGTGTTTTCTTTATCTTGAGGCTGAGATGGGTGGCCCATCCTCCCAGCCCTTAGCTGTTTAAATCATCTGGCTTTTGACCTCCTCCTGTAGTATCTTTTCTCTTTTTGGACATCCAGATTTTAAACACTTTACAGTCTTTCTTCATATGGCCTTTTTTCTTACAGAAGAAACACTCGATCTCACTCAGTGGAATTTTTGAAGGACTTGATGGTGTTTCTGACTTTTGAGTAGATGGCCTTTCCAACTTTTGAATTTTTGAAGCAAGACCATCTATTGCCTTAGCAATCATTTGTTCCACTCTTGCTTCTGAAAGTGAGCCAACTGTATTCACCGAAAAATCATCTCTCTTTCTAAAGGACTGCTTTCTTCCTTCCACAGCTTGGGATATGTATTGATGATGTTTCACAGCATCAAGGGCAGCTTGCATACTCCTTGGGTGTTCGAAACAAGCATGCTTGGCTGCTTCTTTATCAGCACATCCCTGGCAGAATTTAGAAATAGCTTCTCGCATTCGATGGCTTTCGGGTAAGTCCCTAAATGCGGCGGTAGCAAGGGTCGTCACTCGGTCCGCCCAGTCTTCCAAAGATTCATCATGCCGTTGAAATGACTGCTGGAATTTAGCTCTTGCCGTCTCAGTCAATTCTTTAGAGCCAAATCTATTTTCCAATTTCTTCATAATCTTGTGGTAGGGAAGATATTCTCCCAGTCTTGTAGTGATTGTAAAGAAATCTAAAGCTTTGCCCTCTAAAGACCAATTTAAATAATCACGACATTCACTATCAGACCAACCCAACACTGATCTGTAACTTTCAAACTTCTGTTTAAAAGACATCCAGCTCATATTTCCGTCAAACCTAAGATTCTTTGGAAGCCTCTTAGGATCACCACGCTTCTCCTTCCTGTAGTGTCTAGAAGACTCCTCAGGATGTGAAAAGTAGTCGTCATCACTGTCTTCATATCTCTTGTGGTATGATTTGGAATGATAACTGCGATATGTTGGTGACCTTGACCTTGATGCACTAATATAATGGTGTCTTGACCCTCTTAGCCGTGAATCTGACCTTGAATCAGAACGTGACCTTGACCTCTTGTGTCGTTTATGTGCCTTCAACTTGTCATGCCTTCTTGATGGGGATCTTGACCTGTCGGGTCTTCTTGAAGGAGTTCCGGATCTGCCGCGCCTTCTTGAAGGAGTTTTGGACCTGTCGTGCCTTCTCGAAGGAGATTTGGACCTGGCGTGCCTTCTCGAAGGAGATCTTGACTTGTTGTGCCTTCTCGAAGGAGATCTTGACTTGTTGTGCCTTCTCGAAGGAGATCTGGACTGGTGCCTTCTCGGAGATCTGGACTGGTGCCTTCTTGAAGGAGATCTGGACTGGTGCCTTCTTGAAGGAGATCTGGACTTGTTCCTTCTTGAAGGAGATCTGGACTTGTTTCTTCTTGAAGGAGATCTGGACTTGTTCCTTCTTGAAGGAGATCTGGACTTGTTCCTTCTTGAAGGAGATCTTGACTGGTGCCTTCTTGAAGGAGATCTGGACTTGTTCCTTCTTGAAGGAGATCTTGACTGGTGCCTTCTTGAAGGAGATCTGGACTGGTGCCTTCTTGAAGGAGATCTTGATGGGTGCCTTCTTGAAGGTGTCCTTGATCTGTCAGGTCTTCTTGAAGGAGATGACCCTCCATGCCTACGAATAGGTGTCGATTCATGCTTTTGTGTAAATGTCCCTGATGCTTTCTGTCTTCTTGAAGGTGATCTTGACCCTTCATACCTTCTTGAAGGTGATCTTGACATTTCCTGTCGCCTTGAAGGTGGACTTGACCTCCGGTACCCTCTTGAAGGTGACCTTGACATGTTATGTCTTCTTGAAGGGGACTGTGACATTTCACGTCTTCTTGAAGGTGAACTTGACCTTCCATACCTTCTTGAAGGGGACCTTGACATTCCAGGTCTTCTTAAAGGAGACCTTGACATTTCATGTCTTCTTGAAGGCGTACTTGACCTTCCATTCCTTTTTGGGGACCTTGACAATCCATGTCTTGAATTTGTCCTCGAATTCGCCTCAGCATGTCTTCTTTCACGACCGCATGAATCATATTCACTGGCATTATGCCCATCTTTTTTGTATTTATCAGGCACATTCTTATTTAGTTCAGGATAGGCTGAAGACTTTGTTTTTTCATGTGAAATAAATTTCTCAGACTCCAACTGATGTCGGGCAGAGCCTTCGTGTCTAGAAGACCCCAAATACTCAGCCCGATCACCAATCCGAATCGCATCTGATTCTTTCAACCATGATCTTTGATCTTTTAATTTTTCAGGTGAAATTTCTTTCTCATATGTTGACTGATGATAACGGCCGGAGCCCTTGTGCCCAGAAGACAGCAAACGCCCAACCGGACCACCAGTCTGATAAGTATCAAACTGTTTCCCCCTTGATTGCAGATTTTGCCTTTTTTCAGGTGAAACAACTTTTTCATGTTTTGTCTGATGATGTCGACCGGAGAGCTTGTGTCTAGAAGACTCCAAACACCCAGGGGACTCATCTGTATGATCAGAATCACTGTATTGTTCTGTCAATTTTAAATTTCTCATCCTTTCACCTGAAGTTATGTCTTCATTTCCTGACTGATAGTGTCGACCAGAGCGTTTGTGTCTAGAAGACTCCAAACGCCCAGTCGAGCCATCAGCTTGGTCAATAATTCTAGCCTTTCCTGTTGAGGACTTCAAGCTCATCATTTCTTGTTTAACTTGTTCCTCCATCTGCTTTAGGACTGTAAGACTCAGCTTTTCTGCTCTTGCCTGGTCTTGTTCAAGAGTGGTCTGAATTTGTGGTGGTCTTAAAGCAACTTCCGCCCGGTCACGTCTGGTTCTGCTCTTCAAGGTGTTTGTCTGCCCTTGCATTCCACTCAACCGTCTATTTGGTTTAAGCACAGCCTTGGACTCAGCGTCAGAATCTTCACTTTCTGAAAAGCTCAGCTTAGTTCTAAAAGAACTAGGTTTTGCTGTCTCTGGCATAGGAAGAGATGCTCTCAATTGCTGTCGTTCACTCCAGGTTTCCTGGGGTTTACCTTTCACACCTGGGTAAGTGTAAGAAAGCAACTGGTCTAGTGTACTGCGGGCTTCGTCTATTTCTGCCTGTAGCTCTGAAAATTCCACTGTATCCACTGTCCCTCCTCTGGCTAGAGGCCTGCTAGGTGGGATAGGTAGCCTATCCATAGTTAACCCACTAAATCCGGCCGGTGGAGTAGGTAATCTATCCATAGCCAACCCACTAATTCTGTCAGGGGGAGTAGATGGCAGAGAAAAGTCTAGCACACTCAAAACCTCTTCCGTTAAATCACCCATCATTGTTAAAGACAATGCTTCTTTTGTAATCCTTCCATGCTGGGTCCTAAAGGCAATTAAGGCCTCGGCTTTTTTCCTTCCAATTCTAGGAATTAGTTGGAGATCTTCCACAGAAGCTGTGTTTATGTTGATTTTCATCTTTGCAAGGGGTGACAAATACAAGTGCAAAGTGCTTTTGATATTTCAGGACTAATCCTTGTGTATAGAATACTCCAAAGATTCCTTTCCTGAAATATTTTCTAGTGATTTCCGCTTTTTGACAGGTAAGATACTTTTCAATAATTTTCGCGTATAGAATACTGCGAAAATTCTAGAAAAGTCTATCTTAATAAATAAGCTGTTCTTTTTCAATGAATGGCTGTTTGCCAATGCTTTTTCAATCTACGAAAATTGAAGAAAAACACTATTTTCGGTTTAGAAAACTCAAGAAAATTATTTTTCTCCAAAAATGTAGACAGCCAGCTATACTTCATGTACAGAATACAATGAAAAATGACGAGAAATGATTTCCGGTTTAGAAAACACAGGTAATCACTTTTTCTTGTTTAGAATATGCCGAAAAAGGCTGAAAACTTATTTCCGGATTAGAAATCAACAGAAATTACCTTTTCGTGTCTAGAAGACTCCGAAAAAGGTCGAAGAACAATATTTCCGGTTTAGAAAACACAGATATTACCTTTTCGTGTCTAGAAGACCCCGAAAAAGGTCGAAAAATAATATTTCTGGATTAGAAATCAACAGAAATTACCTTTTTGTGTCTAGAAGACTCCGAAAAAGGTCAATATATTAATTCTGGATTAGAAATCTACAGATTTTACTTTTTCGTGTCTAGAAGACTCCGAAAAATGAAGGAAAACAATATTTTGGGTTTAGAAAACACAAGAAAATACGTTTTCCCCTACAATTCAGACTAGTAGGATAATTCTGCCTTTTTCAGCTTGGAACTCGACCACCCGATCAGATAATCCCTAACTGGCAAAGGTCAATTCTGAATTCTTTCAAACCCAAAATTGCCCTAAGAAGAAAACTGGCAGAAGGCAAACAAAAATCAATTGAATCAATGATTTGAATTAATTTGAGACTGCCTTAAGAATTATTTATTCAGCAAATAGCCAAATAAAGAGGGGTGTTGCAATGTTGAACAATATAAGGAAACAAACCAGAAGCTGAAAGCTCCAAATTTACCTGCTCATTTGTTCAACGTGTGGGGTAATTACTTGGACCCTTCACTATTCCCTTCGCTAAAAAAACGAAAGAAGTAGCGTACTTTTCTCAAAGAGAAAAAATGTCCACCGGCAATCACATGAAAGTGAAAGAAAAATTGCAGACGTAATGCCTGGAAATATTCTAGCCAGTTTACCTCGTCACCATAATAAAGTGCATTTACCCCACCCAGCAACTAACTTGAGACTTACCGGGTCTGGCGGTCGTCAGTTCCGTTGCTGCTAGGCTCTTATCCAAGTCTGAACTGATTGTCCTCGCCTGTAGCTTCAGTATAAAAATGGCGCCTGCACGAGCTTTTTGTCCCAGAAATCATAGCGCTTTTTGTCCCAGAAATCAGCCTGATACGTCACTTCCGGGTTCGCCTTTTAGATAGACTTTTCGCACCCCAGGACACCCAAATTCACCACAAAGCAGTGATTTTTTTACAAATTTTTAACTGTGCGTCCTGGGACTCGCTCAACCAAAAAACTGTGCGTCCCAAATCTGAAAGTATGAGTCCCAATATTTGGAGGGAAAAAAAGGAAGTACAAAAAAGATCGGTTCAGTATATAATGCGGTCTATTATCTTTTATTTGCAATGAACAGAATCAATCAACTTGTGTTGTTTACTAGCCCAAAGAAATCCTGCTAAAGTGTACGTTTTTTAGTCTATTTTCGTAATGTTTTCTACTTTCGTTTTCGATAAATGCGCACCGCACATGTGCGTGAAATTTACTTCATGCACAATGGAGATAATATTCCGACAAACGTTTCCTTCCCTGATTGGGACACCAGCTATCTAGGTTCAGGGGCTGGCAAATCCATTGCCCGACCGCCCGGTACAAGACCGAAATCGCGCCGGGCAGGTGCACTTTGACCTTAGGACGTCCGGTCGGGCAAGTGCAAAAAAAAAATGTCTACAGCTGTCAGTCTTTTGAGCCCTTAATTACGGTAAAACTAGAGTAAGTAAATCACAATAATTGTGCTGCACTGTCCTGCTTTGTCGACAATTCAGAGACAAACCGTCTGTGTATTTATAACAGTTCAATTATGACACTTTTGTTAATCCCTGTCATATAATTGCCAAGTAAACAGGATTGCCCTGCGGTGCGTGTCTTTCATTTCTGGCGATAAGCCAACTTGAACGAGGTGTGAAAATATGATCAAGTTATGTCTCTAATTTGCGTTTATTCCCCAATCATAAAATTTAATCCACAATCAATGTGAAAATGATTTACTCGCACCTCAGACAATTAGCTACATCTAACGGTAGATGTATGCATTATAAAAACGGATCGTGAATGGTTATGTTTTGGCGCCAAATAGCAGACGCTGGCTTGGAGGGAAAAGTCGAACGCTGTTGTTGGAGCTGCTGGGGATAATTCGGGGGCTGTGCAAAGCGCTGTTTTCTATATACCTCCATTCACAACCGTTAAGCTATCGAGAAAATATTTTTACCGGTTCCAAACATTGTTTTTAAGAACGGGATACAGCCCATTAAAATAAAACAATGGCATTAAACACGTGCAGGGTTGCTGGCATCGGGTGACGTCATTTGACACATTTACCGATCACATGCAGAAAAATGATAGAGTTGGTTTGTGGGCGGCTATTTGGATGGCGGAAAACTTTGATGTTCGCATTGAACTTGCTTTTGTGAATGTTTGGGCTCATTTTGGATGGAGAGGATTCTAGTCTTGTGGTTGGATCATTAAATTGTACCTGTATCGATTTTTCGGTGACTCGTTGGGCAGTTGAAGGTTCGGTAAAAGTGCGGTATTTTATCACTTCCGCCGATATTTACAGCAGTGAAACGAAAGTTGGATTTTTCGCCCATGAAATATTTGCGTCCGACGGACGCACATATTTTATGATCCTGCGTCCTCAGTCCTATTTGTGCGTCCTGGACGCAGGACGCAGGGGTAAAAAAATCACTGCAAAGTGATCTGATGTGTCACCAGTAACAATTCTGATTCTGATATTTTCCGCTAGAGTCTGCCACGTTGGTTGCGGAGTTCACCGTTGTCAGGCATTGATCCAAATGTGGTCATCTTCCCATATCACAGGTCCTGGTGTATGAATGTCATTTGACGTGTCACCAGACGTGTCTACTAACATCGCACAGACGCGCACCTGCACGTAATCCCCGCGAGGGGGTGATGCAGTATGAAAAGATAGATAGATAGATAGATAGATAGATGATAGATAGATAGATAGATAGATAGATAGATAGATAGATAGTAACAATTCTGATTCTGATCTTTTGATTTGCGTTCCTTACTGCGCGTGTATACAGTGAGTAGGATACAGTTTAAGAGCCGCTTCAAGAGATGATATGAAGCAGAATTTATACTTACACAAAACGTGAAGCAAAACGTGAAGTAATTGCACGCCGATCTATTTATGCCACAGTTTTTTCATAGCTTTTGTTCTTTTTTCGATCTTATCTAAAAACGGTAACTCTTTTTCGAAATACAAATTTTCTACAGCTGTAACTGCATCGGAAACTGGTCAACTGGGGGAAAGTATAAAACCCGGGAGTAACGGCCGGGACCCGGGAGTAAAACCGGGAGTAAATTTTGACAATCGAATAAAGGTACTAAACATTCACATATCTCGATTAAATTTGAATCAAAAGTAGAATATAGACGTTTCTTTTAAATGCACATAAGTGTTAACATTATATCCATGTACTTTTCAAGATATGAACCGAAATATACGACCACGTCGCAAAATTTTCGCCCGGGAGTAACTTTTGGGGTATTGACGATGTCAAGCATGTTGCAAAATATGTTCAGTCTGGGGGTTCTGCAAGAATTACTTTATGTGTTATTAATTAAAACATGTCAGAGATTAGAAAAATGCAAAATTAAAGTTATTTCATCGCTCCGCCTGGTAAATAATTGACCCGGGAGTGGGCCGGGAGTAATTTCTGGGTTGATATCGGCGTTTATTTGCCTTATTCTCGGCCTTATTGCTTCTATCACATACATTGTATTTCTTAAACGTTTGTCAGAAGAAAAGCTAAGATTCAGCATGGAGTACATGAATTTATTTACTTGTCATATCGGGACTCGACACACATCCAAACCCCAAACCCAACTCACGCCCTGCTCCTGCGCCTATGCCATTATGTGACCGGGACATTTGTATTTGGCGCTATTTGTTTTATGGCCGTATAATGTAGAAACGATGGCACAATTACCTCCGCAGTCTCATCAGTGCCTTTGCTATTAGCTGTCAGGGTAGTAAGACTACGTTTAATATATTACAATGTATGTGACATAGGCAATAACGCCAATAAACGCCGATTTCAACCCAGAAATTACTCCCGGCCTACTCCCAGGTCAATTACTTACTTCACGGAGCGATGAAATAACTTTATTTTTGGATTTTTCTAATCTTTGATATGTTTTTAATTGATAATACACAAACTTATTCTTGTAGCAATCCCAAGCTGAACATATTTTGCAAAATGCTTGACATCGTCAATACCGCAAAAAGCTACTCCCGGGCTAATTTTTTGCGACGTGGTCATATATTTCGGTTCATATCTTGAAAAGTACTCAATTATTAATATAAAACTTATATGCATTTTAAAGAGGAGTCTATATTCTATTTTTGATCCAAATTTCATCTAGATATGTTAATGTTTAATATCTTTATTCGATTGCCAAAATTTACTCCCGGATTTTACTCCCGGCTCCCGGCTTCCGGCTGTTACTTCCGGGTTTTATACTTTCCCGTCAACTCGTACATTAGTCAACTCGTACCTGTTTTATTTGTATAAAATACACACTATTTTAATCTTTTACAACATTGTACATGCACTTGTTCATAAATGATTTTGTCAAATGTGGAATATGGGTCAGTGCACAATAAAATCACCCTGTGCGTCAGACCCACCACAATCACTTTCCTTAGTGGTGTTTGGGGCAGAAATAATTAAAAATCAAGACTCTAAACAATAAGGTATCCCGCATACGTGGTTCGAGCATGGCTCGTGTCATATGTAAGACGCTGACATCTACAACGGAAGGCCAGGTGTTTTTTTCTCCAGGCACTCCGGTTTTCGTCCTCTGATTATTGATTGACTCGATATAAATGAAATAATCTTGAAAGGGCCATAAAAGAAATAACAAAATTCAAAGAGAAAATAATTTGCAATCCTCTTAGAGGCCTACCCAGTCAAGTGGTGCGAGTCAAGGAACTCTACTGGTATCACTTGGCGGCAAAATCACCAAAATAGTGTTGCAGGTGAAGTTTAACCTAAAATCAAATAACTAAGATAGGACCTGAACCATTTATGGTAGTATATTTGTCCGAACTGATGGTCAATCTGAAAAATTCTTCTTTTCGGTGTATGGAATGATTCAATGGGAACACGTTCATTGCCCCCCCCCCCCCGCACCTCGGGGCTTGGGAAAATAGATTGGGCTGCATGTTGCTTCCCCGCAGACTCTCGCGCCTGAAACTGACCACTCATGATTACTGGTAAATCGCCTAGGACTAAGCCTGCCCTGGTAAAGTGTTGTGAGTCAGACCTTTCATCTCAGTGCAGGTTTAAGTCCCACAAAATTGGAAGCAACGTCTCCAACATGACCTACAGTGTTGACAGGGACGTTAACCGTAACTCATTCAGCCAACCAACACGCCAATGCTATAGTGATATGTATTATAGGGTAAACGGGGACAAATCGGTACCCACAATCTGTGTTATGGAACAATAAGAAGAAAATTATCTTTGTAATCGCTAATGTGCTATATATCAATGGCGTTTACATGCATTGGTATACATTTCATGGACTTGTTTACAGAAAAAGCGAATCAAATCAGAATAAATGGTAGCTGTTAAACTCACGATAATGAAAAGTTAATAATAATATAACAAATAATAATAATATAACTACTATCAAGGCACACATTTTTAAATTCCGCCAGCTCAAAGAGATTAAAGAATATCATTAAAGTGATAATTGTTGTGATACAAACCGATAAACGTGAAAGTGTACTTCAGTAATCTTCTTATCTCAGGTGTGGATAATCTAATTATCTTAGGTGTAAAAAAACGGCAAAGGACATTCGAGCGGATTGACAGGACATTCGGGCGAAAATAAATGGACAATCGAGCAGCAAAAAGTGGACACTCGAGCGAAATGAAAAATAGGACATTAGAACGGAAAACCTGTTTACCTGTGCCCCTTCCGTTAGACAGATTGTTTTTATGGTAACCGAGCGCTAAGAGCACATAGGGGCTACCCCAAGTTAGCCAGATCAAAGATTGCTCGGTCCAAGAACTTATCAATCTTAGCCTGTTGCCCCTTACTCACCACGGGGAGGTGGAAGTTGGACTTGAGCAGGGTTTATTGTTTTAGCACTAAAATCATAAAACACTGGAGTCTGTTAAAAGCACTATCAAAGTACTGAAAAGTAGAATTAAAACAAAGATCAGGAATCGATACAATTAACTTACTCCACCCATCAAAGACACCAAAGGGAAAGAAACACAAACATTAAACGACCAGACCATAATGGAAACCTAAACAAAGGAAGGCCATAAGGACAGTTACTTTCCCACAAAATGGCCATATGGCCATCCAAAATAAAAAGACACAAGTGATACACACAGTAAGTAACAGACAACACGGGGGGGGGGGGGGGGGGGGGGGGCTTAAATCGATTTTACGTGGCCACAATCCTCGCCCTTACTTCCGTCATGATTTAGACAAATAATTTGTTCAGTCCGCATGAAGGCCTCCTAACTCATCAGTGCAACATCTCCGTGAACACAAAACATCAAAGAACCACAGAGGTGAGACAACGGTGAGGACTCGAAGTCTGTTAAAACAATATGTATATTCTAGCGTGGTAGACGTCTGCCCGTTACCCAAAGTCATTTACACACCGGGACGGGCTCTGTATCTGTAGCCCAGGTATCTAGTGATTTCCCCATCTGCATATTTCTGATACAGTTCAAAGGTGTAGGATTTGTATAAGTGAACATTATTTACCTGTCCAATTTACCAGTAATCTGTTGAATTATTTTCCGCTCGTTTGTCCACTTAAAAACCGTTCGATTGGCCACTATGACCTTTTGATTTTTCCGCTCGATTGTCCAGCGCCCGTAAAAAACGAAGTATCTGTCTTTTAATGAGCTGTGAAGTAAAAAGTGTCGAATTAAAGCACATCAATTTAAAAGAAAAGATAGGCTATGATTGAAAAAAAACATAAAAAATAAAAGAATAATATTTAATATTGCCAAATTAATTTATTGTTGTCATGATAAATCTCACGCCTACGGAACGATAGAATGCGTAACCATTGGGTAAGAACATGAAGCAATTAGAGCGACATCCGGTGAGGAATTAGATCGCTAAAAAAGGTAAAGAAACTGTGCATTTTCTGTGTTTCATAAGTTATATAATTTTTACGAGGAAGTTTATTTAAAAAACGGGGAATTACATTCAGGAGCCCATTGATATCGACATCTTTGGAGTAAATACCAAATCCCGTACTTCAAACATTTTGGCTAAATTTAGTTTCTCCTGCTGAAGGTGAACTCAAGCCTTAGAAAACGAGTGATTTTTCGAGGTATTTGTTGCCTTTTATTTATTATTGCGCTTTGCTACAAGTTCAGCGTATTAACATGCACACACAATAAACATATATGGTTATATGTGTTGTGGATATTTTGCTTGTCAATGCAACACTAGCGAGAAATCACCACGGAAAAGGTCGAAAATGGTTGGTTACGCATTAGATCTATAGAAATGATAACAAAACTTGCAACTATAAAGCGGATCTGTTTTCATCTCCACGGCCCCAGAATCACCCGCACCTTGTTCTACGGAACCATTTTTAGCCAACCTGATAAGCAGTGCGCTATTGATTCGATAATGACATAGTATTTTATGGAAACATTTTCAGTCTCCAGAATCATAGTACCGAATGATTTTCACTGATTTTACGCTGTGTTTGTTTTATCAATGGTCCGGTAATTGACTGAAATGAAATAAAACAGGTTGGCTAAAAATGGTTCCGTAGAACAAGGTGCGGGTGATTCTGGGGCCGTGGAGATGAAAACAGATCCGCTTTATAGTTGTCATGATAAATGCACCTCCACATGCACAATTACTGGTTTTTGAAAATCAGTCTGTCGTTTTGAAAACTGCAGATTCCATATCCGATTTGGTGCAGTACTATCAAATCTATATTGGTGCTCATGGAGAAATTATTGCCCGTCAACACTGTATAGGTCATTTTGGAGACGTTGCTTGTAAGATCAAAGTAAAAAGGACATACTTGTATTAACTTTTTGTAATTGTACATGTGTGCTTTGGGGTTTTATGGACCTCTCAACCCATTAGGATTATGTCTGGCATAATCAGTTAAATTGACATATTCCAATAACAGATTCCAATATTTTTCATATTTCTGCTCAAAAACATAGATTGTGGGTAGTGGAAGGATAATTAACTAGAATAATTTAGAGCAAGGGTGATTTTTTCCGGGGGGATTTTGTCCAACCTGACATACAGCGAGGGGGATTTTGTCCGAGGGGGATTTTGTCCGCCTTTACAAAAGGGGGGATTTTGTCCGGGGGATTATGTCAGGGGGGATTTTGTCCGGCTACCGAACAATACTATCTTCCAAGCTCTGGGAATCAGTAGCAGAAGACACTTTCAAATATTTTTTTCTTAATTTCCAACGCGAATAAGGCTTGACATTTCACGTGAATCGTTTGCTGCAGACGATTCACAAGTGATATGAAACATCATTTGGGCTTAGAATTAACATCAAAAATATTTTGAAAAAAAAAAAAAAAAAAACACTTGATAATTAGATCATTTTCGTCGGACTAGTCATGTTGTGTTTAACAACTTTGCGTTTCTTGAGCATACGCTACTGATCGTTTTATTTTATTTTATTTTATCTTATTTTGTGTAATATTTCATTTCAGCAATTCTTGAAAATTTATGTTGCACATTATAAAATGTTCAAAACCTTGTTGCATTTTACACTGTTGGCTTGTACATTTATGTATTTCAGACTGATTTATGTCGCTAAATACAATCGATATATTTGACACTGTAAGATACTATTTGTAATACATCATCTATAAAAAGATAAAAGATAAAGAAGCTTTATTTAACGTCGCATATTCGAAACAAATAACATAAGCTCTGTAGAGCTTTTATTGCGACAAACAAAGTATCCTCTAACAAATACTTACCTGCCTTCATTTATCTTCCTAGGACTACCCCAGATAATGCGAGCGTCAGCCAAGGGAGCTCCTAGTACCATTTTTCACGCCTTTGGTATGGCAGGGCCGGGGATCGAACCCGCGACCTCCCATTCCCGAAGCGGACGCTCTACCACTGAGCTATCGGGGCCGTGTTTATTCTTTTTCATTCATTTTTTTTTTTCAAGATACACCATAACACAACCTCCACTTTCTTAAATTGAAACAGTCGCCTATATAGTATATAAAAAGCGGTCCTAAAAATGTACGATTTACAATTTGCCTGAGGCAATTTGCACAGGAGGTGGTCGAGTCCTTGGGGAGATAACCATTTATTTTCTGTCTTGTTCGCGTTAATTCCCTTGATTTTCAGCACAGCTGAGAAAGGTGATGTCCGTATAAGTCCGGTATGTCACCGCGGCGGTTTTGACGAGTGCCCACAATCTGTGTTTTGCGCGGGAGTTAGAGAGAATATCTTCTTGTTTTTCATCCGAAATTGTTTCCTTTTTCTTTTTTGGACAGTAAGTTTTTTAAATGTATGTGAATAGGTGCTGTTTCGTTGTGTGGACGCAGCATAGGCGGTGGTGCGGATACCACTCTTCTGCGGTGCGTGTGGACTGTCCGTACAGCTGCGGAGGTGTGGTGTTTGTACTATTGCTCTGTGATCTTGCAGTCGACAGCTTGGGCTGGGTGGCTGAGAGGTGCAGATCCGGGGCCGAAGACATCACGAAAAAGTGCCTATACAATTTTGACCCCCTTGAACACCACTTCTATGTAGTGGAACTGGGGTTTACAGGGACATACACTTTGCTTTTTTTTCTTTTTAAGGACATTGTGGGTGCTCGTTGGAGCTGCCTCGTCGAGGCATTTCTAGCGAGTTCCCGCGGTCTGTGCTTTGAAATTACCCCTTTTATGGTAGTAAAGTTTTCGGTTTATTTGAATAGGCGTGTTTTTTTTTTTTTTTTTTTGTTTTTGTTTTTTTTTTTTCGTGATGGAAGGCATGCATGGTTCGGTGGTGGTATCTTTATTAATCATTTATTTATTTATTTATTTATTTATTTTTATTATTAATATATTTTTTTAATTTCTTCCGTTTTAAATGAGCAGTGTTAAAATATGGAAGAATGCATGTTTGTATATATACTGTATATTTTATTTTCTTATTGAGTCAACATGTCCATGCGATGAGCACGATGGTGGGTCCTGTTTTATTTGGTGAAAAATAGCAAATATGTAGGGGTATATTTTAAACTATTGTTTGTGCTGAGGGTTGCTTCGCTTATAGGGGCTGCCACGTTAGGGTGGTTCGGGCAGACTTTTGGTGCCTAGGCCGTGTAGGGGAAAAAAGATTTCACTTTCTGTTGTTTTAAACAGTGTTAGTGGGGTTGCAATTATGGCATGGGCATGTTGAAGTGATTTAGGCATAAGTTTTTAATGCACTGTATGTTGGTACAGCTGACGTGGTCTCTTATAATTCTGTTTAAGAATGGCATGGTACTGTTTTATTGTCTCTCAGTATTTTATGTATTTATATGTGTATTTTATGTACCATGATGAGACTGAAATAAACAATAAACCTATGTTTGCAGTAAAAATGTGAAAGATATCGCGGATTTTCATCAGAAAAGTAGCCAATTCGGAGATGTGAAAAAATGCACTATGTCGCACGGGTGTGTTATCGTAATGCTACAGACTGTATGGAGAAGTTTAATAGTCTTCAAACTCTATGACGTCACGCATTGTTTACAGCGGTGCCTTGTGGGATTGTTTGGGGGGAAATCGGTAGGGAAAAAGGCGTTAAAGGCACTATTTTACCGTCACGAACCCAGAGATTTCGTACGATTGTCGAAATGTAGGGGGTTCACAGCGAACACGACTTATTATATTTTTTTTATGATTATTTGATAAACTTTGGGCAATACACAAACGTTTACTGCTACGGAGTGATTTTTTGTTTTCAAAACTAACATTTTAAGCCCTTAAGCTCGGTGCCGACCCCGACGCTTCAAATAATAAAAAAAGAGTGTGAGAGGTGGTGAAAGTTTTGTGTGTCTCCAGGTAAACCCCAGTAAAATTGCAGTGCCTAAAATATAATCTGGGTTCAGACCCCTTGAATAGACTAAATAAGCCTAAAGCGTTGTTCTGGGTTCAGACCCCCAGCTAGGCACACTCCGGGAAAACCAGGTAATACAGCCCTACATCATACTGTGGGTCCCAAACCCTCAAGGGCTTAATAAAACTGAATTGGTCCAGATCCCCAGCTATGCACACTCCGGGTAAACCCACAGATACTAAACATGCAGGCACACGTCGCTAGGGCAACGTCAAATCAACGTCGGTAACGACGTTGCACCGACGTAGCTGTGACGTTGCATAAACGTCATGACGTCGAACCGACGTTGATGTGACGTCAAAATTACGTCATGTGCCTGCTGGGTAAGGGTCAGTACAGTTTTCTTGCGGTTAGTAGAGCGGATGGTCCAAATCTGATCTCTTCGATTTTTTTTCTTTATTTTTGCATTTTATCGTTTGAAAATAATGATATTTTATGGATTAATTACTATCCATATAATATTATTTTCAAGCAATTTTGGTAGACGTGACACAACCATTTGGAAGACCTACGGTGTTGTTCAAGTATGATTGAAAAAAAAATCCAAGAGATCAGTTACTGGACCATCCACTCTACTAACCGCAATCTGCTCTACTGGCCCAAAGTATGTGTGGGTCAACCCGGTTATATTACCATACAGCATACTTAAGTATTTTAACACAGCCTTTAAGCCATTGAATGCTAGTGGACTCAGCATATCATGGGTCCAAACCCCACTTTGGCTATAAAAATAGAAGCCCATTTAAGCTTCAGACGGAAGCAGTTCCTGAATCACTCGTCCATCAATAAATGCGTGCTATAAACGAGGAAACTGTGTAAACATCTTACGCATTGACACGACGTAAGCTATATAACCTACAGTAAAACTTCGATGGCTCGAACACCGATGGCTCGTTTACCATGGCTGAGTCGAACCCATTTTTGAGTCCCTAGGGAAGTCCTCTACATAAGAAATAGTGAGAGATAATTAAGGAAATTTTAGTATTTTATCTTGCAAATGTATGCTGTGTGTACTCATTAGAATCGCCTCGATGAGGCGATTCTAATGAGTACACACAGCATACATTTTCATTACAGGACACCGAAAATATGTCAAAAAGTACCTCGTTATGCCTTCAGCTTAACTTAGTCGAATCTGGACCCAGTTGTTCAAACCTCTAAATTAAGTCGGTCAGCTTGTCAAATTCGGCCCCCGCCCATCTGGGCTTGAAGAAATAGGTGGGCTGCATGATTCTTCCACGTAGAGCTTAATTCGACCGCACACGAGTACTGGTAAACCGCTTAGAGGATCTTAGCCTGCCAAGGAAAAGCGGTGCGAGTCGGACCGTCCATGCTTATAAACCCTATTGGTTTCATTGGGCGACAAAACTTGAGATGTCATTTCATCTCAATGTCGGATAAAAGTCCCACACAATTGGGAGCAACGTCTGTAGAACGACCTATACTGTGTTGACGGGGACATTAAACCTCAAATCAAACAAACAAACCAGCTGGTTTAGTAGAATCTGGGCCCAGTTATTCAAAGCCTTGTAAGCTTAACTAAGTCGAACTTGTCCTAAATTATTCAAAAGCCTCGTCTGCTAACCTAAGTCGAAATTTGCCAGTTATTCAAAGCCTTGTTAACAAAATTAAGTCGACTTTCGGCCCAATAAATCGAACCGTTTCAAGCTTGGGCCAAGTTATTCAAAGCCTCGCCTGCAATACTAAGTCGAAACTGGACTCAGTTGTTTAAAGCCTCGTCTGCTTTATTAAGTCAAACCTTGTCCAAGTTATTCAAAGTCTCCGCTTCTGGTGGGTACCCACAATCCATGTTCTGGGCAGAAATATGATCCTTCACTAGTCGCATATATGTTAAGTTCTATAAACTCATCTGCTAGTTCATACTGTTAATGCTTAAAGAGGAAGAAAATTTTGAGAGAAATGCAAGCAGTTTAACATTTAAGTAAGTTAAGGAAATTGAAGAATTAAAAATATGATAGAAAACATCAAAACAATACCCCGGATTACGTTTCCCTGTGCATTTAGTTTTGAAGGTCTTCCCGGCATGGATGCAGCTAAACGTTATTTCCGACACCTTAATTAAGAGCCTCATTGAAAGTCTTTTTAGGACATCTGCTTTTAACAGTCGCAATAGTGCGTGAACTGCGCTTCTAAAATTGAACGCAGCTAGAACGCTGATATTGCCACAGCACTACAACTTGAAAACTTTTCACCCACACTCAATGATATCTCTTTTCTAGGAGAAATGACATCTTGCTTGCAGCGTCCCTTGTTTATATTAAGCGAACAAAAAAAATGATAATTTCAATTATATGTACTTAAGTATTTTAACACAGCCTTTAAGCCATTGAATGGTAGTGAACTCTTCCATTGCTATATGTTGGACAAGTCCATTTGTCATATGAGGGAGCCCCCCACCCCCCCCCCCCCCCCCCCCGTTTTTCATTTTTATTCTATTTTTGATCGAAAATTCTGTCAGCAAATAGTGCAGGACCTGATCAGACGTCACGTTGTGTGGCGTCTGATCTGGGCCTGCACTATTTGCCAAGATACCTCTTTTAAGGGTTTCCCGTATACAATGGGTTAAAGAATACAGTCAATTCTTATAGAAAACGATAATTGAAGCAATTAATTTCATTAACTTACCAATAACCCTAAACAAACTGACAATTGACAATAATATTAAATCTTTTCTGTTGCCATGTATATACCATTGATATTAATATTTACTAAAAATATATAACTGGTATACGTACTTAAATAATATAATTCTGTTTCATACTGCCCAATGCACATTTATGAGGACTGTTCAAATATGAATACAACTAAGCGCATAAAAATGATTCCATGATAGATTTCGATGAAAAATTTATTTTGTCCCCTCAAAGTATTCCCCTTTAACAGATATACAAACGTTCAATCTTCTGATCCAATCATTGACTGCATTTTGGTAGTCGTTTCGAGGTATACTATGAAGGCACTGGAATATTGCAGAACCGAGGTGTTTGCGCTGTACAAATTTTCGACCAAAAAGGTATTTTTTCAGCCGCGGTAACAAAAAAAAGTCACACGGGGCAAGGTCAGGGGAAGACGGGGGGTGAGGGAGTTCAACAACCTTTTCCGGCTTCAGATAGTCTTGCACAATGAACGCCTTGTGCGATGACGCATTGTCATGTAGCAATCTAACATTGGCCAAACCAGTTGCGGTTCTTCGTTCTTTGAAATATTTCTTCAATTTTCGAAGAACTTTATTCTTGAAAAACTTCGCATTTACAGATTTGCCTTTAGGTACAGCAACCTGAATAGCAGGGCCCTGATTTGAAAAGAATATGGCATACATTACCTTCTTGACGCTCATGGTCCGCTTTGCAATGCATGGTCTTTTGCAATACTTTGTTGCCCATATTTTGTTCTGAATCTTTCGTTTTGGCTCAAAACAGTGAACCCATGTCTCGTCACCTGTGACGACATTAGCGAAAGACCGTGCATTGTAATTTGGAAACTTTTTAAGCAACTTCTTGGCGCAATGAACGCGTGTCTTTTTCTGCTCATCTGTCAACAGATGGGAAATCCATCTAGCACAGATCTTTCTCATTTTCAAATCCCGTTTCGGAATTGTATGAGCTGCTCCTAATGAGATGCCAACCATACTAGCTATTTGCCTAGTGGTGTATTGTGCATCGGTAGCAACTATTTCTTTCACTCTAGCAACCATCTTGGCAGATGTTGCTCTTTTCGGCCGACGATCATGTGGTGCATCTTCTGTTGAGCCTAGCCCACAGCTGAATTTCTTACACCAACGTAAAACTGTCGGAAAATACATTTCATTATGCCCATAAACCGAACATATTTCATCAAAAATGTCCTTGCACCGTATACCAAGAATACAACGATTCTTAATATAGGACCGTTTTTCAACGGCGTGCTCTGACCTTCTTCCAACCATGTTTTGTATTAGTATACAAGAGTAGACAGTGTTTATCGAACGATATACATGGCTAAAGTGCACGGATTTTAACAGGTTTGGTATCAATGTATAGGTAAAATGTTTTTCTACGCTGTGATATTTATTTCCAGGTGATTTTCGCATTAGTGCATGAGAAAACGTTCTACTTGCATTCATATTTGAACAGTCCTCGTAACATATTCCTTGGTACCGAACTAGAATAGCCGTACGATTAGCTAATATTAGCCAATACATGCTATTCATACGGGGCCTAGAAGTAAACATACCCTCTAAAGATGACAGAAAATGTGTTTATTACTTATTTATTTTGTTTTTGCTGTTAGGTTTTTCGGGCTTATTAACTTATTTGGAAAGCGTTGGGACCCTTGTTTCTCCATTTAGATGCCGAATGACCGCATCAAAGAGTTGACATGCCTCAAATATGCAACAAATATGTTGTGTCACTCTTTTTTTATTTTAATTTTCTGAGAAAATAAGAAGCTTCCCAGCAGGCACTCAACGTTGAACTAACGTTGAAACAACGTTGAAAACGTTGTTTCAACGTTAGTTCAACGTTGAGTCAACGTTTTGTGTCTACAGGGAGTGGCATTAACTCTGAAATGTTAAGCAATGTTCAGTTCGTTTTGTGCCATTCATCAGAGAAAGTAAAACTTAGCATAACATGTGGACAGACGAATCACAGGAAATGTCAAGCCCTTTTATTTGCGAAAATGAAAGCATTCGCTACAGTTGTTAACCCATTACGATAACACGCCCCTATGGCATAGTGCATTTTTTCACATCTTCAAAATGGCTACTTTTCTGATGAAAATCTGTGATATTTTCTTATAAATACCGGCCCCGATAGCTCAGTGGTTACCGGCCCCTGATAGCTCAGTGGTAGTGCGTCCGCTTCAGGAATCGGAGGTCGCGGGTTCGATTCCCGGCCGCGCCATAAATGAAGGCAGGTAAGGATACTTCGCAATAAAAGCTCTACAGAGATTATGTCATTTGTTTCGGATATGCGACGTTAGATAAAGCTTCTTTATCTTTTGTTTGTTTGATTTGAGGTTTAACGTCCCCGTCAACACTTTAAAGGTCATTTTGGAGACGTTGCTTCCAATTTTATGGGACTTTTACCCGACATTGAGATGAAATGACATCTCAAGCCCTGTCGCCCAATGAAACCAATAGGGCTTATTAGCATGGACGGTCCGCCTCGCACCGCTTAGATCCTCTAAGCGGTTTACCAGTACTAGTGTGCGGGCCGGATTCAGCTCTGCGTGGAAGCATCATGCAGCCCATATATTTCTTCAAGCCCCGATGGGCGGGGGCTTTTCTTTATATTTATCTTTTTTAATTCGAAATTACTTGATTACTGGCAATTTTATTAGTTGTCACAATAAAAAAAAAACATGATTATTGATTTTTTTACCTCACTTGACTTCAGTTAATATTGGTTGACCTGGTGTTAATACGGATGACCTCCGATCAATACCGGATAGTCAATTAATAATATTATTTTATTAATCAAGTAATTTCGTATTGGCCAGGGTTCAGGTCAGAGGTCTGCTGCATTGCCCCGAGGTCGACGGCCAAGGGCCAATGCAGTTGACCAAGGACCTGTAACTGAGCCAATGCGCAATTACTTGATTAATGACATTTTTAATAATTGTCGCAATTAAACAACATGATTATTGATCTTTTTATTTACCTCACTTGACCTCTGTTAATATTGGTTGACCTGGTGTTAATACGGATGACCTCCGATCAAAACAGGATAGTCAATTAAAATAATGGTTTCATAGGGTGACAGGGCTTTGGATGTCTTTTCATCTCAATGTAGGGTAGAAGTCCAACAAAATTGGAGGCAGCGTCTCTAAAATGACCTTTACTGTGTTGACAGGGACGTTAAACCTCAAATCAATCAAACAAACAAACAGCATCATATTCAGTGTGAAAACACACTTGAACACTTCATTTTATATAGGAAAATGGCATTACAATGCATTACGAAAACACGCCTATACAAATACAGTCGAACTTCAATGGCTCGAACATTTTCGTCATCGAGTATTCACTCAGTCAACATGTCTTATCCTATGAAGGAATACCGACTACCAGAACCTCTGGTAGTCTTCTTGAAGTCCTGTCGACTTCATGGCGTGCCTCAAGTACACACAGAACTTGAGCCGCAGAGGGTAGCTGTCTCCCTCACCTGGGACTTGAGCCTTCCAGCTCCTGAAAGACCCAGGAAGCCAGCAACACAGATCCGGCCACAGACCTGGCAAGCAGCGCCTCCAAGAGAAGAGATCGTGACAACCGCACCAGCGACGATTACTTTTCAGCGCCAGCCAACAACCGACGCCGCACCAGCGCCCGCCGCACCCACCATCCAGCTACCGACGCTCCCGCCAACGCCGACATCGCCAGCACCAGCTCATCCCCAGCCCGAAGAAAGTCCACAGCCAGCGACCACCGTTCCATCACCCACAGAGAGACCACCCCCGCCTAAAGCACAACGACGCTCGACACCAGCCCAACCCACTAGAAGAGGGAGGATCTGGACATCGGAAGAAAAAGACTTCGAGAAGCTGCCACCCAACCCACAACAACCATGGCATGAGAAGTACCACCTGGGTAGAGCCTGGATGGCAGCTACTTCCGACTCCCCCACCACCATCCTAGAACTGCACCGCCTGAAAAGACCTAACGAAACGATCAACGTGGACCTTGCCGTATATGCCTTCAAGACTAAAGATACGCCCATCTTCATAATCTACAAGGGACCCACCTCAAAGTACTACGACGAGCACATCTACAATTCCATCGAAAAACGCACCGAAGAGACCCCCCTGAACAAGAAGAAAACCCGGAAGGTCCACAAGCTATTCCTAGATACGGCGATGACGGAGGGAGTGGTAGTTAGGAGGGCGCATCCCTCCTAAACCTGCACCGGACCGAGATCGTGAACTTAGGGCCGCATGTCCGAAAACCCTGTTTACCATGGGTATTGCAAGGCTACTTCATGTGTAGCCAGTCCGACGCCAATCACGCGGCCCTAAGAGAGAGCAACATGACCTAGTTTGCTCGGGCGAAACAGAGAAATCGCGATTTGCAGCCGAAATTGGCATTGATTTCTCTGTTGCTTCATGCCCACTTTCGACCTGGCGTTCAAAATTCAAAATTAAAGTGCTTCTATTTTACTAAGGGAAGGGCACTGGCAGATCAGCACGATTCGTATTCCGCTGACCACTGCCGCGATTCGCAGCCCAGAAGCACTAAAACTTAGCCTCCTTGCCTTTCACCTCTACCACGGCCAGACGGGCAATGGCTATGGAACACGATTTGCAGGTCGGAATTGACCAGGTTCCATAGCCGCGATTGACAGCCCACAACTATTTGGAAACTACGTCAAAAACCACGGTAACTTACAGACCACTTTCACCTTTATTGCACGGCGACTGAGGCGAGAGGAGTACACCGGAATTAGTGTACAACTCCATGCGAAAGCCTTTCAGAAAGTGGGAAAACTAATCCTGGACACGTTCTAGGGGTAGCCCCTATGTGCTTATAGCGCCCGGTTACCTTAAAAACCAGTTCAGTCAGTCAGTCAATGGCTCGAACACCTTTGGGACCTCAAAAATCTGTTCGAGACAGGGGCAGTTCGAGCACCCAGGGTTACTGCCAATAGGCATAACGAGATACTTTAAGGCATTTTTTTCGGTGGTATATAATGAAAATGTACGCCATGTGTACTCATTAGAATCGCCTCATTGAGGCGATCCTAATGAGTACACACAGCATACATTTACAAGATAAAAGACTAAAATCTCCTCAATTACCCCCACTAGTTTTTATGTAGATGATTTCCCTAGGGGCTCAAGAATGGGTTCGACGCAGCCTTGGTAACCGAGACATCGGTGTTCGAGCCATCGAAGTTCTACTGTACATTGTAAACCGTACCGCCGGAAATACGACAATTTTAACACGAAAATTTGTGATACCCACAATCTATATTTTAGAGCTGAAATAAGAAAATAAGGTTTATTCCTGTAAACCCCAGTTTTACTATACAAAAGTGGGTTTCAAAGGGTCAGAATTGTATAGGCGTGTTTTCGTGAGGGTACATTCTGTGTGGTGACACTCTAGAACTCTTCATTTTATACAGAGAAATGACGTTTACGAAAGTATAATAAATTATTTTGTGTAACCACAGAAGTGTTTAGGAGCGTGATAGTTCAGTGTCTAGTGCACTTGCCTCGGAAGCTAGAGACCCCCGGTTCGATCCGCGACAGTGATAATAAAATTTCGCATCACGCAAACATGCCTATATAATTTTGATCCCCTTGAATCCCACTTTTATGTAGTAAAACAGGAGTTTACAGGAGTAAACCCTACTTATTTCTGTTCTAAAATATAGACTGTGGGTACTCGTTAGAACCGCCACAATGAGGCGGTTCTAACGAGTACCCACAATCTATATTTTGGGCGGAAATAAGAAAAATATCACAATTTTCAAAATGTTTGTGTTTTTTCGCGGTAAAGTTTACAATGTATTTATAAAGGTGTGTTTTCGTAATCGGTATCCGAACACGCTCAGTTGGCATTATTTGCAGGGATGACTTCATAAAGTGTGTGAATGAGGCGGTTCTAACGAGCACCAAAAACCTAAGTTTGTCCTATCAATAAGAAATATTTAAGAAATTCATTAGAAAAGGTTTGTTTTTTGTTTGATTTGAGGTTTACCGTCCCCGTCAACACCGTAAAGGTCATTTTGGAGACGTTGCTTCCAATTTTGTGGGACTTTTACCCGACATTGAGATGAAATGACATCTCAAGCCCTGTCGCCCAATGAAACCAATAGGGTTTATTAGCATGGACGGTCCGCCTCGCACCGCGGTGCCTGGACAGGCTTAGATACTCTAAGCGGTTTACCAGTATTAGTGTGCGGGCCAGATTCAGCTCTGCGTGGAAGCATCATGCAGCCCATATATTTCTTCAAGCCCCTATGGGCGGGGGCCATCATTAGAAAAGGAACCCTTTTGTTGATATGAAGGAGATTGCTATATCACATGGTTGTGTTATTGTGATTAGTATCAGTGCGTGTGTTGAATATCCGAGCCATATATTTGTATGTTTAAAATTGGTGTCTTCAGTGGCATTTTTTCTTATTTCATTTACAAGAAAAAAGATGAGGGTCCTCGTTTGAAGAGTACTGATTGATGTCAACCCTGTGAATTAGTGCATTCTTTTATATACGACAAAAATGGATGCTTTTCTAACGAAAGCCTGCACTGTTTGCTTTTCCGTCAAAAATAGAATGAAAACGAGAAAAAAAAAATAGGCCTGACACCCCTTATATGACAAATGGACTTGTCCAACATATAGCAATGGAAGAGTCCACTAGTATACAATGGGTTAAACCCATCATAGTGAGGAATTTTCACACACACACACACACACACACACACACACACACACACACACACACACACACACACACACACACACACACACACGCACGCACGCACGCACGCACGCGCGCGCGCGCGCGCACGCACACACACACACACACACACATTGATCCACTGCCCCCGCCCATCGGGGTTTGAAAAAATATATGGGCTGCATGATGCTTCCAGGCAGAGCTGAAAACACGAGTACTGGTAAACCGCTTAGAGGATCTAAGCTTGCCCAGGCAATGCGGTGCGCAAGTGTCGGACCGTCCATGCTTTTAAACCCTATTGGTTTGGTGACAGGACATCTCGGCCCCTAACAAACTCGGCCCCTAGCAAACTCGGCCCCTACAAACTCGGCCCCTGACAAACTCGGCCCCCAAAATTAGAATATGTATATATTAATGTTGGAATTGACTTATTATCAAACTATTACACATAAATTAATGTCCATATGCCTAATTATTTTTCATTTTCAAATCAAACAAACACACATTGGTAAAAAAATCGGATCGGAAATTGCAGTTGCAGGTGTAGAATTTTTACGTGACAGAGTGATCTCAGCATTTGCGTCGCTGACCCAGAATTTTTATCTCTCGGTAAGCATCTGAGTATTGTGCTTTGTTTCATTTGATTTTTGAACATTTTTAAATACTTGAACATCAACAAGATAAAATGAAGTGAAATTGGTCAAAGAGTCGGCGCCAAAGAGTCAGCAGTTTGTTTGTAAAAGCAGCAAATACGGACGTGGTTCGCCCAATTTTGGAACAGTGGAATGTGGTGTAAAGGGTCTCGGGTCGTTTCGCCCGTGAGTCGTTTCGCCCATGAGTCGTTTCGCCCGTGGGTCGTTTCGCCCTGGGTCGTTTCGCCCTGATTAGGTGGGTCGTTTCGCCCTGATTTTTTTCGATTTATGGACATCTCGGCCCCTAACAAACTCGGCCCCTAGCAAACTCTGCCCCCATTCAACTCCGTCCCTAAAAACTCAGTCCCTAGAAGCATTTAGGTCCTAAAATACTATGTTTTTGTTTCCGATAATCAATTTGGAAGGTGGATAGATTGTTACACAGAAAGGTTGAGCAAATTTATCGTTTTTAATACGAAACCTTATCCACGATAAAAGATCGCGGAAACCGATGCTGCAATTGGGACGGTATAGCAATTAAGTGAGTGAGTGAGTGAGTGTTTCAGCTTTACGTCCCACCAACAGCTAAGGTCATACGGAGACGGGACCTCTGTTTAAATAGGTTCTATTAATGTTCTTAAAGACTCATCCGAAATTCTGGAGAAGCCCGGGATCGAACCTGCGACCCCAGGTATACAAGGCGAGTAGCGTAACCACTCGACCACGGAGGCTTCTTACAATTAAGTGACATCACGAAAACATGCCTATATAATTTTGACCACCTGCAACCACACTTCTATACAGAAAAACTTGGCTTTACAAGGGTTTATATTATTTTTTATTTTTTTCTTCTCAAAAACATAGATTGTTGGTTCTTGTAAGAACCGCTTGTCGATGCAATCTGTTTGCTCAAAAACATAGATAGTTGATACTTGTTAGAATCGCCTTGTCAATTGGCTCTAGCGAGTACCCACAATCTATGTTTATAGCAGAAATAAGAAAAATATGTTTATGTTTCATCTGAAAATTTTCATATTGTGTGTGTGTGTGGGGGGGGGGGATGAAAAATCATCACGAAAACAGGCCTATATAATGTTGACCCCCTTGAACACCACTTTTAAATAGGAAAACTGGGGTTTACAAGGGTAAACCTTATTTTCCAAATTCTGAGATGTAAGAAAAATAATGTTTACCCCTGTATACCCCAGTTTTAAGAAAGAAACTTAATTTTCTCTGCCGTTCATGAAAGTATGGATGACAGCGCAGCCATACCAGACTTATACGGACACGACCTTTCTCAGCTGTGCTGATAATCAAGGGAATTAACGCGTACAACACAGAAAAAAATGGTCATCTCCTCAAGGCCTCAACTACCTAGCCAAGGTTACCTAGGTGACATCTGATCCAAATAAACAGAAAAATTGAAAAAAGTGGGTAGTGTATTTCATTTTTATTTCACAAAATTTATATGGACGTGTCCACAATAAATTTGCTGGCACAGAAAAGAAATAACAATTTACAAAAAAGTTATGAAAATAAATTCATCAGTTTTTGTCGCTTCATTCAGTAGTTTTACTATATATTCTATACATAAATTTCGCCCCCGCCCATCGGGGCTTGAAGAAATAGATGTGCTGCATGATGCTTCCACGCAGAGCTGAAACCGACCCGCACACGAGTACTGATAAACCGCTTAGAGAATCTAATAAAAATAAAAAAAAATGAGTTCCTTTAAGAGCAATGAAAACATTCATAAGAAAGAAGATGGGTCATGAATACTACGTAGTTTCGGCTAATAAAGCCTCATCAGTGACCCTGTAATGATCCGGCAAAGAAAGCCAGAGGAAACATACTGCAATTTTGCGAATTTCGAATAGGCAGTCGATTCAAAGACTGGTATAAATTTTATCAAAATGGGGTCCTGCCTAGGCAAAGCGGTGCGAGTCTGCCCGTACATGCTTATAAACCCTATTGGTGTCATTGGGCGGCAGGGCTTGAGATGTCATTTCATCTCAATATTGGGTAAAAGTACCACAAAATTGGTAGCAACGTCTCCAAAATGACCTTTACAGTGTTGACGGGGACGTTAAACCTCAAATCAAACAAAACAAACAAACAAACTATACATTTAGAGTGTGCTTCCAAATATATGTAAAAAGGACAAAAAAGTTGTTCATAAAATTTCATTATGAATATTAAAAAAAAGAATGAAAAATCATGAGCCGCTGGCACAGAAAAGATATTTTTATTTGTTTTTATTTTATGGGGAAATAATTATCAAGTTCCTATATAAATCCATGTATTAACCTTAACCAACTGCAGTAAGCTCGACATGGCTAGCAAAGTTTACATGAACCCGCTTAAGGTCTAGTTACTTTGCAGGCAAACCGCTGCTTTCATACTTTCATGAACAGCAGAAAAATAAAATTCATCTCTTAAATGCAGCACATGTAAGACAAAAGAAACACTGCACATGTTTCATGTAAACATATCAGCATATCGCGTACACACCAATGGAATAGTTTCGACATTGAATAAAACTGACACAACATTTTGCGTGCTTGTAGGTTGATATAGAGTCGGTAGAAAACTTTTTAGCTCATTGATTTCCATCCAGTACACTTTCAAAGCGTTGCTAGCACAGTATATCAAGATGAAATCATGCCTATATAATCATGCCCTGTAAAACTGGGGTTAACTTCCGTTTAGATTATGTATATTGTATCAACATAAAAACAGTTTGTGGGTTTTGTTAGAACTACCTCCTTCACTAAGACTATCAAACAATGGCAAACAGTATAGATCCTGATCAGATGGCTCATTAAGAAAACTCGCCTATTCAAATATATTGGAAAAATTGACAAAAATGAAAATAATTAGGCATATGTACATTAAAATATGTGAAATAGTTTGATAATAAGTCGATTCCAACATTTATATATACATATTCTAATTTTGGGGGCCGAGTTTGTCAGGGGCCGAGTTTGTTAGGGGCCGAGATGTCCTGTCACCTTTTTTTCAAGCCCTATTGATTGAGGTTATGTTTGTTTTGGTATATAAAGGGATTGATTGGGGTATTTGGAGTTCAAGAAAACATGGTTTTGCCCTCGTGTGGTGCAGCTGGACGCCCTACTGACGGCTTCTACGTCAGGTTTGAGCAACTGAGCTACCACCTTTTTGAGAAAGATATTCGAGCTCACATAAGGTTAACAAGTCTTTGCAATAAAATGGGATTTATGGCTGTGTGAAAATGACTGTTTATATTAAAAAATGTGACATATTTTTCTTTCTGCTCAAAACATAGATTTTGAATTAGAACCGACTAATTGTCTATGTTCTAGAATCAGAAATAAGAGAAATAAAGTATATGCGAAAACCCATTTTTCACTGTATAAAGTTGGGTTTAGAGGGGACGTTATTGCATAGACTTGCTAACATGGTGTTTTATTTACTTATCAGTTGTTCGTAGCGTGATATAACTGGTTACATTATTAAGTTAATTGTGTTGACGGGGACGTTAAACCTCAATGCCAACAAACTAAATATTTTTAAAAAGTGGTGTCTGAATAAAAGTTAACAAAAATGTCATTAAAGGGTAATAATCAATATTACACTTTAAGTGCCATGTGTAAAAAGTTGGTTTAACTTTTATACAGACCATACTGTAGCTCAACCTGGGTAGGAATAAAAACATAATGTTTTATACTTTCTTTTCATTTTTCCCATAATTTTATTCATAAAAATAACACATATTTTACATTATAAATATATAACAAAGCATACCATTGAAAGCATACGTGTAGCATCACATGAACAAGTCCGTGGAATGAACACCCCCTAAACCCAACCTTATATGAAGAAAACTGGGGTTTACTGGGGAATACATAATTTTTGTTTTTTCTGCTACAAAACAAAGGTTGTGGGTACTCGTTAGAACTGCCTCAACCTATGTTTGCAGTTTAGATAAGAAAAAATTCCACAGATTTTCATACTAAAAATAGTCATTTTAGAGCGTGATAGCTCAGTGGTTAGTGCACTTGCCTCTGGTGCTAGAGGTCCAGGGTTCGATCCCCGGCAGCGGTGTGAAAATTTCGGTGTCCGAATACGCTCCATTGGCATCATTTTCAGGGATGAATGTCATAAAGTGCACCGTCCTTCGGATCGGGACGTTAACTGGAGGCCCCCTGTGCAGGGAGAATCATCCCCTGTGCAGGTTAAAGAACCCTGCCGTAATTTCATGGTTACTGTGTAGGCTTTCATCCTGCAAAACTGGAGTGTATGTAATGTACACCGTCTGTGTCCCCTCCTGGGGTTAAGGCGAAACCGGAAGAAAGAGATGTGAAAACATGCACTATGTCGCATGGCTGTGTTATCGTACTGGTCTGTTTAATAGTTAGCATTACGAAAACATGCTTATTCAAATACTTGAAAATTGTACCACCAAATAAAAAAAAATCAAAAATGTTCTGATCAAAGATTCTTATATTTTTCATATTTCTGCTCGGGTGCTCGTTAGAAACGCCTCGGCGAAGCGGTTGTAACGATCACCAACGGTATGTGTATTATGGGGCGGAAATATGAAAAACAATGTGTTGCATGTTCGTTGTGTGTTTTGTAGGTAGTTCCCATAGTCTGCTATTTCTGCTCCAGCCATAAAATGTGGGTGGTCGTTAGAACCGCCTCGGCAAAGTGATTCTAACGAGTACCCATATATCACATACTTAACACATTTTGACACTGTTGTTTGCATTTGTGAAGATCACATACACAGTTTATAATGTTTTTTTGTTTCCTTTGTTTTCACTTTTTATCTCTTTATCCGAACTCTGAAACGAGCCCGTTCATACATCAGCCATCCGTAGGTGTCATTTGACGTGTCACCAGGAACAGTTCAGATCCGTTCGTCCGTCCGTCCATATACACAAGCATCACTTCATTCATTCATGCATTTATTCATTCATTCATTTCCGATTGTCCATCTACCAATACTCTCCTTCAGTCATTTATGAACTTATCTATCCCCGTATATTCAAAATTCCGTACGTTCATCCGTACGTCCGTCAATCTACCAACGCACAACTCCATTCACCCATTTATTCATTTATTTATTCATTCATCTGTCCATTTACTCATCCATTCCGTTTGTCACTCCCTTAAAATATAATTGCGGCGAAACGACCCACCCCAAAAATCAGGGCGAAACGACTCAGGGCGAAACGACCCACGGGCGAAACGACCCACGGGCGAAACGACCTGGAACCGTGTAAAGTACACCGCTACATTGTTTTTTTAACCTACACAACCACTGTGTCTAGTTCAACTAGACAGGGGGTTTTGACTGTTGTTATTGTTGGCCGGTTTTCCGGGCATGAGCCTGCACTATCTCTCACTGCTAGATCAACTAGTTCAATTCTTCCATGACATTGTGGGTAATCTGGATGGGGCCATAAATCGTGGCCACAAACAGACTGGCTTGATCATCATGGATTTCGCCAAGGCCTTTGACAAGGTACCTCACAGGAGGCTATTGTACAAATTGGACTACTATGGGATAAGAGGATCCACACATAGTTGGATTAGCTCATGGCTCTCCGGCCGCTCTCAACAAGTTGTACTTGATGACCAAGCGTCTGATCCAGTCCCTGTTCTATCTGGTGTCCCGCAAGATTCGGTCCTCTTTTTGATATTCATCAATGATCTCCCTGATAACATCAGGTCATCTGTCCATTTGTTTGCTGATGATTGTGTCCTGTATAGGGACATATATTCTCCTTCTGACTGTCACATTTTACAAGATGACCTGAAGCAGATTGGCAGATGAAGTTCAATGTAGCCAAATGCCATTCAATGAGGGTGTCACGACATCTTCAGGACAAGCAAATTAAGTATGATTACACACTACACCAGCAAACTTTGGAGCAAGTTCACTCCGTCAAATATCTTGGTATCACCATCACTGACGATCTCGATTGGGGTCAACATATCTCTGAAATAACATCTAAAGCAACTTGGACCTTAGGATTCCTTAGACGTAATTTGGCTTTTGCACCTCGGCAGACAAAGGATGTTGCATATAAAACATTGGTTCGCCCTCAGCTTGAATATGCATCACCCATTTGGCATCCTTATGTTAAAACTCAGATTCAGCAGGTGGAGAAGGTGCAGAGGACAGCTGCTCGATGGACCTGCAGACGATGGCGAAATAGAAGTAGCGTCGGTGACATGCTTGATGAGCTAGATTGGCCATCCCTGGAGACCTGTCGTGAGCAGTCCTCCTTAACCTTCTTCTACAAGATACATTCTGGTATAGTATCAATGAACAAGGATAGGTATTTGACCCCTGCAACAGTGTCAACCAGGACAAGGGCATCAAGAGCAAATAACTCACTGTATCGTAGGCACCAGTCCTATAATGATGCCCTGAAAAACGCTTTCTTCCATGGAACTATTCCTCAGTGGAATAGTCTTCCATCTTCTGCGGTGAATGCCAAGACTGCAGAGGAGTTCAAAGCCCGCACAGTATAAGATTGAGACTTAGAGGTATGCGTTTTAGGATACCCCTGTGTTTGGATTGTAAATAGTCTTAAGGACTCGTCCAGAGATGATTTTTTTTTTTTTTAGCTCACCTGTCACGTAGTGACAAGGTGAGCTTTTGGGATCACTTTTTGTCCGTCGTGCGTCCGTGCGTCCGTGCGTGCGTGCGTGCGTGCGTCCGTGCGTGCGTCCGTAAACTTTTCTTCAAACGACATCTCCTCCTAAACCACTGATCGGATTTTGACCAAACTTCACAGGAATGATCCTTAGGAGGTCCCCTTTCAAAGTTGTTCAAATGGTTCCGGTCCGTTGCACATATAGGTCACAGTAGAAAAAATAGATTTTTTTCACCGAAAACTTAAAAAATCTTCTTCTCTGAAACCGCAAGGCCCAGGTCTTTGATATTTGGTATGAAGCTTCATCTAGTGGACCCCTACCAAGATTGTTCAAATTATAGTGCTGGGGCCAAAAATGCCCCCGCACGGGGGCCCTTTGGTTTTACATGGGCTTATATAGGGAAAATCTTTAAAAATCTTCTTCTCTCAAACCGCAAGGCCCAGGTCTTTGATATTTGGTATGAAGCTTCATCTAGTGTACCCCTACCAAGATTGTACAAATTATAGTGCTGGAGCTAGAAATGCCCCCGCCCCTGGGCCCTTTGGTTTTACATGGGCTTATATAGGGAAAATCTTTAAAAATCTTCTCCTCTGAAACCACAAGGCCCAGGTCTTTGATATTTGGTATGAAGCTTCATCTAGTGGATCCCTACCAAGATTGTTCAAATTTTAGTGCTGGGGCCAAAAATGCCCCCGCACGGGGGCCCTTTGGTTTTACATGGGCTTATAAAGGGAAAATCTTAAAAAATCTTCTTCTCTGAAACCGCAAGACCCAGGTCTTTGATATTTGGTATGAAGCTTCATCTAGTGGACCCCTACCAAGATTGTTCAAATTTTAGTGCTGGGGCCAAAAATGCCCCCACACGGGGGCCCTTTGGTTTTACATGGGCTTATATAGGGAAAATCTTTGAAAATCTTCTTCTCTGAAACTGCAAGGGATAGGTCTTTAATATTTGGTATGAAGCTTTATCTAGTGGACCCCTACCAAAATTGTTCAAATTATAGTGCTGGAGCTAAAAATGCCCCCGCACGGGGGCCCTTTGGTTTTACATGGGCTTATATAGGGAAAATCTTTAAAAATCTTCTTCTCTGAAACCGCAAGGCCCAGGTCTTTGATATTTGGTATGAAGCTTCATCTAGTGGACCCCTACCAAGATTGTTCAAATTTTTGTTCTGGGGCCAAAAATGCCCCCACATGGGGGCCCTTTGGTTTTACATGGGCTTATATAGGGAAAATCTTCTCTGAAACCGCAAGGCCCAGGTCTTTGATATTTGGTATGAAGCTTCATCTAGTGGACCCCTACCAAGATTGTTCAAATTTTAGTGCTGGGGCCAAAAATGCCCCCACACGGGGGCCCTTTGGTTTTACATGGGCTTATATAGGGAAAATCTTTAAAAATCTTCTTCTCTGAAACCGCAAGGCCCAGGTCTTTGATATTTGGTATGAAGCTTTATCTAGTGGACCCCTACCAAGATTGTTTAAATTATAGTGCTGGAGCTAAAAATGCCCCCGCACGGGGGCCCTTTGGTTTTACATGGGCTTATATAGGGAAAATCTTGAAAAATCTACTTCTCTGAAACCGCAAGGCCCAGTTCTTTGATATTTGGTATGAAGCTTCATCTAGTGGACCCCTACCAAGATTGTTCAAATTATAGTGCTGGGGCCAAAAATGCCCCCGCACGGGGGCCCTTTTGTTTTACATAGGCTTATATAGGGAAAATCTTTAAAAATCTTCTTCTCTGAAACCCCTTTGGCCCAGGTCTTTGATATTTGGTATGAAGCTTCATCTAGTGGACCCCTACCAAGATTGTTCAAATTATAGTGCTGTAGCTAAAAATGCCCCCCGCACCAGGGCCCTTTGGTTTTACATGGGCTTATATAGGGAAAATCTTGAAAAATCTTCTTCTCTGAAACCGCAAGGCCCAGGTCTTTGATATTTGGTATGAAGCTTCATCTAGTGGATCCCTACCAAGATTGTTCAAATTATAGTGCTGGGGCCAAAAATGCCCCTGCACCAGGGCCCTTTTGTTTTACATAGGCTTATATAGGAATAATCTTGAAAAATCTTCTTCTCTGAAACTTCAAGGCCCAGGTCTTTGATATTTGGTATGAAGCTCCATCTTTCGGACCTCTACCAAGATTGTTCAAATTATAACCCTGGGGCTAAAAATGCCCCAGCTCTCGGGGCCCTTTGGTTTTACATAGACTTATATAAGGAAAATCTTGAAAAATCTTCTTCTCTGAAACCACAAGGCTTAGGTATTCAATATTTGTTATGAAGCTTCAGCTAGTGGACCTCTATAAAGATTGTTCAAATTAAATCCCTGAGACCAAAAAATGCCCCTGCCATGTGGCCCTTTGGTTTTACATAGACTTATATAGGGAAAATCTTAAAAAATCATCTTCTCTGAAACACAAGGCTTAGGTCTTTGATATTTGTTATTAAGCTTCAGCTAGTGGACCTCTACCAAGATTGTTAAAATTATAGCCCTGGGGCCAAAAATGCCCCCGCTCCGGGGCTCTTTGGTTAAACATAGACTTATATAGGGAAAATCTTGTTTTACATAGACTTCTATATGCAGGGTAAACCTTTAAAATCTTCTCTGAAACCAGAAAGCCCAGGTCTTTCATATTCGATAAGAAGTTTCATCTTGTGGACCTCTACCAAGATTGTTCAAATTATAGCCCTGGGGCCAAAATTGACCCTGCCCGGGGCCCACTTGGATCAGGTGAGCGAACCAGGGCCCTCTTGTGTTTTATATTAGGATCACTTTTTGTCTGTCATCCGTGCGTAAACAATTTCTTCAAACGACATCTCCTCCTAAACCACTGATCGGATTTTGACCAAACTTCACAGGAATGATCCTTAGGTGGACCCCTTTCAAAGTTGTTCAAATGGTTCCGGTCTGTTGCACATATAGGTCACAGGAGCCAAAAATAGATTTTTTTCATCGAAAACTTAAAAAATCTTCTTCTCTGAAACCACAATGCCCAGGTCTTTGATATTTGGTATGAAGCTTCATCTAACGGACCCCTACCAAGATTGTTCAAATTATAGTGCTGGGGCCAAAAATGCCCCCGCCCCGGAGTCCTTTGGTTTTACATAGGCTTATATAGGGAAAATCTTTAAAAATCTTCTTCTCTGAAACCGCAAGGCCCAGGTCTTTGATATTTGGTATGAAGCTTCATCTAGTGGACCCCTACCAAGATTGTTCCAATTATAGTGCTGGAGCCAAAAATGCCCCCGCCCTTGGGCCCTTTGTGTTTACATGGGCTTATATAGGGAAAATCTTTAAAAATCTTCTTCTCTGAAACCACAAGGCCCAGGACTTTGACATTTGTTATGAAGCTTCATCTAGTGGACCCCTACCAAGCTTGTTCAAATTATAGTGCTGGGGCCAAAAATGCCTCCGCCCCGGGGCCCTATGGTTTTACATGGGCTTATATCGGGAAAATCTTTAAAATATCTTCTTCTCTGAAACTACAAGGCCCAGGACTTTGATATGAAGCTTCACCTTGTGGACCTCTACCAAGATTGTTCAAATTAAAGCCCGGGGGCCAAAAATGCCCCCTCTCTGGGGCCCTTTGGTTTTACATAGACTTATATAGGGAAAATCTTTAAAAATCTTCTTCTATGAAACCACATGGCCTAGGACTTTGATATTTGGTGTGAAATTGATTCTAGTGGACCTCTATCAAGATTGTTCAAATTTAAGCCCTGGGGCATAAAATGCCCCCGCCCCGAGACACTTTGGTTTTACATAGACTTATATAGGGAATCTTTAAAAATCTTCTTCTGAAACTGCAAGGCCCATGTCTTTGATAGTTGGTATGGAGCTTCATCTAGTGGACCTCTACCAAGATTGTTCAAATTATAGTCCTCGGGCCACAAATGCCCCCGCCCCGGGGCCCTTTTGTTTTACATAGACTTTTATATAGAGATAATCTTTGAAAATCTTCTTCTCTGAAACAGCAAGGCCCATGTCTTTGATATTTGGTGAGAAGCTTAATCTAGTGGACCTCTATCAAGATTGTTTAAATTATAGCACTGAGACTGAAACTGCAAAGCTCATGTCTTTGATATTTGGTATGGAGCTTCATCTAGTGGACAATTATAGCCTTTGTTGATATTTGGTATGACACTTCACCTTTTTAGACCTCTCTCAACATTATGCACATTATAACCTTAGGGTCAATAATGGCCCCCCCCCCAGGGCCCACTTTTTAATTCTATGGATCAGGTGAGCGATCCAGGGCCATCATGGCCCTCTTGTTTGCTAAATTCAAAATTTAGCCACCCACCCAACTGAGGTAATGGCCAAATATGACCGACTCAGTATAAGAAGATAGATAGATAGATAGTGATGTATCGTACTCACCGGGGATCTGCTGCAATATTTTTACCTGTGAGAACCTTTGGACAATCAGTTTTACTCCTGTCTTAACACCACAGAAAAACAGTGATTGCGTGGAATAAGCATGAAGCCGAAAAAAATCTCATTTGTCTCCACGACATCCTGCATACAGATAAAGATGCTTCTGAACTGAAACCTGAAATACACATGCCTTCTTGACTAGAATACCAAGCAAACAGGCTTTGTGGAAATTTAGATTTGAAGAGTCTGTTATTCCACGCATGCATTATGTTTGATAATTATAATAATAATGCACCAGTCATTTGTAACCACTGCCCCCCCCCCCACCTACGGGGAATAGCGGGGACAACGACTTTCTCTCTATCACACCCCTGCTGAAATCCCAGCACTGGATGGTAAAAGCACTGCCGCTTAACCCCCACCCCTGGGGACAAGGAACTGTTGTTTCCTCCATCTTCTCGAACAGGATGGTTCTCGCGAGATCTCGCTGGTGCCCGGCTATAAATCGGGTTAAACACAGGTATGACTTCGGGTAATTCCACTGCTATAATCCCAGCTGTTTTGGCACAAAATAAGAGTCTCCGCACTAACACAGCACTGCAGGGACATTCACATTAGCCCGGCTATCCCTGGCCCTTCCCTGTAGGTGGGCGGGGGTTCAGTGGTTGCAAATGACTGGTGCACAGTTATATGTAATCTATTATGATTCTTTTCGACTCCCTCTGAACCCACACCTTTAACCCCACTTTTAGAAAGAAAATCTGAATTTGAGGGGGGTATATTGTTTTTCTTATCTTTGCCCAAAAGTATACATTGTGGGTACACGTTCGTATTGGGTTGCTGAGTACACACAATCAATGTTTTGAGCAGTTGTATGATAATATTATCAAGAAAAACTTAAGTTTACTTGGGTATACATTAATTTTCTTATTTCTGTTCAAAATCATACAAGTTATTTGCGTGGTACATGTTTTTTTTGTGAGCGAATCATGTGGAATGTGGAGCGGTAAAGGGAGCTCACGCAACAGTTGCGTGCAGCCGATTGACAGTTCGAGCATGGAAGAGATTAACAGTCATTGCAAAAATCAGTATTACATGACAGCTTTCCAGGTACATGAATAAGCAATTCATAATTCCTTTTTATTATATAACGTCGTTGATAAGCAGTGGATAACGTCGTGTAATAAAAATCGTATGACCACACATGTAATAACACTTTGGCGGGATTAAGTAACGTCATGACGACGTCCATGTCAACAATGCAATTTTCATAGAAAAATTGTCAAATTACAAGGCTATAAAATCCAATTTAAAGAAGTCATATGATAAACTAAAGAGGATCTTACACTCGTGGTCATTTCATAGGATATTTATGAAACTCATCGAAGGCTCGTTTCATAAATATCATATGAAATGACCACGAGTGTAAGAGCCTCTATTGATGGCCCCAACTAACATGAGAAGAATATGTTAGAAAAGAAAAGGTATCTAAAGATGAAAGCCAACCTCATTACCAAAACATGCCTTTTAGACAAAACTTGAAATTTATGAAATGAGCCTTTGGGGAGTTTCATAAATTGCACGACCCGCAGAAAAAGCGACCCACTGAAGTCGGTTGATTTTCTTAGAGTGCCCTAAAATCACTGTCATTCTGTCAGTCTGTCCGTCCGTAACCCGTTTGTGAAAATTGGTGATAGTGACTTAACCGCTTGGAATATTTAAACAATTTTTGGCATACTGAAAGATATCAATGAGATCTAACCAATTAACTTGCGAAATATTACATTCCGTTTAGTATAGCCTCGCCGAGGCGAAAAAATTTGAAAATTTTCGAACTGCTTCTCCTCGGAAACCGTTGGGCCGATTGAAGTCAAATTTCATATGGAGCCTCTATGGGATGGGGGAAACCAAAATTTTGATCATGGGCTTCAGGTCACGTGACCAAAATGGCCGCCAAGCCATATATGGTAAAAACCCTTCAAAAATAGTCTTCTCCAGAACCACTGGGCAGATTTCCACGAAACTTGATAAATAGCATTTGGGACTTAGGTCCATCATAAATTGCTAAAATGGTGACCCTGGGTTGACCTTGACCTTTTTTGTACCTAGGTCAAACTTTGACACATATGCTTTTGCATTGGAAAAGTGAGAATGCATTTTATCCTGCAAAACGATTCAGAATACAGTACTAAAGTATAAGATATATTTTTGCTCCTTACGATAAGGCGCATTTATTGGGGAACCGTTTTAGGTCCAGGACACATGACCAAAATGGCCGCCATACATACCCAGATATGGTAACACTCATAAAGCTAAAAGCATCCGGCGGGTCGTACACTTCAGCTGAAGCACTGGTTTCATATGAAATGACCACAAGTGTTAGATTCTGTTTATCATATGACCACTTTAAATTTGATTTTATCGCCTTTTAGTTTGACAAATTTTCCACAAAAAATGCATTGTTGACACGGACATCGTCATGACTTTACTTAATTCCGCCCAAGTGTTTTTACACGTGTGGTCATACGATTTTTATTACACGACATTATCCACTGCTTATCAACGACATCATGTGATAAATTCTGATATTGTTCATGAAAGTTCTCAAAACATAGATTCTGGATACTTGTTAGAACCACCTCGAAGAGGCGATTCTAACGTGTACCCATAATGTATGATTTGAGCATATATATATAAGAAAAATAATGTATACCCAAATTAACTTAAGTTTTACTGTGTAAATTTTCAGAAAACTGCTCAAAACATAGATTTTGGGTACTCGGTAAGGCGGTTCTAATGTGTACCCACAATGTATGATTTTGAGCAGAAATACAATGTAGTGGAACCGTCAAACCACGACCACAATGTTAGCGTCCTTGTCTGCTGGAGCCAAATATAAAATCTTGTTAGCAAAATATCTCAGACACCCTTGAAAGCTGATGACAGCATTCCGAGTGATGAATAGATGACCGGATTAACTTCTGAAGCAATTCTGAAAATACTTAATGAGTTATGGCGCATTGTAAATTTTGGCATTTGAACATTGCATTCTTTGTGATGCATAACATAACTTTAGAACCATGCATGCTAGGGTTTTGAAATTTCATATACCAGTATTGATTCCTCATGAAAAATAATTAGAGAGACTAAGTCGACACGTATTTTTTCTTGTCAGAATTATGCCCCTTTTCTGAGTCATAGCCTATTTAAACAATTTGGATGAAGTCTTGTCAGCAAAGTATCTCAAAACTATTAAAGCTACAACTTTGAAAAAATGATGAGAGTATTGCTAGTGACGAGTAGATGATCCGATTTTATCATATGACGTCGCGTCTGAGAGTGTAATAACGCCATGTAATATTTTCGATAATCCACAAGTGGATTAAATATGCAAATTAGGTAGATACGTCCCGTAACGTTATATGTACGACGTCCTTAACGAGGTCGTGTTAACTAATGACGGAATATTGACATTTTTGTAAACAAACGTGAATAAAATGCGTTTTAAATGTCATATGATAAATAGAATCTTGCATTCGTGCTCATGTATTATTGAATTTATTAAACTCTTTGAGGAAAAGGGATAAAATGCTCGGTAAAGCCTCGCATTTTATCCCTTTTCCTCAACTCGTTTAATAAATTCAATAATATGTGAGCACTCATGTAAGATCCTCTATAACTTTTGAAGAAATTCCGAAAAATACATGAGAGTTATGACCCTTAGTAAATTTGGGCATTTGTACATTGCATACTTTGTGATGCATAGCACAACTTAAGAACCAAGTATGCTAGGGTTTTGAAATTTCATATCCTCATGAAAACAAAAGCTGACACGTAAAGATTGTGCTGCCCCTTTCCTCCGTTATGGCCCTTTGAAAAGATATGGATGAAATCTTGTTCTTCGGTTGTGGTCCTTTAGACAATTTTGGCATATAGTTGGGCATAGTGTTTCACAAACAGCATTTATAGTTTAGTGCTTACTTCTGACGAGAGGACAATAGTTGAAGTTTGAAATAATAAATGATTTTTTAATGAATACTATGTATTAAGTTTGCCTAACTTGCACAGCTAACCTCGTATTCTTCTCAACTCGTTCATCTGTCTAGATGCCCTTTTACAAAAAATGTTATATGCAAGTCAAATTTTAGCTGAAAATCTATGGTCACTCCTAACAATTTCACATCTTCCTCACATTTAATAAAGAAATAGATGGGCTGCATGACCGACCGCACACGTAAACCGCTTTGATGATCTAAGCCTGCTCATGCAAAACGGCGTGAGTCCATGCTTATAAACCCTATTGGTTTCATTGGGCGACAGGGCTTGAGATGTCATTTCATCTCGCTGTCGGGTAAAAGTCCCACAAAGTTGGAAGCAACGTCTCCAAAAGGACCTTTACAGTGTTGACGGGGACGTGAAACCTCACATCAAACAAACAAACATATTAACAACCCAGCCAACACTCCAGGTTATTTTTGGTGACGTTGCTGCCATTTTTGTTGGACTTTAACCCGACATTGAGATCAAATGACATCTCAAGCCCCGCTTTTCAATGAAACCAATATGGGGTTATTTACATGGAGGGTCCGCCTCGCGCCACTATGTCTAGGCAGGCCTCTAGCTTAGCGGTTTACTAGTACGTGCGGTCGTTTCAGCTCTGCATGGAGGCACAATGCAGCCCAATCGTTTTTATGTCGGGTGCCCACCACCGAATTGTACAAGTCTCAGGTATGAATGATATTTTGTTTTTGTTATAATACATTGCAAGGCTGGTATCATGACCATAATATTTTTGTTTTCTCTTTTCTTTCAGGAACCTAAGTAAAGGGGTCCCTTGGGAACTGCTGATGAAATAGTGAACTTTGTTTACCGTGTTGACACTTGAAACTCTTCAGCTGTAGTCAAAACTGGTATTTCAAGATATTCACCAACAGAGTGAATTTTTAATTTATATAGTCTTCTCTACTTAACCTGGTGGACCAACAGAGTGTATTTTTTAATTTATATAGTCTTCTATACTTAACCTGTCTGATAATAGCTGACTGATAAGACATCATTATCAAAGACAGGGAGTCCATATGCATGAATATTAAGATATAGGCTGATTTCATATATGAACTTGCACCATAGATGTGACACAATCGGCTGTTGAGACATATGGATTGATTTGTGTATTGTCAAACGTGTGTGGTAAATCAGTTTAAATACACAGTCGGTGTCAGGCAATCAAAATATTCAAAATGAAGGTTATCTGTAGTATATGTGATAAAACCCTGTCACGTCCAGACTACCTCAAGACGCATATGAAGTTACACACTGGTGAGAGACCTCATTGCTGTGAGATATGTGAGAGGACATTTCTGACTAAAGTCCACCTGAATAGGCATATGAAGGTTCATACCCGGGAGAGATCACATATATGTTTGGTGTGTAATAAACCATTTAGGTGGTCAAGCAACCTCAAGAGACATATGAAGATACACACAGGAGATAGACCCCATCGCTGTGAGATATGTGATCAGTCGTTTACATGTACAGATAACCTAAGTCGACATATGCTGATCCACAGTGGAGTAAAACCTTACGAATGTGGAATATGCGGTCAGTCGTTTAGACAATCAGGAGCACTTAATTACCATATGTCAGTTCATAGTAGTGACACGCCACATAAATGTGGTATATGTGGTAAAGATTTTAAACGGTCTTTAAACCTTAGGAGGCATATGCAGAAACATCACCAGGGAGAAAATTCACAGGCGTGATACATGTCCACAGGTGTGACACACATATATATAGTGATCCATTTTCTTTATAGAGGATCTTACATGAGTGTTCATGTATTATTGAATTTATTAAACGAGTTGAGGAAAAGGGATAAAATGCTCGGCAAAGCCTCGCATTTTATCCCTTTTCCTCAACTCGTTTAATAAATTCAATAATACATGAGCACGAATGCAAGATTCTATTTATCATATGACATTTAAACCGCTTTTCATTCACGTTTATTTTACAAAAAATGTCAATATTCCGTCATTAGTAAACATGACGGCGTTAAGGACGTCGTACGTGTAAGGTTACGGGACGTATCTAACTAATTTGCATATTTAATCCACTAGTGGATTATCGAAAATATTACATGGCGTTATTACACTCTCAGACGCGACGAGAAGCCTCCGTGGTGCAGTGGTTACGCTACTCGCCTTGTAAACCAGGGGTCGCAGGATCGATCCCGGGCTTCTCCAGACTTTCGGATGAGTCTTTAAACCGAGGTCCCGTCTCCATATGACCTTAGCTGTTGGTGGGACGTGAAACTCAAACACTCACTCACTCACTCAGACGCGACGTCATATGATAAATATGTATATGGTGATCCATTTTCTTTATATCTTCAAACACTCCTGAAACTCATAATTTATTTATAATGGTAACTGATCTCACACGTGTATAGTTGATTATTTGATACTTAACATGATATGACTATGTTGACCAAAGTAAACGTGTTCCACATGCTTATCCTTGCTAGTGTGTGATGTACACGTATGTGGTAGATGGTAAACAGAATAAAGAGACACATGATATTCCATCTTGATGATTAATAGTTTTTATACGCCCGTTTGAAAAACGGTGGTATTATGTTATGCCCCCGGCATCCGTCCCTCTGTCCATCCTTCTGTAAACTTTTCGTTTCCGGATAACTCCTCCTGCAGTTTACATCCTATCAAGCTGAAACTTCATACACATTTGGACCATGATGTGGGACAATGCATATTATTTCGAGGTTACGGTCCTCCAAATACTAATAGAGTTATGTCCCTTTGATTTTTTTGTAATATTTTCGTTTCCGGATAACTCCTCCAACAGTTTACATCCGATCAAGGTGAAACTTCTCTTACGACCTGAAAGCCGTAACAAAGGAAAGATGCATAGCCTGAAAAAAATCCCCGCCTATGGTGGGATTCGAACCCGGGCCGCCCGGGTGATAGTCCACTGCTCTTACCCCTGAGCCAAAGAGTCGACTCCCTGACGCAGTTGTCAGAGAGTGGTTATAAACCTAGAAGCTATGCATATGATCTACCAAGGTAGATAATGGAAGGGAGGTAACACACCCCCTCTTCAAGGAAGTCATCATTTATGATGACGTGAAGGATACCAACTTCGGCACAAGCCAATTCTGGCATCCCGGACGAGCCCCCATCTTACGACCTGAAAGCCGTAACAAAGGAAAGATGCATAGCCTGAAAAAAATCCCCGCCTATGGTGGGATTCGAACCCGGGCCGCCCGGGTGATAGTCCACTGCTCTTACCCCTGAGCCAAAGAGTCGACTCCCTGACGCAGTTGTCAGAGAGTGGTTATAAACCTAGAAGCTATGCATATGATCTACCAAGGTAGATAATGGAAGGGAGGTAACACTTCATAAATAGTTAAGCCATGATGTGTGGCAGCGCATATTGTTTCGCGGTTGCGTTCCACAAATTATTAATAGAGTTATGCCCCTTTGAAATTTTTTGTGAGCTTTTCGTTTCCGGATAACTCCTCCTACAGTTTACATGCGATCAAGCTGAAACCTCATCCATAATTAGACCATGATGTGGGGCAGGGCATATTGTTTCGAGGGTATGACCCACCAAATAATAATAGAGTTATGCCCCTTTGAAATTTTTTGGTAATCTTTTCGTTTCCGGATGACTCCTACATTTTACATCAGACTTAGCTGAAACTTCATATATAATTAGACCATGATGTTTGGCAGCGCATATTGTTTCGAGGGTATGGTCCACCAAATAATATTTTGAAAAATTCTGTAAACTTTTTGTTTACGGATAACTCTTCCTTCATTTTAGATCCGATGATGTTGAAACTTTACATACAGTAAGACCATGATGTGGAACAGGGCATATTATTTTGAGGTTACGATCTGCCAAATATTACTAGCGTTATACCCCTTCAGCATTCCGTTTCTGGATGACTCCTCTTACATTTTACATCTGATGAAGCTGAAACTTTACATAGAGTAAGACCATGGTGTGGAACAGTGCATATTATTTTGAGTTTACAGTCTGTCAAATATTACCAGAGTTATATCCCTTTCATATATTTTTCTAAACATATTTTGTTTCCGGATAATGTCTCACGCATTTTACATCTGCTGAAGCTGAAACTTTACGTATAGTTAGACTGTGATGTGGAGCAGCGCATGTTCTTTCAAAGTTACAGTTCACCACTTATTGCAAGAATTATGCCTATATTATTTTGAGGTTGTGGTCCACCAAATATTACCGACAATGACAATTTGTTGGTCAATAGCTGACAAGGTTGGGCATTCAAAGCCAGGGGCCGTTTTAACCGGTGGTTTTAACCGGTTAAAACCGTCCCCGTCCATACTCCCAGAGTGGTCAATACTGGTCGATTGAAATATTGAGTGGTCAATTGAATAATTTTAGTGTTGAAAAGGCAAAGCTACTGAAACTATTTTGAAGTTTTGGTCTCTTTGCTGGAGGCTGATCATTTGATAGAGTTTCTGGTTCAGTTGTTATTTCTTCAAGTGGCCTCTTAGCAATACTTTCTGGCTTTTTTAGCCCTAGGCATTTTTGTCTATGACTTATCAGTCTTAAGACCTTAGCGCTAACTTCAACAGTGCAGTCTTTGCACCTTGCACTGTTTGTTTTTATTTTGTTGTTGTTGTTATCTTCCAAATGAGTGAAGAAGTTCCAAAATTGGGTCTTTAGGTGTCATTCATTTTTGACACCTTCAGTAATAGCTTGATATTAAGATACTGTCTATTGTTTGTTTATTTGATTTGAGGTTTAACGTCCCCGTCAACATTGTAAAGGTCATTTTGGAGAGGTTGCTTCCAATTTTGTGGGACTTTTACCCTACATTGAGATGAAATGACATCTCAAGCCCTCTCGTCCAATGAAACCAATAGGGTTTATAAGCATGGGCAGAGCTTCTCGCACCGCTTTGCCTGGGCAGGCTCAGATCCTCTAAGCGGTTTACCAGAACTCGTGTGCGGGTCGGTGTCAGCTCTGCATGGAAGCATCATGCAGCCAATATATATGTCTCCAAGCCCCGATGGGCGGGGGCCGAAGATACTGTCTATATTGCATATAATTCAAACTTTCACACATTAGGGATAAAGCCTGGTGTCAGTTAATAATACCCCTTTTGGTCAATTTAGCAATTAGATCTTTGCCACACCCACTGCAGTGGCATGGGTTAGTTTTTTTGACAGCAATTTACAGGTGTTGTAGATACTTTTAAATATTCAAAGACATCAGTGAATCTTCGTTGTTTGGTTAATAAATCACAGCCTTTTACAGATGAACTACTTCACAGGCCTAAAGATTAATGACATGTGTATTTCACACGTTTGTCAATATATGTATATGACAATTTTCTCCAATATCATCAAAATTATATGTGAACTGCTTTAAAATTTTATGATCAAAGATTATGTAAAATAATTGATATTTTCAAAGTTGAAGAGGGAAGATTTGTGCGGGGAGTGAGGTGAGTGGGTTCATCTGGTACAACAATTTTTGGTTTCTGTGTCAAACAAAATAGGACCTTTCATAAATCCTCCAAAATCCATGATACATTCAGCTTATTCATATTCCTGTAAATCAAAATATGAACGACCAATCTAACGTATAAAGAAGAATAATTATAAAGCTTGTTTGATTGAAAAGAACTGGCCTGTCTACAATTCAGTGAGCCAATCCAACCTCTTCATTTGACCAGCAATAATGTCTTTTGACTTTTGATCAAACAAAAAAATACCTCAAATAATTAGTTTTTGATAAAACCTATTTTGTCTTGTTCAGTGATGAAAATATAGTCAACATCATGTACATGATGTAGGGAGGAAAGCTTTTACGACCAGTTTAGCAACAGGACAGATGCATATACTCCAGTGATTTAATCGACCAGTTAAACCGGTTTTAATCACCGGCCTGGTAAATACTCATATTGACCGGCTTTTTGCCAACCTTGATGGCCGATGCCAGTATTGATCAATTGAAACTGCCAAAAATATTTATAGCACTGTTTCTGACATTTTTGTGGATAAAATAAAATAAGAACCAACTAAGAAAATGTGCAAGTTATGTAGAAACCGACCATAAATAATCATTTTCTAATACATGTATATGCCCCCGCCCTTTAGGGCTTGGAGAAATTGATTGGGCTGCATGGTACCTCCAGGCAGAGCTGACAATGACCGCTCACGTGAGTACTTGTAAGCCGCTTAGGTCTAAGTAGAAGTAAAACAAAGATCAGGAATTGATACAATTAACTTACTCCACCCATAAAAGACACCAAAGGGAAAGAAATACAAACATTAAGCGACCAGACCATAATGGAAACCTAAACAAAGGAAGGCCATAAGGACAGTTACTTTCCCACAAAATGGCCATATGGCCATCCAAAACCAAAAGACACAAGTGATACACACAGTAAGTAACAAACAACAACATAAATAAATCGCAACAGAAGAGCCGCCTTGGAACGGTCAGTGGAAGATTTCCACTGGGGGGGGGGGGGGGGGGGGGGCTTAAATCGATTTTACGTGGCCACAATCCTCGCCCTTACTTCCGTCGCGATTTAGACAAATAAATTGTTCAGTCCGCATGAAGGCCTCCTAACTCAACAGTGCAACATCTCCGTGAACACAAAAATCAAAGCACCACAGAGGTGAGACAACGGTGAGGACTCGACAGCAAGAAACCACTGAAATGCTGGAGCAAAAGAAAACCAACAGTTAGACTCCGATGAGCCCGACCAGAGACAGAGCATCAGGCACCAACCAACATTATCTCTCTAATTTTCAATAAGCCTTTACGTTGGAGCCGTCATAGAATCTGAGGCCTGACCCACCAGCGTGCAATTAAAGAGGGAAGCAAAGTTGCCAACCGTGATTGGGTTAACTACCATGCATGCAGTCTGTCGTATAATATCCATGTTGTACCCAATCTTTTTATATCGAAGCCTGCACAGGTCAGTTTATGCAAGTCGGACGGTTCATGCATATAAACCATATTGGTTTCATATGACGACAGGGCTTGAGACGTGATTTCATCTCAGTGTCGGGTAGGAGTCCTTACACATTGGAAGCAACGCCTCCAAAATAACATTAATAGTGTTGACGGGAAGGGTAAACATCAAATCTAATATAGATGATACACAGCACCAAATGTGCTTGGTATGTTTGGTGATATTTGAAGGATACTTTTTTGTCAATGCTGCATAAACGCCTTGTTACTCATTATAGCCACGTCGGTGAGACGGTTCTACTGAATATCCACTAAACTGGTTTGTATGGAGAAATAAGGAAGTTACCCTTCAGTTTTCACAATGTTGCCATACTGGTGCATTTTACCAAGGGCATTTTGTGTTCTCCGTGGTTGGGTGAGGCAAAGGTGACGTGTATGTATCTTGCGTCAAACAAATATTGGCTTATAATTAGGCAAGACCTGCTAGTAAGTGTAGAGGAGTGTAAATATTCATTCTGTTTGCTCCTATTAATTTTCCTATTTGTACCCTATCCATGCCTTTCATCTCCTTAACTGTCTATTTTCTCCTTTTGTCTGGGAGATGTCACAAAACAACCAACAAGGGTTTACGTGTCGTTAATCACAAATGAAGCAATCAGTCCATGCTGCATTTTCCTTCGGCTGTTACAGTTGTATTGGTTGATTGGTTAGGGTTTAACAACACATAAACCCTTGCTGGACATTTTGTGTCGTCTCCAAAAGAAAGGGAGAAAATAAATAGAGGATCTTACATGAGCACGAATGCAAGATTCTATTTATCATATGACATTTATAACGCACTTTATTCACGTTTGTTTACACAAAAATATCAATATTTCGCCATTAGTAAACACGACGTCGTTAAGGACGTCGTACATGTAACGTTACGGGACGTATCTAGCTAATTTGCATATTTAATCCACTAGTGGATTATCGAAAATATTACATGGCGTTATTACACTCTCACTCGCGACGTCATATGATAAATAGAAGATGTAGTAGATGAGATGAAAGTGAGGGACAGAGGAGGAGAAAATGATTAGAAGTGTAGAAACTGAAGAAATAACAATCTTCCCCCTCTACCCTTACCCGCTGCAAGGACAGCAGGCCTTGTCCAACTGTAAGCCAGTATCAGTTGAAAGAGACGCGTCACCTTTGCCTCACGCAACCAAGGAGAACAGAAAATGCCTTTTGACCTCAGTTACAATGCATGTACATGTACATAAGATGAATTATAAGACTTTGTTACCATACTGATCTTAAGTATTGGGACAGATAAGCCCAAGTAAACAGTGCAGACCTGAAGGAGCAGTCTCATCAGGGTCTGCACTGTTTGTCATTCTGTTTGCACCTTTTGGACTCCTTGAAGGGTTGTTTAACAAAATAGTCAAGATTTTAGGAAAACAACGATCAACTTTCAAGTTGTTCGAATTTTTATGCCCCCGCATCGTATGATGCCGGGGGCAATAGAGTTTTTCGGTTTTCCGTACGTGCGTCCGTGGGTACGTGCGTACGGTTTCCGAACGTACGAAAGTGTGTACGTACGTACGTACGTAATCCTGTTAGACTCAGGTTAAGGTTTTTGTACAAGGTAGAACTTGAGCTCATATTTTTCAAACCATACAATAAATTTGGTTTATATTTAATTTGATGATAGATATAGGTCCAAAGTTTTATTCAGCAATACCCCCACCCATACCCTAGACCTCAAGGTCAAGGTCGTGGACTTTGAAATTTTTAATGTTTAAGACCCAGGTTAAGGTATTTGTACCAGGTAGAACTTGAGCTCATATTTTCCAAACCGTGTAATGAATTTGGTTCATATTCGGTATGATGATAGATATAGGACTGAAGTTTTATTCAGCAATACCCCCACCCATACCCATGACCTCAAGGTCAAGGTCATGGACTTGAAATTTTTAATGTTTAAGACCCAGGTTAAGGTATTTGTACCAGGCAGAACTTGAGCTCATATTTTCATAACCATACAATGGATTTGGTTTATATTTACTATGATGATACATATAGGTCCAATGGTTTATTCAGCAATACCCCCACCCATACCCATGACCTCAAGGTCAAGGTCATAGAATTAGAAAATTTTTAATGTTTAAGACTTTGGTTAAGGTATTTGTACCACCAATTTCAATAAACTTCACACAAATGTTCCTTATAAAAATATCTCGTGCAGGTTCGACTTTTAAGGTCATGGCCTCAAGGTCAAGGTCACAGAGGTTATTTTTAGAAAAACTTTGTCATTGCTCTAGCGCCTACATTTCTTCACTGATTTCAATATAAGTTCACACAAATGTTCCTTATGACAATATCTTGAGCGAGTTCGACTTTCAAGGTCATCACCTCAAGGTCAAGGTCACAGTGGCTATTTTTAGAAAAACTTTGTCATTGCTCTAGCGCCTACATTTCTTCACCAATTTCAATATAACTTCATACAAATGTTCCTTATGACAATATCTCAAGCTATTTCGACTTTCAAGTTCAAGGTCACTGTGGCTATTTTTAGAAAAACTTTGTCTTCGCTCTAGCGCTTACATTTCTTAACTAATTTCAATATAACTTCACACAAATGTTCCTTATGACAATATCTCTAGCGAGTTCCACTTTCAAGGTCAAGGTCACTGTGGCTATTTTTAGAAAAACTTTGTCACCCCTCTAGCGCTTACATTTCTTCACCGATTTCAAAATAACTTCACACAAATGTTCCTTATGACAATATCTCGAGCGATTTCGACTTTTAACGTCAAGGTCACTATTGGTGGAACGCCGAAACTCGCACAGATTGGTATTTGCACCACTTAAAGATTAATGTGCTAAGCGGGGGCATCTGTGTACTTTGGACACATTTCTAGTTTAGGGTATGTAATGGGAATAAATTTCGATTATGGAATACAGTAGAACTTCGATGGCTCGAACACTGATAGCTCGTGTACCATGGATGTGTCGAACCCGTTCTTGAGCCCCTAGCGAAATCCTCTACATAAGAAATAGTGGGGGATAATTAAGGATATTTTAGTCGTTTATCTTGCAAATGTATGCTGTGTGTACTCATTAGATGAGGCGATTCTAATGAGTTCACACAGCATACATTTTCATTATAGAACACCGAAAAGATGTCTAAAAGTATCTCGTTATGCCTCCTGACAGTTACCTCAGTGGCTCGAACTACCCCTGTCTCGAACAGATTATCGAGGTCCCAGAGGTGTTCAAGCCATTGAAGTTCGACTGTACATAGATACTCATTTGTCTGGAACCATAAAGTGAAATGATAAGAGGATCGTACACGAGTGGTCATGTCATATAAAATTTATGAAACGAGCCTATGGTGAGTTTCATAACTTTCATGTGAAATGACTACGAGTGTAAGATTCTGTTTAACATATAACAATTTAAATCGGATTACATTGCTGAGAATTTCCGTCAAAAACATAAGGTTGTCACGATCGATGTCATGACGTTATGCGCCAGTAACCATGTGATATTACACTTGTGGTCATATGATTTTTAATCCCCACTGGAAAGGTCGAAAAGTGTGGTTACGCATTGGATCTATATAACATAGCTGTAACTTTTATCATTTATATAGCTCTAATGCGTGTATCCACCCATTTTAGACCTTTCCTGTGTCGATTTCTCCCCAGTGCTGATTGACAAGCAAAATATCCATACCGCATAATATAACCATCTGTTTAATGGGTGTGAATCGTAATACGCTGAACTTGTAGCAAAGCGCAATATTAAATAGAAGACAACAACACCACGTGTTTTCATGGCTTCAGATAATACTAAATCAAGCCAAAATGCGCGAAGTAGGAGATTTTCTGGTGTCTCTACTGGCTGGTGTGGGTTAACCCATATATGCCTCGCGGCCCTTTTCTGGGACATTGGAAAACAGTGCAGACACAGATCAGACGCCGCAAAACGCGGCGTCTGATCTGTGTCTTCACTATTTGCTTAAAGAACACTCATTTTTGTAAAATTTCATACAAGCAATAACAAACCTGACACCCCTATAATTGGAAATGGTCCACTCCAAACTTACTGGATGGAATATTCCATTGTCATATATGGGTTAATTGTAACTATTCCTGATTATTGCCTTCACTTCTATTTTACTCCACCGACGCCGAGATCAGTGGGCTCCTGAATATAATACCCCATTTATTGTCCCCTCCACAACACAGTTGTGAGGGGGGATATAGCATTTGTCCCATACGTACATATTTTGTCATCGCTCTAGCAAGTACATTTCTCGACTGATTTCAATATAACCACACAAACGTTCCCTATGACAATATCTCGACCGAGTTCGACTTTCAAGGTCGTGGCCTCAAGGCCAAGGTCACTGTGGCTATTTTAAGAAAAACTTTGTCGTACATAAGTACGTGCGTTTGTCATCGCTCTAGCGCTTACCGATTTGACCGATTTCTATTGAACTTCACATAAATGTTCTTTTTGACAATATCTCGAGCGACTTCGAGTTCCAAGGTCACGGCCTCAAGGTCAAAGTAAATGTGGCTATTTTTAGACAAACATTGTCATCGCTCTAGCGCCTACATTTCTTGACAGATGTCAATATTACTTCACACAAATGACAATACCTCGAGCAAGTTCGACTTTCAAGGTCATGGCCTCAAGGTGACTGGCTATTTTATGGAAAACGTCATCGCTCTAGCGCCTACATTTCTTCACCGATTTCAGTATAACTTCACACAAATGCCCCTTATGAGAGTATCTCTAGCGACTTTCGTTGGTTGATTTAGGTTTAACGACCCCGTCAACACTGTATAGGTCATTTTGGAGACGTGTGGGACTTTTGCCCGACATTGAGATGAAATGACATCCCAAGCCCTGTCGCCCAATGAAACCAATAAGGTTTATAAGCCTGGACGGTCTGACTCGCACCACTTTGCCTGGGCAGGCTTAGATGCTGTATGCAGTTTACCAGTACTCGTGTGCGGTAGGATTCAGCTCTGCGTGGAAGCATCATGCAGCCCATCTATTTCTTCAAGCACCGATGGGCGGGGGCAATCTAGCGGTTTTGACTTACAAGGTCGTGGCCTCAAGGTCAAGGTCACTGCGGGCTATTTTAGAAAAAAAAACGTCATTGCTCTAACACCCACGATTCTTGACCGATTTCAATATAGCTTTATACAAATGATCCTTATGACAGTATCTCGAGTGACTTTGACTTTCAAGGTTGTGGCCTCAATGTCACTGTGGCTATTTTTAGAAAAAAGCTTTGTCATCGCAGTGGCGCCTACATTTCTTGACCAATTTCAATTTAACTTCACACAAATGTTCCTAATGACAATATCTCGAGTGAGTTCGACTTTCAAATTCGTGGCCTCAAGGTCAAGGTCACTGGTTATTTTTAGAAAAAACTTTGTCATCGCTCTAGCGCCTCTAGCAATATAACTTCACACAAATGTTCCTAATGACAATATCTCGAGTGAGTTCGACTTTGAAGGTTGTGGTCTCAAGGTCAAGGTCACTGTGGCTAATTTTAGAAAAGCTTTGTCATTGCTCAAGCGCCTACATTTCTTGACCGATTTCAGTATAACTTCACACAAATGTTCCTTATGGCAATATATCGGGTGAGTGAATTTAAGGGTCACGGCCTCAAGGTCAAGGTCACTGTGGCTATTTTTAGAAAAAATTGTCATCGGTCTAGCGCCTTCATTGATTGGTGGATGTTAACTTTGCTTCACACAAATGTTCCTTATGACAATATCACGGGCGAGTTCGACTTTCAAGGTCGTGGCCTCAAGGTCAAGGTCACTGACTTTTTTTAAGAAAAAATATATTCGTCGCTCTAGTGCCTACATTTCTTCACCGATTTCAATACAGCTTCACACAAATATTCCTTATATGACAATATCTCGAGCGAGTTTGACTTTCAAGGTCACGGCCTCAAGGTTAAGGTCACGGGCTATTTTTAAAAAAGCTTTGTCATCGCTCTAGCACCTACATTTCTTCACCGATTTCAGTATTCATAAGTTAATGTTCCTTATGACAATATCTCGAGCGAGTTTGACTTTCAAGGTCGTGGCCTCAAGGTCAGGGTCACTGTGGCTAATTTAAGAAAAATAAAATGTAAACTTTCTAGCGCCTGCATTTCTTCACCGATTTCAATATTACTCCACATAAATGTACCTTATGACAATATATATAGCGAGTTCAACTTTCAAGGTCGTGGCCTTAAGGCCAAGGTCACTGTGGCTTATTTTTAGAAAAACTTTGTTATCGCCCTATCACCTACTTTTCTTGACCGATTTCATTAAGACTTCACACAAATGTTTCTTATGACAAAATCTCGAGCGAGTTCGACTTTCAAGGTCCTGACCCCAAGGTCGCGGCCACAGTGGCTATTTTAAGGAAAACTTCGTAATCGCTCTAGCGCCTACATTTCTTGACGGACGTCCATAGAACTTCACACAAATATTCCTATATTCCTTATGACAATGTCTCAAGCGAATTAGACTTTCAGGGTCCTGGCCTCAAGGACAAGGTCACCGTGGCTATTTTAAGAATGACATCGCTCTAGCACCTTCATTTCTTCACCGATTTCAATATAACTTCACACAAATGTTCCTTATGACAATATCTCGCGCGAGTTAAGACTTTCAGGGTCCTGGCCTCAAGGTCAACGTCACTGTGGCTATTTCTAGAAAACCTTTGCCATCGATCTAGCGCCTACATTTCTAGACTGATTTCAATATAACTCTACACAAATGATCGTATGATAATATCACGAGCGAGTTCGACTTTGAAGGTTGTGGCCTGAAGGACAAGGTCAGTGTGGCAACTCATTTCTTCTGCTGCAGAGACTTTCACTCTAGTTAGAAAATATTGTCATCGCTCTAGAGCCTACATTTATTGATGGATTTAAATAAAACTTCACACAGATGTTGCAAATGATAATATCTCAAGCAAGTTGGACATTTGCCAGTCCAGTGTTTTCCACACACGACGTTGTCTTGTGCGAGGGAATTTTTGTCGCCTGTGATGCCTTGTTAAATACATGTATCTTCCTCGAAAAATTTATATCGCTTATGAAACACAGAAAATGCCAAGCTAACCTTTTTAGCTCACCTGAGCCGAAGGCCCGTCGGTGAGCTTCTAGACTGTCGAGTCCATTGTCTGTTTGTCTGTCTGTCTGCAAATATTTTCAAGCATCTCCTTTGTAACCGCTGGGCCGATTGAAGTCAAATTTCATGTGACGCATCCATGAAATGGAGGTCCAGGTCATGCCAATATCAGTAAAAAATCTTCTTCTCCAGAACCAGTGGGCCGATTCTCCTGCAGTTTCTTCTGTCCCGGTTTATTTTTGTTATGGTTTGTCTTTGAGTGTGTGTTTCGCTTACATTTGTTTTGGATAATCAGTTGGCCATTTTTGGGAAGGTAACTGTCCTTTTGGCTTTCCGCTATTGATGTTTCCATTAGGGTCTAGTTATTTCATGTTTGTATTTCTTTCCCTTTGGTTTCATTGCTGGGAGCTGTGGTTGATTGTATCGATTCCTGATCGTTGCCTTTACTTCGATTTCATCATGCTAGATATCTTAAACCAACCCATGACTTTTGCTTACTCACCTTTCATACTTGTGACAGCTTTAAATGCTTATCTCAAGTTTTCTCAAAACAACATTGCATGGGAATTTAGCTAGGGGTATGGGACAAAGACTGAAGAGGTCATATATAAGAGCTGATTTCAAGTTTCTGGGGCACTTCCTTCTAGACTTAGACCATGTTATCAACACTAGTACAGGATGAAAACTGTGTGGTGAGAGGATTCTCTCCTGTGTGAAACTTGGGAGACTTTGTTTACACTAGTACCAACTTGCAGACAGGGACAGTGTAGTCTAGTGAAGATCGGGTGTTTCAAAAGCTTGTATCCTTGGAGGTCCTCATTAAGGAGTCACATGTTTTAGCTCGTGATCACATGGCTTAGGGCCTTTTTGAGTTACTGAGTTATGAGAAGGCCCTTAATAACAAAGTTTTAGAGAATACGGAAGAAGTTAAATCAGGATTAAAGGAGTTACAGTCTCGCCATCAGGCTGACCAAGCCTTGGTGGGCAGCATTGTTGCACTTGTAAGCCAGAGTATCAAGTACCTTCAAGACACTGCACCAAAGGTTTTGACCAGCAGTCAGGGAGCCAATAAGCTACATGTATCTTGGCGGAGTGAAGAATTATCGCTTTATACGCTCTATGTAGCTAAGCGTTTCATGTGTGTTTGTGTTTCTAGTGTAAATATGAAAGAAATATTTACCATTCTGTGTCCGATTCTTTTGAATTTGGATTATTTAATCGTTCTAATTTTTGGATCCAAAATGTGGGGTTCCTATGTCAGGAAATTGTGTGGCGGTGCCTTAATTAGTGAAATTAATTTGAAGTTTTGGCATATGATAATCTTATGTTTTAACTTGGAATACGTAATTTTTTTTTCTGTTCTGGAATATGGTTTAAAATCATTCGAGTGTTGAATATAAAAATGTGTAAGAAATTTTTGAAGGATTTAGTGCTTGAATGTTAGAAAGAAGGCCCTAGAAAGCATTTCCACATAACGCAGATCATTTCGGGGTAACAAATCGATGTAAATTCTACGTAGATTTGCAGTAATCGATAACACAGTACAAGCGAGCAATGGGGAGTCTACTGAGGTCCTCATGAAAAGTATCAACAGATGCGATTTCTGAAATGACAGTACGAAAAGCGAGAATAAATGGCTTTTTGGATGTTTTGCAAAGGACTTAAAAAAATAGAAAGAAACTATAAGAGACTTATTCTCACCAGTTTGGTCTTCTTGGACTAACAACAGATCAGACACTTGACGAAACCGAAATTTGCCGGAAATAGAACAAAGTGTTTCAGAACATTTACATTTGAGAACTGTGGTGTAAAACTGACCTTGTACAGAAAAAATTTCATTCAGGCTGAAGGCTCTTCATCTTTGTGTATACAAGATATTTATATTCGGCCCCCGCCCATCGGGGCTTGAAGAAATAGATGGGCTGCATGCTGCTTCCACGCAGAGCTGACTCCGGCCCGCACACTAGTACTGGTAAACCGCTTAGAGGATCTAAGCCTGTCCAGGAACCGCGGTGCGAGGCGGACGGACCGTCCATGCTAATAAACACTATTGGTTTCATTGGGCAACAGGGCTTGAGATGTCATTTCATCTCAATGTCGGGTAAAAGTCCCACAAAATTGGAAGCAACGTCTCCAAAATGACCTTTACAGTGTTGACGGGGACGTTAAACCTCAAATCAAACAAACAAAACAGTGAACAATGAAATGTGGGCCAAGGTCAAATATGGATGCTTGCATGTAAGTTGTCATCCCCAGACACAAGTTTGTACCAAGTATCATTAATGAAGCTCTTATAGTTCTTGAGAAATAAACTTGACCATTAGGGTGAACGCTAGGGTGGTCGCAATATTTTACAAAGTCAGTGAACCATGAAATGTAGGTCAAGGACAAATATGGATGCTTGCATGTAAGTTGCCATCCCCAGACACAAGTTTGTACCAAGAATCATTAATGAAGCTCTTATAGTTCTTGAGAAATAAACTTGACCATTGGGGTGGGCGCAAATGTTGACGCCTTGACAAACGGATGGACAAACGAAGGGACGGAAAACCGGGTGCCTATATCGATATAATCTTAACGAACGGACGGAAAACTGGGTGCCAATATCGATATAATCTTCACATTTTTGGGATCCATCTTGAAACCATGTTATATTCTTAACCGTGTTATATTCTAAACCGTGTTAAAATGAACCGGGTTTATAACAAACCATGTTATATTGAAGTTGTGGTGAAGTTCCTTGTAAACTCTTAACACATTAAAGTAGAGTGCAGTAAATTAGACATTTCACAGGAACAGAAAAGCTAGTAAAGTGTATTTCAGAAAGAGACACTATAGTGCACTGTGCAGTAGAGTATATTCTTGCACACCAGACAAGGAAATCCGTGATTTTACCCTGGGATAGAAATTTATGTTCTGACCCTGGTGTTCCGACCCCAAATCGAGTATAATCGCGTGTTTGATAAATGCACTGGTTGATTACAACCTCGTGTGCAGCGTCGTCATGCGTGACGTCACTAAACATTCCTGTTGTGTCATCACAAAATGGCGGACGTCGGTAACCGAAGTGACAGCAGCATTAAAATTCGCAATAGAAATGGAAGGTATGCAAGAAAAAGAATCCAATATGGGTGTGAGGGGTGGATAGAAAAATCCGTCCCTCGGGATCACTGTCCGGCATCACTCGGCAAGCCTCGTGATGCCGGACAGTGTCCCTCGGGACGGATTTTTCAATCCACCCCTCACACCCATATAAGATTCTTATATTACATAGTTCTAGATAAGGCACTTTTTTCATCTGAAAAATACTGACATTTTTCTTATTTCTGCGAGGAAACCTATGTTGTGGGTACTCATTAGAAGCACCTCTATGAGGCGCTTCTAATGAGTACCCACAATGTATATTACCACGCAAAAATAAGAAAATATAGAGGCGCTTCTAATGAGTGCCCCCAACGTATGTTTCCACGTAGAAATAAGAAAAATAATATGTGGATGTTTCATCCCTAGAGCTATGGGTCACTAACAAGGTTGGCAAAATGCCGGCAAATATGAGTATTTTCCATGCCGGTGGCATTTACCGGTAAATACCGGCAAATACTGGAAAATACCGGCAAGTACTGGAAAACAGAATTTACCACCCTGGAATTAAAACAAAACCCTACACTCAACAGTTGTATGTGGAAAATTTCAATAATATTAGTTAGTTGACTTAATATTTAATAATACTGATACAGCTGAACTCTGATATTATTTTATTTTTTACTATCTAATTTAATATAATATTAGAATAAAAAGGCCTATTTAGTATCTGCCATGGTACTCCTCTGTGTACTTTTACCTAGACTGATTGTTTAAAGTCACATAAAACATTGAGCAATTAATGACATCCTTTTGTCCAACCTTGCCCTTGGCTATCTTGTGCTCTCTTAAATAAACAAAGCGTCCAGAGTTGTTATTTTAGTAATCTTACAATTCACTCTAAAAACAATTCACTGTTCCACAATAGTAAAATGCTATAAATTTCCTAAAAACTGAACACATGGTTTTACCACACAAAGTGTGTTCAAAAGATGCAAATGGATTGACTAACAGTACTCAGTCTTATCTTCATCAATACAACTTAAAACTTTAAAACTTAGAACCATTAGTTGTGGTAAGTGACAATAACTGGGTGCACATGGAATTTCTACTATTGATTTAAAAAGATACTTTTTTGGTTTACCCCATTTTGGTAAAACAGTGCAGGCCTAGATCAGACTCTGCAGAATGTGGTATCTGATCAGGACCTACAGTGTAAAAACTTCAGCCATTTTTCAAATGGATTCTGAAGATAACACAACCTGACACCCCTTAATTTTGAAATGGACTTCTGCTATATATAAGGAGGAAGATTCCATTTGGAACAAAAAGGGTTAAATAATTTCAAAATTTTTAGTCTTAGATTCACATTTTGGCTAGTTCAACATATTTATTTTAAATTGGGAAATATTTCATTCTGTAGGCTGATAACCTTATATAAATATTAAATTAGTTTGATTATATTACTTTTAAGTCAATTTTGTTAAGATTTTTGCAGTATTTTTAGGCAAAAAATTTCAATTTGCCAGTATTTGCCAGTATTTGCCACTTGAGTATTTTCCAGGCCGGTAAATACCGGTAAATGCCACTGGTAAATACCGGGGGTGGAATTTGCCGCCCAACCTTGGTCACTTATCACTATCAAGTCAGTATAATACAGGGCAACGCAAAGCCATAGGCTACAATGTATTTACATGTACATGTATAAGCCAGAACATGGCAAAACCTATAAAAACATAAGCAAACTGTAAAGACTCAGATCATCCTGTGAATCCTCTCAGTTTTTGGTTATTCCAAGAGTTTTTGGTTATTCCTTCTTTCGTAACGGAAATGCAGAAAGTAAAAAATATCCATGCCTGATGCACAAACCATCGAGGCTTCACGGCATCTGTACCAACTAGGCTATGCCATAAGCAAAAACCCTGATCAGACTATGAAGTATGCAGATGTGCAGGCTGATCTGATTCTTCACAAGCAGAAGACTGATATGTATTGACCAGCCTTGGCACAATTATTTCTTCAAATTATAAATGTGGGTGAATGAAAATTCTAATGCTCTTGCATATTAAACGCGACACCTGGTTGGCTCGACCCCTGCCCATCGGGGCTTGAAAAAATAGATGAGCTGCATAATGCACCCCATGCAGAGCTGAAACCGAATGCACATGAGTACTGGTAAACTCTTTAGAGGATCTAAGCCTGCCCATGCAAAGCGATGCGAGTCGGACCGGCCATGATTGTAAACCTTATTGGTTTCATTGGGCGACAGGGCTTGAGATGTCATTTGATCTCACTGTCGGGTAAAAATTGGACACAACCTCCAAAATGACCTACACAGTGCTGACAGGGAAGTTAAACCTAAAATCAAATAAACAAACACGACACCTGATTGGATATTGTCAAAATGTTGTGACAGTTTATTCTGCAATATACTCTCGGCAATTTGACATCATCATGTAACATACAATTTTATTGGATGGTGATTGGTTTTACGCAGCTCACAGCCCTTGCTGCTTTTTGCAGAATGGTAAATTTTCTAACAAAACAGAATACGTTCAAAAGAATTGGAATAACCCTGGAAATTGTCATTTTGGGAAGGTTTGTTGTTTTTGTTTTAATTGAGGTTTAACATCCCCGTCAAGACTATTTAGGTCAATTTGGAGACATTGTTACCAATTTTGTGGGACTTTTACCTGACATTAAGATGAAACATCTCGAGCCCTGCCACAAAATGAAACCGAAAGGCTTATATGCATAGGATGGTCCGACTCACACCGCTTTGCCTGGGCATGCTTAGTCCTTCCATGCGGTTTACCAGTACTTGTGTGTGTGGTCAGTTTCAGCTCTGCATGGAAGCACCATGCAGCACTATCTATTTCTCCAAGCCTCGATGGGCTCATGTAAAACATACATTTTGCAGTCGCAAATTCTATTTTACGTAATTTACAAGCGTAAAACAACCAAGTTACCTTCCCATACAGTCATCTCCTAATTTTACATCTCGTGAACAAGTCTATGAAACGTACACCCATCTAAACACTGCTTTACGTAGAAAAAATTGGGGTTAACGGGGGTTGACATTATTTTTAGCTCGCCTGTACGGATTACATGGAGAGCTATTGTTGTCACCTCATTTGTGCGCGTTTGTGTGTGCGTTCCCGTCACACTGCTTAACAAATTTTCAAATGCTTATATCTCAACAGTCACACATCACAGAGCACTCATATTTGGAACTTAAGTACCTGGGAGGGTCTTCAGATGTTCAAAGACAACAGACCCCTGGGTTCATGCCCCAGGGTGGGGCTAGGGGTTAAAATCTAGAACACCTCTGTAAAACTGTGTTAAAGTTTTTGAATTGCTTATATCTCAACAGACACTCATCACAAAGGATTCATATTTTACAAGTTGGATACCCGGGCGTGTCTTCTTAGATTCCAAGGCAACACACCCCTGGGTTCATGCCTGGGAGGATGGATGGGGTTGGGCTAGGGGTCAAAATCTAGGACACCTTTGTAATTTGTTATATATGTTCCTAATATGCAAACAAGTTATAAACACAATTGGTAATATATCAGCCAACCATGTGACAATGGTTCAAGTGTAAAAGGGTGAAGGTCATGGTGACCTACATTTCACGGTTCAGTGCTTTTCCCTTATATCTTGAAGACTATTTGTTGGAGAAATGTCATACCTGGGATATAAGTACCATGTGACCCCATGATTGACCTCGAAATATATCTAGGTCACTGTGACCTATATTTCATGGTCCAGTGATTTTGCCTTGTATCTTGAAGATTATTTTTTGGAGAAATGTCATACCTGGGATATTAGTACCATGTGACCCCATGATTCACCTCAAAATATATCTAGGTCACTGTGACCTATATTTCATGGTTCAGTAATTTTGCCTTATATCTTGAAGACTATTTGTTGGAGAAACGTCATACCTTGGATATTAGTGCCATGTGACCCCATGATTGACCTCAAAATAGATCTAGGTCACTGTGACCTATATTTCATGGTTCAGTGACTTTGCTATTCGAAGCAGAAATGTCATACCTGGATTATTAGATTCATGTGACACGATAATTGACCACCAACTATATCTAAGTCACCGTGACCTATATTTCATGGTTCAGTGATTTTGCCTATTATCTTGAATACCATTTGATGAAAAAAATGTCATACCTGGATTATTAGTTTCATGTGACCCCATGATTGACCTCAAAAGATATCTAGGTCGGTGTGACCTATATTTCATGGTTCACTGATTTTGCCTATTATCTTGAATATTATGTGATAAAGAAATGTCATACCTTGGTTATTAGTTCCATGTGACCTGCTTATTGACCTCAAAATATATCTAGGTCAGTGTGACCTATATTTCATGGCTCAGTGATTTTGCCTATTATCTTGAATAATATTTTGATAACAAAATGTTATACCTGGGATATTACTTCAATGCAACCAGATGATTGACCTCAAAATATATCTAGGTCAGTGTGACTCTTTTTACATGGTTCAATGACTTTGACTTATATCTTGAATACTATTAGATGGAGAAACTTCATATCTAAATATTCAATTCCATGTGACCAGATGATTGACATAAAAATATATCTAGGTCAGTGTGACCTATTTACAAGGTTCAATGATTAGCCTTATAATTCAGACCCAATTTGATTTTGAAATGTAATATCTGGAATATATGTTCCATGTGACCTGATGATTGACCTTAAAATATATGTAGTTGAGTGTGATCTATATTTCATGGTTCAATAGTTTCACCTTATATCTTGAAGGCGCGAAACAGGCGAGCTATGCTTTCATGCGACAGCTCTTGTTATTATGTCTGCTCCAAGACAAAGGTTGCTGGTATTCATTAGAACCGCCTCTGTGAGGCGGTTCTAATAAGCACCAACAACCTTTGTTTAGTTTATACTAATTTATTTTAGTTCGATTGCGATGAAAGCTTCAAGCTTATTGAATCGCTCTCGAACACTCATTCCGGGTGTTTTCACGCGCACTCGAGAGAGAGGCAGTGGTTTTTACACCACTGCTACCCATTTACACCTGGGTGGAGTGGGGCAGTGTCATTACGTGTCTTGCCCAAGGACACACCTCGATACCGGTGGCCGGATTCGAACGCACAACCTCTCGATCACGAGTCGAACGCGCTAACCACTGCGCTATCGAGGCTGACAACCTTTGTTTGCAGTAATAATTAGAAAAATATCACAGATTTTTACCAAAAGTAACCAGTTTGAAGATGTGAAAAATGCACTATGTCGCACGGGTGTGTTATCGTAATGACAACACTTCACAGTTACTGAGGTTTATTGTCAGCGTGTATTGTCATGTGTCTTCTTAACTTATTTGGCATGGTAAATGACTTACTGCATACCTCACAGTTGTATGGCTTCTCTCCACTATGCATTAACATATGAGCCTTAAGAGAGCGCGACTGTTTAAATGATTTGTTACATATCTCACAAATGTGAGGTTTCTCCCCAGTATGAACCAACATATGGCCTTTTTTACTGCTTGCCTGTGTAAATGATTTTCCGCATAGTTCACAGCTGTAAGGTTTCTCTCCTTTATGCGATAGTAAATGACGCTTAAGGTGTGCTGACTGTCTGAATGATTTATTACAGATCTCACAGATATGTGGTCTCTCCCCAGTATGAACTAACATATGGTCAAAAAGACTGGTTATCTGTGTAAGTGATATACCACATACCCCACAACTTTGAGTTTTCTCTCCATTGTGAATAAGCATGTGGGCGCGTAGGTAATATGGTTTTGTAAATGATTTATTGCATATATCACAGGTATCGGGTCTTTCACCAATATGATGCAACATATGCCTGCTCAGACTGGCTGACTCTATGAATGCTTTACCACAAATTCCACAGATATGAGGTTTCTCTCCGGTATGAACTTTCATATGATAATTAAGATTCCCTGATTGTGAAAACGATTTACCACATATTCCACAGGCATACGGTTTCTCACCAGTATGAACCTTCATATGGGCATGTAGACTACCTGACTGTGTAAAAGATTTCTCACATATAATGCACTTGTAAGGTCTCTCTCCACTGTGGATCAGCATATGTCTCCTGAGCGATGCCACCTCTCTGAACATTTTACTGCATACACCACAGCTGTGGGGTTTCTCGCCAGTATGAATAAACATATGGCTTGCAAGACTGCTTTCCTTCGTAAATGCTTTGCCACACATCTCACACACAATAGGTGTCTTGTGTCTCTGTGCCATTCTGCTGCGAGATAAAGCATCTACTGCCTGCCGAAAATCTGCGTGTTTCAAATTACCGAAGATGAGCCTAAATTTCTTGGTGTGTCCTGATTCAACAATTAAGTTCACATCTCACAGCTAATGATTTTTTACATGTAAATCTTTCAATGCGTATCGCTACAAGTGTGAATGAGTAAATGATTTTGGACTCATATCAATAGTATTTTGAAAGATTACATTTCCACTACAACACAGGTTAAGTTTCCTTTAGCCGCTACTAAGAACAAAAGATTGTCCACATAGCTATGTTGATGTCTCACCAGTTAGTCACATTTAACACCGGAGTCTGTCGTTGAAAGTTAAAATGCTGTCACAAGAATAAATTAATTCGACACCGTCTCCTTCCAAAGGGCTTGATTTTTCTCATTTACCTGAAAAAAAAAATCACCATCGGTACAAAGCACCTATAAACTCCGTTCAGAAAAGCTGAATCATCGATTTTTCCGTTTCTTCCTTTTAGTACTCATTTTAGCCCATGCATCACTATGGGAAAGTTTTAGACCTGACCCTCCGCCGACTTCTCCAGCAAGTCGTATGCCTTTGCGACAGCCAGAAAAGGCTGTGATTATTTGGAGAAATTTTGCAGAAAATTGCCGCTTTGCCTCGGCAGGCTTAGATCCTCTTAACGGGGGCCGAAACTACCACTGGTACAAAACACCTAGTATGTGAGCGAGTGCTTGAGTTTTACGTCTCACCAATAGCTAAGGTCATACGGAGACGGGACCTCGGTATCATACCATTTTACCCTTACTTTCCTGTACTGTAAGCAAACAATGTAGACCCTGATCAGCCGCTGCAATCTTGTACTTACCCCATATAAGACATTACCTACATGTAATAGGTTTCGAGTGGCCCATGTCTGTGCATGTCAGGTTTGTTTTTGTTTGTGGCAAAGTTTACAAAAAATGAATTGTTTTTAAGGAAACACTGGAGAGCCAGATCGGACGCCGCTTCCTGTGGCTTATGATCTGGGTCTTCATATTTGCCAATGTCCCAGCAAAGGGCCGCCAGCCATGTATGGGTTAAACAAACAGTGTGTGTAGACACTGGTCGTTAAGCGGTATTTTATCTGGCTATACACTGTTTGCCAAGCCCAACCCATGATTCAAGCCTTAGATTCTGTAGGCAACCCTATTAAGTAACAGCTGACCTCACTGCGATAAAATTCCGTAAATAAGCTACCAGGGATTCTTCTAAACAGTGAAAGTCACGTGAATTTTAGCAATCAAGAGCTGCGTGTTTTTTTAACTTTAGGTCGATTGATAAATAATCGTCCCAATTATATGTACATTTATCTGAACAAAAATACAATGTAGGTAGGGTATAGAGAGATTTTTGAATGAATGGTTAACTAGAAACATCAAGAAAACCTGTCTATGTGTAATTATGGCGTCAAACATGGTGTCAGAAGTGACAAATATTAAGTTAAAATTATAATATCTTTCTTAATTTTTTCTTTAAACATAGATTGTGGGTGCTTGTAAGAACCGCCTCAATGAGGCAGTTCTAACGAATACCCACAACCTATGTTTTTGAGGACAAATAGGGCAGGTAATGCAAACCCCTGTAAACCCCTAAAGTGGAGTGAAGTAAGGGCGAGGATTGTGGCCATGTAAAATCGATTTAAGCCCCACATTGATTTTCTTTTTCCGCTGATCGTTCCAAGGCGGTTCTTCTGTCGCGGTTTATTTTTTTTATATAGTTTGTCTTTGGGTGTTTGTGTCGCTTATATTATTCTTTTTTGGATAGCCTATTGGCCATTTTGTGGGAAAGCAACTGTCCTTTTGGCATTCCGCTATTGATGTTTCCATTAGGTCTGCTGTTTCATGTTAGAAGCCCCCTGGTGTAGTGGTTACGCTACTCGCCTTGTAAACCAGGGGTCGCAGGATCGATCCCGGGCTTCTCCAGACTTTCGGATGAGTCTTTAAACCGAGGTCCTGTCTCCGTATGACCTTAGCTGTTGGTGGGACGTAAAACTCAAACACTCACTCACTGTTGTTTCATGTTTGTGTTTCTTCCCCTTTGGTGTCTCTGATGGGAGCTGTGTGTTGAGTGTATCAACTCCTGATCATTGCCGCCACTTCTATTTTTTGTTTTTAGAGGGGACTTGGCATAATTGAATTAAGTGCTTGAGATGTCATTTCATCTCAATGTCGGGTAAAAGTCCCACAAAATTCGAAGCAACGTCTCCAAAATGACCTTTACAGTGTTGACAGGGACGTTAAACCTCAAATCAAATATGTTAATTTACGGTAGGTTCCAATCTTACAATGTATAAACAAATCAGAGAGTTTATAGATCCTGATCAGATGGCTTCTTCAGAAGCCATCTGATCTGGATCTACACTGTTTGCAAAGATAGGGGTTGTCGTGAACAGCAAGATAAGGGTTAAAATGTTACTTCCGAGTTTCAATGTTAAAATTATATAGCTTCAATGTCCAAATTCAATATGAAATAATGTTAATTCACTAAAATCTCCCCTATAATAATCTAGTCATGCATACGAAAGTTCCTTATTCACTCTCGCCAAGATGAACCCCGATGTAGCATTTTTTGAAAAGAGTATAGCTCCAGATCAGCTCTTCTCGGAAGCCAGCTGATCATGATCTATTCTGTTTTCCATTATGTTTCTGAAACAATGATGTCACTGAAATCGTGCAACACACCGGCCCCGATAGCTCAGTTGGTAGAGTGTCCGCTCCGGGAAACGGGTTCGATCACGGGTTCGATCCCGGGCCGCGACATTCCAAAGTCGTTAAAAATGGTACTAGCTGCTCCTCGCTTGGCACTCAGATTTACGGGGTAGAGCTAGGACTGGTCGACCCAGTGTCAGGATAATGTGACTGGGTGTGGTATCATGTAATGTGTCTGGGACATGATACTCCAGTGAGGCAGCACTATGAAAGTGAGCATTGAGCTCCCTGTCGCAACCAGACACCGTCGTGATATGACTGAAAAATTGTTGAAAGCGACGTTCAACCCGAATTCACACACACACTCGTGCAACACAATTGGCTGAAATCCATAGAGGAGGGTAGAATTTACAGTGAATTTCCGCTATTAAGACCACCTAAAATTAAAACTAATTTTGCTTAAAAAAGCTTATTTTGAAGACTTTACTGAATTTTTCCTTGTGGTTTCTGTCCCCAGTGTCCTCTGTGAGTGAGTTGTTAATGCGATGCAAAGTTTATTCGCCAATAAGTTTGCCTATCTCTGATTAACGATCTTTTCGATATAAGTGAAATAATCTTGAAAGGGCCATAACCCCGCCACCCTCCAAGCATTCCTAAAAAAAGAGAAGAAAATCTCTAAAATGTTGTGAAATTCCGCTATTAAGACCACCTAAAATGTTTTAAAAAGCTTATTTTGAAGGGCACACTTAGTCTTTCTTTGATTTTTTTCTGCCCACAGTGTCCTCTGGTCAGGCACCACCTATGGGACTGTTCAAAAATGGTCTTAAAGACCACTTTTAAACATTCCCAAAGGTGGTCTTTAAGACCCCTTTTGAACAGTCCCAAAGGTGGTCTTAATAAAGGACTTTCACTGTATCTACTTACAGTCAACCATGGAACTTTGTTCGAGACAGCGGTAGTTCGAGCCACTATTGCATACTTCCAAAAAACATAACGGGGGTATTTTTGGACTTCTTTTCGGTGTTCTGTAACATAAATGTAAGCTGTGTGTACTCATTAGAATCGCCTCATTGAGGCGATTCTAATGAGTACACACAGCATACATTTGCAAGATAAAGGTCAAAAATGTCCTTAATTAGCCCACACTTATTCTTATGCAGAGGAATTCCCTAGGGACTCAAGAACGGGTTCGACTCAGCCATGGTTAACGAGCCATCGGTGTTCGAGCCATCGAAGTTCGACTGTACTCTTCTCAGGTAAATATTCCTGATGCTGATTTTTCAGATGTTATCAGTTCCTATGGTACATGTATTTAATAATTTTAGACACCATTAGATGTAGTTCCTCTTATCCAAACATGAAAACACTAGTTCAGCTGTCACAAGTTAGACCCAATGTTTACAGCATGTTGTACAAGACTAGAATGAATGAAGCAAGACTAAAACCTAACCATTATCCTGCTGAATCAATTAATTACGCCACAAACATTTCTGACTATCCACCAATCAAATTACTAGATATAATCTACTTGTTCAATTCACAAACAGTGAATGAAAAACACTGAAAAACAGTGTATATCCCGATCAGATGGCTTCTACAGAAGCCATCTTATCTGGATCTATACTGTTTGTAAAGGTAGGGGTTGTCATGTTCGGTAGGATGTTAAAAGACTGAAACTCTTGACATTTCTGATCAGCCAGCTTACATTTGTTTTTGTTTGATTTGAGGTTTAACGTCCCCGTCAACACTGTAAAGGTCATTTTGGAGACGTTGCTTCAAATTTTGTGGGACTTTTACCCGACATTGAGATGAAATGACATCTCAAGCCCTGTCGCCCAATGAAACCAATAGGGTTTATTAGCATGGACGGTCTGCCTCGCATCGCGGTTCCTGGACAGGCTTAGATCCTCTAAGCGGTTTACCAGTACTAGTGTGCGGGCCGGATTCAGCTCTGCGTGGAAGCATCATGCAGCCCATATATTTCTTCAAGCCTCTATGGATGCGCAGGCTGAACTGATTCTTCGCTTGGCGCACATGTAAGTTGTAGGAAATGCTGTGCCGCGGCTCAATTATTTGAGGAAGTCATAAATGACAGATTTTCTAGACGAGTACTGTCTCATTCCGTCACTGACAAAGATTACTATCAAAAAGAAAGAAAGAAATCCCAAAGTATCAACAACGACCAATTTTATCTATAATCAAGATGGTAATCTTAACCCTTGACCTACTGAATATTTATATATGCCACGCCCAGTACTGATTTTCAACCAATCAGATTATTCGATGCCAATTATTGCAACAAATTCATGAGCTGAATGACAAACAATAAAGATCTTGATCAGATGGCTTCTTTAGAAGCCATCTGATCTGGATCTTCATTGTATGGAAGATCAGACATATCCAGGTTCAGAAGGACAAGGGTTAATAACTCATCTGTATGGTCACATCTCAAAGTGGCATATTTTGTGTTTTTAGTGATGAATAAAGTAATATGAATTTAAATTCAAAGATCCAATGTATATCCTTCGAATCACTAAAACACCAATTTCCTTCTAAACAAAATTGTTTGTTTTGAAAGAACAAAGATACAGAAAATGGTTTAGTAAGCAGAACTTTTTAACCCAATCATGAAATTTTATGCAAAAGTAAGGTACTGGATTTTGAAAACAGCATCTAGAAAGTGTATACCTATATACCTAAAATACATTTATTCAAAACTTTTTTTTTATGTTTTTATTTCCGCGTATTAATATGTTTGAAAATATTTTTGGGTTGATTGTTTTACAACCGACCCATAATTACTAAATCACAGAAACTGAAATAGTGCTGTTGTCCATGTGACTATCATGGCTTTGGGAAAACAGAGGTTTTGGTTATTAATAGAAATCCGTCGCGCTATTTTTACCGATGTTACATGTAGTTCAGAGTGTTGCGTGTTGCTGGACGCCTTTAGCAAACACTTTATACCCAGATCAGACGCCACGAAATGGGACGTCTGCTCAGCCGGTTGCTAAGGGTTTACACTGTTTGCTTCAAATACTAGTATTTAGTATAAGTCTCAGCTGTCTATTGAATGATATATTCTTCATTATAGAACTTTTCTTTTGTTGAAAGGGTGAACAGTTTTGATGATTGTTTTGATTTCCGTTAGTACAGTCCTTATATTTCAGTGTGGAATTGTCTCAAAATTAAAATACAGTGTTTGAAACAGACGACGGTATGTCTGTGTAGGTTTTGAAATACAATGTACATAGAATGTTCAAATTACGGTTTCAAATTACCACTTTCGATTCCACTGCTTGTTACTGCGCAATAATGGTTATCCCTTACAACCCTTTGACCTAGTACAGATACTTATAATACAAACAGTATAGATCCTAATATAATGGTTCTGACCCATCGTATCTGGATATTTTCTTACAGTTCGGCTGGACGTCCGTTTTAGTAGAATGAATCCCAGCAGGCACATGACGTAATTGTGACGTCACATCAACATCATGACCTCGTTGCACCGACGTTGATTTGACGTTGCCCTAGCTTGGATATGTGCTCACTTTCAGTGATGGAATAGTGCACTCCAGAAACCCAATAGTGAGAGGGGTTGAGAATATAAATAACTCAAACCACTGACTGGGCGATTGTCCAACTGTTTCGGTATATCCTTTCATGTACATATTTAAAACAGTGAAGAACCTAACCAGACACCACATTCTGTGGCGTCTGATCTGGGTCTGTGCCGTTTGCCAAACCCAACACAAGATTCCAGTCCAGATCTACAAATTACAGACAACTCTTACATGTACGCAAAACTCTGATCTCAGTGTCAGAGGTCACAAAGCCTTGGAGGCTAAGGGTCCCGTACCCGACCTCTTCTCTGTTTTTTTTTTCTTTCTCCTATTACTGCTACTCGCTCACATCTGCGCATTACGAGCAGGATTTCCTGGGTGGTAACCAGTACTTTTTTTGTGCAAGGCACAACACTTAGGTCGGCGGGTGGCTCGAACCTGCAACCTCTTGATCACAAATCCGATGCGCTACCACTGCACCAAAGCGCTCCAAGCCACTTCCATTAAATAATTTCTATTCGAACTTGTTTTCCATTTGTCACAGCAGGCAATTTTCTACTTTTCCTCAGGGGCCGAAAAAGGGCCCCTTTCCCAACTGCCTTTATTTTTCCCAATTTAATTAAAAAATTCCAAAATTGATGAGAGAAAAAAATCAACACAAAGACCCATCTTCTGAGCCACTGCATTGCTAACTGAAACTTCAAACAGTCATTTCTGAAACATCAGACCAGTAAACAGTCACAGAAGAAAGATATGGTTGCTTGAATGAAGCAGTAATTCTTGTTCCCAAGTTCACTACTTTTGTCTTTAATTTCCCAAATTTAGTAATTTTCTTGCTATTTTTTCCCCAATTTAAGTCAGAGGCCTTTTCCCAAAATACCTGGATAAAGCCCTGTCACACGACTTGAAAGCTGCTAGAAAAGAACATTATTACTGACGCCTACATCTGTACATGTACACCCTCTCTGTGATAATGCTAACACAACTCTGACATTTTCGCAAACTTTCTAAAACTGTAACTGCAACCAACCAAGGTCCTGGACAACGTGAGCGGGGTAGCCTTTTGTCCTTATTTTCAGCAATAATAACAATTCTGATCCTGAGCAAAACTATATGGCAGTATATTACTTATCACACTTGCATATAGATTTATTGGTTTGACCAAAAACCGCCCGAAGGCTTGTCTATGTCTATGTCTATGTCTATGTCTATGTCTATGCTGTACGATACTCTGTCACGCTTGACCATTATGTATCGGGTGACCAAGAAAAGAATAGTAATCAGAGAGTATAGAAAGATAGAAGTAACACAGGTTTGTATAAGTAGTACAAAGAATAAATTAAAATAAGCAGTATGATGAAAAAAAAATATATATATAAACAGAAAGTGAAGGAAGAAAGTTTTCCAACTGCCCGTTCACCGCTCTGACTAGACCAATCCGCCTTCCCTGGGGGTTAAAGAGCACTTGGCCCGACGACATAGCTCTAGCCCTCCTCACAGCTAGTAAAGCAGTTGGCCCCTACTGCGTTTAGAATGAGAGTTGTGATAGCTCCTGCTTGAAGTGTACCAAGTCAGGAGCCCTTTCGTGGTCACGTGGTCTGAATGGCGGAGACGTGTTTTTTTTACCAGGGCGTAAAATGTTGGAATAAAAATGGTTAACTGACTCTGATTAAACTTAACTTGTGTGAGGCATGTGTCTATTGGATATACTATTAATACCTGTGAGTTTCAGAAGAAATAACATTCTAATATAATGCTTTTGAGAATGGTTAACCTGATTCATGATGAAGTTTTATAAAGCAATACACAAGACATCTAACACATAAATATTAAGAAGGCCAACTAACATTGCCCTGAAGGCCCAGCAGGCGTACTATATTTGTTGAGTGATAACGGTCAGGACAGACAAAGGCTGCGGTCGTAATATCGTCACGCATGATTAGCTGATAGACTGGTACCCTGTCTAACTAGTGAATCCAAATCAGCAAAAATGCATAGGCAAGACGACTCACCGAAAACATATACCGAACTTACTCCAGTTGTTCTGCAAACTTCAGATGGCCAGCAGACTGACGTTAAGGTGCCCTTTTACCATACATATACAACGGTTCCCATTGCAACAGATTTCATGGGTACAGAATCATTGGCATCGTTTCCGTCTCCCAATGACGTCACATTAGTGGCTACTACCATAGCAACCGCCATAACAACAGCAAAATCAGACAATAGTGCTGATAACGATAATTATGATCGAATAGGGGAAAACAATGGTGGTCAGTCGCATGATGATGAGAATAATGATGATGATAATGATGATGACATTGTATATAGAAGTCTACAAGCCCTGTATAGGGGGCTTCCAAAGGATATGTTCGTCAACAGAATACTGAAAAACGAAGCTTCGTGTGAAGTTAAACTAAACGATATGCGTACAGCTCTATTCGAACAGATTAAGAGTGATGATGACTTTCCGTATGGCCTGCAGTGTATGCTAAAGCGGAGAGTATTTACTCGTAACGGGGACCCGGTTGCAGTGAAGCTTGCCAGTGATATACATACTTTGATGTCGGTTTTAGAGGGTGCTGAATATTCGGACATGAGAGACCTGATAAGTTCCGGCATCGGGAGAAGTCAAAGATCACAATCAATATCAATCACAGCAAATGAAACGTTAGGGTCATACGAAAGCACCGTTGAACTTAAGCTGCTGACAGATAGTGTAACTAGTTTGAAAGCCGATATGCTTAATATGAAACAGAGACATTGTGCAATTGAAACAGAGCGGTCAAAAGAGATTCAGTTTCTTAAGTCGTCTGTACTTGGACTGAAAGCGGAATTATCATTGCTTTCTGGTACTGTGACAAGAGCAGTCACTGAAATAAAGTTGTGTGCAGAACGATTAGAGTCAGATAAATCCCTTGGGGTTGTTAATCTCAAAAATGAAGTTCGGCTCCTCAAAAGTAATATTCAATCCATGCAAGAGTCTATAGATCATTTACAATTTCATGAGCCGCAAGGGAGGATCCCTGGCGCGCAACGAGGTAAGGCGGGTAGAAGGAGCAAGGCTAACTCTAGTAAGGATGCCCTTGCTCGCTCTACCGGTCTTAACAGTTGCAGCACTTTAGATGCAGAAGGGGAGCGTACTCTGGGGTCTGCGCAAGGAATAAATGGGGCAGAGGTTGATAATCAAATGAGCGAAACGGTTTCTTCCAATAACGCTGTTGATGCGCGGGACAGCGGGTCTGCCACTGATGGTCTGCATGAACAGGCGGACGCGCTGCCCAGCGCAACGGGGCGCGATACTGAAATCTCTCAAAATGACTCGGAACACAACTTGGACTTGAATCTTGATAATACAAAAAGTCCAGGCCCCCAATATCAATACCGGTCTGAAGTCAGTGTACATGTCACCCCTCGGGTACCGAGTGTATATGATCCGGCTGGTATGTCATATCGAGACGTGACAGCATCTCCGCCTGCCTTCACCGCACGTCGCGTTAATACAGACGTTCAGGGGGCGTCTGGAATGCCCATTCTACCGCTCGTTACGCGAAACAATACCATGCCACGCGATGAACCGAGCGAAAATTTTGATTTTGGTGAAGATGATGATGGCGACTTTACACAATATGTAAAGAAACGAACTAAACGCTACTATTTGGGGGGATTTAAACCAACGATAACAAGTGAACGTATAGTAAGTTACGTTAATAAACGTGGCCCTACAGCTACTTGGGTCCGAATTTGGACAAGTAGACGTAATCCTAGCAATGTAGTAATACGCCTTAACGTTGAGGAAAACCACTATGCTCAGCTCCTTGAAAGCGGTTCATTCTGGCCCCGTGGTGTGACGTGCAGGCATTGGGTCAGTCGTACTGTTCGGTCCACAGCACGTCATCAGGATACCCTTAGGTCGCGGCCTGACTCGTTACATAAACATGTTTATGGAAGGTCAGACATTGATGACTACAATCCCTTTTCTCCGTTAAGGGATGAAACAAACGTTGATTGATCGTAAGCGTTTAGCGCATATAGAGCATACCTTGATATACTTAATGGCATTGCATCAGTTATGTATCTTAACATGGAACGCGACTGGTATTATGTCCAGTGCCGCATATCTAAGTGAATGTCTTAACCAGAATAGTGTAGACATATGTGGTGTCTCAGAACACTGGCTTTATGAGAAAGATCTTTGTTTCCTCAACCAGTTGGATAGCAATTACACGAGCTTTGCTGTATCCGACTATGATCTTAAACGCCCAAGTGGCAGGAAAGTAGGTAAGGGTGGGGTAGCCTTTCTCTGGCATAGGCGCCATAATTATAAAATTACTCCAGTGGTCTTAGATGATGACAGAATTATAGGAATTCAGTATGAAATAAATACTGAAGAATTCATTTTCTTTTTTCAGTTGTATTTACCATGCGCTAATCACACAATAGGTATATACAGGGAGTATATTGACCGACTACAAAATATAATGAACTTGTACTCGGAGAGAGGCATGGTTATAATAATGGGAGATTTTAATGCACAGATATCTGTTGAATCAATGAACAGTAGAAGTACATACTTGAATGAATTCCTTAATAATAACACTTTAGTCTCAATAAATACCCAGGATCTGTGCAGGGGAACAAAATCCACCTTTGTTAGCTATGATGGGAGGTTCGAATCTCGCATTGATCATATTCTAATTCCGGGGGAAAAAATTCAGTATGCAACGTTTTGCGAAATATTAGACGATGACGTCCTTAATGTCTCGCGGCATAGGCCGATATGCTGTAAAATGACGCTCCCCGTACCATACCGGGATCAGGATAATATGCAAAACATAAATACATCCATTAACTGGAAAAAAGTAGAAGTCGCTCATACTGAAAATTATAGAGTTTCCTTACAGAATAATGCGCTCTTAAACAATGTACGTGATCTGGAATTAAACTCACCCAACTTGCTTGATCAAGCATATGACACACTGGTAAACGAGGTTACAGTTACGGCCCAAAAGTGTTTTCCGATTAAAAAGTTTAATCGGTTTCTCAAACCATACTGGAACCAAGAGTTGAGTAATTTGCACAATGAAATGAAAGCCAAACGAACTGCCTGGATGCAGGATGGAAGACCCCGCGATCCAAAATATAGCTCATATTCTGACTACAAATATGCAAAGCGCGAATTCCGGCGTTGCCATAGGAAATGCGTTGATAAGTTCCTACAAAACCAAACCGATGAAATAGATCGCATGGCTGAGATTGACAGTGGTTTATTTTGGCGACTGATCAATGCAAAACGAAAACAAACCAGCAACAGAGCGGGGTCGGAGCTTGTTTTTAACGGTCGGACCATTAATAATGCCACAGAAATTAACAGTGAATGGGCAAAATATTTCGCTGATCTTTACGCTCCAAAACAAGCAAAGCATTTTGATGAGAATTTTGCAGAAATGATCTCAAACGAAATGGTCAATATCAAGCTCGGGTTAACGGAATCTTTTGCCAATTCAAACTCCATTGTAATTAGTCCGGAGGAAGTCGAATCTGCAGTAACATTAGCAAAGAGAAACAAAGCAGGTGGCAATGATGGCTTGATGTATGAACATATTTACTATGGGGGCTATTTTATTTTTGATCTTTTATCTAAGTTTTTTAGTGCAGTTGTGCGCCAGTCACATGCACCGAAAGAAATGAAACGAGGGGTTATCATAACTTTATTCAAAGGTGGTAACAAAAAGAAAGACAATCCAGACAACTACCGGGCTATCACACTGTCATCCGTTATTCTAAAATTACTAGAAAGAATTCTGTTGGTGAGAATACAGCTATTTGACTGTATTAACCCGCCTATCCACCCTTTGCAAGGAGGGTTTCGTAAGAAAATGGGTTGTCTAATGACATCATTTCTAGTCCGCGAATCTATACATTTTGCAAGTGAAAATGGTAGTAAAGTATACTCTTGTTTTCTGGATGTGAAAAAAGCTTTCGATCAAGTCTGGCATGATGGGCTATTTTACAAATTATTTCATAGTGGAATCGATAAAATTATTTTGAAAACACTTATTGAACTATACTCTGGAATGGAGAGCTGTGTTCAAACTTTTTCATGTAAGTCTAGCTGGTTCCCGGTTCAGCAGGGTACAAGGCAAGGTGGAGTTATATCCCCTTTCTTATTTTTGGTTTTTACTAATGGGCTTCTTTGGGAACTTGAAAAATCTGGGTTAGGTATGTGTTTGTTTGATGAAAAGTGCGGTAGCCCGGCAGTTGCAGATGATATGCTGCTACTTTCATATTCTAAAGCTGGATTGGACCACATGATGGAAATTTGTTTCAAGTATTCCTGTCAATGGCGGTATGAATATCAGCCAGCAAAATGTTCCGTTATCGTATTTAACGAAACACGATCAGACTATCTTCATTCCTCTAGAATATGGGCAATAGGTGGTGCCAAAATTGAAGAAGATATGCAATATAAGCATCTGGGGTTATATTGCGATAAATATCTATCATCTGATTTAAATGTAAAGACAGCAGCAGCCAAACTGAAAAGTACTCTTATGAGTTTGTCTAACTGTGGCTTGTATGAAGGAGGATTCAATCCAATTACATCTAAACATCTGTATAAGGCTATTGTGCTGCCAAAAGCCTTATATGGATGTGAAGCTTGGGATAACTTAATGCCAAAACATTTGACTATGCTAGAGACTTCACATCGCTTTTGTGTAAAGTTTATGCAGTCGCTCTCGACACGTACAAGTACTGATGTTGCAATGTCGTTGTTGAATTGCCAAATAATTGAGGCAGAAATTGATTATCGCAAGTTGATATTTTTGTGGCAACTCTGTTCTCTCCCGTCGGAGTATAGAGCAAAAGAAATCTTCCTTCACAGACTCGTGCAGTTTGACACTAATGTCAGTTCACAAAATGGCTTTATATGAGATGTATATCGTATCCTAGGAAAATATTCCCTTACACAGTGGTTAAATACTTATACCGAAATGGGATCGTTTCCCGCAAAAACGGTATGGAAGCGGCTGGTACGCGATGCAATACGATCTGTAAATGATAGGGCATGGCATGAAAGGGTTCGGAATTCCGCTTTAACCAAACGCATCAGTATATCCATGAACCGGCACAGAACGAGTATATTGTTTGGAAAATAAGTAAAATGTTCCCAAATTATCTTAAACACGCACAAAAAGTTGTCAACTTGCTTGGGAGATTGTTTTCTGGAAAATGGTATCAAAGATGTTGCTTTTGTGATGGATTAATAACTTCTCATTCTGAGCATATATTATTACATTGTAATAAGATGAATGACTTTCGTGACACCTTTTGGAAAAGATTGCTGGATCGGTTCGGTGTAGCTTTCTTTGTTACATATATGGCATTCCAACCGGACAGGCAAATTGACCTGCTTTTTTCTGGCTGTCGTGAAATTCTAGATACAGAAGCGGATGTCACTGACTTCATGAAGATATTTATGATTTCGACGGCGAAGATATATGTTCCACTGGTAGTCCATATATGATACATATTTGTTGCATGTATGCTATTGTAGCCATGAAATGAATGCTTTAATACATATAAAGACTGTTGCATGAATGGTCATTTCATATGAGGTTTATTGGACTTGCATTTGCGAATTTAATGGATTTCATATGGGGCGACCACGAGTGTAAAAATATGTTTATCATATACCGGTTTAAAATCGAATCTTATGGTCGTAACTCGAAGAATCTGATTGGCGGCTTATGGATGTATGTGATATCCGATTTTACATGTGGGGTCTTTCATTTTATGACACAACATTGTCCACTTAACAACAGTGATGTCCTATGGTAAAATAATTTTTATCATATGACGTCGCGTCTGAGAGTGAAATAACGCCATGTAATAAATTCGATAATCCACTTGTGGATTAAATATGAAAATTAGGTAGATACAGCCCGTAGGATAACATGTATGACGTCCTCAGCGACGTCGCGTTTTCTAATGATGGAATAGTGACATTTTTGTCAATAATGAATAAAATAGTTTTTTATAATTGTCATAATTTTATGATACATAGAATTTTGCAGTCGTGCTTATGCATTATTGGGTTTGTTAAGCTCCTGGAGAAAAGACAAAATGCTCGGCAAAGCATCGCATTTTGTCCCTTTTCCTCAACTTCGTTGATGATTTCAGTAATGCAGGGGCGCTCGTGTAAGATACTCTATATAATAAGTTCTATAACGACCTATACTCCAGGACGGAAATTCATTCCGTTGGAACCGTCCTACAGATTGTATATCTCTTATTCTCCCTCACCCGTGGGTTTCTTGCATTTCGTTTCGGCAAGGATCTTGCATGTTTACGGTGCGGCGCGGTGGATGTTCCGTTGGCTTCTGCACTGACTAGTTATAGAGCCGAGGTCAGCGTGACATCGCTCTGTGTCGTACACAGAATTTTTGGGTGAGTAGATGAGACCAAGAGTAAGTGTGTACTGCGGCATTGCAGGGTAGATATTTATTGTGCTTCACAGCAAAACATTGATTATTCCAAAATACTCAGTAATTTCAGTGGCTCTGTAGTCCCACTGACAACATAGCACATTTATAAACAGTCCTGATACCTCAAACGGTGGTTGAGGTATCGAGGTCGTATTGCGGTCACCTCTAGTTTGTATATAACTGTATATGTGTTAATAGTATTTGTATTGTATTGTTTTCTAAATGTTCATGTTTCATGTACTCTTCATATTTGGAGGAAATAAAGATATATACATTTCTGAAACATCAGACCAGTAAACAGTCACAGAAGAAAGATATGGTTGCTTGAATGAAGCAGTAATTCTTGTTCCCAAGTTCACTACTTTTGTCTTTAATTTCCCAAATTTAGTAATTTTCTTGCTATTTTTTCCCCAATTTAAGTCAGAGGCCTTTTCCCAAAATACCTGGATAAAGCCCTGTCACACGACTTGAAAGCTGCTAGAAAAGAACCTTATTACTGACGCCTACATCTGTACATGTACACCCTCTCTGTGATAATGCTAACACAACTCTGACATTTTCGCAAACTTTCTAAAACTGTAACTGCAACCAACCAAGGTCCTGGACAACGTGAGCGGGGTAGCCTTTTGTCCTTATTTTCAGCAATAATAACAATTCTGATCCTGAGCAAAACTATATGGCAGTATATTACTTATCACACTTGCATATAGATTTATTGGTTTGACCAAAAACCGCCCGAAGGCTTGTCTATGTCTATGTCTATGTCTATGCTGTACGATACTCTGTCACGCTTGACCATTATGTATCGGGTGACCAAGAAAAGAATAGTAATCAGAGAGTATAGAAAGATAGAAGTAACACAGGTTTGTATAAGTAGTACAAAGAATAAATTAAAATAAGCAGTATGATGAAAAAAAAATATATATATAAACAGAAAGTGAAGGAAGAAAGTTTTCCAACTGCCCGTTCACCGCTCTGACTAGACCAATCCGCCTTCCCTGGGGGTTAAAGAGCACTTGGCCCGACGACATAGCTCTAGCCCTCCTCACAGCTAGTAAAGCAGTTGGCCCCTACTGCGTTTAGAATGAGAGTTGTGATAGCTCCTGCTTGAAGTGTACCAAGTCAGGAGCCTCAGCTGCAGTCGCCGGTAAGGTATTCCAGGTTGGGATGGTTCTTGGGAAGAAGCTGTACTTGAAACTATCAATGGAGGTAGAATACTGTCGGTACTTGAGAGAATGAGATGATCGTGTCCTTCCTGATGCGGGAGTCAAGTAGGCATCCTTGTCAATGGCGACTATCCCATTTATCACTTTGTAAAACATGGTCAGTTGCAGTTTCAGCCGTCTACTTTCCAGTGTTTCCAGGTTCAGGTGGTCAAGCATAGATGTGACGGAGCTGGTATTTCTATATCGTCCTGTTATGAACCGTGCCGCTCGACGTTGCACAATTTCCACCTTCTGGATCTGTTCTTTCCTATGGGGATTCCAAACTGTGCAGCAGTACTCTAAATTGGAGCGAACCATTGCAATATAGGCGTTGATCTTGGTCTGTTCATTACTAACTCTAAGGTTGCGTCGTAGAAAGCCAAATATGCTGTTAGATTTCTTGGTTATTCGATCTACATGTGTCTTCCAGTCGAGGTTGCTGGTTAGGTCAATCCCTAAATACTTGGACGATGCATCAACCGCGAGCTGGTGTCCCTTCAGAGTGTATGGTTTGACCACTGGCTGCCTGGAGTTGGTGACCCTCATAACGTTACACTTTGCTGGATGAAACTCCATCCCCCAGGTCCTTTCCCAGTTTTCGAGGTTATGGAGGTCTTGCTGTAAGTTTTCACAGTCATAGGAGCTATTCAGTTCTCGGTACACGATGCAGTCATCTGCAAAAAGACGGACGTTGGACTGGATGGTCTGTGGCAGGTCGTTAATGAAGATGAGAAAAAGTAGCGGGCCGAGCACAGTACCCTGAGGGACGCCGCTTATAACCGGTGCACTGTAAGAATTCTCACCATCTACAACCACCTGTTGTGTCCGATTTGACAGAAAGGACCTGATCCACTGGTAGACTTCTCCCCGTATCCCATAATGATCCAGCTTCTTCAATAGTCTCTGGTGGGGGACTCGGTCGAAAGCCTTGGAGAAGTCTAATATCACAAGGTCTGTCTGCTTCTTCTTATCCAGAGAGAGTCCTAGGTCGTGTGTTAGCCCAATTAGTTGAGTCTCACAGCTTCTCTTCGACCGGAATCCATGTTGACAGTCTGTGAGTATGGTATGTTTGTCGAGGTGGTCCATGATGTTGCTGACAAGTATATGTTCTTGTAGCTTGCAGCATAAAGAAGTAAGAGACACTGGCCTATAGTTACTGGGCTCATATTTCTCTCCCTTCTTGAAGATGGCAGTAACGTTAGCTCTTCTCCAGTCCTCAGGTACTCCTCCTTCTTCTAGGCACTTATTGTAGATGGCCGTCAGGAGTGGAGCAAGTTCATCGGCAAGCTCTTTCAGTAGTCGGGCCGGGATAGAGTCTGGTCCACATGCTTTATTTTTGATTGATTTTCTTCAGCAACTTCGTGGTCCCCTCTACTGTGCAGGTAATATGGTCTATCGATGGGAAGGGCTGTCCAGCTACATCTGGTATATCAGTCACATCTTCATGGATACCGACTGACTCATACTGCCTTGCTAGGATGTCTGCCTTGTCTTTTGATGCTGAGAATAATCTACCATTTTCTTTGAGTGGGGCGATTCTTGTATTGTCTTTCTTCAGGGAGCTAATGTATGTCCAGAACCTCTTTTGCTTTCTAGGTGCATCATTGTCATCCTCACCAATCTCTATTAGGTTTTCCACATACTCCCAGTAAGCCTGTCGTTCTTCTGGTTGCACTGATGCCTTCACTGCTTTGTATGCTCTTTCTGTCTTGCTGTTTTTAGCCTTTTTCTTCTTCTTGAATAATTTTCTCTGTTTCGCCATCAGTGATTTAACTTTTCTGTTCACCCAGGGTTTCTTCACTTTATTTCCTTTGATCATCTTACTGGGGATGTACTTTTGCATGCCTGATGTAATCGTGTCTCTAAACTGTACCCATAGTCCATTGGCATCTTTGTTCTGTGTTCCATCCAGGAAGTCTTGCTTAAATTGTCTTAGATCTTCCTTAAAACCTTGAAAGTCTGCTTTTTTATAGATGTAAACCTTTCTTGGCTGTTTCACAGTCTTGTGTGGCCTCAAACTGGATTCTACTAAGACCGCATCGTGGTCCCCTATTCCGGGAATGACTTGCATGCGGTTGATCAATGACTGGTTATTGGTGAAGAACAAGTCCAGAATATTTTCTGTGTCCTCTGTTGTTCTTGTTGGCTCAGTCACTATTTGGTCCAGAAAGGCATTTCGTGCTACTGTTAACAGTTGTTGGGCATCTGTGGAGTGACTAGAATATGGTTTCACTGTTTCAGTTTCCCAGTCGATCCCTGGAAGATTGAAGTCTCCTCCTAACCATACATGTGATCCGCTTGGAAGGCGTGAGAGACAACTTTCAAGCTCGCTCAGGTATTCTGGATCAGATTCATCAGGTGTTCTATAGAAAGATCCAGCATATAAATGGTTGGCTCCTGTGATACGCAATCTAGTCCACTGTAGTTCACACCGGGATGTGACCTTGAGTTCTTCAGGCTCATCACTTAGGAAGTCTTCGGAGACCAGTGTAAAGACGCCACCATGTCCGCCATTACGGTCTTTTCTGTATACCTTATAGTTTGCTGGGAAGACCTCTGCTGATGAAATACTGCCATCCAACCAGGATTCACATCCTATCACAATATCTGGTTTTGTGGATTCTACAAGGTTGTGAAAGGGTGGTTTGCGGTTTGGGCCCTTGAGAGATTGACAGTTAACTATCAAAATCTTAAGTGGAATGTCTTTTCTTGCTGTTGTAGCCTGATGTATGCTGTCATGGTTTGAGCGGTTGGCTTTGTTTGGTGATGAGGTTGCATTCGGACAATCAAAGCTGATATCAGAAAATCTGCTGTCACTGAGTGGATCAAAACTGTTGCTTGACTCATAAACAGTTGTGTCAAATAATGCCGTTGAAAAATTTGGCATCCCGCACTGTGTACATTCCCATGATATATTCTTCAAACTATTTAAAATTACATCTGACATTCCCATACAATCAGTGTGGTACCATATCTTGCAGGTGTCGCACATAACACCTGGCGTAGTCAACGTTGATTCAGCATTTTTCAACGTTGATTCAATGTTGAGTACCTATTGGGCGTTACTAAGGTAGACTTTATGTATATGTTTCCCTTTGCAATCAGAATCAGAATTGTTACTGGTGACACGTCAAATGACATTCATACACCAGGACCTGTGATGCGGAAAGTTAGTCCCTCGCTCTAACCAAAGAGGTAAATTTAGCTGCATTTTCAGCTGTCGAAATAATCGAATCGGGAAGGGCATTCCAATCTCTAATGGTTCTGGAGAAGAACGACTCTTTATAAATGTCAGTTCTTGCAGTAACGCCAACGAATGGTGCTTTCTACAGTGTCTAGCTGGGGGAACAAGGTCATCTGTTGGAATGCTGACAGCACCATTTAGGCCTTTGTATAAAAGGATCAGCCTACTGTCTTTTCTCCTTTTCTTGAGAGACTCCCATTTTAATTTTCAAAGTATTCCAGTCATGCTCCCAGTTTCAAAGCAGTTATTGCCTGTTACAAATCTAGCAGCTATATATTCTGAACTTTTTCAATTTCTGTGTTAAGGACCACTCCACTGGGGTCCCAGATACAACTACCATATTCCAAGATTGGGCGAACAAGACCTTTATATGCTGCCTCTTTTACATCCTGTGGACACTGATGAAGATTTCGCCTCAGGAAACCAAAAGTTCTATTTGCCTTAGTACACGTGTTGCAAATATGAGTATTCCATCTCAAGTTGTGCGTGATTGTCACTCCAAGGTATTTAATGGAGTCCAAATTCTCGAGGACCGTTCCCTCTAAGGTGTAAGAGGCCTCAGTTTTATTAGATCTCGTCCTAGTTAACTGCTTAATATTGCGTTTAACTGGCTGATATCTCATGCCCCATTTTCGGGCCCAACATCCTAATCTATCTATGTCAGCCTGAAGTTTCAGTGAGTCATCTGTAATTTCCCGCGTAACAAGCACAGTCGTCTGCGAACAGTCTTCTTTCTGAGTCAATGTCAGTGGAAATATCATTGATGTACAGGGAGAACAATAGAGGACAAAGGACAGTCCCTTGCGGGACTCCAGACAAAACTGGAGCCCACTCCGAAGATTTACCATTAACAACAACCCGCTGTTTTCTGTAGCAAAGAAAGGAATCTATCCATTTGAGGGTCTTTCCCCCAATTCCATAACCAAATAACTTAGATTTAAGTAGTTCATGAGGCGGGGTGTCAAAAGCCTTATCGAAGTCCAGAATAAATGTGTCCACCTGTCCCCCTTTGTCCAAGATTTTTGCCCAGTAATTAATAACTGTGCTCAACTGAGTTTCACAACTATGCCTTTTCCTAAATGCATGCTGTCTGTTTGACAAATGTTTATGTTTATCCAAGTGGGTCATGATGTTTGAACAGACTATATGCATTCTCGGATGGACGACAAAAGGCTCCTATGCGTACAGGATCTGCATGATACTTCCTCGCAGAGCTGAAAAATTGCTTAATATAATATAGAGACTAACTAGGGACCAATTTCTCATATCACGGGTCCTGGAGAATGACTGTCATTGACGTGTCATCAGTAACAAGATTAGCGCCTTTCATGGATAGTATTGCTGTGTCATCGAATGCCCGAATCCACCTAAAGCTTTGGGACCTGATGGGTTTCATTTTAAAGTCCAAAAAGAACTAGCAAAAAAAAATGAGAAAGCGCGCTTGTTCGACATAACCCCTCTGTATCCTTAACATGGGGACAAGGCGCTTGTTCGAAATGAACATATAGTTTGTTCAAATATCATGGCTCACTTGGATGAACATAAACTATTGACAGACAAGCAACATGCATTTAGGAAAAAGCATAGTTGTGAAACTCAGCTGAGCAAGGTTACCAATGATTGGGTAATCATCTTGGACAAAGGGGTGCAGGTGGACACATTTATCCTGGACTTCGAGAAGGCCTTTGACACACCCCATCACCAACTACTTGCATCACCAAAAGTTCAAAACACACCTATATAATTTTGACCCCCTTGTACCCCACTTTTATATAGTAAAACTGGGGTTTACAGGGGTAAACCTTATTTTTCTTATTTCTGCTATAACATATAGATTGTGGGTACTCGTTAGAAACGCCTCGATGAGGCGGTTCTACCAACAATCTATATTTTGAGCAGAAATAAGAAAAATATCACTATTTTTCATCATAAAATTTCCATTTTTTTGGCGATAAAGGTTGCAATGTATTTGTATAGGCGTCTTTTCGTAATGAACCTAGATTGTTTGGTTATGGCATAGGGAAAGACTGTTATAGAAAACAGCCAGTTGTTGTTAATGCATGTGAAGCTTCGGAATGGGCTCTTTCCCACAAGGGACTGCTCTTGGCCCACTATTGTTCTCCCTGTACATAATTGGTATTTCCACTGACATTGACTTAGAAATAAGACTGTTCGCAGACGACTGTGTTTGTTACCGGGAAATTGGAGATGCAACTGACTCTGTGAAACTTCAGAAGGATAAAGATAGATTAGGATGTTGGGTAAGAAAATGAGGAATGAGATTTCAGCCCGTTAAATGCAATAAATTATGCAGATAACTAGGAAGAGAACCCCACAAAAATGAGGCTTACGAGTATTACACTTTAGAGGGAGCGGTCCTCGAGAATGTGGATTCCATTAAATCCTTGGCGTGACAATCATACATAACTTGAGAGAGAATACGGCTATTAGCAACATGTGTACTGAGGCAAACAGAAGGCTTGGTTTCCTGAGGCGAAATCTTCCTCAGTGTCCTCAGGATGTAAAAAGGCAGCACATAAAGGACTTGTTCGACCAATCTTGAAATACGGTAGTTGTATCTGGGGGCCCCAGGTGATGGTCCCTCAAGAAGAAATTGAAAAAGGTAAGAATAGAGCTGCTAGACTACTGCTTTGAAACTGGGAGTATGAATGGAATGATGGGAGTCTCTCAAAAAAGGAGAAGAGACAGTAGCCTCATATTTTTGTGCAGAGGTCTAACGGGTGTTGCCAGCATTTCAACAGATGACCTTGTTCCCACATCCAGGCGCTTTGGAACTCATTATTCATTGGCAACTATTGACAGCAAGAACTGACATTTACAAAGGGTCCTTCTTCCCCCGGACCATTAGAGATTGGAATGGCTTCCCGATTCAATCCTTTCCTCAGCTCATTACAATAGCACACCCGTGTGACATAGTACACTTATTCACATCTCCATTATGGCCATTTTTTCTGATGAAAATCAGTAATATGTTTCTTATAAATACTGAAAACATAGTTTGTGTGTGCTCGTTAGAACCGCCTCAATGAGGCGGTTCTAACGAGTACCTACAACCTATGTCTTGGAGCAAAAATAAAAAAAAATAATGTTTACCCCCGTAAACCCTGGGTTTCTCTATATAATGTTGGGTATAGGAGGGGTCTTCATTTCACGGCATTGTTCACGTGATGTGAAGGTGCATAGTATAGTGTCGCTACGTTCACCTCTTTGGTGAGAGCTAGGGACTAACTTTCAACAGTTATGACGTCAACGTGGCTACAAGTGACGATGGAAAAGTTTGATATTGTTTCCTACTTCTGCCCAGAACACGGACCGCGCCCACACGTTAGAACCGTGTCACTGTGTGGGGCCGTTTTAACGAGTATCCGCAATCTGCACTCGAAAGCAGAAATCAGTAAAAATAAGTGCATCAACGACATATAATCGTCATAGCTTCAACGAGTCGCTCGAGGGTACTCTGATTCGAGTGCACCGCCTCAGTCGACGACTGAAGGGTACTCACTCGTACTGACAACCAGCAGTGTACGCTGGGTACTCATCACTGGGGTTTACAGAGGCAAATGATCAGGGTCTACTTTGCTGGGTATACAGTTTTAGATTGATAATTCTTCAAATAGATCGATAATTCATAATAGAAGTAAAACAAAGATCAGGAATTGATACAATTAACTTACTCCACCCATAAAAGACACCAAAGGGAAAGAAATACAAACATTAAGCGACCAGACCATAATGGAAACCTAAACAAAGGAAGGCCATAAGGACAGTTACTTTCCCACAAAATGGCCATATGGCCATCCAAAACCAAAAGACACAAGTGATACACACAGTAAGTAACAAACAACAACATAAATAAATCGCCACAGAAGAGCCGCCTTGGAACGGTCAGTGGAAGGTTTCCACTGGGGGGCTTAAATCGATTTTACGTGGCCACAATCCTCGCCCTTACTTCCGTCGCGATTTAGACAAATAATTTGTTCAGTCCGCATGAAGGCCTCCTAACTCATCAGTGCAACATCTCCGTGAACACAAAAATCAAAGAACCACAGAGGTGAGACAACGGTGAGGACTCGACAGCAAGAAACCACTGAAATGCTGGAGCAAAAGAAAACCAACAGTTAGACTCCGATGAGCCCGACCAGATCCATCTTTTTGTGTCAATTGTTTATAAGTCGGAACATAATCAATCAACAAATTTTCGATCGACCCAACTTTATTTACAACAGAAGCTTCCCACCTGCTGTTGACCACGTGACTATCACTGACCATGTGCGACAGGGGCGTAGCCAGCAGAAAATCATTTGTACGCAAACCAAAGAAAATACTAAAAATAATAACTCCGTTTACCAAATGGGGACCTCTCTTACATGAAAGAATTAGCTCCCTTTGGGAAGAAAATTCTTTCCTGTAAGTGCGGTCCCCGTGGCAAAGGAGGAAACTATGCTAGCGAATAAATAATGTTCCGTATACATCCTAAACACAAACATAGTTTCTTCTTCTTCATCATCATCATCATCATCTTTATTATTATTATTATTATTTATGTTTCTTCCTCTTCTTCTTCTTCTTCTTAAAAAAACGCCATTTCATTACCAGGAATTCTCGTACTACAGGCACTGTCACTCAGATTATCGATATCCGATATCTGATTGACATCAGTTAATTCCCTTAGACCGTCGTTTACCTGTGTTGATGGTGTGTAATAAGTTTCACACCTTTGAGTTATTAAAATACTGCACTATGTCGCACCGGTGTGTTATCGTAATGGAATTACATCCATTCATTCATCATCCTAGATTCAACACGTCAAGATGTCTTTTCCTATGAAGGAATACCGGCTACCGGAGCCTCTGGTCGCCTTCTTGAAGTCTTGCCGACTTCATGGGGTGCCTCAAGTAAACACCGCACTTGAGCCCCAGAGGGTAGCTGTTACCCTTACTTGGAACTTGAGCCTTCCAGCTCCACAGAGAACCAAGAAGACAGCATTACAGATCCGACCACAGATCCGACAAGCAGCGCCACCAGCCGAGGAGACCGTGACTATAACTAGAGCAACGATCATCCTCCAGCGCCAGCCAACAATCAACGCCAAACCCGCGCCCGCCGCACCCATCATCCAGAGACCAACGCCGTCATCGCCAGAGCCAGCGACCACCGCCTTATCACCCACAGAGAGACCACCCCCGCCTAAAGCCGAACGATGCTCGTCACCTGCCCTAGCCACCAGAAGAGGAAGAATCTACACGTCCGAAGAAAAGGACTTCGGGAAGCTGCCACCCAACCCACTCCAACCTTTGCACGAGAAATACCACCTGGGCAGAGCTTGGGCGGCAAATACTAGAGACTCCCCCTCCACCATCTTAGAACTACATCGACTGACCAACTGAGACTATCAACGTGGACCTTGCCGTTTACGCTTTCAAGAAAGCCGATACTCCAGCCTTCATAATCTACAAAGGACCCACCTCAAAGTATTTCGACGAGCACCTCTACAACTCCCTGGAAAAGTGCACCGAATAGACCCCCCCTAAACAAGAAGAGAACCCGGAAGGTCGACAAACTTTTCCTAGATACGGCGATGACGGATGGAGTGATAGTTAGGAAGGCGCATCCCTCCTAACCCAGCACCGGACCGAGATCGTGAACTTAGGGCCGCATGTCCGAAAACCCTGTTTACCATGGGTATTGCAAGGCTACTCCATATGTAGCCAGTCCGACGCCAGTAACGCGGCCCTAAGAGAGAGCAACATGACCTAGTTTGCTCGGGCGAAACAGAGAGATCGCGATTTGCAGCCGAAATTGGCATTGCTTTCTCTGTTGCTTCATGCCCACTTTCGACCTGGCGTTCAAAATTCAAAATTACAGTGCTTCTATTTTACTTAGGGGAGGCCACTGGCAGATCAGTACGATTCGTATATCGCTGACCACTGCCGCGATTCGCAGCCCAGAAGCACTAAAACTTAGCCTCGTCGCCTTCCTCCTCTACCACGGCCAGACGGGCAATGGCTATGGAACACGATTTGCAGGTCGGAATTGACCATGTTCCGTAGCCGCGATTGACAGCCCACAAATATTTGGAGATTCCGTCAAAAACCACGGTAACTTACAGACCACCTTCACCTTTACTGCACCGTGACTGTGGCGTACACCGAGGAGTACACCGGAATTAGCGAAAGCCTTTCAGAAAGTGGGAAAACTAATCCTGGACAAGGTCTAGGGGTAGCCCCTATGTGCTTATAGCGCCCGGTTACCTTAAAAACCAGTTCAGTCAGTAATGGAATTAAAGTTTTAAGGGGAATGGGAAGACTTGGCAGATTGTCCACCATTTTTCAAAGGGATACAAATTTCGGGACTTCCTTTTCGCTTTTCTATACGCCCTGTCCCATTGAAAATGGGATCTACTCTTAAAGGAAAGAGTTTACTCCTCAGGAGCAAATTCTTCTCCTTTAAGAGTTGACCCCTATTGACATGGGAGACAAAAAAAAACTTTGCAGGAGTTGCCTCCCCCGAAGGTGTTCCTATTCACCTTAACTGAAACAGTCTTTGGTTTCAGCTCAGGACCATTTCCCAGCCTACACGCCAAGAGACAACTGATCCACCAATGCTCGCAAAACCACAATTCTAACACAGCGCGCCTATATAGGCAATGGAAAATAACTGTGTTTTATTCTGCAACAAATCACAGCTCAGAAGAGCGTGACGAGTGACGTCATTAAATTCCCAATTTATGACGTCACTACTCGATTTCCTTGACGTTAGACGGTGTAACGTCATTTTCTCGCATCGAAAACGTAAGAAAGGGATATAAATGCATGTGTTTCAGTCGATAATTTTAGCGGGATTTCTTCTCACAATGGCGAAAAGTTGTGAGAATTTGAAGGAAACAACATCATTATTGCCGAGTGTCAGCGTGTTAGAATCGAAATAGATCAGCTCTAGCCAGTGATTTGTTAGGTAATAAATCACAGTTTAGCGGGATTTCTTATAACAATGGCGAAAGGTTGTGAGATTTTGAAGGAAACAACCACATTATTGCCGATTTTCAGCGTGTTAGAATCGAAATAGATCAGCTATTGTCTGTGATTTGTTGAGTAATAAATTACAGTTTGTCGGTCAGTTGTAAGTAGACAAATCACGCGCGCTACGCGCTTGTGATTTGTCTTCTTTACAACTGACCTCCAAACTGTGATTTATTACTCAACAAATCACAGTTAGAGCTGATCTATTTCTTAATTCTAACACAGCGCGCCTATAAAGTCAATGGAAAATAACTGTGTTTTATTCTACAACAAATCACGGAAAAGCAGAGCGTGCAAAAAAAAACTGCAAATTTATGACGTCAAGAGTCGATTTCCTTGACGTTGGACGGTGTAACGTCATTTTCTCGCATCGAAAACGTTAGAAAAGGATATAAATGCATGTGTTTCAGTCGATAATTTTAGCGGGATTTCTTCTCACAATGGCGAAAAGTTGTGAGAATTTGAAGGAAACAACATCATTATTGCCGAGTGTCAGCGTGTTAGAATCGAAATAGATCAGCTCTAGCCAGTGATTTGTTAGGTAATAAATCACAGTTTGTCGGTCAGTTGTATGTAGACAAATCACGCGCACTACGCGCTCGTGATTTGTCTACTTTACAACTGACCTCCAAACTGTAATTTATTACTCAACAAATCACAGCTAGAGCTGATCTATTTCTTAAATAAACAGAGCATGGTGTCCCTTAAACTGCCATAAGATTCGGCCCCCGTCCATCGGGGCTTGAAGAAATAGATGGGCTGCATGGTGCTTCCACGCAGAGCTGAAACCGACTGCACACGAGTACTGGTAAACCGCTTAGAGGATCTAAGCCTGCCCAGGCGAAGCGGTGTGAGTCAGACCGCCCATGCTTATAAACCCTATTGGTTTCATTGGGCGACAAGGCTTGAGATGTCATTTCATCTCAATGTTGGGTAAACGTCCCACAAAATTGGAAGCAGCGTCTCCAAAATGACCAATTCAGTGCTGACGGGGACGTTGAAACTTAAATCGAACAAACAAACACAAAAACTGCCATAAAATAAACTGGCATAAGATAAACTGGCATAAGATAAACTGACATAAGACCTGTCGAAAGGTATATACATAAGATTCGTTTCGCCATAAATTGCGCAATCTTCGCCCTTTGGAAAGAATGAATGCAAAGCCGTACTTGTCTGCATTGAGTAACATTCGCTCCATTCATTCCTGTTCTTAACCCTTATCAGTAATCCCCTTTATTAATTGCATTGTAATACACTGACATGATAAAGCTATGCTATCTCAGAACATGTGAGCTTTATCAGGTCAACGTGACATTGCACTTTTATGAATGAACCGGAATACCGGATAAAATGGCAAAAATGTTATTAATACTGGGAAAAATAAAAAAAAAAATACTTAAAAAAAATCATAGGAAAAAATTACGGTCAGATGATAATTAATATATCGATCGATTAATGCACGCCGGAATGTTGGGACACACTGAGGAGAATCGATAACTGGTCGTAAATTGCCAATTTAAGAGTGTACAAGGGGATAAAATGATAAATAGAATACCAGATTCGTGTGATTTGATATCAAGTTTATCAGGCTCGGCTTCGAGAACGCGTGTAGAATCGCTCGGCTAGCCTCGCGATTCTACACGCGTTCCCGAATCCTTGCCTGATAAACTTGATATCAAAAGACACGAACCTGGAATTCTCTATATATTCCGCTGCATAAATTAATTAAGCCTTACCCATTTACATTTCAACCAATAACATTACGTGATATAATTTTCATTCAAATTCGCAAACTGAAAGACAAATAGTGTAGATCCTGATCAGATAGTTTCAGATCTAGAACTACACTGTTTACAAAGATACGTGTAGTTTACTGTAGGACAAGTGTAAACCCCTAAAACGAAAGAAAACATACTGCATCAGAAAATGTCTTCTGTATATATCATCTGCTGCTTTTTCTGACATATTTGTACCTCCACTTTATAAAAGTGGGGCGGCAAGCGGGTATACTGGTTTACATCTGTTATTCCGTCCGTCAGTCATTTCGTCCGCCCGTCCCTACTTAAACCATTATCTTGCGTCAAAGATTTCTCCAGAACCGTAGAACCTGGAACCCTCAAACTTGGTATACTATGTGATCATGATGACTTGTATCGTGTAAGAAACAATAAGCATTGTCGGCTTATTTGTTCATCTTTTCTTCTAGTCTTCCTTCTCTCCTCATTAGGAAAACATGTCCGTATGAAGTAATGGCGTCCAACATGGTGTCAGAAAACGATAAATACAGTCGAACTTCAATGGCTCGAACACCTTTGGGACCTCGAAAATCTGTTCGAGACAGGGGTAGTTCGAGCCACTGAGGTTACTGCCAGGAGGCAGTACGAGACACTTTTAGACATCGTTTCGGTGTTCTATAATGAAAATGCATGCTGTGTGTACTCATTAGAATCGCCTCATCGAGGCGATTCTAATGAGTACACACAGCATACATTTGCAAGATAAAAGACTAAAATCTCCTTAATTATCCCCCACTATTTCTTATGTAGAGGATTTCGCTAGGGGCTCAAGAATGGGTTCGACGCATCCATGGTGAACGAGCCATCGGTGTTCGAGCCATCGAAGTTCTACTGTATTAGGCAAAAATGATAACATCTTAATTAATTCTGCTTTCAACATAGATTGCGGGTGCTCGTTAGAACCGCCTCAATGAGGCGGTTCTAACTAGTACCCACAATCTATGTTTTTGAGCAAAAATAAAGCAGATAATGTATACCCCCGTAAACCCCACTTTTCTCTATATAAAGTGGGGTTTAGTGGGTCTTCGTTTCTCGGACTTGTTATCGTGATGTTGTCGAGACCAGTGTAAACATTTTTCGTCAAAGATTTCTGTGGAACTGTTTTGTTTGTTTGATTTGAGGTTTAACGTCCCCGTCAACATTGAGATAATTTTGGAGACGTTGCTTCCAATTTTGTGGGGCTTTTACCCGACATTGGGATGAAATGACATCTCAAGCCCTGTCGCCCAATGAGACCAATATGGTTTATTAACATGGACGGACCGCCTCTCACTGCGGTTCCTGGACAGGTTTAGATCCACTAAGCGGTTTACCAGTACTAGTGTGCGGGCCGGATTCAGCTCTGCGTGGAAGCATCGTGCAGCCCATAGGCTCAAACTTGATATTCGATGCATTGATGTTGACTTGTATCATGTACTTGACAATGGGCTTTCTCAGCTTATTTGCTCGTCTATTCTTTCTTTCTTCTTCCTCTCCATATGGGCTAATGTTACATTTTTCGTCAAAGCTTTCTCAGGAACTATAAAAGTTAGACGCCACAAACTCGGTATGCATTGCAATAAGGACGACTTACATCGTGTAAGAGACAATGAGCTTTCTCGGCTTATTGTTCATTCTTCTTTCTCTCCATACAGGCCATTGTTAAATTTTTGTCAAATATGTCTTAGGAGCTGTAAAACCTAGAAGCCTCAAACGTGTTATGCAATGCAATAATGTTGACTTTTTTGGTTGTTTTACGGCCCTTTCAAGATTATTTCAATTATAATTATGGAGCCGGTCGTTAATGAGTGGTGGGCGAAAACCGATGTCCCCGGAGAAAAAAACACCAGACCTTCCGTTGCAGAACTTGGCGCATGGCTCGAACTACACCGGTGAGAGATCTAATGCTTTTTGTTTTGTTTGATTTGAGGTTAAACGCCCCGTCAACACTGTATAGGTCATTCTGGAGCCGTTGCTTCCACTTTTGTGGGACTTTTACCCAACATTGAGATGAAATGGCATCTCAAGCCCTGTCGCCCAATGAAACCAATAGGGTTTATAATTGTGGACAGTCTGACTCGCACTGCTTTGCCCGGGCAGCTCAGATACTCTAAGCGGTTTACCAGTACTTGTGTGCGGTCGGTTTCAGCTCTGTGTGGAAGCATCAGGCAGCCCATCTATTTCTTCAAGCCCCGGGGTGGGGGGGGGGGGTCGCCGACCTCATTCTTAAGAGCCAGCGATGTTGACATATATTGTGTAAGAGACATTAGACATTTTGCTTTTTCAGCTTATTTGTTCATCTGTTCTTTCATTCTTCTTTTTTTTTCTTATTAAGGTCAATGTAAATCTCAGGAACTGCGAAAGCTGGAAGCCTCAAATTTGTTATACTATGCAATAATGATGATTTCTATCAGGTAAGCGACAATGGGCTTTTACGGCTTATTTGTTCGCCTGGTCTTACATTCTTATTTCTCTCCATATAGGCCAATGTTAAATTTTTGTCAAAGATTTGACAGGAGCTATAAAAACTATAAGCCTTAAACATGTTATACAATGCAATAATGTTACCTTATAGTGTATAAGAGACAACAGGCTTTTCAGCGTATATGTTCATTCATTCTTCTTTCTCTTCTTGTTGAGTTCAGTGTAAAGATTTTTCGTCAAAGATATCTCAGTAACCGCGAAAGCTAGAAGCCTCAAATTTGGTATACTTTGCAATGATAATGACTAGTATCGTATAAGAGACAATGGGTTTTCTCAGCTTATTTTTTCTTTTATTCTTCTTTATCTCCATATATTGTAATGATATTTTTGTCAAATATTTCTCAGGAAAGCTAGAAGCCTCAAACTTGGTGTGTAATGCAATAATGATAACTCAGATTGTGTAAGAGACAATGGGCTTTTTCAGCGTATTTGTTTAACTGTTCTTTCATTCTTATTTCTGTCTATTTAGGCCAGTTTGAATTTTCGTCAAAGATAAAACAGGAACGATAAAAGCTAGAAGCCTCAAACTTGGTATGTAATGCAATACTAATGACTTTCATTGTGTAAAGACAATGTGCTTTTTCAGCTTATTTGTATATCTGTTCTTTCTTTCATCTTTCTCTCCATAAAGGCCATGTAAAATTTTTCCTCAATGATTTCTCAGGAACTATAAAAGCTAGAATTCAGGTTTCCCCAGACTTTCGGAAGAGTCTTTAAACCGAGGTCCCGTCTTCTTATGACCTTAGCTGTTGGTGGGATGTAAAACTCAAACATACAGACATATAGAAGCTAGAAACCTCAAAACTTGGTATGCAATGCAATAATGACGACTTGTGTCATGTAAGAGACAAGGGTTTCTCCGTGTTTTTGTTCATTTGTTCTTTTAATCTTCTTCCCCTCCACCTTCACCAATCAAAGATTTGTAAGAAGCTGTAAAAGCTGGAAGACTTCACCTTGGTGCACTTCGCAATGTGGACGACTGATATCATGTAACATGTTGTCCAATAAGGGGATAACTGTATTCAAAATTGTGATTTGGGGAGGTAAATCGTCGGTTTTACGGTCGGAAATTTCGTTTTACGGCGACGCGTTAGCGGAGCCGTAAAACGTAATTTGCGACCGTAAAACCGACGGTTTACCTCCCCAAATCACAATTTTGCAATACAGTTATCCCCATTCTAATGCACTTATACGATTGTTGTGTTAAAATGTGTACTATTTTGCAAAAGCCGGCAAGCGGGGTGAGCTGCGTAAAACCAAATGCCAGCCAATGAAAAGCGACGTTACGTGATGACGTCGGGTTTCCGACAGTATATCGCAGAATATACTGTCGCAAATTTTTGACGTTATCCAATCAGACGTCGCGTTACATACGCAAGTGCATTAGAATGTGTTTTCTGACTGGTGATCAAACGATTGTGTCTTTCTGTAAACGTACGCTAAAGTGGGGGTATAGTCAGGTCTTCTGACAGTTCTGGTTGTAATATTTCAGCATACCTGCAGACATTGTGGACCCTGATCAGACTGCTCCTTGAAGTCTGATCTGGACCCACGCTGTTTGCAACATTATTTCTAACCAGCAGGCGACAAGCAGCCGACAATTAAAATTCAATGTTATCCATAGCTCCAGCCGCAGCGTCGAACTCAAAATCGGGGCCTTTAAAGCCAATGTCTTTTCTCTCAGCTACAAAAGCGCCCTTCGGACTAGCAGCATTTTCTGGTAGAAGTGCTAGGTAGATTAGTGTGTCTGCACCTAGAAAAGAAAACGGCAGTATTTGGACACCGAGTAGATTCAGATCGAAGAGGGGGGGACGCAGTGACAATGTATGATCCAGCCTGCACGCACGAGGACTGAATTATTAAAATAGTTGCACTCAAAATATTGTGAATTCCAATTTTGTCATTTTGAGTATTCCAAAATGTGCACACTCCAAATGTGTGCTCCAAAATTTTGTAAAATTCCAGAAATTGCGCACCTCCTATAGTACGCTCCAATTTTTTATAAAAACAGTATTCCAAATATTGCGTACATCCTGTTTGTACGCTCCACAATTTTTTAGCATTCTAAATAATACGCAGTTAGAAGATGGGTATATACTTTTTTTTTTTTTTTTTTATACATTTTGCATATCCCCGTTATTGTTTTGGCTCGAATGACAACGGCGCCAGCGCATGACAAAATCTACAAGAAGTCTTGAGCGACCAGCGAAGCCTCAGATCAGCCTGCGCATTCGCGCAGTCTGATCTGTGTCTTCGCTGGTCGCATGTATACCTAATATCTATGCAAAGATGCAAAGAGAGATAAGCATAAGGTGTTGTCATAGTGAATGGGTGCGCAGATTCATTTGAGTCTGTGCTGGCCACACCGGTCTTATTGTAGGTTTTTTATGCGCCGGCTCAACCGCCATACCTTCCTGGTTGCTGTCCAAAAACCCGAGCCTCTCCGAAACAGGGGATTTTCTCTCAATACGATACAACACGCATAGGATGTCACATCACTGTTTATTTCGAGTTTGAGCCGGCGCAGGACAAAACCTACAAAAAGACCGTGGTGACCAACATAGACTCAAATCAACCTGAGCACCAATCCACTATGACAAGACCTTTTGCTTATGCCTCTTTGCATAGATAAGCCTCTAGTAGGTACATGCGATCAGCGAGGACTCTGATCAGACTGCGCGACTGCGCAGGCTGATCTGAGTCTTCGCTGGTCGCTCAAGACTTCTTGTCATGTGCTGAGTCATTTGTTATCTTTATGGATGCTTTTTGTACAGCAGTTGGGTAATTAAACAGTTATTTCATGGCCGTTTAGGGAATAGTAAAAACGATTTCCACTCAGCGCCGCGGACGGCCCAATACACAATTGCCGTCATCAGGAACTAGTGCGGTGAATCGTCCACGGCGCCTCGGGGCACTAGTTTTGACTATCCTCTAAACGTCCATGAAGTAACTGCATACAAGCATATGACGTCGCGTCTGAGAATGTAGAAAATCCACTGGTAGCTTTATATGCAAATAAGTGAGATACGCTCCGTAACGTTACACGTACGACGTCCTTAGCAACGTCGCGTTTATTAATGGGGGAATATTGACATTTTTGTACAACAAGAAATGAATTTTATTTTTCTGCTGCTCATGAAAGTATGAACGCAGCGGGTCGCATGCAAAGTAAATGAACCCCGTTCATGTAAACTGCTAGCGACCCGCTGTCGTTCATACTTTCATGAAAACAGAAAAAATAAGTTAATTTCTTTTATATTTACATTCTTTGCCCCTCATCGTTGGGCGAAAAGATGCTTATAGGGCAAAACTTTTAAAGCTCATAACCATTTACACGCTGTGTTTCTACGAAGAGCGGAACAACGTTGACGTCACCAACGCCCTTAGAACACCATGGTTGAGACTGACGTCACTTGACGTCACCAAAAATCACGCACGGAAGTATGAGTACATTGTTTTCTATAGGTTTACAATAGACTTTACACTCAAAATGGCGGCCCCCGCCCATCGGGGCTTGATGAAATAGATGGGCGGCACGATGCTTCCACGCAGAGCTGAAGCCGACCCGCACACGAGTACTGGTAAACCGCTTAGTGGATCTAAGCCTACCCAGGCAAAGCGGTGCGAGTCGGCCCGTCCATGCATATAGACCCTATTGGTTTCATTGGGCGACAGGGCTTGAGAGGTCATTTCATCTCAATATCGGGTAACAGTCCCACAAAATTGGAAGCAACGTCTCCAAAATGGCCTTTACAGTATTGAGTGTTAAACATCAAATCAAACAAACACTCAAAATGTAAATATATTGTGAATAAAAGGCATTTTAAATCGCATACGATAAAAAGAATCTTCTATTCGTGCCAATGTATTATTTAATTTATTAAACCCGTTGAGGGAAAGGCATTACATGCTCGTCGAAGCCTCACATTTTATCTATTTTCCTCAACTAGTTCAATAAATTCAATAATGTAAGATCCACTATAAAATTCCCATTTCTCGATGACCCTCATTTTTGTCAAACGCTAATATCCCAAGCTACTGATTATGTCAAAATAATATTTGAGAAACTTAAATCTGCTAACTTTCCCTTAGACGTTAGTCGAAGGGGACTATGGTAATTGGTTCGTCCGTCCGTCAGTACGTCGGTAGACACAATCTTGTCTCCGCAACTCTTCGTACAGTTATCAAGGGATTTTAATGTAACTTTCCAGATATTTTCCCATGGCCTGAAGACGATCATTTTTATCGAGGTCATGCTCGACTACTTTTTACCAGAGTTACAGTTCTTTTTTCAGTTTTAGCCATTTTATCTACATATGTTCTTGTCTCCGCAACTCCTCCTACAGTTTTCAAGGGATTTTGATGAAACTTTCCAGTTATTGTTTCCATGACCTTTAGACGATCATATTTGTCAAGGTCATGCTCGACTGAATTTTTACAAGAATTATTGCCCTTTGTCAGTTTTAGCTATTTTATCAACAGAAGTTATTGTCTCTGCAACTGCTCCTGTAGTTTTCTAGGGATTTTGATGAAACTTTCAAGATATTGTTCCCATGACCTAAATATGATAATACTTTATCAATGTTATGCTCGACTGATTTTACCAGAGTTACGGCCCTTTGTGAGTTTTAGCCATTTTATCAACAGAAGTTCTTGTCTCTGCAACTCCTATAGTTTTCAAGGGATTTGATTAGACTTTCCATTTGGGCCCCGTCAAGCGATTTTGGTACTTATCGCCTATGCGAACAGCGAAGGTTCAGGCGAGCCTGCGCATCCGCGCAGTCTCGCCAGAACCTTCGCTGCTCGCTCATACAAGCAGTGAATCAAGAGGAACCTTCAGACAGAAAGCCATATCCCTGGCCCCTCTGAATGGCTGGGCATGCGCAGTTAAAATTTGTCATGACGGAATGCTCGAAGACACAAATTCGCTTGGCGGGGCTCATTTATTGTTCTCATGACCTGAAGATGGTCATATTTCATCAAGGTCATACTCAACTGATTTTACCAGAGTTATGGTCCTTTGTCAGTTTTAGCCATTTTATAAACATAAATTTTTCTCTCCGCAACTCCTCCTACATTTTTCAAGGGCCTTTGGTGAAACTTTCCAATTATTGTTCCCATAACCTGAAAATGATCATATTTTATCGAGGTCATGCTCGTCTGATTTTTAACAGAGTTATGGCCCTTTGGCATTTTTAACAATAAGTGTTGTCTATGCAACTCCTTGCAGTTTCCATTGTATCATCACGAAAGCACACCAATATAATTTTGACCCCTTTCAACCCCACTTTTATATAGTAACACTGTGGTTTACAGGTTTTTTTTTTCTTATTTCTGTTCAAAAACATATAATGTGGGCCGAGGCGGTTCTTACGTATGCCCACAATCTGTGTTATGGGCAGAAATGTGAAATAATATCAGAATATTTTATCTGAAAGTTTTCATTTTTTGCTGGTAAAAGGGGTCTTTCAAGGTATAGGAAATTTGCATTAGTTTCTGCCCACACTTGGATTTTGATGAAGTTGTGCACAATAATTGCCTTGGGTATAACCATTATAATTACGATGCATTCACTTTTAAATTTTATTTCCATAGTAAATTTATTACATATTTTATGACGTCTCTATCACAACAGCGAGTACTCTCATATAAACTTGTCTACAGTATTCAGAGTTTCATATATCTAATGCTGCTATGTTTTATGAATTAAAGCCATAATTGGTGAGTTAGTTGATACTATGAATGACCTCATATGTCTAGTAATAGTGGCTGGGCATTCAGTTTTCGTTGATGGTGTCCCCATATTTCAGCTCCTAGTTTTGTATTCATTAAAATTTTATATGCATTTTCACCATGTTCCAATTTCTGTCAAGACACCATTTTAGCAAAAAAAAAAAAAAATACCCACATATCTTAGGAACATGTTGATGAATTTTGATGGAAATTGAGGACCGGTAACATTGTGTTTTAACAGACTGAATATTGATAGTCCTGATTCAGCAAAATGTGAAATTATATGTTTATCATGTTTTGGTCATGCTGTTTAATAATACTTTACTATTACTTCAATTTGGATGGCTATAGTATAGTATGGTTTGTGTAAATAGTTCATAGCATAATTATAAGTATTATTTCAAAACTGGAACTTTGGAACAAACTATTTTGTCTACAGAACTATACCGCAAAGGTTTTGATGACAAACGTCATCAAACGCACCCATGTAATCATGTGCACAGTTTTCTTTCTGTCATTCTTGTCTAATTTGGTAATGGTGCTAAGGTGATGTTTAGATTTAACATTCAAATCAACAACATACCAGTCACTTTAGATGTTGCTTCAGATTTTGTGGGATTTGTTATCCGACTCGAGATTAATGACTCTCAAGTGAAATCGTTGTTTGTTAACCCTAACTGTCCATTTAAAAAGAAAGGTTTACTCTAGGGAAAATCAACAACACTTGAGATTACTTTTCCTGGACATTAAGATTTTAGAATTTGTATCTGCATAGGAACTAGCCAATCTATCTTTTTTGTATAGCCCCTACGAACGAAATCAAATGGCTTCCTGAAGCTGTATTCCAAAGCCATTTGAATTTGCTTTTAGAATTCACACGGTCGTACATTTGTCAGTGTTCCAAAGCTTATGTGATCATAATTGTGTTTATATATTTGTATAGGTCTTTCACTTCATTTACCTATCTCAGCAGTTGTTGCAGTAATTACAAAGCACATTATGTAAGATATCAAGAAGCATTTAAACTGTTGATAATAATTATTCAATCCGTGAGTAGTTATCGCATTACTCATAGGATTTTAAATCATTTTCAGTAAATACATTGTTATGCTTTTTTTCTGTCCAAACACTGCAATGCTCTTTCTAAGTTGAGAGAAACATTGCACAGAAATGTACTGGTAATTATTAATGAACAAAAAGCAAGCAAGAACAGTGCTTAAAAAAACAGTGAACTTGCATTCAGCAGAAACATTCAAGAAGTTGTTGAAAGTTTTACAACCAGAAAAAAAAAATACTAAAAGCTCGCTTCCGATAAATTAACCACTATATTGACAAAGTAAATAGAAAAATAAGACACTAAAGAAACGTCAACAATTACAATACCAATGCAGAAAAGAGACATATTTATGCATGTGTACTATAAGGAAGGAAACCGTTTCTCTCCCTGTCTAATAACAAAATTTCTCTAGGTCATGGGACAGCTTTGATTACACCAAATATTCTGCGCCTCATCCATCAATGATATCTTTTGCAACAGAAACTCAATACCAGTGACATTTCGATTTTTGGAAATACTAACCAATAATTACTGTAACATTTTTGTTATTATAATAATCCTGCGCTCATAAAGACAGAGTATATCTAAGGCTTAATCTGGCCATGAATTTATCAACAGAACTATTTTACTAGTAACAACAAACCACTGACCATTGCGTCCTTGCATACCAGCTAGGTATGGAAATGAAAATAATAAATCTCCTTGCCTTACACCTATTTGGGTAGCATGACTTATGCAAAGTCATTAAATAAAGTTGCAAATGTTCACAATAATTTTGTTGCTAATAAAAAAGCAATATATGTTGTTAAGCCTAATTTGTTGATTAGAATACCTTTTGATTTAGTGTTTTACTATCTACTATTTTGGATAGATCATAGTATATAAATGAAAGGAAAATATCAGAAATTCATGGTATTTTAATAGTTTCTAAGCTCGATCAGCTCAATATGTATTCATTTTGGTTTGTATAATCTCATTTTTATTACGTAAGTGTTACGAGTTGCCTTTTTGTAAGGTTCTTGGATGATTTCAATACAATAGTAAATTTTGCAGAAATGACTTACATCCATTAAAGGTGTAAAACTACAGTGTTACCGGTTTCGGATGTTCATGAAATTTGGCATAGCTAAAGAAGATACATATGGCAAGTTTTCCTAGCAAAATAAAATCTTGACAAAGACATATTTATCTTAGGGATTGAATTTTGATAATTTTTTAAAATTTTAATTAAAAAATGAGATTTTTGATAATTATTTTATCAGAAAATGTAAACTTTAATTAATTCAAAAGGTTTTTAGTATCAAAGGAATGCCTATGGAGTTCTGCATTCAGTCCAGTCCACAGATCTTGAAACAAAATAAAACATAAGATTTAAGACGCACTTATTTAGAGACAGACACCAGCTCATGGAGGGAATCAGTTAGAGTGGCCTCCTGAGTCCTACTTTGATTTATATAATTTATTAAAAACATTTTTATAGGTTGTATATGCTGAGTTATTAATATACAAAGTTTAAAGAAAAAACATGCATGGGCACAGATGAAAGACCCCCTTTTCAATATATCTGAATAGGTGTGTTTTTTTGTAATGTTTAGTGAACATGGTCAGCCCATGACCTGAAGAGAATCATATATCCCAGCCAGCAAATATATCGGGCCCGCCGGTTTATGCCGACAGGGATTGTACGGAGGTCACGCTTGACTGCTTTTTGCCAGAGTTATATGGCCCTTTTATTATCGACAGAAGTTCTTGTCTCCGCAACTCCTCCTACAGTTTTCAAGGGATTTTGAAGAAATTTCCATGACCTGAAGATGATGATACTCTATCGAGGTTATGCTCCACTGAATTTTATCACTGTTATGTCGCTTTGGCAATGTTTCAACAGCAAGTCTTGTCTCTGCAACTCCTTTTGCAGTTCTCAGTGGATTGAAACCTTCTAGGTGTTGTTCTCATGACCTGAAGCGGATCATATTATACTGAGGTTACGCTTGACTGTTTTTACCAGAGTTAGGACCCTTTGTCACTTTCAGCCGTTTTATCAACAGTTTATCAAACGAAGTTCTTGTCTACCACCCCGCCTACATGTCTCAAGGCATATTGATGGAACTTTTCAGTTATTGTGTCCATGACCTGACGATGATCATATTTTATCTAAGTCATGCTCAACTGATTACTGAACTTTCCCAGGGCTTTGGCCCTATATCAGTTTTAACCATTCTGTCAATAAAAAAATTTGTCTCCACAAATCTGCCATCATTTTTCAAGGGATATTGATGAAACTTTACAGCTATTGTTCCAGTGATGGGAAGATGATGGTATTTGATTTTGGTCATGCTGTACTGATTTTTACCACAATTGTCCCCCTTTGTTGTTTCCCTCCCAAATGCAGTATTGGGCCGGCCTCGGTGGCTCAGTCGGATGCGCGTCTGACTGGTGATCAGGAGGACGCGAATTCGACTCCCGCCGGGGTCGGCAACATTCTTTCGTGGAGATTGATCATGAAATCTTTTCTACGGTCATTCTCTCCCTTCCGCTGATTCAAGAAGGGCAGTTGTCAGTTTCTGGCGAAAGAATGTGCACTGTACTGGTTAACCGCTTACGTATAAGCCTGCCCAGGAAAGTGTGGATAGGTAAACTGACCGGCTCAAAAATGACCTAAATAGTGTTGACTGGGCCGTTAAACTCCAAAACAAACAAACAAATGCAGTATTGGCCCCGCAACTCTTGCAGTTTTGAATGAATTTTGTTGAAACCTTTCAGTTATTGTTCCCATGAACGTTGCCAACAGAAATAGTTTTCTTGCACATCAGACAAGGAAATCCGTGATTTTTACCTGGGATAGAAATTTATGTTCTAACCCTGGTGTTCCGATCCAAAATCGAATATAATCGCGTGTTTGATAAATGCACTGGTTGACACCTGGGTCAGAACATAAATTTCTATCCCAGGGTAAAATCACGGATTTCCTTGTCTGGTGTGCAAGAAAAAATTGTACCATCCTCTGGTTTTCTCGGTCCTGTGTGATCGTTGATATCTGTATCTACAAAACCAGGACAACACTGAAATAGAAATATAGTACATTAGAACTTGGATGGCTCGAACACCGATGGCTCGTTTACCATGGAAGTGTCGAACCCATTCTTGAGCCCCTAGCGAAATCCTCTACATAAGAAATAGCGGGGGATAATTAAGGAGATTTTAGTCTTTTAGTCTTTTATCTTGCAAATGTATGCTGTGTGTACTCATTAGAATCGCCTCGATGAGGCGATTCTAATGAGTACACACAGCATAAATTTTCATTATAGAACACCGAAAAGATGTCTAAACGTATCTTGTTATGCCTCCTGACAGTCACCTCAGTGGCTCGAACTACTCCTGACTCGAAAAGATTTTCGAGGTCCCAAAGGTGTTCGAGCCACTGAAGTTCAACTGTACATTTGTACAGAATGAAAAATTGACGCTGTGTCATTGACCAAGTATCTATAAATGTTTTCGGTCCACACATTTTTACCCCTTACTGCGTTATTCGCGGATGAAACAAATTACGTGGACAACAAAAATGAATTTAATTCATTCTTGAAAGTTTCATTCAATTGTCTATCTGATTACGTGTCAACTTTTAGATCATTACGCAAACACGCCTATACAAATACATTGCCACCTTTATCGCCGAAAAAATGAAAACTTTAAGATGAAAAATTACGATATTTTTCTTATTTCTGCTCAAAACATGTTTTTGAGCAGAAGTAAGAAAAATAATGTATACCCCCTACAACCCCATGATTACTATATAAAAGTGGGGTTCAAGGGGGTCAAAATTATATAGGCGTGTTTTCGTGATGTCATTTCAGCAATCGTCCAAAAAGCATTCCAATAGTCTATAGAGCTTGTAGAGTTATCTGTATGAGTTTGGGGCTAAGAGTCGCCTGTACCAGAAATGGGTGTTAACAATGAAAATTCAAAATATTCATGTTTTACAGTCAAAAAGATTAAAATTCTTAGAAGTATCGGAAGAAAATCATTTTAAAATTCGTTCTGATAATTTATCAGATTTTTTTCTTTGATAAATATACAAATTAATGCCGATTTTATTCTCCCAGTATCGTTCAAATACAGTTGACTAATCATGCAAGATTTGTTTATTTTAACACGTCAGAAATCGTTTTTTATTAGAAATCGTTGCACGGGCCTCCGTGGTCCAGTTGAATAGAGCGCTGACTCTGACTCTCACCGCTTTGGGTTTGACGCCTGTCTCGAGTCACATGTCAGACGCCAGGTTCTGCAACATAAGGTCGGGTGGTTTTTCTTCGGGTACTCCGGTTTTCGCCCACCTATGATTAACGATCGGCTCGATATGATTGAAATAATCTTGCAAAGACCGTAAAATAAAACAAAAAAATAACCCCGTAAGTAATCGACCGTCATCGCTAGTTTTCGAACTAATTCGAGCTTTTGTTTGTTTAATTGAGGTTTAACGTCCCCGTCACACTATGTAAGTCATTTTGGAGACGTTGCTTCCAATTTTGTGGGATTTTACCCAACATTGAGATTAAGATAAAGATAAATAAGCTTGATTTAACGTCGACTAGCGGAAACAAATAACATACGCTCTGTAGAGCTTTTATTGCTGCAAACAAAGTGTCCTTTGACAAATACTTACCTGCCTTCATTTATCTTCGTACCCCATAATAATGCGAGCGCCAGCCAAGGGAGCATCTAGTACCATTTTTTCACGCCTTTGGTATTGCGCGGCCGGGAATTGAACCCGCGACCTCCCGATCCCGAAGCGGAAGCTCTACCACAGAGCTATCAGGGCCGGTAAGATGAAACGAAATCTTAATCCCTGCCGCCCAATGAAAGTAATAGGGTATATATGCACTGGGTGGTCTGTCTCGCACCACTTTGCCCGGGCAGGCTTAGTACGTCCAAGCAGTTTACCAGTACTCATGTGCTTTTTACCCTGACTTACTTGAATGTAAGTTTCAGGAAGATCCGATCAAAACAATAGGGGTCACGGTGATAACAATGTCAAAAATAGGCATTTTCAGCCATCAACGGGACGTAACTGATTAATGGGCCGACTTGGCCGGTTTTCGAACTCATCTGAGTTTTTATCCCAAGCCACCTTACATATACGTTTCAGAAAGGTCCGATCAAAACTGAAAGGCGCTACGGTGATGACAAGCATTTTGCCATTGGAAGTCTTTGGGACCTTGTGGATACCATAGCAGCCAAAGTTTTCGTTCGTTTTTTTTTTTTTTTTTTTAAAGCTCATGTCATCAATGTCTCACCAGAAGCATGCTACAGATGAGAAATGGTTGAGATCAACCTGCAGGTTGCAGAGATATAACTTGTTAAATGTTACATCATGTAATAAATTCTTTAATCCGCTAGTAGATTAAATATACAAATTAGTTAGATACGCCCCCGTAACGCTACATGTACGGCGTCCTTAACGAAATCGCGTTTACTAATGGCGAAATACTGACATTTTGTGTACAAAAATCGTGAATAAAATGCGTTTTAAATGGCATATGATAAAGAGAATCTTACATTCGTGCTCATCCATTACTGAATTTATTGAATTCGTTGAGGAAAAGGAATAAAATGCTCGGTCGGCAAAGCCTCACATTGTATCCCTTTTCCTCAATTCAATAATGTAAGATCCCCTAAAGCAAATGACCTTTTGGTGGAAGATTTGTCTTTTATTTACAGTTAACCCTTGTTTTCTATTGATATCCCCCGCGGTTACAATAGATACAGGGGATATTACATGAGTGTTCATGTATCTTACATGAGTGTTCATGTATTGTTGAATTTATTAAACGAGTTGAGGAAAAGGGATAAAATGCGAGATTAATAAATTTAATAATACAAGAGCACGAATGCAAGAAAATGCCACGGGTTTAAAATTCTTTTAATCATAAAACGATTTTAAATTGGATTTTATTGCAGAAGTAGGAATTTGAATTAAAGCATATAGTTGCCTCGATGCGACATTGTGACGGCACGTGCGAGTAACTTAAATGTTATTACACGTGTGGTCATATGATTGTATGACATAATGCATGACGTTATCATCTCAGTAACCGAGACAGTATATGATAAAGCTTGTTTATACATCCATAAAACTGTTTGTTGACAACCACATACCAGGTGACAGAAACTCATCTTTATTTATTCCAAAATGGCTGATTTTCTTACATTCATGACACAACTTATTTCTGAAGTCAGCAATGTATTTTTGAATTTATTTAACTCATTGAGGAAAAGGGATGAAATGCTCGGCAAATCGTCGCATTTTATCCCTTTTCCTCAACTCGTTTAATAAATTGAATAAAACGTGATCACTCATGTAAGATCCTCTGTATTTAACATATTCAGATATACCTTGTTGCAGAAGAGTCATCAAAGATACCTACTGTATTAACTATAATGTCTTGTCTGGAGTCCTTGTCAAACTCTCTCTGCTGGGCAAAACTCATCAATGTTATCCCTATCTTGGAATAGAAATATGCATAATATGGGGAACGGTCTGGCCAACCATCTTCTTGATGGGTCCCGCTCTTTGCTGACCTATAAAGTATAAGCAGACCGAGTCAATATGATAACAAGATGCTTTTACAGTCAAGTCTTTGGAATAAATAAATAAATAATAGAACTGACGGCATTGATCAGGAATCGATACAATTGACATACAGCTCCCATCAGAGACACCAAAGGGAAAGAAACACAAACATGAAACAACAGACCCTCATGTAAACATCAATAGCGGAAAGCCAAAAGGATAGTTACTTTCCCACGAAATGGCCAATGGCTATCCAAAACAGAATAACATAAGCGATACAAACACTCAAAGACAGAAGAACCGCCTTGGAACGGTCAGTGACGCGAATTAACGGGGCGGGGGAGGGGGGGGGGGCTCTTAAGTCGATTTTACGTGGCCACAATCCTCGCCCGTACTTCAGTTGCGATTTAGACAAATAATTTGTTCAGTCCGCATGAATACATCCTAACTCCTCCGTGCAATATCTCCGTGAACACAAAAAAATCAAACAACCACAGAGATGAAACAACGATGAGGACTCGACAGCAAGAAACCACTGAAATGCTGGAGCAAAAAAAAATATAAACAACAACAGGGCCCGACCAGAGACAGAGCATTAGGCACCAAGCAACATTACATAGAATTAGATTCTCTCTAATTCTCTGTAAGCTTTTACGCTGGAATCGTCATAGAATCTGAGGCCTGACCCACCGGCGTGCAATTAAAGAGGGAAGCAAGGTTGTCAACTGTGATTGGGTTAGCTACTGACACGGTCACAAATCATTATTCGAGGAGCCCCGCCCGACTACTTGGCGACTGATTTGGGGGGGGGGGGGGGGGAATCGGACTTTAGTCCGTCCGGCGTCCCGCCGGATATTGGGGTGTCGGTGGTGGTCGGGAGGGGCCCGGTGAAATTTTAACTCGCACTTAAAATTGTCACCGAATTCTCACCGACTTCTAGGTCGGCAGCACATCGGAAAAAAAAGTCGAGCAGACTCATACCGACTGCTGGACGATGTAAATGGCATCGGCTAGCATCTGGCGGTCGTAGAACGGACACCGGCCAATCAGATAAATGGGCATTAATCGGCGCCTGACAGGTTATCAAGTGGAATGCGCTCGACGAATCCTCTTTCGACTGTCGCCGCTCGATCGCCGACCGGTTTCCTATCGGCGTCCCACTTAATGACGCTCGACTTTGTAAGTTTTATTCGACGTCAACAAGTTAAGGATGTTCGCCCATCAACCGAGCTGACCCATTTGTTGTACAGGCAGGAGAAGATGCAGTTTATATACCCCTGGACAACTGGACCTTCCAGGCGGTTGTAAGCCATGCCCGGCCGGGAACTGGGCGGACATCTGCGGAACCTCGACCGACGCTTGTCCGGATAGATACACTCGCCAGGTATACGGCCTGCGTACGGCCGGTAACCTGCAGTGCAACAGCCGATTTCCGCCGATGCTTCCCCGCAAAAATCTGGCAGGCACCGCCCGATTCCCGGCGGATGTCCCTCAAGGCCCCGCACGGCATACTTGTTTGCCAAAACCGAGCCAGGCAACCGCTTCCGATCCTTTCTCGACTTGGACAGCTCGGCCGATCACCACGTCTAGTATAGCTCGGCCGGGGTACGCCAAATATGTGACCGAGGCATACCATGCATGCAGTCTGTCGTATACCATTTATGTTGTACCCAATCTTTTTATATCGAAGAACGATTTTACGAAATTGGGTTCGGAAGTCATTGCGGTTATATATTTGTCTGAATTTATATACTTAGTCGCCATAAAGCCGAGCTTGAGACTTAAGAGACACCAAAGGGAAAGAAACACAACTTTTTCCTGAAAAAGAGCCTACGATTACCTTTTCGAGGACTCAACGCCATTATTAACTATTTTCTCACCCACCTACTTTTAAGAATGTGTTGAAAATGGTAAAAAAAAAATATTGTCACCAGACTGTCCAAGAACATAGGAAATCAATGTACAATTTTTTTTATTTTTCACACAAATGTTTGGTTTGTGTTGGAGTTTAACGGCACAGTCAACACTATGTTAGGTCATTTTAGCCGGTCAGTGTCAGTTTATCTATCCACCTTTTACTGGGCAGGCTTATGCGTAGGCGGTTAACCAGTACAGTGCACATTCTTTCGCCAGAAACTGACAACTGCCCTATTTGAATCAGCGGAAGGGAGAGAATGAGTGTAAAAAAGATTTCATGATCAACCTCCACGATAGAATGTTGCCGACCCCAGCAGGTATCAAAACCGCGTCCTCCTGATCACCAGTCAGACGCACATCCGACTGAGCTACCAAGGCCGGCTTCACACAAATGTAACAGCTAAAAAGGTAGAGCCTTATTATCCTTACATTCTAAACATCACGAAAACACACCTATTTAATTTTGACCCCCTTGAACCCCACTTTTATATAGTAAAACTGGGGTTTACAGGGGTAAACCTTATTTTTTTATTTCTGCTCTAAAATATAGATTGTATGTGGTTCGAGCCTCGCTCGGGTCATATGTGAGACGCCAAGTTCTGCAACGGAAGGTCAGGTGGTTTTTCTCCGGGGACTCCGGTTTTCGCCCAACGATCGGCTCGATATTGTTTTTTTTTTTTTTTTTTTTTTTTTTCTTTTTTTTTGGTTTTGGTTTTACGGCCCTGTCAAGATTATTTCACTCATATCGAGCCGATCGTTAATAAGAGGTGGGCGAAAACCGATCGGCTCGATATGAGTGAAATAATCTTGAAAGGGCCATAAAACCAAAACCAAAAAATATATATATGTATAGATTGTGGGAACTAGTTAGAACCGCCTCAATGAGGCGGTTTTAACGAGTGCCCACAATCTATTTTTTTGAGCAGAAATAAGAAAAATATCACATTTTTTCACCTTAAAATTTTCGTTTTTTTTAGGCGGTAAAATTTACAATGCGTTTGAATAGGCATGTTTTCGTAATGAGAAATCTGATTAAACTTTTTTTCTAGTGAGCTGCTATAAACCATTTTCAGTTCATTTACATGTTGTGGTATATATGACATGAAAACCAGTTGTTGATTTCTGAAAACTGTAAGGGTACCATGTACATCTGAAGACTTTCATGAGAGCGGTGTGTTGGCACACTCACTGAATATCCAATTCATTTAACGTTTCCAAGGACATGCAATTGTGGTTTTTAAAATGTACATCTGGGATTACACAGAAAAGGTGCTTCTCTGTTTGCATAGGTAGCAAAATATGCAACAGAATACAGTTAAAATAGTTTCACTGCAATGCACATACAGTAGAACTTCGATGGCTCGAACACCGATGGCTCGTTTACCATGGCTGGGTCGAACTCATTCTTCAGCCCCTAGGGAAATCCTCAAGATAAGAAATGGTGGGGGATGATTAAGGAGATTTTAGTCTTTTATCTTGCAAATGTATGCTGTGTGTACTCATTAGAATCGCCTCGGTGAGGCGATTCTAATGAGTACACACAGCAAATATTTTCATTATATAACATCGAAAGATGTTCAAAAGTATCTCGGTATGCCTCTTGGCAGTAACCTTCAGTGGCTCGAACTACCGCTGTCTCGAATACATTTTCATGGTTCCATATCGGTTCGAGCCATCGAAGTTCGACTGTATATGTCTATATTAACCCTTTTTGTACCAAATTGAAGCTTCCTCCTTATATATGGCAGGACTCCATTTCAAATTTTAGGGATGTCAGGTTGTGTTTTCTTTCTTTATTTGTCAGCCCCCGCCCATAGGGGCTTGAAGAAATATATGGGCTGCATGATGCTTCCACGCAGAGCTGAATGCGGCCCCCACACTAGTACTGGTAAACCGCTTAGAGGATCTAAGCCTTCCAGGAACCGCGGTGCGAGGCGGACCGTCAATGCTAATAAACCCTATTGGTTTCATTGGGCGACAGGGCTTGAGATGTCATTTCATCTCAATGTCGGGTAAAAGTCCCACAAAATTGGAAGCAACGTCTCCAAAATGACCTTTACAGTGTTGACGGGGACGTTAAACCTCAAATCAAACAAACAAACAAACTGTATTTATTTGTAAAATGACTGAACTTTTAGCACAACGCGGTGGCCCTGATCAGGGGCTTGAAGAAATAGATGGGTTGCATGATGCTTCCACGCAGAGCTAAATCCGATCGCACACGAGTACTGGTAAACCGCTTAGAGGAGGGGGCAATGATCAGGAATCGATACAATTAACCCACAGCTCCCATCAGAGACACCAAAGGGAAAGAAACACAAACATGAAACAACAGACCCTAAAGGAAACATCAATAGCGGAAAGCCAAAATGACAGTTACTTTCCCACAAAATGGCCAGAAGGCTATCCAAAACAAAATGATATAAGCGACACAAACACCCAAAGACAAACCATAACAAAAATAAACCGCGACAGAAGAACCGCCTTGGAACTGCCTGTGAAATGATCTTCACTAGGGGGCTTAAATCGATTTTACGTGGCCACAATCCTCGCCCTTACTTCCGTCCCGATTTAGGCAAATAATTTGTTCCGTCCGCATGAAGGTCTCCTAACTCATCAGAGCAACATCTCCGTGAACACAAAACAACAAACAAACACAGAGATGAAACAACGGTGAGGACTCGACAGCACGAAACCACTGAAATGCTTGAGCACAAGAAAACCAACAGTTACACTCTGATGCGCCCGACCAGAGACAGCATCAGGCACCAACCAACATTACATTGAATTAGATCACTCTCTAAAGCTCAGTAAACCTTTATGCTGGAACCGTCAACCGCTGGAAGCCTGCCCAGGTAAAGCGATGCGAGTCGGTCCGTCCATGCTGTCATCCAAACAGGTACTAACCGCGATATCCGTTGCTCAACTTCGTCAAATAGCCAACCACTCTGAGAGCCGGCTTTCACAACAAGGCAAAATCAGTGATATATACGTGTATAACTAACCCTTAAAGAATTCAAATAACATGTTTATTAATTTGATTTATCATATGACGTCGCGCCTGAGCGTGTAATAACGCCATTTATTACATACCTACTATAGGAAAATTGCATTAGAATCTTTCAATACAGGCTCATTTTTTCGCTATTTTGATGGCACAGTCACGTGACGGGGCCAAAAATCCATATAATATGGATTTTTGGCACTGCCTTTCCATATTGGCACTGCTCCACTCTGTTACTATAGCAATAGAACGTAATGCCGTACTCCATGAGCTTCAAAATGGCCGCAGAAAAATCACTTGAAGCAATGTCAACCCGACTTCTGGACCTAGACAGAGCGATAGATGACAGTGATAACAATAGATTTTGAGAAAAGTCTGATATTTCGTGGCAAGCATGAAAAATGAAAAACAAAGTACTTTTTAAAAGAAGTTCACTCACGATTGGAAAGCATTGTGAAGGCCGTTGCTTTCAAGCACAGCAGGGATGTCCCAACATTTGAAACAATAAGGTCTTGCTAACAACCTTAAACGAACAGATCCCGAAGAAATCTGTCGGAAGGAAAATGTCCCCAAAGATTGTCTTGTATTTTATCGTAAACAACCACCGCGACCGACTGCTACACACGGAATCGATTATGCAGGTGCTTGATGAATGACACTAAGAGCCTTTAAAATTAAAATGGTCTTCAAATAAGCACAAAACATTCTGTAAAATACCTTAAAAAACAATCTTTGAACTGCAGAAATTCTGTATTTAAAATGGCGATTTGATTTTGTTTATAAAGTTACAGCTGCGACGTCACTTGTGACGCAATTTGCTGCGCACTACTATGTTACTGTATTACCGTGTGCATGGTTAGTGTAGGCCTACTAATCAGTTATATAATTTAAAAGGAATTTCTTTTTTTTTTTTTTTTTTTTTTTTGCGGATACCGAAAATATATCCTCAACACAATCGATGAAACGGTCCCGGCATCAACCTTTAAAAAGTAAACATTCTCTTTGTCTTCATTTCTTCACGTTTCAATATAACTGCTATATAAATAATGTAATAAAGAGGTTATGATATGGTGAAGGTGTGCCTCTAAATCATATTGGCACCGGAAGTCATATTGGCCCTCGGGCTAAAGCCCTCGGGCCAATATGCTATACCGGTGCCAATATGACTTAGAGGCACACCTTTACCATATAATAACCTCTATGTAATGTTTTCGATAATACACTAGTGGATTAAATATGCAAATTAGCTAGATGCGTCCCGTAACGTTACATGTACGACGTCCCTAACGGCGGAATATTGACATTTTTGTAAACAATCGTGAATAAAATGCGTTTTAAATGTCATGTATTATTGAATTTATCAAATTCATTGAGGAAAAGAGATAAAATGCTCGGCAAAGCCTCGCATTTTATCTCTTTTCCTCAACTCGTTTAATAAATTCAATAATATCTCATGTATTATTGAATTTATCAAACTCATTGAGGAAAAGAGATAAAATGCTCGGCAAAGCCTCGCATTTTATCTCTTTTCCTCAACTTGTTTAATAAATTCAATAATATATGAGCACTCATGTTAGATCCTCTATATACAGAATTGAAGCCAATAATAAGGAATGCCGGGTGAAATTACGGCACCTCCCTTCACGTTTAGGTTGGACTTAACTGAGCACATGTATTTTAAAACAGTCTTAACCCTTAAGACGCCGAGAAAAACTACATCTGAAAAAAACGTCTGCTTATGTCGTCTGCCGATTTTTTTGCAAATGATTTAAAAAATATTTTTGCTTACAGGCAAACGGTATTGACCCAAATCAGACTACTAGAGGAGCAGTCTGATTTGGGTCCATACTGTTTGCAAAAATGACCTTTATAGTTACCAGCAGACGGCAAAACAGACGACAATTTTGTGATTGGCATCCTGTCGGTTAAAACAAAAAAACAACGATAACGTTTAATGATGTAGGCCAATCCAGAAATCTATGCAAACAGAACAGATGCGGGTATTAAAGTCGAAAGTCCATTTTTACAGCCTTGCCCGTCAAAATTCAAATTCAAAGATGGGAGGGTTAATTTTAGAATCTCGGGGTAACACTAAATAAACGACACGATTAATGGGAATGGGAACACCTGACACATTTTCCGCCATTTTTCAAAGGGAGACAACTTTCGGGACTTCCTGTTCGCTTTTCTATAAGCCGTTTCCAATGGAAAAAGGTCTACTCTTAAAGGAAAGAATTTGCTCCTGAGGAGCTAATTCTTTCTATTAAGAGTTGACTCCTATTGGCATGGGAGACAAAATACTTTTGCAGGAGTTGTTTCCCCCGAAGGTGTACCCATTCCTCTTAAAATACAAAGAATTTGCACATTACCTTATAAAGCCCTTCATAAGTTCTTCCGTTTCAGGAACTGTGATTCTTGGATCAGTTAATTTGACTTTCAGTTCATCACTACAATGTTTTGCCGTCATATGTACGCCCCTGCTTGAGACGTTCACCACCCTTGATTGGAGGAAAAGCTCGGTGTAAGTCTCTTACAGAGAACCCTCGTTATAACGATGCTATTTTTTCCCTGACACTTAACCATTATATAGCCGCTATAATCATCACGTGAACAAGTTCGTCAAATGAACACCTCCTTAAACCCAACTTTTTGTGGACAAAACTGGGGTTTATGGGAGTATACGTTATTTTTCTTATTTCTGCTTGTGGGTACCTGTTAGAACCGCTTCAATGAGGCGGTTCTAACGAGTAACCACAACCTAATTTGGCAGTATAATTAAGAAACATACCACGGATTGTCATCAGAAAAATAGCAATTTTGGAGATGTTGAAAATACACTTTGTCGCACTGATGTTATATCGTAATGATAAAACCCAAGAAGAAGTAGCATTATATGAGCCCCGCCAAGCGAATTTGTGTCTTCGAGCATCCCGTCATGACAAATTTTAACTGCGCATGCCCAGCCATTCAGAGGGGCCAGGGATATGGCTTTCTGTCTGAAGGTTCCTCTTGATTCACTGCTTGTATGAGCGAGCAGCGAAGGTTCTGGCGAGACTGCGCGGATGCGCAGGCTCGCCTGAATCTTCGCTGCTCGCATATGCGATAAGTACCAAAATCGCTTGACGGGGCCCATATGTCATTTATGTCGTGTCAATCAGACATTTGGCGTGTGTGCTCGGGGAAGACTCAGACAAGCCTCTTACTCACTCAGTCATAATAAAGTCTAAGCCACGGCAGACCACAACAGAAGTAAAGGCGAGGATTGTGGCCACGTAAAATCTATCTAAGCCCCTCTTTAACACTCCCTCCACCCGCCACAGTGAAATACCTTTCGCTGATCGTTCCAGTGCGGTTCTTCCGTTGCGGTTTGGTTTTGGTATAGTTCGTCTCTGAATGTGTGTATCGCTTTTATATCTTTTTTAGATACCCCCACCCTCCCAATGACCATTCTGTGGGGTAGTATCTGTCCTTTTTGCTTTCCGCTAGTGATGTTTGCATTAGGGTCTAGTTATTTCCCTTTTGTGTCTCTGATGGGAGGTGTGCGTTCATTGTATCGATTCCTTCACTTCTGTTCTACCTTTCTGGGGGGGAGAGAGAGAGAGAGAGAGAGAGAGAGAGAGAGAGAGAGAGAGAGAGAGAGAGAGAGAGAGAGAGAGAGAGAGAGAGAGAGAGAGAGAGAGAGAGCACTCATCATAACAAAGGACAGCCATTATGTCATCGATGCGCAATGGTTACTCGCCCCTATTAAGAGTTTTCATAGCATTAGCGCTCATTACGAATACATGGAATTTCAACTGTTTGGTTTTATATATTTCCTTGTCAGCACCGAAGCACGTCGGTCTCTGCAGAGTCTTTCCTATTTTAAGTTTTTCCTAGATTCTCCTTGTTGTGTAACAATAATCTCTCGCCGGTCTCGATAACTCAGTCCGATGCGCGATAAACTGGCTTGTACACTTGTGGACACAAATCCGTTAAAACTTTGATGAGCTTCACTTCATTTATTCAATATTTCCTTACACTGCAAGACGGGAATAAATTCAAAACACAAAGTGTTGTATATTTCATTGTAGACACTGCACTGTCCAATGAGAAAACATCTAGAATGTCAATCAGATCTAAAAATGGAAAACTGTACTTGCCACAATAAGACCAATCAATGTATATTGCTTGATCCAGTTTTAGACTACTTTGATGAATTGCATTTGCTTGTCAAACTAACTTGATGTAAAAAGATTCATTGAAAGGTACTTCATCTTGTGTTCACAGGTGTAGTAAATGCAATGAAGTACTAGAAAATTTCAACATTTTTTTCTTTGCCGCCTAAATGTTAGAACATTTTGGAATGAACTTAAATGATATTAAATGTCAATTTAGAAATATCGTTAGAGGATCGTGGAAAATTATTTAGTCAGAAAGAGGCCCGCACTGATTTCTTTTCAGTGTTCTGTTTTTGGGAATCCCGATTAAAAATTGGTTTAAAAACGAAACAGAAAAAGGTGTTTGTACTGAGTACCAAGAAATGCTGATCTTACCTCGCATGAGGTTTCAGTATAGGAAATAAACTCTTGCACACATTCAATGTTCCCCAGAAGTTCGTATTCATTGCAGCCTCTGCTCTTTCACCAAACGTAGCATTTTTCTGCAACAGTACAGAGGACCCTCGGTATAACGGCAGTCGTTACGCAAACACGCCTATACAAATACATTGCCACCTTAATCGCCGAAAAAAATGAAAATTTGTATGACGAAAAATTTTGATACTTTTCTTATTTCTGCTCAAAATATAGATTGTGGGCACTCGTTAGAACCGCCTCATCGAGGCGGTTCTAACGAGTACCCACAACCTATATTTTAGAGCAGAAATAAGAAAAATAAGGTATACACCCCCCCCCCCAAATTTTACTATATAAAAGTGGGATTCAAGGGGGTCAAAATTATACAGGCGTGTTTTCGTGATGACTTGTTCCCTATTACTGTGCCGTTGTAAAGAATTTGCCGTCATAAAGAATCCCAGTTAGAAGTATGATAGGTAATAAAAGGCATTTTCCACATCATAACTCCAAGAAACTAATGTTATAGACATTTGTTAGAATCGCCTCGGTGATGCGATTTTAACATGAGTTATATTCCTAATCCTTATGTATTGTCTTTTAAATAGAGGATCTTACATGAGTGCTCATGTATTATTGAATTTATTAAACGAGTTGAGAAAAAGGGATAAAATGCGAGGGTTTGCCGAGCATTTTATCCCTTTTCCTCAACGAGTTTAATATATTCAATAATACATGAGCACGAATGCAAGATTCTATTTATCATATGACATTTAAAACTCATTTTATTAACGTTTGTTTATAAAAAAGGTCAATATTTCGCCATTAGTAAACGCAACGTCGTTAAGGACGTCGTACATGTAACGTTACGGGACGTATCTAGTTAATTTGCATATTTAATCCACTAGTGGATTATCGAAAATATTACATGACGTTATTACACTCTCAGACGCAACGTCATATTTTAAATTGTGATTTCAACTCTATTTATTGATGAACATTGACGTATACAGTACCACTCGGAAAGGACTAAAATAGGCTATGCCTACGTCCAATCCAATGGAACATATATATGTGCTCCTCTGTGTGTATGTATGTAACCATGCAATTTCTAACAAATAAATAAATAAATAAATAAATAAATAAATAAATAAATAAATAAATCAATCAATAAATAAATAAATAAATAAATAAATAAACAAAAAAATTCTAACATATATCTATAACATTTGTTTCTTGGAAATTTTATAGAGGCATTCTAACAAATGTCTATAACATTTGTTTCTTGGAAATGTAAAAGAGGCGATTCTAACAAATGTCTATAACATTTGTTTCTTGGAAATGTAAAAGAGGCGATTCTAACAAATGTCTATAACATTTGTTTCTTGGAAATGTAAAAGAGGCGATTCTAACAAATGTCTATAACATTTGTTTCTTGGATTATTAGTTTACAAGAATCTTTTATGACTATGGACTCGATTTGTGCATTTCTATAACGAGGGAAGCCCCCTAGGATAAGTCTTTAGCAAAGTAGCCATTCCATTGAAATTGCCGTTATAACGTGTTTTGCCGTTACAACTAATGTCGGTATAAAGACGGTTGACTATATTAAAAAGAGAACCACACACTCGTGGTTATATCATAAAAAGTTAGGAAACTCAGCTTAAGCATTTGTCATGCATTGCATCTGAAATGACGAAGTGTTTGAGAATTTCACTACCATAGGACACATATTTTGGGTCGATCGTTTACGATCGTTTACGATCGACCCTAATTTACTAAAAGGCAACACGGAATTCCTGCAGTTGTCCACGTGACCATCACTGATTTGGGAAAACCAATATTAATAGAACTTGAAGCGTTGCACTATTATTTTGCAACTTATTATATACTATCTATCTATCTATCTATCTACTAATACTGCGTCGGTCACATTTGACCATTACCGCAGGTGTACATTACATACACTCCAGGTTTGCAGGATGAAAGCCTACACAGTAATCATGTAATTACGGTAGGGATCTTTAACCTGCACAGGGGATAGTTCTCCCTGCACAGGGGGCCTCCAGTTAACGTCCCGATCCGAAGGACGGTGCACTTAATGACATTCATCCCTGCAAATGATGCCAATGGAGCGTGTTTGGACACCGAAATTTTATCGCCGCTGCCGGGGATCGAACCCGGGACCTCTAGCATCAGAGGCAAGTGCACTAACCACTGAGCTACCACGCTCAGAAAATGTCCCGTTTACTTTGTACAGAAGTTACCGGTCAATATTTTTCCATATTGCCCGTAGTCAAGTTCATATTGCCCGGAGATAAGCAGTCTCGTGCATAACAGGACTACTTTCAAATTTCTCAGTTTTGAATCTTAAAAATTGGCAGCCATCTTGTCGTGCGAATCGATTGACAGAAAGTAAAAGAAAAGAAATATCGGCTGTGACAAATAACATGAAGCGCATTTTATGCTAGCAAATATGACCTACCTGCAATCTGTTTAGATTTTCAATACTTTCTCCTAAGAAATCAGGAGTATTTTGAAAGAAATACAACCGACGCTTCGAAAAAAATGGCGTCCTGTGTCGGGAAACGTCAATGTTTTTAATGACGTCACATCCACCAACGTTAACGTCATCTTCACGTTGGCGCCATTGGGCGTGGTTTTTCAACGTGTAGGGAGACACTTAACGACCTTCATTATTTTCCATTTCAAACCACTTAAAGATGTATAATCTGATTTTACGTTCAGAAATTCATACCAGGCAATCCTGAATTCTAGCCGACATTTGAAATTTTGGGTATATAATTATTGACTTTATATTGTTAAATATTCGGCACTCGTTCATATGGCGAAGACGCACTCGCAAGCTCGTGCGTCCTTCGCCATATGAACTCGTGCCGAATATTTAACAATATAAAGTCAATAACCTATAAATATAGGTCAGAGCAGTCTGAGCTATCAATAGAGTCTTGAATTTTATGGTGACTTAGTATATAAATTCAGAAAAATATATAACCGCAATGCCTTCAGCACCCAATTTCGTAAAATCATTCTTCGATATAAAAAGATTGGGTACAACATGGATATTATACGACAGACTGCATGCATGGTAGTTAACCCAATCACGGTTGGCAACTTTGCTTCCCTCTTTAATTGCACGCCGGTGGGTCAGGCCTCAGATTCTATGACGGCTCCACCGTAAAGGCTTATTGAGAATTAGAGAGATAATGCTGGTTGGTGCCTGATGCTCTGTCTCTGGTCGGGCTCATCGGAGTCTAACTGTTGGTTTTCTTTTGCTCCAGCATTTCAGTGGTTTCTTGCTGTCGAGTCCTCACCGTTGTCTCACCTCTGTGGTTCTTTGATTTTTGTGTTCACGGAGATGTTGCACTGATGAGTTAGGAGGCCTTCATGCGGACTGAACAAATTATTTGTCTAAATCGCGACGGAAGTAAGGGCGAGGATTGTGGCCACGTAAAATCGATTTAAGCCCCCCAGTGGAAATCTTCCACTGACCGTTCCAAGGCGGCTCTTCTGTGGCGATTTATTTATGTTATTGTTTGTTACTTACTGTATGTATCACTTGTGTCTTTTAATTTTGGATGGCCATATGGCCATTTTGTGGGAAAGTAACTGTCCTTATGGCCTTCCTTTGTTTAGGTTTCCATTATGGTGTGGTCGCTTAATGTTTGTATTTCTTTCCCTTTGGTGTCTTTTATGGGTGGAGTAAGTTAATTGTATCAATTCCTGATCTTTGTTTTACTTCTACTTTGACAGGAATAGTGTGAACTCAGACAACGCGGAATGTGGCTTCTGCTCAGCAGGTTGCACAGGGACTACACTGTTTGATTAAATAGTGGCATTTGAGGGTTAAACGAAATAGTATAAGAATGCCAGGTTGCTCACGTAATGAAAGAAAAACAATACACGCTGTCACGTGACGTCTTCGGAAAACTGTTACACAAATGTATGCCAAGTCAAGTAAAAATAGACTTTTCGCACTTCTGTTTAGAACCTTGAAATGTTTAAGAGCAAAAAATGAGCAGCCCAGTCTTTAAAGGTGGTACCGATATTAGGCACTGCATTCCTTTTGATCAGGGTCGGCACTGTTCGCCATCTGTATGTAGCAACAGTTTTGAACATGATTCAGGCCCGTACGCAGACTCTGAAAAGGGGCGGGTTGAGGGTGCGAATTTTGGGTGAAAAACTGCATGAATCTGAGATAATTTCCAAAAGTGGGGAGGGGTTCCGTTTGCACCCTCCCAACTGTGTGCGGGCCTGCATCAACAGGTAAAATTAACGTTTTTGTTTGAGCATATCGCTGAAGGGGCTCTGTTACAGATCACTGTTATTCAGGAGCTGGGATGCAGTGGTTGGACTGAACGAGGAGAAAAGAGAGAGGAGAAACAACGACAAATATTTTAGTTGCTGATCAGGAGCCATCGATGGATCTACACTGTTTGCAGCTGGATAAAATGTTAAACATGTAATATTTTTTCAGCACAGATTGTTTTGCATAGCCAATGAAATACTCTAAATTCAGAAAGATGAATCAATATACGCGTATAATGAAGGGAAACAATCAAACACATAAGCAAATGACAAGTACATGTAAATAATTTGACGGAAATGTTACCATATTTTTTTTTCAGACAAAAAAAATTGACTGAACACTTTTCTCATAATGAAGAGTTTTAACGGGTACCCACCGTCTATGTTATAAAGCAGAGAATCTTTTGCTTGCTATTGTCCGCCTGACAATCACTGACCATCTGACCTTGAACAAAATCCAAGTACTGGTTGTATATAGCATCCCTAAGACGTCAGAGCGAAGCGTAAGAAGGAAATTCACGACAGTGCTCGTTTGTTTGTTTGATTTGAGGTTTAACGCCCACGTCAACACTGTATAGGTCCTTTGGAGACGTTACTTCCAATCTTATGAGACTTTACCCGACACTGAGATGAAATTACATAACAAGCCCTGTCGCGCATTGAAACCAATAGGGTTTATGGGCATGGACGGTCCGACTCGCACCGCTTTGCCTGGGCAGGCTTAGATCCTCTAAGCGGTTTACCAGTACTCGTGTGTGGTCGGTTTCAGCTCTGCCTGGAAGCATCATGCAGTCCATCTATTATCCAAGCCCCGATGGGCGGGGCGGTTGGACTGTGCTCGTGCACTTTAGCATTGGAAAACATCATCTACATAATCAGACGCCACATAACGCGATATCTGATCAGATCTACTGTCCTTGCTTAAATTTAAATGAACAATTCGATTCTCAGTTCATGAGTATTTTCCCAACCTACACTCTGAGACGATCGACCCACCAGTACTCTCAGTGCTTTGATTTTATATATTTTAGCAGAACCTGATTGTTCTAAACCTGTGTTCATGTTCCGGAAGATGAAAGCACACTCGCCTATAAATTCGGTTCTAAACCAAATCGGTAAATGGTTGAGTTTTTAGACGGACTCAGACGGTACACCTCTCCAAAGATACACAAACCGACATGATTTAGGTTTACAAAATAAAAGTGAAGGCAATGATCTGGAATCGATAGAATTAACCCACACCTCCCATCAGAGACACCAAAGTGAAAGAAACATTATTTTAACACAGCGCGCCTATATAGGCAATGGAAAATAACTGTTTTATTCTACAACAAACCACGGCAAGGAAGAGCGACGTCTTTAAAAACTGCCAATTTATGACGTCACTAGTCGATTTCGTTGACGTTGGACGGTGTAACGCCGTTTTCTCGTATCGAAAACGTTAGACAAGCATATAAATGAGTGTGTTTCAGTCGATAATTTAAGCGGGATTTCTTCTAACAATGGTGAAAAGTTATGAGATTTTGAAGAAAACAACAGCATTATTGCCGATTTTCAGCCTGTTAGAATCGAAATAGATCAGCTCTAGTTTGTGATTTTTTATGCCCCCGCGTATTCGGAGAATACCGGAAGGGCATTAAGTTTTACCCCTGTCCGTCCGGCTGTCCGTTCGTTGGTCCATTCGTTCGTTCGTTCGTCCGGTGTCCGGGCCATAACTCCTAAACCGTATGGAATATATTCATGAAACTTCACAGGTGCATTCATCACACTTAGACGATGTGTCATAAACAAGGAGGACAACTCTTGCATTTTTGGTTTTTGAATTATCTGCCCTTGACTTAGTACCATATAGTAAACCGTGTCCGGGCCATAACTCCTAAACCGTATGGAATATATTCATGAAACTTCACAGGTGTATTTATCACACTGAGACGATGTGTCATGAACAAGAAAGACAACTCCTGCTTGTTTTGTTTTTTAATTATCAGCCCTTGACTTACATCCACATATAGTCAAATGGTATGTCGTGTCCGGGCCATAACTCCTAAACCGTATGGAATATATTCATGAAACTTCACAGGTGCATTTATCACATTTAGACGATGTGTCATGAACAACGAAAGACAACTATTGCATTTTTGGTTTTTGAATTATCTGCCCTTGACTTAGTACTATATAGTAAACCGGGTCCGGTCAATAACTCCTAAACCGTATGGAATATATTCATGAAACTTCACAGGTGCATTCATCACACTGAGGCGATGTGTCATGAACAAGGAAGACAACTCTAGCATATTTGGTTTTTGAATTATCTGCCCTTGACTTAGTACCAAATAGTAAACCGTGTCCGGGCCATAACTCCTAAACCGTATGGAATATATTCATGAAACTTCACAGGTGCATTCATCACACTGAGACGATGTGTCATGAACAAGGAAGACAACTCTTGCATTTTTGGTTTTTGGATTATCTGCCCTTGATGCATATATTTTATGATTGATTTGAAGTACATTTGTAATATTTTTATCCCCTCGCACAACATAGTTGTGAGGGGGGATATAGCATAACTTCACACAAATGTTTCTTATAAAAAACTCTCGAGCGAGTTCGACTTTCAAGGTCATGACCTCAAGGTCAAGGTCACTGTGGCTATTTTTAGAAAAACTTTGTCATCGCTCTAGCGCCTACATTTCTTCACCAATTTCATTATAACTTCACACAAATGTTCCTTATAAAAATATCTCGAGCGAGTTAGACTTTCAAGGTCATGACCTCAAGGTCAAGGTCACTGTGGCTATTTTTAGCAAAACTTTGTCATCGCTCTAGCGCCTACATTTCTTCACAAATTTCATTATAACTTCACACAAATGTTCCTTATAAACACATCTCGAGGTGTTAGACTTTGAAGTTCATGACCTCAAGGTCAAGGTCACTGTGACTATTTTTAGAAAAACTTTGTCATCGCTCTAGCGCCTACATTTCTTCACCAATTTCAAAATAACTTCACACAAATGTTCCTTATAAAAAAAATCTCGAGCGAGTTCGACTTTCAAGGTCATGACCTCAAGTTCAAGGTCACTGTGGCTATTTTTAGAAAAACTTTGTCATCGCTCTAGCGCCTACATTTCTTCACTGATTTCCATATAACTTCACACAAATGTTTCTTATGACAATATCTCGAGCGAGTTCGACTTTCAAGGTCATGACCTCAAGGTCAAGGTCATTGTGGCTATTTTTAGAAAAACTTTGTCATCGCTCTAGCGCCTACATTTCTTAACTGATTTCAATATAACTTCACACAAATGTTCCTTATGACAATATCTCGTGCGATTTCGACTTTCAAGGTCAAGGTCACAAAATCAATTTTTAGAAAAATTTTGTTATCACTCTAGCGCCTATATTTCTTCACCGATTTTAATATAACTTCACACAAATGTTCCTAAAGACAATATCTCTAGCGAGTTCCACTTTTAAGGTCAAGGTCACTGTGGCTATTTTTAGAAAAACTTCGTCACCACTCTAGCGCTTACATTTCTTCACCGATTTCAATATAACTTCACACAAATGTTCCTTATGACAATATCTCAAGCCATTTCGACTTTCAAGGTCAAGGTCACAATGGCTATTTTCAGAAAAACTTTGTCATCGCTCTAGCGACTACATTTCTTCACTGATTTCAATATAATTTCACACAAATGTTTCTTATGACAATACCTTGAGCAAGTTTGACTTTCAAGGTCAAGGTCACTGTGGCTATTTTTAGAAAAACTTTGTCATGGCTCTAGCGCTTACATTTCTTCACCGATTTCAGTATAACTTTACACAAATGTTCCTTATGACAATATCTCGAGCTATTTCACTTATCAAGGTCAAGGTCACTGTGGCTATTTTTAGAAACACTTTGTCATCGCTCTACCGCCTACATTTATGATTTTAATATAATTTATGATTGATTTGAAGTACATTTGTAATATTTCTTATGAATGGCATTTGGCGGGGGCATCCGTGTCCTATGGACACTTTTTCTAGTATTAGTAATAAATCACAGTTTGGAGGTCAGTTGTAAGTAGATCAAATCCCGAGCGCGTAGCGCGCGTGATTTGTCTACTTACAACTGACCGACACATCACAGTTAGAGCTGATCTATTTCTTAAACAAGAAATAACTAGACCCTAAGTCATATAACCCTGTCGTTGTGTGAAGCCATGTGACCCAAACCCTTTTTTATGCAGATGAGGAAGGGTACATTCTAATTTAGTGGGTAGACAAGCTAATTTGAATCTTTGCTGACGAAACATGTTAGCAGACGCAATATTGCTTTGTACGACCAAAATATCAATAAAAAGTGAGGGTAATATAGAAGATCTCACGTGAGTGTACATGTATAAATGAATTTATTAAACGAGTTGAGAAAAATGATGACATTTCCTCAACGAGTTTAATAAATTCAGTAATACATACCACGAGCACAAGATTCTATTGATCATATGGCATTTAAAATGCATTTTATTCACATTTTTAACAAAAATGTCAATATTCTGCCATTAGTAAACGCGACGTCGAACGTGTAACGTTACGGGCGTATCTAATTGATTAGAATATTTAATCCACAAGTGGATTACCGAAATTTTTACATAGAGAGGATATTTACTTTTTAGGTGGATATCAAAAATATTTCATCGAGTGTGTTGAAAACATCCCCATTTTCACGAGTGCGAAGCACCAGTGAAAATTCAGATGTTTTCAACACACGAGATGAAATATATTTGGTATCTGCCGATAAAAGTAAATTTTCTTCTTATTTATAATTTTATACGCACATTTACGGTAACTGATTAATCGTATAGTACGTCACAATTTTAACCTTGCTATGATGTCACAACTGTCAGTTTCAAAACATAAACAGACCACCATTTTGAATACAGCATTGTAATATAGCTCGAAGAAGGCTTTTCAATGTATTTTACAGAATTATTTTAACGATATCGATAATGCATGAATTTGGGCGCGAAAAAGTAGACCGGGCTGCTGCTGTGAAAATAACAAAGTCATATTATTTTTCACAGTGTGAAAATATCATTGTATGAAAATATCATATTTATTTGTTTCAGATATGCATTGGTTTCACTGCAGTGGTGTTTTTACATTCTCAGACAAGATAATAAACTCCTTTTTCAAGCTCGTTACCTTTATACATATGGCAGCATTGTTCACCAAGACGTCCAGTCCGCCATATGTTGATTGCATGAAGATCATTAGCCTGTCTATACTAGCATTATCTGTTATGTCAAGTTGGTGGAATTTGGGCTTCAAACCTTCAGCATTTAATGCTTTAACAGCTTCATGGCCTAACTCTTCATTTCGAGCTGGAATTTAACATGACACGTTCATAAAAGTTCGTCTGTCATAACTAACAATGAACAATCTTAATCACACTGTTTGTGTTCTAAGGTGGCTGATGAGACCAATTCTAGCTAGTTGCAGATGGAGCCACAGAGGTTAGAGGAAGACAGCCCTGTTGGTGATACCTCAGCTCTGGCATTTCGCTGTGCCCGTTTCTGCTCAGTTTCGCTGATTCTTCTTAAAATATCATGAAATATCATGATATTTCATGATATTTCATGATATTTTATAATGCAAATGAATGTTATGTGCACTCATTAGAATCGCCTCGGTGAGGCGATTCTAATGAGTACACACAACATACGTTTACATTATAGAACATCGGAAATACAGTAAAATTCCTGTATTAAGACCACCTTTGGGACTGTTCAAAAGTGGTCTTAAAGACCACTTTTGAACAGTACCAAAGGTACTCTCTTATTGGGAGACACTTGGTGTGGAAAACACAAAGAAAGAATAACTGAAACTTTCTCAATAAGCTTTAAACAGCAGATTTAGTCTTAATTTTAGATGGTCTTAATAGCGGAATTTCACTGTATATCCCCAAACCATCTCAATTAGGACTTCTGGTATGGCACTAATAGTTAACCTCGGTGGTACGAACAGCCCTTTTCTAGAACATATATACATTGTCCCAAAGGGGTTCGAGCCATCGAAGTTCGACTGCCGATCCCAACCTCCGTTAAGCCACGGTTCGGATCGACCTTGGCATAAAGCGGCTTGGAAACGCCTGTATGGAAAACATATTTCTAGCAGGTATTTCATAATCTCACACCAGCAGAACTATGGAGCGCCGTTTTACTATTTAATCCGTATATATGCATATCCATAATTCGATTTATGTATATCCGTAATTCGATTTATGGATATCCATAAATCAGCCGAATAATGGATATTCATAATTCGAATTATAGATATCCATAAATCGAATTATGGATATCCATAATTTGATTAATGGATACCATTCATTCAAATCAATTTATGGATACCCATTATTTCTCTGATTTATGGATACCCATTATTTCTCTGATTTATGGATATCCATAATTCGAATTATGGATATCCATAAATCAAATTATGGATGTCCATAAATCAACCTGAATTAGTGATATCCATTTTTCGATTTATGGATATCCATAATTCACCGCAAAAGCTTTCGGTTTAATGATTTCTCCTTCAGATCCCCAACCACGTCTATCAAGCATCGCTGTAACGCTTGACCTTGTGCATTAGTTACTGGTGGTCCAGCGAGCAGCCCTCCTTTGGATTTTTGTCTATCTGGAGTAAAGGGGTCCCATATAGGGGCTTCATACTACAGCTGGGGCCGTACCAGAGTGTTGTATGCAGTCTCTCTCATCCTTGGTAGTTTGGTTTTGATATTCATTCTTAGGATTCCAAGAGTCCTGTTTGCATTTGCAGTTATCCTGTCTATGTGGGAGTTCGAGAACATGCCACCGGATATGTCCACCCCAAGTACCTAGCACTGGTGACCACCTCCAGGACCTGCCCATGCAGGTGATACGGGACGTTTATTGGTCTCCTGGAAGTAGTCACCCTTACCATCTGGCACTTCGAGGGGTTAAACTCCATGTCCCACCTGGACTCCCACGCAGCCAGGGTGTTTAGATCATTTCTTTAGCATCTGGGCACTATCCGCTCCTTCTATGGTTGGGATAACGGCCGGGTAGTCGGCAAACAGACGGACCTGTGATTCTTACTGTTCATGTAAGTCATTTATATAGACAAAGAACAGGATCGGGCCTAGTACAGAGCCCTGAGGCACTCCTGACGAACTGGGACCTAACCCGATTCCTCGCCCTCAATGATTGTCGACTGTGACCGATTATCTAAGAAGGCATGGATACAACCCAGTGTTGTTCCCTCTTATTCCGTACTGGTGATGTTTCCAAAGGAGCTTCGAGCTCAATGTATGCTAAAAGTCCAACGAAATTGGAAGCAACGTCTCCAAAATGGCCTATTTAGTGCTGACAGGGACGTTAAACCTCAAATCAAAGCAAGAAAAGCAAAACATATCTGTCCCAAACCATAGGCCACCCCTTAACCTACCCTGCTCTACCTCCACACCCCCACCCCCACGCTTTTCCGCCCATCGGGGCTTGAAGAAATAGATGGGCTGCATGATGCTTCCGCGCAGAGCTGAAACCGACCGCACACGAGTACTGGTAAACCGCTTAGAGGATCTAATCCTTAGCCGGCAAATCGGTGCGATTCGGCCCGTCCATGCTTATAACCCCTATTGGTTTCATTGGATGACAGGGCTTGAGATGTCATTTCATCTCAATGTCTGGTAAAAGTCCCACAAGATTAGAAGCAACGTCTCCAAAATGACCTATACAGTGTTTACGGGGACGTTAAACCTCAAATGAAACAAACAAAAAAACCTTCACCTCCATCCCGGCTTTTCACTCTAAAATCGGAAACCTGACGGGGATAGTCGAGTTTTTTCATTTTCTTTTTTTTTTTTTTTTTTTTTTTTTTTCGCAAAGGGAGTAGTCATTATTCATTCTGTTTATTTGCAGAGGAGAATTATGGATATCCATAATTCGAATTATGGAACCTGGAGAGTACGGAACCCGGGAAGGGACATGTTTTTTTTTATTTTATAAGTTGTTCGCACAAGATAATATCTTGTGCGGACAAGATATTATCTTGTGCGGACAACATATTATCTTGTGCAGACAAGATACTATCTTGTCCGCACAACATAATATCTTGTCCGCACAACATAATATCTTGTCCGCACAAGATATTATCTTGTGCGGACAACATATTATCTTGTGCAGACAAGATATTATCTTGTCCGCACAAGATATTAAGTTGTGCGAACAAGATATTATCTTGTCCACACAAGATAATATCTTGTCTGCACAACATAGATCTTGTGCGCACAAGATATTATCTTGTCCGCACAAGATAATATCTTGTCCGCACAACTTCCCAAGATCTATGTTGTGCAAACAAGATAATATCTTGTGCGCACAAGATATTATGTTGTGCGAACAAGATCATATCTTGTCCGCACAAGATAATATCTTGTCCGCACAAGATAATATGTTGTTCGAACAAGATAATATCTTGTCCGCTCAAGATATTATCTTGTTCGCACAACATAATAAAAATAAAAAATCATGTCCCTTCCCGGGTTCCGTAGGAGAGGGACATGATTTTTTTTATTTTATTAGCTGTGCGCACAAGATAATATCTTGTTCAGACAACATATTATCTTGTGCGGACAAGATATTATCTTGTGCGGACAACATATTATCTTGTCCGCAAAACATATTATCTTGTGCGCACAAGATAATTTCTTGTCTGCACAACATAGATCTTGTGCGGACAAGATATTATCTTGTTCCCACAACTTTATATCTTGTGCACACAAGATATTATCTTGTGCGGACAAGATAATATCTTGTGCGGGCAAGATTATATCTTGTGCGGACAAGATAATATATTGTGCGCACAAGATAATATCTTGTCCGCACAAGATAATATCTTGTTCGCACAACTTCCTAAGATATATGTTGTGCAAACAAGATAAATTATGTTGTCCACACAAGATAATATCTTGTGCGCAGAACATATTATCTTGTCTGCACAAGATATTATCTTGTCCTCAAAAGATATTATCTTGTCCGGACCAGATAGTATCTTGTTCGCACATCATATTAAAAAAAATCATGTCCCTTCCCGGGTTCCGCAGATATCCATAGAAAGTCTGGATTCTATTTATGGATATCCATAAATCGATCTAAATTAATAATATCTATAAATCGACTTATGGATATCCATAATTTGATTTATGGATATCCATAATTCGATTTATGGATATCCTTAAATCAGCGGAATAATGGATATCCATAGATCGATTTACAGATATCAATAAATCGAATAATGGATATCCATGATTCGATTAATGGATATGATTAATTCAGATTGATTTATGGATATCCCGAATTCGAATTATGAATATCCATGATTCGAATTTCCATAATTCGAATTATGAATATCAATAAATATTTATGGATATCCATAAATAATAAAGGATATCCATAATTCGAATTATGGATATCCATAATTCGAATTATGGATATCCATAAATAAGTATGGATATCTATAAATAGGGAATAAATAGAAAAACGGCGTCCCATACAGAACAACCCGTCCATCAGGGCTTTGAAAAGTATATTAGGCTGCATGGTGCTTTGCGCGCAGAGCTGAAACCGACCGAACTTGCGAACTGTTAAACCGCTTAGAAGGTAAAAGCCTGCCCAGGAAAAGTGGTGTGAGTCGGACCGTTCCGTATATCCTAGCGGTTTCTTCTGGTGTTAGGGCTTGCGGTGTCATTACATCTCAGTGTAGGGGAAAAGTCCCACGAAATCGGAACCAATGTCTCCAAAATGATCTTAATAGTGTTGATGGGGACGTAAAATCTCAAAACAAACCAATCACACGGTCATTTCTTACTTATGATAGGCTTTGACTGCAAGAAGACAGTGTCAGGTGTGTTTGAATCGAGGTTTTACTTCCCCTACAACACTATCTAGGTCATTTTGGAGACGTGGAACTTTTACCCGACCTTGACATGAAAAAAACATCTCACGGCCTACCACCCAAACAAGTCAATAGGGTTTTTAAGTACGGGACGGTCAGACTCGCATCACTTTACCCGGGCAGTCTTAGACCTCCTAAGCGGTTTACCAGAAGCCATAAGTGGTCGGTTTCAGCTCTGCGTGGAAGCACTATGCAGCCAAGTCTATTCCCCCAAGCCCCGATTGGCGGGCTGCTAGTCAATGTCAGTATAGACCGATGACTGTTTACTGAACACTAAGTCATACGGACCATTCCATCGGAAACCGTTATGTGGGGGTTACCAACTTTTTCCTCGCTTAATTCACAAACTCTTTGCTCTATATTATTCTGATATGACAGCGTTGCAGGAATACGATGTGGCGGTATTGGTTAGATGTATAAACTTTAACCCCTAGATACCCAAAGGTCGTAGGTTCGAATCTCAAACTTTGAATAACATTTTTATTTTTCGTTCTTTTTGTTTCCTTTAATATACAGTTTTATGCAGCCCGTGGCAAGAAATGTTCAAGCCTGAGCTTTTGGAACTTTGCAAATGAGAAATAAACCAGCTCCTCCTTATCGAGTTGGCCAGCTTTGAAGAGACACGGGTACACAGTTCTGTGGCTTTCACCATACCATCCTGATCTGAATGCCAAACTGATGATATGGGGAATTTTTTATATTGGCCACGGAAATTTTCAGCTTCGCATGACAGATATATAGATGTATAAATAAAGGCTCTGATCGAAGAAGACATTGGAAGCATTGTTGAAAAAGAATGGCCTGCGTGCTTAACACATGTCGAAAAGGCTGAACAGGACTATTGTTTTGTTTGATTTGAGGTTTAACGTCCCCGTCAACATTTTATTGTTCAGTTTGGAGAGGTTTCTTCCAATTTTGTGGCACTTTTACCCGACATTGAGATGAAATGACATATCAAGCCCTGTCGCCCAATGAAACCAATGGGGTTTATAAGCATGGATGGGCCGACTCGCACCGCTTTGCCTGGTTAGGCTTAGATCCTCTAAGCGGTTTACCAGTACTCGTGTGCGGTCGGTTTCAGCTCGACGTGGAAGCATCGTGCAGCCCATCTATTTCGTCAAGCCCAAACGAGCGGGCGCCTGAAAAGGACTATTGCCGGTAAAACTGACATCGCTGTTGAGGCTGAAATGGGATGAATCATTAAACACATGGACTCCGACAGTGACGTTAGAGAGAAGGTACAGAGACTCATTACGAAAACACGCCTATACAAATACATTGTAACCTTGATCGCCGAAAAAAATGAAATTTTAAGATGAAAAATTATGATATTTTTCTTCTTTCTGCTCAAAATATAGATTGTGGGTACTCGTTAGAACCGCCTCATTGAGGCGGTTCTTACGAGTATCCACAGTCTATATTTTAGAGCAGAAATAAGAAAAATAAGGTTTACCCCTGCAAACCCCAGTTTACTATATAAAAGTGGGGTTCAAGGTGGTCTTAATAATATAGGCGTGCTTTACTGATGTGCTTCTGAGGGTGATGAATCTGCCGACACTGCCGAAGATACAAAACTGTTTTTGTAATGCAATTTCGAAATATGAAATTCTGAAATTATGAAATTCAAATTAATGCGAATCGCTGAAATTTGAAAATTATGAATTACATACTAATATTAAAAAACAACAACAAAGGAAATATATAATACAGAAAAAAAAACGGCCCCGATAGCTCAGTTGGTAGAGTGTCCGCTCCGGGAAACAGGAGGTGGCGGGCTCGATCCCGGGCCGCGACATACCAAAGTCGTTAAACATGGTTCTAGCTGCTCCTCGCTTGGCACTCAGGTTTACGGGGTAGAGCTAGGACTGGTCGACCCAGTGTCAGGATAATGTGACTGGGTGTGGTATCATGTAATGTGTCTGAGACATGATACTTCAGTGAGGCAGCACTATAAAAGTGAGCATTGAGATCCCTGTCGCAACCAGACACCGTCCTGATATGACTGAAAAATTGTTGAAAGCGACGTTAAACCCGAATTCACACACACACACAGAGAGAGAGAGAGAGAGAGAGAGAGAGAGAGAGAGAGAGAGAAATGTTTAAAAATAATTACACTGTGCGAGTGTCTCTTCCATCCCTCGCCCTCATCACGCCGAAGACTTCAATGATTATGACCTGTAACTGTAACCACTCGGCTATTTGTTATTCCAGAGCTCTTTTGCGCACAGTAAACCTACATTCAAAACCATGCCTACCATCAAATTATTACGTAAGGTATTTGTTTTTAAGTTTTTAGTTTTGTCATATTTTTTATTTTCTATCTTTTATAATTCAAACAGTGTGTTCTATTGTTGCGCATGGGAATGAGTTTCAGCTTTTATTTAAGAAGTTTGCATTCACTGATGACATTGTCATCCCTAGATAACGGTATCAGATGGACCGGCCCGTGTGACGTAATGTTCAGTAAACATTCATCGACCTGTAACGACTTCGATATTATTCATTCAATAATATTATTGACTGAGTTCGAGCTTTAACCAGCCTCACTTCAGTTTGCTGAGACCCTAATAGGATGGTCAGGTTATGCATAACGATAACACCCCCGTGCGACATTCACCTGATTTGCATTATCTGCTGGTTCCTAGTCTGAAGGTTATCAGTGTTGGAAAAACAGGTAACCAGACTCCCCTGACCTTGAAAGGTCAGGGGGGTCTGGTTAACTGTTTTTCCAATATTGACAATGTGCAAGCTGGGAGCCAGCAAATATGCAAATATGGTGAATAGTGCATTTTTTCACATCTCCAAAATGGCTACTTTTCGGATGAAAATCCATGATATTTTTCTTATTTATACTGCAAACATAGGTTTTGGGTGCTCGTTAGAATCGCCTCAGTGAGGCGGTTCTAACGGGTACTAGCAATCTATGTCTTGGAGTAAAAATAAGAAAAATAATGTTTACCCCCGTAAACCCGAGTTTTCTCTATACAAAGTTGGGTGTAAGGGGTGTAAGGGGTGTTCATTTCACGGACTTGTTTACGTGATGGGATAATTGGTTCCCAGTTTTCCCTGTAGGACCACATAACACTACAGTTAAACAAACCGCACTTTTCCATCGCAGATTTTGAGGCTAAAGTGACCGAAACAAGCTAGACTGGACCAAAACACACCTGTTTACTTTTGCAGTATGTTGTCCTTGCTTCCAAATGATTATCTATTTATATCTTACTAGAGCTGGTGTAAAGGGAATATGTGTCGGCCGTAAAAAGTCTAATTTGTTCTGTAGTCTTTCACAGAACACAATTAACTTCACCACAGATAGTTTGGGGAATGTGTGGCGGCCGTGGGGTTTCCCTACCCTTCATCAAAGTGTGACCTGTGTTTTCGAGACCTTTGGGATAATTGATTTAACCACAGACATTTTGAAATATCTGAGGATCACAGATGAGGCCTAATTGGCTTTGAATTCAGAGACATCAAGTCTTTTAAACCAAGCAAAACTGCGCAGGTCCCAATGAAAAGGACCTAATTAACTACTTCTCCACCGTTTGTGTATATTGTATATATTTATTGGTTTTACCCGTAAGAAAGACATCGCCGTTGAATTTCTTGCACAGGCCTCGAACTACTTCAAAACCAATGCCTTTATTAGAGCCCGTGACCTGCAAAGTAAACATACCTTGAGAAAGTTCTAGCTGGTTCCCCAAATCAATTATTTAACCCATCGTTTACTAGTTTACTGTTTCTGTGCTTTAAGGGGAATGGGAACACCTGGCATATTTTTCCGCCATTTTTCAAAGGGAGACAACTTTCGGGACTTCCTGTTCGCTTTTCTATAAGCCCTGTCCCACTGAAAAAGGGGTCTACTCTTAAAGGAAAGAATTTGCTCCTCAGGAGCAAATTCTTTCCTTTAAGAGTTGACCCCTATTGACATGGGAGACAAATATACTTTTGCAGGAGTTGCCTCCCCTGAAGGTGTTCCCATTCCCCTTAAGACGTACACTATTTGCAAAGATAGGGGTTGTCGTGAACAGCACGATAAGAGTTATAGAGAATACCAGATGAGTGTCTTTTGATATCAAGTTTATCAGGCAAGGCTTCGAGAACGCTTGTAGAATCGCGAGGCTTGCCGAGCGATTCTTCATGCGTTCTCGAAGCCGAGCCTGATAAACTTGATATCAAAATGACACGAATCTGGTGCTCTATTTATCAGTTCATCCTCTTGTACAGTCTTAAATTAATTATTTACGATCAGTTATTGATGGTCCTCAGTACCAGCATTCTAGCCGTCGATATTTTTACTATCAGCTGACTATATTTTGCCTATGATATGTTTGTTTCTAGTAATTTTTCAAATTTTCCCTGTAACAATAAAATTTTTTGTCATTTTCCAGTTGTCCTGTACATTCATAAAAGAGCAATGTCACGTTGAGGTGATAAAGCTCACTTGCCCTGAGATAGCGTATCTTTATCAGGTCAATGCGTTACAATGCAATATATATATGGGTAACAGATAAAAGTCAAACATATCCCCTCAAATGGTAGTAGGTCTTTATCTTCGATTCTCTGGATCACACCAGAGATAAGAAGGAAGAAGGAAGATTAGCAAAAGGAATACGATGCTAAGGCAATAAAGAAGTGGTAAACGCCTGGCAAAACTAAAAATTGACTGACATCATCTGAATGTGAATAACGTGGTAGGTGATATAAACAGATAAATAAAAACCAAGAAAGCCAGAAAAAAAGGCAAGGTATCCCGCCCTTAATAAAGGAGGAGCGAATGCAGTTGCTGAACCTGATTCTGAAAGGACAGAGGAACTAGCTGGTGAATTGAGTGTTGTTTAAGAAATAGATCAGCTCTAGCTGTGATTTGTTGACTAATAAATCACAGTTTGGAGGTCTGTTGTAAAGTAGATCAAATCACGAGCGCGTAGCGCGCGTGATTTGTCTACTTACAACTGACCGACAAACTGTGATTTATTACTCAACAAATCACAAACTAGAGCTGATCTATTTCGATTCTAACACGCTGAAAATCGGCAATAATACTGTTGTTTCCTTCAAAATCTCACAACTTTTCGCCATTGTTAGAAGAAATCCCGCTAAAATTATCGACTGAAACACATGCATTTATATCCTTTTCTAACGTTTTCGATGCGAGAAAATGACGTTACACCGTCTAACGTCAAGGAAATCGACTAGTGACGTCATAAATTTGCAGTTTTTAATGACGTCACTCGTCACGCTCTTCCTTGTCGTGATTTGTTGCAGAATAAAACACAATTATTTTCCATTGCCTATATAGGCGCGCTGTGTTAGAATATCATTTAAACTGAGTTTAAGACGGTTCCACTGACCGAAGATCGACTCCGAATAGTATTGTTGCTAGCCGAGGCACAGCATTTCTTACAACTTACATGTACTCCCAGCAAAGAATCAGATCAGCCTGCGCATCCATATAATCTAACCGGAGACTGCTGCATGAAGGAGCATTGGGCCATTAGCTATCCTTCGAGTGCACAACGAAGACTCTGATCAGACTGCGAGGATGCGCAGGCTGATCTGAGTCTTCGTTGGGCGCACATGTCTTATTGTAGGTTTTGTCATGCGCTGGCTCTTGTGTCATCCAAGTCACTTAAAGGCTTAAATCCATCTAAAGCTTTAGGACCTGATCAGCCTGAAACTGGCCAATGAGCTAGGTCCAGTTTTTGCACATCTATTCCAACAGTTTCTTGATATGGGTGAAATCCCAGAAGAATGTCTTCTAGCGAGCATTTGTCTACCCATTGTGTCCCTGGCTTATGTTCCATGTAAATTGCTTGAACAAATATTCCGCTCAAAAATCATGGTCGGCAATTTTTTAAGTAATTTTGTCTATTATATATAATGTATGCTGTTTTGTTTGTTTCATTTGAGGTTTAACGTTCCAGTCAACACTGTAAAGGTTATTTTGGAGACATTGCTTCCAATTTTGTGGGACTTTTACCCGACATTGAGATGAAATGACATCTCAAGCCCTGTCGCCCAATGAAACCAACAGGGTTTATTAGCATGGATGGTGCGCCTCGCACCGCGGTTCCTGGACAGGCTTAGATCCTCTAAGCGGTTTACCAGTACTAGTGTGCGGGCCGGATTCAGCTCTGCATGCATGCTGTACTTAATCTCCAAAACTGTTTCAGGCATTAGTACCTGTCGAGACCTACACAATCGGACAATCGCTTGGTCGATAAACCATGAAAATGGCTCTAAGGGGAATAATCTACCTTTGACTGGTTGTGACTTATTTATCTGGACAAACAAGGGATATTATTCTTGTTAACTGAAGCAGATTTCTCTATATGCCCTATTGGTTTCATTTGACTTGAGATGTCATTTGAAGTTTATAAAATTGGAAGCAACGTCTCCAAAATGACCTATACAGTGTTGACGGGGACGTTAAACCTCAAATCAAACTTGCAGTATAACAAATTAACTAACGACAACTCTTGTTAAGGACAACTGGCGACCTGACTGTAATAAACGCCGGGTAATTTTTATTTTTCTTATTTTATCTCCTCAATAGTAAAACATTGCAAATGTTTCTCTGTGACCGGGACACTACCTCGTCCTCGGGGACGTTAAACTCAAATCAAACAAAAAAGATCCTCTGTTTATCATATTACTAAAATACTGATTTTTCATTCTCGAATAATTTGCTTGATTTGAGGTTTAACGTGCCCGTCAACACTGTAAAGGTCATTTTGGAGACGTTGCTTCCAATTTTGTCGGACTTTTACCCGACATTGAGATGAAATGACATCTCAAGCCCTGTCATCCAATGAAACCAATAGGGTTTATTAGCATGGACGGTCCGCCTCGCACCACGGTTCCTGGACAGGCTTAGATCCTCTAAGCGGTTTACCAGTATTAGTGTGCGGGCCGGATTCAGCTGTGAGTGGAAGCATCATGCAGCCCATATATTTCTTCAAGCCCCTATGGGCGGGGGCGTATCATTCTCGGATAATAACACAGGTTAGTGGCGCTCTCCGTGACAACCCTATTTTCTTCTCTCCCTTCCGCGGATTCAAGAAGGGCAGTTGTCAGTTTCTGGCAAAAGAATGTGCACTGTACTGGTTAACCGCTAACCTATAAGCCTGTCCAGGAAAAGTGTGGGTAGGTAAACTGACCGAACCAGAAATTACCTAAAATCGTGTTAACAAGGCCTTCATACTCCAATACAAATAAAACAAAAGCGAATTATTTTTAACTTCTTCAGCAATAAAATCCTTATTATAGATAGAATCCATGGAATCATACACTCTACAATCGTGGTCATTTCATATGAAATATATGAAAAACACCAGATCGTCGTTCCGTATCTTTTTCATAGGAAAGACCACTCGTGTAAGATTTATGTCGTGTAAGATAAATGACATATCAAACATAGGAGTAACGCCATTCATATTACGCATATGCGTCAACAGAGGATCTTACACTCGTGGTCATTTCATATGAAATGACCACGAGTGTAAGATTCTGTTTATCATTTGACCACTTTAAACTGGATTTTATAGCCTTTAAATATGACAATTTTTGGAACCAAAAATGCATTGTTGACATGGACGTCGTCATGACGTTACTTAATCCCGCCAAAGTGTTATTACACGTGTGGTCATACGATTTTTATTACACGACGTTATCCACTGCTTATCAACGGCGTCATGTGATAATGTTAATTATTTGCAATAAAGAGAAAGCACCTAAATAAAAGTGTTCTCCATAACATATTATATATGGGTCGCTCTTAAACGAAAGAATTTGCTCCCAAAGGGAGCAAATTCTTTCCTTTAAGACTATCCCCCATCTCGGAGAAAGATATTTTACATATATTTAAATAACATTTTGGTTCTGGCTACGCCCCTGTCAAACAAAATTCTTTTATTACTTACAATTGCTACACGTCCCCCTGCACCCATTTTGGTGTTGTAGTTGTTTACTTTACTTAATATCACGGCTGCTATGCTGCATATTTGCTCTGTCGATTAAGGTTACTTACACAGATAAAATGCAGCCACATTGACGATATAGTTCAGGAAAAAGATAATTGATAAGTGGAGTGGAAATAGAAAAGATAAACTTCACGAAAACACGCCTATATAATTTTGACCCCTTAAACCCCACGTTTACGGGCCTCCGTGGCCTAGTGGTTAAGAGCGCTGACTCTTAATCATTTAGGTCTCTCACCGCTGTGGTTCGAGCTTGGTTCGGGTCACATGTGAGACGTCAAGTTCTGCAACGGAAGGTCAGGTGGTTTTTCTCCGGTAACTTCGGTTTTCGCCCACCTCTGATTAATGATCGGCTCGGTATGAGTGAAATAATCTTGAAAGGGCCGTAAAACCAAAACAAATAACAATAATAATAATAATAATAATAATAATAATAGAATAAACTTTAATATAGTTAAACTGGGGTTTACAGGGATATACTTTTTTCTTCCTTTTTCTGCTCAAAGGATAGATTGTGAGTACTCGTTAGAGCCGCCTCGCTGAGGCGGCTCTAACAAGTTCCCACTATCTATGCTTGGAGCAGTGAGTGAGTTAGCGTTTGAGTTGTACGTCCCACCATAAGCTAAGGTCATACGGAGACCTGACCTCGGTTTAAAGACTCATCCGAAAGTCTGGAAAAGCCCGGGATCGATCCTACGACCCCTATTTTACAAGGCGTGCAGCGTAACCACTACACCACGGAGGCTTCTATGTTTAAAGCAGAAATGTGAAAAATGTCAGAATTTTTTATCGAAAATTTTCCAATATATTTGAATAGGCGTTGTTTCGTAATGAATGTAGGCCGCGCAAAAGGGACTTCTATCATAGCCCAGCGAAGACACTGATCAGACTGTGGGTTCTTAATTACAGCCTTCGCTGTGTGCTGTAGAGATAATCATTCATACAAAGCTATTTCATGCAGTCAGGGATGGTTGTTATCACAAAGGTTGAGGACAGTCTGATTTTTAGACTTGTTCGAACAATCATCTTCGCTTGAAGCAGCCTTTTCCCCTTTTTAACCAACCCTCAACCATATCTGGAGTATTTATGGCCTTGACAGATAAAATATAATTCGGTCTAGACACGCGAAAGACTGTCTCCGGGGTTTCAGCGTAAAGGCTTACTGTGAATTAAAAGATAATTTAATTTTATATAATGTTAGTTGGTGGTTGATGCTCTGTCTCTGGTCAGGCCCACCGGAGTCTAACTGTTGGTTTTCTTTTGCTCCAGCTTTTCCGTGGTTTCTTGCTGTCGGGTCCTCGCCGTTGTTTCATCTCTTTTTTGTTCTCGGAGATGTTGCATTGATGAGGAGGCTTGTTACGTAGTGGGGTACCGTAGACCTATGTCGTATAGTGTTCTTGTTTGGTACTTCGCTCTTTTAAAACACAATAGAATAAAGTCTTTCTAAAAGTTTCTAAGTTTTAATTTTCATTTCATTTCATTTCCGCGACAGTCCAAAAAGTTGTATCAGATTAATTTCAATTTGATACTTTCAAAAATGAGATCTTGTCAAGACAGCTCTGATCTCGCTACATCGTAAAATAGATCTAACTAACGTGTTCAAAACTGGACCTTATATATGTTCTCTGAGCATTTCTAACATTTTACAATTCACGTTTACACCCTTATTATTTGTGCAAACGTCAATCACACTGCATATTTTCAGGACGCTACCACGCAATTATTTAAAGGTTATTGTTTTCCTAAATTGCTGTAAAAGCTTACTGCACCTGTTTGATTGACTTAACATTAAAACATACACCCCAATATCTGACATAAACCATAATATGTACTCGGAAGATAGGCATATGTATATACAAATACCCCTTTTTGAGTGACATATCCGTATACATTTTAGAATTATGTAAGTTTTGTTTACTGCACCTGCATGTCTCTAGAAACTGATAAACACCAGGTGGTTACTGCGTAATCACATATTTCATATGTCAAATGACGATTTGAACTGAGTCCAATTTACTTGAATGACTGCCAATATAAACAAGACATCTAATTCAAGTTCAGAAAGTACAATGCATCATTTTATAGCAAAAACCAATATTTTCTAGAAAGAAAGATTCATAATTAAGCTTTAACAGTTTAGAAAGTAAAATAACTGTTAATATGATATGCCTTTACGACCCATCAGCACAATAGATCATACAAGGCTAGTTTCTTACGACCCTTCAACATTATATGTCATACATGTTATACATGTTATATGCTCAGAGAACGACTATGTTATAGGTTTTCATGCGGACTGAACAAATTATTTGTCTAAATCGCGATGGAAGTAAGGGCGAGGATTGTGGCCACGTAAAATCGATTTAAGCTCCCCCAACGCCCCACCCCCTGGGAATTCCGTGCCAAGGCCGTTCTTCGGTCGCGGTTTATTATTGTTATGTTTTGTCTTTGAGTGCGTGTATCGTTTTTATTATTTTGTTTTGGATAGCCAATTGGCCATTTTGTGGGAAAGTAACTGTCATTTTGGCTTTCCGCTATTGATGTTTCCATTAGGGTCCACTTATTTCGTGTTTGTGTTTCTTTCCATTTGGTGTCTCTGATGGCAGCTGTGGGTTAATTGTATTAATTGTATTAATACCAAGACTTTTTTGTCTCATGGTAAGACACAAACTGACTAAGCTACACAGACTAGTAAGAGTCTTCACATTCGATATTTAGAAACTGCGCGCATGTGCAGGCTCATTTGTATTGTTTTGTGTTCAACAACGTGCATTACGAAAACACGCCTACACAAATGTATTGTAAACTTTTCCACGAAAAACGAACATTTTAAGAAGAAAACTTGTGAAAATTTTCTCCTTTCTGCTCAAATTATAGTTTGTGGGTACTCGAAATAATAGCCTCATCGAGGCGGTTCTAACGAGTACCCAGAATCTCTGATGGAGGCGGTTCTAACGAGTACCAACAATCTACATTTTAGAGCAGAAATAGGAAAAAGAAGGTTTACCCCTGTTGACCCCAGCTTTCTTATATAAAGAGAAGTTCAAGGGGTCAAACTTATACAGGCGTGTATTCGTGATGACAGCCCGCTGAACACTCAATTTGTTGCCAACGTTCTGTTGTGCTCGGCGGGCGTATTTGTAGCCGGAACTACTTTTGGCACAAGGTATAGTAGTCGATGGTAAGATTGACTAGGCGGAGCTATCGTTTGCACCTGCCTTTGGAATCTATTAACAAAAAGGTAAACCAAGTCACCCGATTGTGTTAATTCAACTGTAACGCAAACAAAGCTGTGGCGTGTATGGTCTTTTGGTCCGCTCGCAGAAAGCATGCGAAAGGCATTCTACCGAATCTTCTGGTGAACTGAGCGAATTTGACATATATCGACATTTGAATAGCTCCACCTAGTCAATTTTATCTGCGACAACTATATAAGGTACTGCTTTTGCAATGAAATTGCTATATTCAAACGCGGGAAAGTTTCAGATACGCCGGCGTTATACATGACGTCATCTCAATGGCGTCTGCTGAGAAGATACTTCCGTCGCGATTTAGACAAATAATTTGTTCAGTCCGCATGAAGGCCTCCTAACTCATCAGTGCAACATCTCCAACTCTACAAGATGTAACTCCATGCTGTGGCTAAAATAAATAAATAAATATTTTGTTTTATAGATTATTAAGAATCTCAATAAATAAATAAAGGAGTCTAAATAATGTATATGCAATCATTTTTAGCTCGCCTGTACAGAGTACATGGAGAGCTATTGTTGTCACCTTGGTCGGCTGCGTGCACGTTTGCGTTCCCGACACACTGTGTTAAGTTTTTCAAATGCTTATATCTCAACAGTCACTCACCACAGAGCACTCATATTTGGAACTTAAGGACCTGGGAGGCTTCTAGGTTTATATCCACTCTCTGACAACTGCGTCATAATGTTGACTTTTTGGCTCATCGGTTAGAGCACTGAACTATCACCCGAGCGGCCCGGGTTCGAACCCCACCATAGGCGGGGATTTTTTCAGGCTATGCTTCTTTCCTTTGTTACGGCTTTCATGTCGTAAGAGGGGGGCTCGTCCGTGATTGGACTTTACATGCCAGAATTGGCTTCATGCCGAAGTTGGCTCCACGTCATCATAAATGATGACTTCCTTGAAGAGGGGGTGTGTTACCTCCCTTCCATTGTCTACCTGAGTAGATCATATGCATAGCTTCTAGGTTTATAACCACTCTCTGACAATTGCATCAGGGAGTCGACTGTTTGGCTCAGTGTTAGAGCACTGGACTATCACCCGAACGGCCCGGGTTCGAATCCCACCATAGGCGGGGATTTTTTCAGGCTATGCTTCTTTCCTTTGTAACGGCTTTCATGTCGTAAGATCACTGTGACCTATATTTCATGGTTCAGTGATTTTGCCTATTATCTCGAATACTATTTGATGGAAGTATGTCATACCAAAATTATTAGTTCCACGTGACCCGATAATTGACCATAAAATATATCTTCTGTGTGACCTATATTTCATGGTTCAGTGATTTTGCCTATTACATGTATCTTGAATGCTATTTGATGTAGAAATGTCTCACTTGGATTATTAGTTTCATGTGATCTGATAATTGACCTCAAAATATATCCAGGTCATTATGACCTATATTTCATGGTTCAGTGACTTTGCCTATTATCTCGAATACTATTTGATGAAGAAACATCATATCTTCCAAACTTGGATAGATATACTAGGCGCTGCTAATCTGGAGCAATCTGTACAGCTGAGTATACATGCACAAACGAAAAGACATTTTCAAGTCACACATGAGGCTTATCCCAACATAGCAGAAGGCACATTAGAGCTCTGGAGGAGTAAAGATATTACTTCTGGCATTAAAATATGTTATGGGTACGTGTTAGGATTGCCTTGTTGAGGCTTTTCCAACAGATACCAGGAATGCCGGATTAACACCAGTCCTGAGGAAAGTTTATCTAAATATCTAGGTTTTCCTCATCTAGAGCTGTGGTGCAGTTCAGTTTCACATCTGGCTTTTGTAACAGTTTACTTAGCATTTAGTCTGAGAGACATTTAGACCTCTAAGCCCATCTTAGCATAGGCCTTACAAGGGAAAACTGTTGTCCACACCAAGGCCCAGTTGTCTGATTCTCAGTAGACATGTATCTGTTCTCTAACCATTGACTATACAAAATGGGTCAAGAGCCATGAAGGAATGTTAAATGGGCTAGAAACAAATAACATTGTTTTGTTTGTTTGAATTGAAGTTTAACGTCCCCATCAACACTGTATAGATCATTTTGGAGAAATTGCTTCAACTTTTGTGGGACTTTTATCGGATATTGAGATGAAATGACACCTCAAGCGCTGCTGCCCAATGAAACAATGGGGTTTATAAGCATGGACGAGCTGAATTGCCTGGGCAGGCTTAGATCCTCTAAGAGGTTAATACCAGTACTTGTGTGCGGGTCAGTTTCAGCTCTGTGGGAAGCATCATGCAGCCCATCTATTTCTTCAAGCCCCGATGGGCGGGGGCTAAAATGATTGTGGATTGTCCTATCTACATCTCCAACAGATCACTATTTACCATTGTTCTGATGATCACAAAAACCCCTACCTTTTGAAAAACAGTGTACATTGTAGATCCAGATCAGATGGCTTCTGAATAAGCCAACTGATTAGGATCTAAATGTTTGTTATTCAGCTTGTGAACTGGACAAATACATTATACATTGTGTATTCTGCAATTTATTTGGTTAATAGACAGAAATGGGTGTGGCAAAATTAATTCATTCAGCAGGACAATGGCTAATTGTTGTGGGCCTTGGAATTTTACTATGTCAGTTTGTCCTATAAAAGTGTTCGCTTTCCATATGCATGATTGGCCATGATGTTATGCAAGGAAAACTTCTGAAACAAGACGGCCCATAAGGCCCTGAATCGCTCACCTGAGTATCGGTGTCTCTATTACATTCTTGACTCAAGGGCTATAATTTGAACAAACTTGGTAGCGGTCCACAAGATGAAGCTTCATACCAAATATCAAAGACCTGGGCCTTCTGGTTTCAGACAAGAGAAGATTTTTAAAGGTTTTCCCTATATAAGCCTATGTAAAACCAGTGGGCCCTGGCGCGGGGGCATTTTTTGGCACCAGGGCTATAATTTGAACAATCTCAGTAGAAGTCCACTAGATGAAGCTTCATACCAAATATATAAGACCTGGGCCTTCTGGTTTCAGACAAGAAGATTTTTAAAGGTTTTCCCTAGATAAGTCTATGCAAAACTGGTGGGACCCAGCACGGGGCATTTATGGCCCCAGGGCTATAATTTGAACAATCTTGGTAGAGGTCCACTAGACGAAGCTTCATACCAAATATCAAAGACCTGGGCCTTCTTGTTTCAGACAAGAATATTTTTTAAAGGTTTTCCCTATATACGCCTATGTGAAACCAGTGGGCCCCGGCGCATGGGCATTTTTGGCCCCAGGACTATATTTTGAACAATCTTGGTAGAGGTCCACAAGATGAAGCTTCATACCAAATATCAATGACCTTGGCCTTCTGGTTTCAGACAAGAAGATTTTTAAAGGTTTCCCTAGATAAGTCTATGTAAAACTGGTGGGCCCCGGCGTGTGTGTGTGTGTGTATGTGTGTGTGTGTGTGTGTGTGTGTGTGTGTGTGTGTGTGTGGGGGGGGGTTATGGCCCTAGGGCTATAATTTAAACAATCTTGGTAGAGGTCCACTAGATGAAGCTTCATATCAAATATCAAAGACCTTGGCCTTCTTGTTTCGGACAAGAAGATTTTTAAAGGTTTTCCCTATATACACCTATAGATGTGAAACCAGTGGGCCCTAGCACGGGGGCATTTTTGGCGCCAGCACTATATTTTGAACAGTCTTGGTAGAGGTCCACTAGCTGAAGCTTCATACCAAATATCAACGACCTGGGCCTTCATATATGAAATATGACTCCAATCGGCCTTGGGGTTTCAGAGGAGAACATGTTTGAAAATGTTGATAGACGACAGACAGACAACGGAGCCTTACCATACTATAAGCTCACCTATGAGCTTTCGGCTCAGGTGAGCTAAAAACTCAGGAATTTCCGCCAACAGTGGCCTCAGTCACCGGCAAAACAGTAAATGTTTGCTTGCATTAAGAAGATTAATAAGGCTTCACAATATTCTTAGTCATAGAAATGATATGTATCAGAAGATAGACAGTCACCAAATCATTGGAACAGCTGGTAATATCACTACTTTACCAGGTTCCATTGTAAAGACCAACTGACTGGATAATCATAGTACCTGAAGCCATTATATAATAAATTACATTAAATAACCTGTCCATAAATGTTTATAAAGTAAAACATACAATAAATTTGCAATAACCCATTTTCATCAATTTAGTTTGCTGGCTGTCAATAGCGATCGCCTTTGTTTTATCACTAAAATAACTTTATTTCTTCCATGTTCCGGCCCTCGAACTGGCCTCCGTGGCCTAGTAGTTAAGAGCGCTGACTCTTGATCATCAAGTCCCTCACCGCTTGGTTCGGGCCTCGATCTGGTCACACGTGAGACGCCAAGTTCTGTAACGGAAGGTCAGTTGGTTTTTCTCCGGGTACTTCGGTTTTGGCCCACCTCTGATTAACGATCGGCTCTATATGAGTGAAATAATCTTGAAACCAAACAAAACAAAAAAATGTTCCGGCCCCCGCCCATCGGGGCTTGAAGAAATATATGGGCTGCATGATGCTTCCACGCAGAGCTGAAACCGACCAACACACGAGTACTGGTAAACCGCTTAGAGGATCTAATCCTGCCCAGACACAGCGGTGCGAGTCGGCCCGTCCATGCTTATTGGTTTCATTTGGCGGCAGGGCTTGAGATGTCAATTCATCTCAATGTCGGGTAAAAGTCCCACAAAATTGGAAGTAACGTCTCCGAAATGACCATTTTATAAGTTGACGGGGACGTTAAACCTCAAATAAATCAAAACAAAATTGCTTCTATGTTCATTCATTTCGTTTAAGAAGGCGTCTTCAGTCAGCTTATGTGTCACCATCACGTGAACAAGTCCGTGAAATGAACACCCCCCTTACACCCCACTTTATATAGAGAAAACTGGGGTGTACGGGGGTAAACATTATTTTTCTAATTTTTAAACCAAGACATAGGTTGTGGGTACTCGTTAGAACCGCCTCACTGAGGCGGTTCTAACGAGCAGCCTCAACCTATGTTTAGAACATTTATAAGAGAAATATCAAGGATTTTCATCAGAAAAGTACCCATTTAGGAAATGTGAAAATGCACTATGTCGCACGGGTGAGTTATCGTAATGTCTACCTTTTGCGTGGACTCACTGGACTGTATGTTAATAGTGAACCGTACAGAGAATTAGATGCAAAGTGATCAATCAGCTCTATCAAATTCATGTAATATACAGTATATTAGCTCAGCCCATTTAAAATATGGGATTTATAAACCTCGGGAAGTTGGACATCTGGCGGCCGTTTCACTAAACTTCGTAACTCTAAGATTTTCTTAAGTTCGATCTTAAGAATTCGTAACTCAAAATTTGCGTTTCACTAACGTCTAATTCTTAAGTTTATGCGTAAGTTTCTTCGTAACTTTACGATAGGGGGTAGGCAGTCGTAACTTTAAGAATTTCGTAAATGTCATGGCGGCGGTTTCGATTCGAGCCCGATTAGAGCAATAAATCGCAATTTCCAAGCTTGGTGAAGCTTGAAATAAAGAAAATCTTACCGGTTTTCAGTAATCCTTAGCAGCATCGACATTGTCAGTGACCTAGTTTACTGTTTTCTTTGATAAACACATCATTTCGACTATTTTCGAGACTTCAGGGTGAGACAGAAGCATAAAGCACCTGTTGAAGACTCTTGCAACTCATTAAATGGTGTTTGCCTGTGTCAGTCGTCATGAATGCTTTTTTTTTACTTCGCCATAAGTTTTGTTGACATTTGTGCGCGAGGAGAATAGAAATCGTCAGATACGTCATCATGACGTCATATTGTATTGCTGAATACTCAGGGTAAAACACGGAGTTCTTTCTTTAGAGGTAGCTCCCGTGTGCCTTAGGGTACAAAGTATCAGTCAGCCCCCCCCCCACCTCTCTCTCTATCTCTCTCTCTCTCTCTCTCTCTCTCTCTCTCTCTCTCTCTCTCTCTCTCTCTCTCTCTCTCTCTCTCTCTCTCTCTCTCTCTCTCTCTCTCTCTAACTTTCCCCTACTCTCACACTCACGGCCCCCGTACTCTCACACTCACGGCCCCCGCCCATCGGGGCTTGAAGAAATAGATGGGCTGCATGATGCTTCCACGCAGAGGTTTTGTTTGTTTGTTTGATTTGAAGTTTAACGTCCCCGTCAACACTGTAAAGGTCATTTTGGAGATGCTGCTTCCAATTTTGTGGGACTTTTATCCGACATTGAGATGAAATGACATCTCAAGCCCTGCCGCCCAATGAAACCAATAGGATTCATTAGCATGGACGGGCCGACTCGCACCGCATTGCCTGGGCAGGCTTAGATCGTCTAAGCGCTTTACCAGTACTCGTGTGCGGGTCGGTTTCAGCTCCGCGTGGAAGCTTCATGCAGTCCATCTATTTCAGCCCATCTATTTCTTCTAGCCCCGATGGGCGGGGGCTATCCACACAGAGTTGAGACTAACCCGCACACGAGTACTGGTAAACCGCTTAGAGGATCTGAGCCTGCCCAGGCAAAGCGGTGCGAGTCGGCCCGTCCATGCTTATAAACCCTATTGGTTTCATTGGACGGCAGGGCTTGAGAAGTCATTTCATCTCAATGTCGGGTAAAAGTCCCACAAAATTGGAAGTACTTAACGTTTCCAAAATGACCTATACAGTGTTGACGAGGACGTTAAACCTCAAATCAAACAAACAAAACTCTCACACTCTCCTTCTCTCCCCGATCTCCTCCCGCTCTCCCCTGTCTCCCTGTATTTCTCCCTCTCACCACCTCTCTGCCTCCCTCTCCCACTCACCCTTCTCACTTAACATAGCTGGAACAGCCCAGTCAGCACTCAACAACGGACCAACGTCGGACCGACAGCGATACGACGTTGCAACGTCGCATCGCTATCGGCCCACCGTTTGTTTGTTTGTAGCTTATTGGAGTTTAACGGCCCAGTCAACACTATTTTATGTCATTTATGAGCCGGTCAGTTGACCTATCCACACTTTTCCTGGGCAGGCTTGTACGTAAGCATGCTATCCAGTACAGTGGACATTCTTTCACCAGAAACTGACAACCGCCCTTCTTGAATCAGCGGAATGGAGAGAATGACCGTAGAAAAGATTTCATGATCAATCTCCACGAAAGAATGTTGCCAACTCCGGCAGGTATCGAACCTGCGTCCTCCCGATCACCAGTCAAACGCGCATCCGACTGAGCTCGGCCCGCCGTTGGCCCGTTATTCATTGCTGACCTGGAGGCAAAGCCATATATATATATATATTAATCATTTTTAGCTCGGCTGTTTTGTTTGTTTGATTTGAGGTTTAACGTCCCCATCAACACTGTAAAGGTCATTTTGGAGACGTTGCTTCCAATTTTGTGGGACTTTTACCCGACATTGAGATGAAATGACATCTCAAGCCCTGACGTCCAATGAAACCAATATGGTTTATAAGCATGGATGGTCCGCCTCGCACCACGGTTCCTGGACAGACTTAGATCCTCTATGCGGTTTACCAGCTCGGCTGTTTTCGAAGAAAACGACGAGGTATTGTCATAGCTCTGGCGTCGTCGTCGTCGTGCAAAAACTTGGACATTTAGTAATATCTCTGCCATTACTGAACATATTTAATTGACAGTCGGACTAGTTGTTCATTATGAACAGGGGAACTCATACCAATAGATGAGCTTAGGACGCCACCGGTCGCTAAGGAAATGCTACCCAACGATTCCGTATTTTTGCGCATGCGCAGTTTTGTGTGGCAAAAAATAACCGTTGTTCAGAATGATCCGATAGCAGTTATTAATTTCTTTGAATTTGACAATCTTAAATAGAGCGTAAGGTAAAGGTGACGTATATCTTGCGTCACTGTGGCGTCCAACTGGTATTGGCTGACAATTGGGTAAGACCTGCTATCCTTGCAACAGGTAAGGGTAGAGGGGGTGCTCTTATTCCTTCTGTTTCTACACTTCCATTCATTTTCCTCTTTCTCCTCTGCCCTTTACTTTAACCTACGATGTCTTCTATATTTTTCTCCCTTTCTCTGGGAGACGAAACAAAACTACCCACATGGGTTGACATGTTGTTAAACCCAACACAATTAATAATCGAATAATTAACTGACAATGGTCGCGTCTTTTTGCGCTAATCGCAAGACAAACGATGCGACAGTGAAATTGATTGGTTGGTTGGTTGGTTGGTTGAATTGTGGTTAATGTCCCCGTCAACACTTTTTAGGTCATTTTGGAGACGTTGCTTCCAGTTTTATGGGACTTTAAACCGTCATTGAGATGAAATGACAGGCTTATATGCATTTGATGGTCTTTGCCTGGGCAGTCTTAGTCCTTCTAAGCAGTTTACCAGTATTCATGGACGGTCAGTTTCAGCTCTGCATGGAAGCACAATCTATTTCTCCAAGTCCCTCAAGAATTCAAGGACGCGTCAATTATCCCCATATTCAAACGGTAAGGGAATCCTCAGTTGTGTGGCAATCGTCGAGGCATCTCTTATTTTACCAATTGCTGGGAAGTTTCTTTCAAGAAATTTACTTCACCGACTGAATAAACACACTGAACAGTCAGAAAGCCAATGTGTGTTCAGCAAGGAGAGCTGCATGAAAAACTGACATGATCTTCACAGCAAGGTAGCTTCATGAGCAATGCCAGGTTTGTTGAACTCACAAAATCATATGACGAAGTCGGTCGTGAGGGTCTTTTGAAAATTATGGCGAAGTTTGGTTGTCCGACCAAGATCAGTATAGCAACTGGAGGCCGTTTCGCGATGGCATGCTTGCACGGTTTCCAAAACGTATGGGACGGCCTTTTACTATTTATTCCCTATTTATAGATATCCATAATTATTTATGGTTATCCACAATCCGAATTATGGATATCCATAATTATTTATCGATATCAATAATTATTAATGGATATCCATAATTCGATTAAATTTGTATATCCATAATTCGAATTATAATTCGAATTACAATTCGAATTATGGATATCTATAAATCGCGATCTGAATTATGGATATCAATTAAATTGAATTATGGCTATCCATTATTCGATTTATGGATATCCATAATTCGAATTATAGATATCCATAAATCAAATTATGGGTATCTATAAATCAATCTGAATTATGGATGTCCATAAATCGAATTATAGATATCCATTATTCGATTTAAGGATATCCTTAATTCGAATTATGGATATCCATAAATCGAATTATGGATATCTATAAATATGGGTTAAATAGTAAAACAGCACCGCATAAAAATGATGAGTTTTCTGATCCATTTCCTGTGACAATGGAGTCAAGCTGCTCAGCATAATGTTCGCTTTCATTATCACAAATGCTTTCCGGGATGGTGACAATGGTATACCTGTTTGGTATGGCTTTGATGGGTAGCTTTTTCAACCTAAGAAGGTTGCAAGTGATCCAGAAGACGAGTTCCCCTTTGCTGACGACATGACAAAGGGTGCTCCAGCAGAAGAGCAGATACAAAAAAGTATAGATGGCGTATCTGACAGTTATGAATTCACGATCAGCATTAAAATATCCGAGGTGGTTTATTAACCAGAACTTGGCAAACCTTATAAGGAGCCCACCATTACAGTGAAAAGGTCAAAGATTGCAAGTGGTAGACAAGTTCACCTACCTTGGAAGCACTTTGTCAAGATCGTGTTTTGTTTGATTTGAGGTTCAACAATCCCGGCAAAAATGTAAATGTCATTCTGGAGACGTTACTTCCAATTTTGGGGGACTTCTACCCGACACTGAGATAAAATGACATCCCAAGCCCTGCCACCCAATGGAACCAATAGGGTTTATAAGCTTGGACAGTCCAACTCGCACTGCTTTGCCTTGGCAGGCTTAGATCCTCTAAGCGGTTTACCAGTAGACCTACGCGTGTGCGGGTCGGTTTCAGCTCTGCATTGAAGCATCATGCAGCCCATCTATTTCTTCAAGCCCCGATGGGCGGGGACCTTCAAGAGTCGTGCACATTGATAGTGAAATCAATGCCAGGATTGCAAATATAACTGAAAGTTAGTGCAGCATCTGGCCGACTACGTGAAAGTGTTTGGAATCGAAGTAGAATACGGCTTGACACAAAGCTGAAAGTCTACAGAGCTTTTCTTAGTTCAAAGTAATTGGCCTTCGACCAATTTGCCCCGCGGACCAACCAGCCCCGGTCTCCCCATTTCTGTTAACAACTACATAGAACCAGTAATGCAGACTATCTAGAAGAGAAATGGGCAATGAATTCTCTAGGACCAGTACCCAGTATCTCGTAACTACCAAGGCACTATTTTGATGAGAATAACGAAAAAATCCAAAGGCTCCTTTAATAGTCCCCCTCCTCCTCACCCCCCCCCCCCCCACACACACACACCCTCCAAACAATAGTAATAAATAAATAAAAACACGCACGCACGCATGCCACTCTTTCTTAAATGATTTAAAAAACAAATGTTTTAAAACTTCATATCAGTAGGAAGTGTCCAGAACAGTTGGTGTTTGTAATAAAACAATGAAATAAGGTACACTTTATTCGAAACCGTGTGTTATGGAACTGAGATTTGGTAATGATAAGTAAATAAAAAAAAAACATTCCGCACCTGTTGCAAGCACAGAACTTAGACACATGCCCCACTATGCTCCAAATGCATTAGGACGATCGGGCCTTGAAAGCTAACTAGCACAATCATAGCCCATGTCAACCACCAGGAAACCAATTGTATGATGTAAGGTTTAACGTCTCTGTCAACACTACATAGGTCATTTTGGTGACGTTGCTTCCAACTTTGTGGGATTTTTATCCGATATTGAGATGAAATGACAATCCATGCCGCCGCCCGCAATGAAACCAATAGGACGGTCCGATACGCACCACTTTAGCAGGCTTAGATTCTTGAAGCAGTTTACCAGTAGGTTCAGCTCTGCATGGAAGCATCATGCAGCCTAATCTATTTCTCCAAGCCACGATGGGCGGGAGCCCAACCAGGAACCAGAAACCAGGGGGCGGGGGGTCCAATGTAAGGTACATGTCTAGGTCTACAGATTTACCAGAGAAAAGGGGAAAAAATCCCTAATTGAAAAAGAGACGTCCTGATATGCTTATTAAATGACCATAAGAGATAGGCTATGTATGGTTATGAGGCGAGAAGATAGGAAAAAAAAATAAGATTGTGTTGAAGATTTAACTACCAATAAACAGTACTGACTCTTCGGTCGGTGCTAGATATTCGAAATATTCCGAAAGTTTAGCGAAGAACTATGGTTTTCAACTTTGTCGGGCTATGAGAAATAGATTTGACTGCATGGTGCTTCCGCACAGAGCTGAAACCGATCGCACAGGTCGGAGTAGGCGACTGGTAAACCGCAAAGTAATGCGAGTCGGACAGTCCATGCATATTTATAAAACCCTACTCTGAGTATTGGTTTCATTGGGTAAAGTCCCACAAAATTGGAAGCAACGTCTCCAAATTGACCTAAATAGTGTTGACGGGGACGTTAAACGTCAATTCAAACAAGCAACTTAGATGAATCGGCTACTGATACAGCTAGGCCTATGCCTAGATTTTACCCGACCATAAGACGTCGGAGTAAGCTCCCCTGCGTATTTAAATTGATGACGCAACACAGTGTGCAGGTACGACAGAGATTTGCCAGCTTTCATCATTTAACTTGGGCCTGTCCGTTCCCTCTATTACTTCTTCACAGCGCCGATGGAATGAAACAACTTTGATGCAAACAGGTTTACTAGATTTTTCTTTTTCCCCATTCAAAATGTTTCGTTGTTTGCTCCTTTCAATCGGTAAAAGTAAATCTAAACCAACAAAACACGTGATTCCTCATGTCTAAAACGTGTTTTTATTACAATAAATTCCCGCAATCTCAACCTCCGTGCGTAAAATATTTATCTTCAGCATTAGAGAGTAGCTACGAATTCTTAGCTACGAAATTCTTAAGTCATTTAACTTACGAAGACGTTAGTGAAACGCACCCGTGGTTTTCTTAAGAATTTCGTAAGTCGAGGTCTTAAGTCTACGAATTTCGTAAAGTTACGAAATTTAGTGAAACGGGCCCCTGATAAAGGAATTTGTGCGCAAGCGCACTCGTTTCTTTATCGGAAATGAGCTGAGTAATAAACTCTATTTATTTTATATCTATGAAATGAAACAAATGAAAATGATATTTTCACACTGTGGGCTCAGATTGCATGACAGCTCCAACGTAAAGGCTCCCTTGATTTCCTTTTTAGGTAAAGCCGGTTGGTATCTGATGCTCCGTCTCTGGTCGGGTCAACGGGAGTCTAACTGTTGGCTTTCTTTTTGCTCAAGCATTTCAGTTAGTTCATGCTGTCGAGTCCTCGTCATTGTTTCATCTCTGTATTTGTTCGGTTTTCATATTCTCGTAGATGTAGCACTGATGAGGTAGAACGCAACGCATTCATGCGGACTGAACCAATTATTTGACTAAACCGGGACAGAACTTTGGGCTAGGACGTTGGCTATGTGAGATCAATTTTATCCTCTCTCTCTCTTTCCCCCCCCCCCCCCACCGATGATTTACTTTGGTTATAGTTTGTCTTTACATGCATGTATTGCTTATGTATATTTTAATTTGGATAGCCATTTAGCCATTTGTGGGAAAGTAACTGTTCTTTTGGCTATCCGCTAGTGATGTTTTCATTAATGTTTAACCCTTTCCCACTCAGATACATGTTTTTACGTGTCTGCACCCCCATCCCATTTTAAGCACATAAAAATCAGCATTTCCTGCCCCTGTATGGTTATGTTTGCTTTACATTTTTTTTTGCCTAAAACGTGACCTGTTTTTCGCGAGCCTTCCTACTATATGGGGCCGGTGGTGGGGGTTGAAGGGGGGTGGGGTACCGCCCCCCCCCCCCTCACATCCGAAAATTTGGGGTTTATGGCCCAACCGGCCGTTAAAATTTATATCTGAAGGTGTCTGGGGTTAAAAATGCCTCAAAATTGATGCTGATAAAACATGCTCCAAACAGTGAAAATGGCCAGTCCCAAACCCCTTAATTGTTGCCTTGACAGCTGTGTGAAGATTAAGATTTGGTCAAAAACTCATGTGAAATCACACTTTTTGCCAACTTTGAGATCCCCCTCATTACCATGACAACAATGATCAAGTCATGAAAGGTTGCATTTGAAAGGATACTGCCCAATGATTATCTATACCGAGTTTGGTGTAAAACAGACCATCCATTATGAAACAATGGCTAGTTGAAGTTGCTGTCAGGTGCAACACCGTGAAAATCAGCGAAAGTCACAAAGTCCCTGAGTAGGGCTGGCTAATCGGAGCTGAAAAGATAATCGATTATCAGTCCTGTCATTGTGATCGATAATCGATTAGTAATCGATAAGGTTTTTGTCATTATTTTACCTGTCTGTCTTTCTGAGCATGACTCTTACCATATGTTGCACTTTACCATATATATATTTGAACAGACAGGCCTGAGCAAACAGTGTAGACCCAGATGAGACGCCGCATATTGCGGCTTCTCATCAGGGTCTGCACTGTTTGCCACTCATCCAGCTATTTAAGGAATAACTTTGGGTAGTAAATTGTACCTATCAAGTAATCGATTAAAAGCAAATCAGAAATGATAATCATTTTTGTGGAATTTATCGATCGATTAATCGATTATACGATTAATCGTGTCAGCATTATCCCTGAGTGACTTCATGTTCGTGTTTCTTTCCCTTTGGTGTCTCTGATGGGAGGCGTGGGGCAATTGTGTCGATTCTTGATCATTATCTTCGCTTTATTTCAAATGCTTAGTTCTAAGGTCCTGTAATATTTGACACTGGCATATGAAATGAACTTCAACGTCTAATTGTCTTTGGTTGCAGTTTAAACAATCTGTCAGGTCTGTCGAATTTGTTTCTGAGGAAAAGGGATAAAATGCTCGACGAAGCCTCTCATTTTATCCCTGTTCCTCAATTTGTAATACGTGAATTCTCATGTAAGATCCTCTGTGTAATGTGACAATAAACTTATATTACATTTTTGCTGCTATTTTAAGTAATTTTTGGGGGAAATAAAAATGATATTTTCCTGCAGGGAAAATATTCCTTTCCGGCGGGGATATATTTCCTTTCGAACGTCATCATGCACTATGACGCGCCAAAATTGGGACAAATTTCGTCACGTCACAGCACTAATTACGACAGTTTTAGACGTTAGAAAGGCCAAAAACGGCCGATTTAATAAATGTAATATAAACATTAATACATCTTTAGTTTTGAATACAGGAAATATTTCCCTCGAAACTTGCAAATCTTATAAACAAACTCGTGCTTTGCACTCGTTTGTTTACTTGATTTGCAAGTCTCTCGGGAAAATATTTCCCGTATTTAAAACTAAAGATGTATTAATCTCTATATATCAAGATGAGTGTTGTTCAATAAAGCTGGTCTGCCCCGATGCATTACAACAAACTGACCTGTAGCTTTTGATCATTTAGATGTCATAGTTGATACTTAGCTGTAGTTTCATGTTTTGTTTGTTTGGGTTGGGGTTTTACGTCCACGTCAACACTATTTAGGTCATTTTGGAGAACAATTTTGTGGGAGCCGGCAATGAGATGTATTGACATCTCGAGCCTTAACAAGCCAATAGGGTTTATAAGCAGAGACGGCCCTCTGTCTCTACAGCATTACTCTGTTTGTTCAACACGGTACACCTTTGACCCATTGCATGCAGGATACCCTTTAAGGGGTACCTAGGCAAACAGTGCATACCCATGGCCTGCACCATTTGCTAACAGAATTTTCGGACAAAAATAGAATAAAATAAACAAAAAACGGCCTGACACCCCTTATATGACAAATGGACTTGTCCATCATATAGCAATGGAAGAGTCCACTAGTATACAATTGGTTAATCAAAGCACTGAGAGCCCTGGTGAGTCGAATTTCTCTGAGTGTATGCTTGGAAAATAGTCCCGAACTGGCGCTTCGACTGTTTCGTTCAATCCTTTCGAAATTCTTGTACTGTTAGCAGTGTAGACCCTGATCAGACGCCGAGGAAAGCGGCGTCTGATCTGGGCCTACGCAGTTTGCCAACTAATATACTTATGCTAGACCAAAAGCCGAATCCAGATTTTACTATTTACACAGCTCTCAGAGGGACCTCCGTGGCCTAGTGGATAAGAGTGAGTGAGTGAGTGTTTCAGTTTTACGTCCCACCAACAGCTAAGGTCATACGGAGACGGGACCTCGGTTTAAAGACTCATCCGAAAGTCTGGAGCAGCCCGGGATCGATCCTGCGACCCCTGGTTTACAAGGCTAGTAGTGGATAAGAGCGCTGACTCTTAATCATTAGGTCTCTCACCGCTGTGGGTTCGAGCCTGTGTCGGTTACATGTGAGACGCCAAGTTATGCAACGGAAGGTCAGGTGGTTTTCTCCGGGTACTCCGGTTTTCGTCCACCTCTGATTAACGATCGGCTCGATATGAGTGAAATAATCTTGAAAGGGCCGTAAAACCAAAAAAAAAAAAAAAAAAAAATATTTACACAGTTCTCTGACTCAACAGCTGTTATAAATAACTGGTACCTGGATTTGGTGCATGGTCAGCGATAGGCACGTGAAAAATAGCAGCCAGGAAGCTTTATTTGATAGTAGCTTAGGTTCAATTTATAAACAATCAACCCAAAATCAGACTACTCGCTTCCCAGAAGGTATCCGTCGTTAGGGCAACGTCAAATCAACGTCGGTACAACGTCATGACTTTGCACCGACGTCGATATGACGTTGCATAAACGTCATGACGTTGTACCGACGTCGATATGACGTCACAATTACGTCATGTTTTCTTTGAGCCCCGTTGGGTGAAAGGATATTGACCATGTAAATGCTGTAGTTTCGGCAACACCGGGGTATGCATGGGACACAAGGGCTAGTTCAAGAATCAATCACGAAACTGAGTTAATCCATATCAGATACCAAAGAAAGTGGCAACTGGTCAGTGTCTACTTTGCTGAAACTACATTTTGGGTCTGTTCCCAGCAGACACATGACATAATTATGACGTCACATCAACGTCTGTACAACGTCATGACGTTTATGCAACGTCATAACAACGTCGGTGCAACGTCATGACGTTGCACCGACGTTGATTTGACGTTGCCATAGCGACGTGTGCCTGCAGGGTTGTTTATCAATTGGCCCGTTTTGGTCTGATTGTCTATTAATGGAGCCATTGTCGATCAACCTATTTTCAATCGACCCGTATTAACTTACTACAGAAGCTTACCGCACGGTATTGGCCACATGACATATTATGAAAACACGCCTATATAAATACAATGTAAAATTTACCGCCGAAAAAAAAATACGAAAAATTTAAGATGAAAAAATTGTGATTTTTTTCTTATTTCTTCTCAAACAATAGATTGTGAGTACTCGTTAGAACCGCCTCATTAAGGCGGTTCTAACGAGTACCCATAATCTATATTTTAGAGCAGAAATAATAAAAATGTTTACACCTATAAATCCCAGTTTTATTATATAAATAGAAGATCTTACACGAGTGGTCATCTCATATGAAATTTATGAAACGAGCCTTCGGCGAGTTTCATAAATTTCATATGAAATGACCACGAGTGTAAGATTCTGTTTATCATATGACCACCTTAAGTTGGATTTTATCGCCTTTAAATTTGAAAAATTCTCCACAAAAATGCATGGTTGACATGAACGTCGTCATGACGTTATTTAATCGCGCCAAAGTGTTATTACACGTGTGATCATACGATTTTATTACACGACGTTATCCACTGTTTATCATTTTGTTTGATTTGAGGTTTAACGTCCCTGTCAACACTGTAAAGGTCATTATGGAGACGTTGCTTCCAATTTTGTGGGACTTTTACCCGACATTGCGATGAAATGACATCTCAATCCCTGTTACCCAATGAAACCAATAGGGTTTATTAGCATGGACGGTCCGCCTCACACCGCAGTTCCTGGACAGGCTTAGATCCTCTAAGTGGTTTACCAGGACTAGTGTGCCGGTCGGTTTCATCTCTGCGTGGAAGCATCTTGCAGCCCATATATTTCTTTAAGCCCCTATGGGCGGGGGCTGTTCCACTGTTTATCAGCGACGTCATATGATAAAAGTGGGTTTCGAGGGGGTTAAAGTTATATAGGCGTGTTTTCGTGATGAATCGCTGACCATCAGGGTCTACACTGTTTGCTGAAAGTGCAATAATTTAAGGATTAAATCGAACAGTCCAATTTCCAGTTCAGGCCCATTTGCAAATCAAACGAAAACAAAATCCCAAAGACACCCAAACTACAAGGGTGCGCAATTCATACCCGTCGGAATTCCCTCATTCTGAACAACTTAGTAACTATTAACCCATTTTGTACCGGAAACCCCAAAACGGGTAATTGACAAACAGCAAAACGAGGCATCTGATCAGGGCCTACACTGATTGCAAAAAGTTCAGCCATTTTCCAAATATATTTTGAAGAAATACAACCTGGCACCCCTAAATTTTGAAACTGACTCCTGCTATATATAATGAGGAAGATTCCATTTGGTACAAAAAGGGTTAGATCATTAGGTCTCATGTGAGACGTCAAGTTCTGCAACGGAAGGTCTGGTGGTTTTTCTCCGGGTACTCCGGTTTTCGCCCACATTTGATTAACGATCGGCTCAATATGAGTAAAATAATCTTAAAAGGGCCGTAAAACCAAAACAAAAAAGGGTAAACGTCATTTGGCGCAAGATTTCTTCGTGATAAATGGGAGGAATCTTCGCCTGCAAAGCAGTACCTGTAAGAACTGGGTACACAGACGCTCTCTTTATAACTCTCATACCACTGCATAAGTTAATAATACCACACACCCATTTACATTTCAACCAATCAAATTACTTGATGAATTGTATTCATTCAGACTCGCAAACTGTATGACAAACAGTGTAGATCCTGATCGGAAGCCATCTAATCGGGATCTACATTGTTTGCAAAGATACGGATTGTTTTGTTCAGCAGGATTAGGCGAAAGAAACTTTTCAGCCTCGATAGCTTATTAGGTAGCGCATTTGACTTATAATCGAGAGGTCTGGGTTCGAATCCGGCCACGGGAGCCGAGGTGTGTCCTTGGGCAAGACACATTATGACAATGCCCCACTCGTCCCAGGTGTAAATGGTTAGCAGTGGTACAAAAGTTACTAACTGTCTTGCGCGCGGGCGTGATAACATCCGCGGAATTAGTGTTCGAGAGCGATTCAATAAGCTTGGAGCTTTCATAGCAATCCAATTAGCTTGGAGCTTTCATCGCAATCGAACTAAAATAAATCAGTATATACTATAAACTAAAGAAAATAAGAAATCGTTGTCTGTTTATGTCACCTGTTGCATTTTCTTTACATTTTTAAAATGTTGTTGCATACAGACTACAGTCATTGTGGACCCTTATCACACTGCTCCCAGAAGTCTGATCTGGATCCACACAGTTTGCAACAATGTTCTACTTAGAGTCACCAGCAGACAACGTAACTGCCGAAAAAGCAGCATCAATTTTATCAAAACCTCCAGCCGCAGCATCGAAATCGAAATCGGGACCCTTGAAGCCAATGTCCTTCCTCTCTGCTACAAAAGCGCCCTTTGGACTGGCAGCATTTTCTGGTAGAAGTGCTAGGTAGATTAGTGTGTCTGCACCTAGACAAATAAGACAGTAAAATTCCTCTAAAATTAACCCTTATCTTGCTGAATATTCATTTAAGCCACACCCATTTCTGTCTAGCAACCAATCAAATTACTTGATGTAATTTATTGCTACAAATTCATAAACTAAATGCCAAACAGTGTAGATCCTGATCAGATGGCTTCTTCAGAAGCCATCTGATCTGGATCTACACTGTTTGCAAAGATACGGGTTGTCGTGAACAGCAAGATAAGGGTTAAGACTTATTCTGCTTTAACAAGCTTATATAGTAGGTTGCAGATATTCTTTCTTTGTGTTTTCTGCATATTGTGTCCTCTGGTCAGCGACCACCTTAGGGACTGTTCAAAAGTGGTCTCAAAGACCACTTTTGAAGAGTCCGAAAGGTGGTCTTAATATAGGAATTTAACTGTACGCTGTAAGAAGTCGAATTTTGCATATTGTCCTGCTTTTTTTTTGGGGGGGGGGGGGGGTGGGGGGCTCGAATGACACCTTCTATAACTAACTTGAAACCTGAGCCTCTCCGAAACAAGGTATCATCTCTAATTTAGATTAAATACACATTACAGCCCTCTCTACATCCAAAGGCTGCAGTTCATAGTCCTTATTCATAGACATCATTGACGTCACTTCTACTTAGTACGTCCAAGCTCTTGCTGAAGAGTGTAAACACAGTGGAGCCGTCAAACATGTCGATATTGCTAGCGGTCTTGTCTGCTGGAGGCAAAACAAACTTCTTATGGAATTCTTGAATACCTAGATAGAGGTAAGGTAAAGACATCTTAGGGTTTTCACTAGTGTCTGAATGAAAAGTGTCCTTTCTTCAAAGGCTTAATGACGTCATTCCTACACAGAACGTATTTGCATCTGAAACTAGTGAAAAACCTAAGATGTCTTTACGTTACCTTAAACTAGGTATTCAATAATTTCATAAGAAGTTTATTTTGGCTCCAGCAGACAAGACCGCTAGCAATATATTCATGTTTGACGGCGCCACTATGTTAGCAGCACTCCTGGAGATTGATCATGAGTGTGTGTATGTGTGTGTGTGGTGGGGGGGGGGGGCTTAAAACTATTTTACGCGGCCGCTATTCTCGACCTTACAATTTAGACAAATAATATGTTCAGTCCGCAAGAAGGCCTCCTAATTCATCAAAAATCAAATAACCACAGAGATTAAACACCTTTGAGGACTCGACAGCAAGAAACCACTGAAATGCTTGAGTAGTTAGACTCAGATTAGCACAACTGGAAACAGAGCATCAGGCACCAACCAACATTACATAAAACGAAATTCTCTCTAATTTTCTGTAAGGCTTTACGCTGGAATAGTCATAGAACCTGAGGCCTGGCCCACCGATGGGCAATTAAAGGGGGAAGAAAAGTTGTCAACCGTGATTTGAGTAACTGCCATGCACGCAGTCTGTCGTATAACATTTATGTTCTACCCAATCTTTTCATATAGAAGAATGATTTTAAGAAATTGGGTGTTGAAGTTTGGGATCATTGATTCCATTGTGGGATTTCGAAAATATCTGAGGGTCACTGATGAGGCCTAACTGGCCGAAACTAGCTAGTCTGGTCCAGAAAACATGTACACTCCATATTTTTCACTTCTGTGGTGTATTCCTTGCTTCCAAAGGATAACCCTTTTATAGAACATATTTGCAAGTACATGTGTACATGTAAATATTTTTCTGAATTTACATACTAAATCACCATAAAGGTCGGGTTCCGATAGACCTTGTTGCAGAAGAGATTTATGTCCAACATTGAATTTTGAAATTAAATCGGAATGACGTCTATAAACTTGTGAAAAGGCTTTGCGTAGTTTATGATAATGTCTGTCTTCTAATGATTTTAACACCCTTTACACTACACTTCCTCATAATTTTAAAAATGAAATTTTAACGATTTAATTAAATGAACATTCATAGGGAAGATTACCCCTATCTTGCATGCAATATAAGAAATCCTTTTTTCTCTTCTGAAGTGCATAAAATATTCCTTATGGTCATGTGAGAAAGTGTGTGAAGCTCTCACCTTTCTACTGGACGATTTCGATATAAGATTTGGTACTAAGTTATTTAGACAGATTGTGGGCATGGTGCTCGGTTCGAATTGCGCACCCTTTTTTGGCTGATCTGTTCTTGCTTTTTAATGAAAGAGACTTCATGGTGGCCCTTTAACGTTGAAAACCGATCTGAAATAATTGAAGCCTTTTGCTGGACTTCTCGATATTTGGTTGATTTATTAAGTATTGAGAATTCCTATTTCGATGGTTTGATCAGTGATATTTACCCCCCCCCCCCTCCCCCCCCGCCCCCGAACTTCCAATTTATAATGCATATTCTTCTGAAACGGAGGTCACATTATTGGATTTACATCTATCTAGTGTAGATGGGGATGTTTCCTGCAAAGTTTATGATAAACGTGATGATTTTGATTTTGAGATTGTAAATTGTCCTTTCTTGGATGGTGCATCCCAGGCCGTTTATATTTCGCAATTAATTCGATTTGCCAGAGTGTCTAGTCAGGTAACTGATTGAAATACTGGTGATTAATGGTTAACTGCAAAACTTCTTAATGAAGGTTAATGATATCATAAACTACGCAAAGCCTTTTCTAAATTCTTTAGACGCCATTCCTTTTTAATTTCGAAATTCATAGTTGAACTTAAATCTCTTCTGCAACAAGGTCTATCGGAATCAAAATGTTATGGTGACTTAGTAGACAAATTGAGCAAGATATATACTTGCAATGATTTTAGTACCAGATTTCGTGAAATCCTTCTTCGATATATAAAGATTGGGTACAACACAAATATTATACGACAGACTGCAAGCACGGTAGTTAAAATAAAAAGCAAAGCTAAAAGGTTACCTTTGGAAATAAAGAACACATAAAAGAACGAAAATCGTAGACTCGACTTTACTGAGTCCCTTTATCAGCTGCAATAACCCAATCACGTTTGACAACTTTGCTTCCCTGTTTAATTGTACGCAGTTGGATCAGGCCTCAGATTCTATGACGGTTCAAGCGTAAAGTTTTTTTTTGTGGCTCTGATGTGGGTTAATTCTATCGATTCCGGTCCACTGCCCCCACTTCTACTTTACTTATGTAACGTTGCTTGGTACCTGATGCTCTGTCTGTGGCTGGGCCCATTGGAGTCTAAATGTTGGATTTCATTTGCTCCAGCATTTTAATGGTTTGTTGCTGTCATGCGGACAAAACGAATTTTTGTCTAAATCGCGACGGAATCAAGAGCGAGGATTGCGGCCACGTAATATTGATTTAAGTCCCTCAGTGACATTATTTTCACTGACCGTTCCAATGCGGTTGTTTCTGTCGCGGTTTATTTGTCTTATGGTTTGTCGTTGTGTGTGTGTGTGTGTGTGCGTGCGTGCGTGCGTGTGTGCGTGCGTGCGTGCGTGCGTGCGTGCGTGCGTGCGTGCGTGCGTGCGTGCGTGCGTGCGTGTGTGTGTGTGTGTGTGTGTGTGTGTGTGTGTGTGTGTCGCTTATATCGTTTTGTTTTAGATAGCTAATTGGCTTCTTTTCTAAGCTTGTGTTCTTCAAAACCTAACACAGTAGTTCATGTCAGTGCATCAATCCTACAACATTTCTCTTTTTTCATGATCGCATGAAAAACAGAAGTGGAGGCAATGATAAGGAATCGATACAATTAAGCCAACAAAGTGAAAGAAACACTAAACATGAAGTCGACTTTTAATTTCTCGAACGCAAATATTTCAAACTACGGATTACCGGCCCCGATAGCTCAGTTGGTAGAGTGTCCGCTCCGGGGAACGGGAGGTCACGGTTTCGATCCCTGGCCGCGACATACAAAAGTCGTTAAGAATGGTACTAGCTGCTCCTCGCTTGGCACTCAGATTTACGGGGTAGAGCTAGGACTGGTCGACCCAGTGTCAGGATAATGTGACTGGGTGTGGTATCATGTAATGTGTCTGGGACATGATACTTCAGTGAGGCAGCACTATAAAAGTGAGCATTGAGCTCCCTGTCGCAACCAGACACCGTCGTGATATGACTGAACAATTTTTGAAAGCGACGTTAAACCCGAATTCACACACACACACAAACTACGGATTAAGTCGAGATAACATCTGAGAAATCTAAAACGGAAGTGAAGGCAGTGATCAGGAATCGATATAAAACCCCAACAACTCCAATTAGAGACATCAGAGTGAAAGAAACACGAACATGAAATAACTAAACCCTAAAGAAAACATCACTAGCAAAAAGCCAAAATGACAATTACTATCCGACAAAATGGGTAAATGGCAATCCGAAATAAAAAAAGATTATAAGAATCTGATATGGGGTTCTGTTGTAGATGGGCGTTTCCAACCCTCGGGATGACCGTGCTGAGCGGAACCTCGGCGTAGCCTCGGTTCCGCTCAGCACGGTCATCCCTCGGGTTGGAAACGCTCATCTACAACAGAACCCCATATTGGATTCTTTTTCTTGCACAAAACCTCTGGTTAGTTTTGACAGCTCGCACATGTATATTGTTTACAAAATAAAAGTAGTGCGGAAGTAGTTCCGGCAGTTGAATAGAATTGAAGCGCATTTATGTTAGTTGCCTGGGTCGGAACACCAGGGTCAGAACATAAATTTCTATCCCAGGGTAAAATCACGGATTTCCTTGTCTGGTGTGCAAGAAATAAGCAATACACACACGCGAAAGACGACCTATAACAAGAATAAACCGCGGCTGTCCATAGATTTCTAGTCAAACAAATTATTCCTGTCCCTTGGGGTAGAGATATACTTCCTGTCCGAGTTTTTCATGTTAAGAATGACAAATTACGCCAAATATCGCGAAATTCAATAAATTTCAAATTACAAAAATGCTGTACCGTCTTCAGGTTTTATTGGTCCTGTGTGATCCGTAATATCAGTATCTACAAACCCAGGGCAACACTGAAATAGAAATAAAGTAACGCCTGATTGTGTCTCTGGTCAGTTATTGGTCAGCAGATATAGATACTCATTTAAAAAAGCACGGGCCTCCGTGGCCTAATGGATAAGAGCGCTGACTCTTAGTCATTAGGTCTCTCACCGCCGTGGGTTCGAGCCTCGCTCGGGTCACGTTTGAGATGCCAAGTTCTGCAACGGAAGGTCAGGTGGTTTTTCTCCGGGTACTCCGGTTTTCGCCCCCCACCTATGATTAACGATCGGCTCGATATGAGTGAAATAATCTTGAAAGGGCCGTAAAACCCAAACCAAAACTCATTTAAAATATTTTGGACCACTTAAAAGTATTATCTTAACAACCAAATTTGTGAATGGCGGGGACAATAGAAAATAGAAGTGAAGGCAATGATCCGGAATCGATTAGGGATACCAAAGGGAAAGACGCACAAACATGACACAACTAGACGCTAATGGAAGCATCAATAGCGGTAAGCCAAAAGGACAGATATTTACCCACAAAATGGCCAATTGGTTATCCAAAACCAAACAATATAAGCGATACACATACGCAAGGACAAACCATAACAAAAATAAACCGCGACAGAAGAACCGCCTTGAAACTAATTCCAATGGGGCGGGGGGGGGAGGGACGGCTTAAATCGATTTTACGTGGCCACAATCCCCGCCCTTATTTCCGTCGCGATTTAGACAAATAATTTGTTCAGTCCACGTGAAGGCCTCCTTATTCATCAATGTAACATCTCCGTGAACACAAAATTCAAACTACCACAGAGATGAAACAACGGTGAGGACTCGACAACAAGAAACCGCTGAAATGCTAGAGCAAAAGAAAACCAAAGGTCAGACTCCGATGGGCCCGACCAGAGACAGAGCATCAGGTACCAACCAACATTACATGAAATTCTCAGTAAGCCATTACGCTGGGACCGTCATATAATCTGAGGCCTGACCCACCCGCGTGCATTTAAAGAGGGAAGAAAAATTGACAACCGTCATTGGGTTAACTACCACGCATGCAGTCTGTCGTATATTTGTTTGTTTGATTTGAGGTTTAACGGCCCCGTCAACACTATTTCATGGCAGTAGATGGACACCGTCCCACATCCTGACTCCGACGCCATGAACAGCTACCGAAGGAATCACTAACTGGAATACTTGTCGTCAGACTCGTGTCCTGTCATCTCTTGTCATCTACCCGTCTGACGTTAAATTTCAACTCGCCTGTAAACGTCTAGGTTTTCCACCTTATCTTATCCCGACCGAAGTTTAGACAAGCCTTTCTGATGCGCTGATCAGATCTGGTTTCTTTGCAGGCACATTAGATTTTAAGTTGCCGACAGGAATGCCGTTTGAACTGTTACCATCCCGCCAGTAGGTAAGGGTAGAGGAGGGGTGTTGTTATTTGTTCTGTTTTTATACCGTCATACATATTCCTCTTCTTCCTCCGTCCCTCACTTTCCTTTCCTCTCCTCTGCTATCTCTTCCATACCTTTTCTGTCTTTCTCTAAGTGACGGCACAAAATGACACACCGTGTCTCGAGCACTAATTTAATTAAGATTTTAGCTTAAGAGTAAACAAAATACCTTAACCACTATTTAAAACGAAACGCATTATTATAATATGAGCCCCGACAAGCGAATTTGTGTCTTCGAGCATTCCGTCATGACAAATTTTAACTGCGCATGCCCAGCCATTCAGAGGGGCCAGGGATATGGCTTTCTGTCTGAAGGTTCCTCATGATTCACTGCTTGTATGAGCGAGCAGCGAAGGTCCTGGCGAGACTGCGCGGATGAGCAGGCTCGCCTGAACCTTCGCTGCTGGCATAGGCGATAAGTACCAAAATCGCTTGACGGGGCCCATATTAATAATTGTTGGGCTGTTACCTTTAAACAAATTGTACAGCTTCATATTATGATATAAATTTAAATGATCTTTCAGCTTGATGGGATGTAAACTATGGGAGAATTAAGCTAGTAAAGAAAAGCTATGAGGAATAATTCTGCTAATAATTGGTGGATTGCAACCTCTAAATGGTCTTTGCTGCTTCACAACATGGTGTAACTGTTTACAATGTTTCAGGAAGAGTTAGCTTACCAAATTTCATAGGTGCATTGCTGCTGATATTTGGTGGGCTGCAACCTCAACCTCAAAACATATATGTTACTATAAGTCAAGAAGTTTCATCATATTTAAATTGTAGGAGGAAATAGCCGGAAAAAAAGCTAACAAAACTTCTCAAAGGCGCATAATTCTGTTTCCATATGGCGAAATAAGAGTTTACCAGAAACGAATTGTTTACTTCAATTTTCAAAGGGGCATAACGCTTTTTATATCAGGTAGCCCTAACCTCGAAATAATTTGCGCTGCTCAACAACATAATCTGCCTATATGCCAAGTTTCAGCTAGATCGGATATAAAATGTAGGAGGAGATATCCGGAAACGGAAAGTTCACAGACATACGGACGGACCGACAGACGCCGAGGAGCATAAGATAATATGATATTTTTTTTTCGAACGGGCGTAGAAAACAGGAGTATATCTGAAATCGATTTAAGCCCCCCACAACCCCAAGTGGAATTCGTTTCACTTACCGTTGCAAGGCCGTTCTTCCGCCGCGGTTTAATTTTGTTTTGGTTTGTCTTTGAGTGTGTGTATCGCTTTTATATTTTTTTTTGATAGCCCAATGGCCATTTGTTGCGAAAGTGTCTGTCCTTTTGGCATTCCGCTATAGGTGTTTCCATTAGGGTCTAGTTATTTCATGTTTGTGTTTCTTTCCCTGTGGTGTCTTTGTCGGGATCTGTTGGTTAATTGTATCGGTTCCTGATAACAGCCCTCACTTCTTTTTAGACGACAAACCCGCATATGACTTGGTTCAATCTCATTGAAACATATTAAAATAGTGAGGGCACATAAGAATAATTGCACAAGACAATTTACTGAAATCATTAAACATCAGCATATTTAACCCTTATCTTGCTGTTCACGACAACCCCTATCTTTGCAAACAGTGTAGATCCAGATCAGATTGCAACCATCTGATCAGGATCTACACCGTTTTGCATTCAGTTTATGAATTTGCATCAATAAATTACATCAAGTAATTTGATTGATTGACAGACAGAAATGGGTGTGGCTTAAATGAATATTCAGCATGATAAGGGTTAAATATTTAACTGTCTATACCCAGGCGACCCGAGGTTGAAAGGAGTACACCTTAAATATTCATAAAAGAACATGAGGTCATTTACGCATGAGCCTGAAATTGCCATCACAGTGTCACAACACTTACACTGATAATTCTTGAATTTAAGGGGAATGGGAACGCCTTGCGTTTTTTTTTTTTTTTTTTTTTTTTTTTTGCTATTTTTCAAAGGGAGACAATTTTCGGGACTTCCTGTTCATTTATCTATAGGGCCAGTCCCATCGAAACAGTGGTCTACTCTTAAATGAAAGAATTTGCTCCTTTAAGGGTTGACCCCTCTTGATATGGGAGACAAAAAAGCTTTTGCAGGAGTTGCCTCCCCTGAAGGTGTTCCCCTTCCCATTAAGGGGAATGGAAACTCTCTCAGGGGAGGCAACTCCTGCAAAAGTATTTTGTCTCCCATGTAAATAGGGGTCAAGTCAATAAATTTGCTCCTGAATTTTAAGAGTAGACTCCTTTTTCAGTGTGACAGGACTAATAGAAAAGCGAACAGGAAGTCCCGAAAGTTGTCACCCTTTGAACTAGAAAAGGTGTCCATAGGAAACGTATGCCCCCCGCCAAAATGTCATTCTAAAAGAAAGTTTATATGTAATTGTAACAGGTATAATTTGAGGTAATTATTTAGGTAGATATCATTTTCAAGAGAACAAGAGTTGCCTTACTTGTTCATGACACATGCATGCACCTGTAAAAATTCATAAATATGTTCCAAAGGTTAAGAGTTATGGCCCGGACACAGTTTACTATATGAAACTATGTAAAGGGCAGCTAATTAAAAAAGCAAGAGTTGTCTTCCTTGCTCCTGACACATCGTCTCAATGTCATGCATGCACCTGTAAAGTTTCATTAATATATTCAATACGGATAAGGAGTTCTGGCCCGGACACAGTTTACTATAAGGAACTAAGTCAAGGGCAGATAATTCAAAAACCAAAAAAAAACAGTTGGCATCTATGTTCATGACACAATGTCTCAATGTCATGCCTGCACCTGTAAAGTATTATACATATATTCCAAACGGTTTAGGAATTATCGCCCGGACACAGTTTACTAAAAGGAAGTAAGTCAAGGGCAGAAAATTAAAAAGCCAAATGTTCATGACACATCGTCCCAATGCACCTGCAAAGTTTCATAAATATATTTCATACGGTTTAGGATTTATGGGCCGGACACGAAGTGCGACGGAAGGACGTATGGACACAAAATTGGACGGACGGACAGGGCTAACACTTAATGCCCTTCCGCAATTCTTCGAATAGGCGGGTGCATAAAATGGAGACAAAATCTGCCATGTGTTTCCATTCCCCTTAAGTTGAAACCAAGTGTGAGGCCGAGAATATCTACATGTACACCGAATCAAAATTGTTACTGTTGACATTTCAAATAAATAAAAAAATAAATCAAGAGGATTTTCGAAAGGGGAAGTTAAATCCTACTAAATGGGGATGGAAACATCATAAGGGGAGGCAATTCGTTAAAACATCTTGCATCAATTATCATTGAGGATAAGTAAAATATAATGGAAAATTTAATCCCCACGATCAACGGATTGCAGTACAGTTTTTGTTTGAGATTTTTGGAGTTTCTTCTTTCCACCGCTTTTTTTGGCATTTTTAACTATAAATAGTGTCTTACACGAGCGGTCATTTCATATTAAATGTAAGTAACGAGACTACATAAATTTTGTATAAAATGACCACGGATACAAGATTCTCTTTATCATATAGAAGTGAAGACAATGCACAGGAATCGGTTTCATTAACCATCAGCTCCCATCAGAGACACCAAGGGAAAGAAACACTAACATGGAACAACAGACCCTAATGGAAACATCAACAGCGGAAAGCCAAAAGGACAGTTACTTTCCCACAAAATGGCCAACTGGCTATCCAAAACAAAATAACATAAGCGACACAAACACTCAAGATATTCAACGACAAACCATAACAAAAATATACCGCGACAGAAGAACCGCCTAGGAACAATAAGTGAAACGAAATCCGCCAGGGGGGCTTCAATCGATTTTACGTGACGACAATCCTCGCCCTTACTTCCGTCGTAATTTAAACACATATACTGAAATTATTTGTTCAGGCCGCATGGAGGCCTCCTAACTCGCCAGTGCAACCTCTCCGTGAACACAAAAATCAAATAACCACAGAGATGAAACAACGGTGAGGACTCGACCGCTAGAAACCACTGAAATACTGGAGCAGAAGAAAAACCAACAGTTGACCCGACCAGAGACAGAGAATCAGGCACCAACCAACATTACCTAAAATTAGATTCTCTCTAATTCTTAGTAAGCCTTTAGAAGCCTCCGTGGTGCAGTGGTTACACTACTCGCCTTGTAAACCAGGGGTCGCAGGATCGATCCCGGGCTTCTCCAGACTTTCGGATGAGTCTTTAAACCGAGGTCCCGTCTCCGTATGACCTTAGCTGTTGGTGGGACGTTAAACTCAAACACTCACTCTTAGTAAGCCTTTACGCTGGAACCGTCATAGAATCGGAGGCCTGACCCACCGTCGTGCTATTAAAAAGGGCAGTAAAGTTGTGAACCGTGATTGGGTTAACCACCATGCATGCAGTCTGTCGTATAACATTTATGTCGTACCCAATCTTTTTATATCGAAGAATGATTTTACGAAATAGGGTGCTGAAGTCATTGCGGTTATGTATACACCATAAAATTCGGGTTCCGATAGGCCTTGTGGCAGAAGAGTTTGAATTTTAAAATTAAATCAGAATGACCTCTATAAAATTATGAAAAGGCTTTGCGTAGTTTATGGCACCGATAACCCTGATTAAGACGTTTAGCAGTCAACAATTTATTATGGGTGTTGAAGTCAGTTACATGACTACACATTATGGCAATTTGAATTAATTGCGAAATATTAACGCCATAGGATGGCGCACTAGGAACATCAACATCCAAAAAAGGAAAATTTACAATCTGAAAATCGAAATAATCGCGTTGGGGGGGGGGGGTGTAAATCTGACTAATTGAACCATCGATATAGATATTGTCAGTATATAATAAATCATCCAAATATCTAGAAGTCGAGCTAAAAACTTCAATGATTTCGTATTGGTTTTCAGCAAAAATGGACGTCATGAAGTCTCTCTCATCACAAAACAATACAGATCAGCCACAAGGGGTGTGCAATAAGTACCTATCGGAATACCCACAACTTGTCTAAATAACTTAGTACCAAATCTTATGTAAGTAAAGTAAGTAGAAAGTTGATAGCTTCACATAAGTAAGTAGAAAGTTGATAGCTTCACACACTTTCTGACATGACCATAAAGTATAATTTGTATGCTCTTCAGAAGTGAAAAAAGCATGTCTTACATTACATGCAAGATAGAGGGAGTCTTCCCTATGAAATGTCTACTCAATCAAATCACTAAGTTTTTCTTTTATGGGATTATGAGGCCATATGACGAATATATTTTAATCCGATTTTTAATGTTATTTCATGAGAGAAACACGGACGGTGTGCTGTTTTACGCGCCAGTTATCATGTGTTATTAATTGACTATCCTGTATTACACCAGGTTAACCAATATTCAAAAATCATAAATCATGTTTTTAATTGCGTCAATTAATAAAATTGTCATTCATCAAGTAATTTCGTATTGGCCAAGTTACAGGTCCTCGGTCAGCTGTATTGGCCTCGACCTTCGGCCTCGTGCGAATACAGCAGACTTCGGACCTGTAACTGGGCCAGTACGAAATTATTTGATTAATAACATTATATTATTACATGTGTGGTCATATGATTTTTATAACATGACGTTATTCACTAAATAACAACGTCGTCGTCAAAATAATATACGAGAAAAACACACACTCCAAGACACACCATAACAAACATAAACCGCGACAGAGGGACGTCAGTGAAACGAATTCCATGTTGGAGCTTAAATAGATTTTACGCAGCGCAGCTGCAATTCTCGCCCATACTTCCGTTGCGATTTAGATAAATAATTAGTTCAGTCCACATGAAGGTCTCCTAACTCGTCAGTGCAACATCTGCGAGAACACAAAAATCAAACAACCACAGATATGAAACAACGGTGAGGACTCGACAGCAAGAAACCAGTGAAATAATGAAGCAAAAGAAAACCAACAGTTAGACTCCGATGGGCCCGACCAGAGACAGAGCATGAGGCACCAGCCAACATTACATTAAATTAAATTCTCTCTAATTCTCAGCAAGCCTTTACGCTGGAACCGTAAAGAATCTGAGGCCTGACCCACCGGCGTGCAATAAAAGAGGAAAGTAAAGTTGTCAACCGTGATTTGGTTAACTACCATGCATGCAGTCTGTCTTATAACATTTATTTTGTACCCAACCTTTTTATATCGAAGAATGATTTTACGAAATTTGGTGCCGAAATCATGGCAATTATATATTTTTCTGAATTTATATACTAAGTCACCATAAAATTCGGCTTTTTTTTTATCATATGACGTCGCGTCTGAGAGTGTAATAACGCCATGTAATATTTTCGATAATTCACTAGTGGATTAAATATGCAAATTAGCTAGACACGTCCCGTAATGTTACATGTACGACGTCCTTTACGACGTAGAAGTAAAACAAAGATCAGGAATTGATACAATTAACTTACTCCACCCATAAAAGACACCAAAGGGAAAGAAATACAAACATTAAGCGACCAGACCATAATGGAAACCTAAACAAAGGAAGGCCATAAGGACAGTTACTTTCCCACAAAATGGCCATATGGCCATCCAAAAATTAAAGACACAAGTGATACACACAGTAAGTAACAAACAACAACATAAATAAATCGCCACAGAAGAGCCGCCTTGGAACGGTCAGAGGAAGATTTCCACTGGGGGGCTTAAATCGATTTTACGTGGCCACAATCCTCGCCCTTACTTCCGTCGCGATTTAGACAAATAATTTGTTCAGCCCGCATGAAGGCCTCCTAACTCATCAGTGCAACATCTCCGTGAACACAAAAATCAAAGAACCACAGAGGTGAGACAACGGTGAGGACTCGACAGCAAGAAACAACTGAAATGCTGGAGCAAAAGAAAACCAACAGTTAGACGTCGCGTTTACTAATGGCGGAACATTGATATTTTTGTAAACAATCGTGAATAAAATGCGTTTGAAATGTCATATGAAAAATAGAATCTTGCATTCGTGCTCATGTATTATTGAATTTATTAAACTCGTTGAAGAAAATTGATAAAATGCGAGGCTTTTCCCTTTTCCTCAACTCGTTTAATAAATTGAATAATACACGTTCACTCATGTAAGATCCTCTGTATATAGCATATTCAGATATACCTTGTCGCAGAAGAGTCATCAAAGATACTTACTGTATTAACTATAATGTCTTGTCTGGAGTCCTTGTCAAACTCTCTCTGCTGGGCAAAGCTCATCAATGTTATCCCTATTTTGGAGCAGCCATATGCATGGTATGGGGAATGGTCTGGCCAACCTTTTTCTTCATTGGTTCCGTTCTTTGCTGAACTGTAATTTATGAAAGCACAAATGAGACGCTGTAACCGTCAAGTCCGTGGATTGTTATGCCCGAACTTTGAAAAAGTGAAAGTTCGGGGGCATAATGCTTCTGGCTTGTCCGTTCGTTCGTTCGTTCGTTTTGTTCGTTCGTTCGTTCGTACGTTCATCACACTTTCTTGTGCATAGCATAACTTTATAGCCATGTATCCCAGGGTTTCAAAATTTCATAAATGGATTCCTCGTGAAAAAATAAGTGACCCGTATTTTTTTTCTAATCCGAATTATCTCCCCTTTTCGAGTTATTTCCCTTTTAATTAAATAACATAGACATTTCGTTAGCAAGATATCTGAAAAAGAGTATTTAAGCTAGAGGCCTGATATTGGTACACTGATTGGGACTCATAAGGAGATTATCTGATTAAATTTTCAAGCAATTTGATGGAATTTTGATGGAGTTATGGCCCTTTGAAATTTCTTGCCATTTAATAGTGTTGCTTTCTTGTACATAGCATAAATTTAGAACCATGTATCCTAGTGTTTTGCAATTTCATATATGGATTCCTAATGAAAGAATAGTTCACACGTATTTTTTTCTTATCTGAATTATCTCCCCTTTTCATGTTATTTCTCTTTTAATTAAATAACATAGAAAGCTCGTTAGCAAGATAACTAAAAAAATATTGGAGCTAGAGCCTTGATATTTGGTATACTGATTGGGACTGAGGAGGATATCACCTGATTAAATATTCAACAAATTTCATGATTTTTTTTAGAGTTATGGCCCTTCGCAATTTCTTGCCATTTCATTGTGTTGCTTTCACGTGCATTGCATAACTTTACAACCATGTATGCTAGTATTTTGATATTTCATGGATGGATTTCTCATAAAAAAAAAAGGTGACCCGTATTTTTTCTTTTTAGAATTATCTCCCCTTTTACGTTGTTTCCCATTTAATTAAATAACATAGAAATCTCGTTAGCAAGATATCCCAAAAAGTTTTTGAGCTAGAGCCTTGATATTTGGCATACTGATTCGGACCAAGGAGGAGATCACCTGATTAAATTTTTCAACAATTTAAATGAAATTTTGTTAGAGTTATGGCCCTTTGCAATTCTAGGTCATTTAATTGTGTTAATTCCTGGTGCTTAGCATAACTTTATAGCCATGTATGCTACTGTTTTGAAATTTCATATGTGGATTTCTCATGAAAAAATAGTTGACCAGTATTTTTTTTCTTTTCTGAATTATCTCTCCTATTGAAGTTTATCCCCTTTTATCAAATAACAAAGAAATATCGTTAGCACGATATCTCAAAAAGAAGTTGAACTAAAGCCTTGATATTCGGTGTACTGATTGGGACTAAAGAGGAGATTACCTGATTAAATTTTCAACCAATGCAATGAGTTTTTGTTAGAGTTATTCTCTTTACAATTTCTGGCAATTTAATTGTAATGATTTCCTGTGCATTGTGTTACTTAAGACCTATGTATGCTAGTGTTTTAAAATTTCATATATGGTTTTCTCATAAAAAATAGTTGACCTGTATTTTTTTCTTATCTGACTTATCTCCCCTTTTCGCGTTATCCCCTTTTTAATTAAATAACATAGAAATCTCGTTAGCAAGATATCTCAAAAAGTATTTGAGCTAGAGCCTTGAAATTTGGTATACCGATTTGGGCTGAGGAGGAGATTACCTGATTATATTTTCAACCAGTTTGATGACATTTTGTTGGAGTGATTGCCCTTTGAATTTTCAGGTCATTTAATTGTGTTGCTTTCTTGGTTTCAACAATATTTATTCATTTCATTTTGACAAGTCAATTCGAACAGTACATGCACAATTTACAATGACAGGATTTGAAAACAAGCGAAACGCTTATACTAATCATCTCCTGTTAAGAATAAGTTTTTGTGAACGGCATGCTGTATAAATTCAACAATAAAGTACTTCTTTTTACATATAGTTCTACTTAAGAAGGAAAAAAAAGATCAATCGGTCAAAAGATATAATAAAAGAAAATAATAAAATGAGTAGAAAAGAACAAAGATAGAAAAGAAATAAGAATTGGAAAATGTCCAAAGAGAGAATGTAACAGTGCGACAAGAGTAAGACAGAAAAAAAATGTTGGAAGATACGTCAACACCAATATAAATGCAGAGTCTGCCAAGAGTAACTCGTGTCTATGGGCAATTTCTTTTAAAAAAAGTTGAGTTTTAATAGAAAAGGATGTGATGCCAATTATCACTAATTAGTGAACAAAGTGATTTGTCTTCAAAATATAAGCCTGTAGGTCCTTGAAGATACTAGTGTTATTTGCGACAGAAATATTGGTGTCACCTTGCAAAAGCAATCTTGTTGTGACGATAATGTCAAGCGGTATATACTGGCGTATTTTGGTTATCATTTCCATACTAATTATATTGTATCGTGGACGGGCCAAAAGAAAATGGTCATTGCTTTCTACCTCGCCATATGTACAATTCGGACTTGGTTTGAGATTTCTTCTGAATAGGTGCTGGTTTAATGAGCTACATTCAGTTCTTAAACGAGTGTGGAGAATCTGGGCTAATCTATCTCCGCAGTAAAAATACTCGGGAATTTTTGGCATATTGTGTGTAAGCAATCGTTTAAACGAAGACAGCGAAGTGGCGTTCTTAGTTGCGTTTGGAAGGTTATTCCATGACCGGATAGTTGATGGGTGAAACGAGTTAGCATAAGCGCTAGTATTAGCGTTGATAGACAAGTAATGATCAGAGTTTCGAAGGGGGATAGGCAGAGACATCGCCTACACGCGGCGGAATTAGGTCCGTGAGATACAGAGGCGTTAGATTGTTTTCCATCTTGAAGAATAGGTATAGCTTATGCAAATTTCTTCGCTCTGATAGCTTGAGCCAGCCAAGTTCTGCATAAAGTTTGTCTATCTCTACTAGCTTAGTCGTACCAGAGACAATTCTACCAACTTCGAGTTGTATTTTCTCAAGAGATGTGCATTATTGCTGGGTACAGTTGTCCCAAACAACGTCTGCATATTCTAAAAGAGAGCGAATGAAAGAAAAATAATTGTTTGAAGAGATTTTCTGTCAAGCGTGAATTTCAGACTTCTGAGGTGATTCATTCGAGACCAAGCTTATACTTGAATATAGTCAATATGGTTTTGCCAGTCACAGCGCTGGGAAAAGATCAGACCTAGATGCTTGTGTGAAGTTACTTCATTTATTTCGACCTCGTTTAAGAAAAGTACTGGGTGATTTATCCTGTAAATCTTACGGCTCAGGAGCAATGATTCGGTTTTATTTGGGTTATAGTTAACTAACCATCTATCAGCCCCAGTTGCCTATTCTTAAAAGATCAACAATTAGTATTTGAGCTGCCGAATCTGGGAAGTCTACTATTATGTAAAGCCTTGTGTCATCCGCAAACAATCGAATATTTGAATGTATCTCCTGCACAATGTCATTAATGTATATGATGAAGAGAAGCGGACCAAGAATAGACCCCTGGGAGACTCCGGCCCTGATTTGAAGCCATTCAGATATACCTCCGGGTAACACCACTCGTTGATACCTGTTTGATAAATAGCTTTCAAACCAATTCAGAAGGCGACCAGAGATTCCATAATGTTTTAGCTTTGCTAACAATCCTCTATGCCAGACCCTGTCGAAGGCTTTGCTGATGTCACAAAATACAACGCGGACTTCTTTGCCTTCGTCCAGGGCCCGGTTAAAGGTATTGTATAGATCTACGAGCTGGTTTACTGTAGAGTCACCTTGAGTGAACCCTGACTGAAATGGAGTTATAATAGTATTTTCCAGTAAAAAGTTGTGCATGTGTTTATGTACTATTTTTTCAAGTAATTTTCCAATAGAACTTCGGAGAGAGATAGGCCTATGGTTTTCAACACGGGATTTATCGTCCTTCTTATGGATAGGGGTAGCGTTGCTTTCTTGAAGCAAAGTATTTAAAATAACTATTTAAATTGTTTCCTAAAAACTTGACAGGCTGATTTGGAATGACTAGTACATCACCTGATTAACATTTGAAAAAAAAATCTGTTTTTTTTTTTTATTATTATTATTTTTTCTTTCTTTTTTTTTCGACAATGGCCTTTTGAAAATTTGGGCATTTATCGACAAGCATATGGTTTGGGGCATAGTGTTTTACAAACAACATTTCTATTTTATTTTTTTTTTTCGCTTTGGTTTGACGGCCTAGAGATCTAATTCAAGGTAATGTTGGTTGGTGACTGATGCTCTATCTCTGATCGGGCCCATCGGAGTCTAACTGTTGGTTTTCCTTTGCTCCAGCATTTCATAATGCCCCCGCCCATAGGGGCGTGAAGAAATATATTGACTGCATGATGCTTCCACGCAGAGCTGGATCCGGCCCGCCCGCACATTAGTACTGGTAAAACGCTTAGAGGATCTAAGCCTGCCCAGGAATCGCAGTGCGAGGCGGACCGTCCATGCATATAAACCCTATTGGTTTCATTGGGCGACAGAGCTTTATATGTTATTTCATCTCAGTGTTAGGTAAAAGTCCCACAAAATTTGAAGCAACGTCTCCAAAATGACCTTTACAGTGTTGACGAGCACGTTAAACGTCAAAACAAACAAATCCAGCATTTCAGTGGTATCTTGGTGTCGAGTCCTCACCGTTGTTTCATCTCTGTGGTTGTTTGATTATTTGTGTTCACGGAGATGTTGCACTGATGATTTAGGAGGCCTTCATGCGGGCTAAACATATTATTTGTCTAAATCGCGACGGAAGTAGGGGCGAGGATTGTAGCCACGTAAAATCGATTTAAGCCCCCAAGTGGAATTCCTTTCCGCTGACCGTTCCAAGGCGGTTCTTCTGTCGCGGTTTTATTTTTGATATGGTTTGTCTTGGGGTCTTTGTGTCGCTTATATTATTTTATTTTGGATAGCCTATTGGCCATTTTGTGGGAAATTAACTGTCCTTTTGGCTTTCCGCTATTGATGTTTCTGTTAGGTCTGTTGTATCATGTTTGTGCTTCTTTCCCTTTGGTGTCTCTGATGGGAGCTGTGGGTTGATTGTATCGATTCCTGATCATTGCCTCCACTTCTATCTTTCACGATTATTCACTCATATCGAGCCGATCGTTAATCAGAGGCGGGCGAAACCGGAGTACCCGGAGAAAAACCATCTGACCTTCCGTTGCAGAACATGGCGTCTCACATTTGAACCGAGCAAGGCTCGAACCCAGAGCGGTGAGAGACCCAATGATTAAGAGTCAGCGCTCTTATCCACTAGGCCACGCAGGCCCGTTCAAGTCCGTGGAAGAAACATCCTTACGTTCCCCTTCTTATGTTGCGAAACCGGTGGTTTAAACAGCTATTTGAATCGTTTTCTTAATTTTTGAAACAAAACATATTTTGTCATCGGGATAACCCACCCGTCTGAGTTAAACAAACATATAACAGCTGTCCCCGATGCAGACGACAGAATTACTTGAACCGTAGGTTACTTGATAATGTTTCTGACATTTATGTTGTTCCGATGGTATGGAACTCTCAGTCGGAATCGGAGAAAGGCATTAACAATTGTGCTACTGAATAAACTAATTTTGTCACACATATGTAGAGGATATTTACTTTTTAGAGGTGGATACCAAATATTTTTCATCGAGTGTGTTGACAACATGCACATTTTCACGAGTGTGGATTACGAGTGAAAAATCGGATGTTTTTAACACACAAGATGAAAAATGTTTGGTATCCGCCGAGAAAAAGTTTTTTATTATTATTATTTTATAGTTTAATGTGGATATTTATGGTAACTGACCTTGCTATGACGTCACAACTGTCCGTTTCAAAACATAAACAGATCGTCATTTTGAATACAACATTTTTACAGTTCGAAGAGTGTTTTTCAAGGTATTTTACAGAATTATTTCATCGATAACATATTAATTTGGCGAGAAAATGTCCGAGCTGCTACTGTAAAAATAACAAGGTCATATTATATTTCACAATGTGAAAATGTGATATATTGTGAAAATATAATTTTTATTAGTTTCAGATATGCATTGCTTTCACCGCAGAGTATAAAAATGTGTATATCAACCTCTCGAAATACTTAATATGTTTCATTCAAATTTTATAACTAATTTCAGAAACCATGTGATCTCGAAAAGGGTTAGGGTTTATGTTTGTTTAGGTTCGTCTTTGAATGTATTAATTGCTAGTATTTTTCAAATTGGATAGCTTTAGGTCATTTGGTGGGAAAGTAACTTGTAATTTTGTCTTTCAGTGTTATGTATTTATTAGGGTTTAGTTATTTCAAGTGCGTGGGTTTAACTGTGAGTGTTCTTTTACCCAAGCATTTCAGTTATTTCATGTTATCGAGTCTCACTGTTGTTTTATCCCCGTGGTTGTTAGATTTTTATGTTCTAGGAAAATCACTGATAAGTAGGGAAGCCTTCATGCGGACTGAACAAATTATTTGCCAAAACTGCGATACAAGTAAGAAGAGGATTGTGGCCACGTTAAATCGATTTAAACCCACTGTGGGATACTATTTGGCTGTTCTTCTCTCGCGGTTAATATCTGTTATCGCTAGTGATGTTTCCATTAGGATTTAGTTATTTCCTGTTTTCGATTCTTTCCCTTTTGTGTCTCTGATGGGAGATGTAGGGAAATTGTATCGATTCCTGATTTGTGGCGTCACTTCTTTTCTCTCCCTTTGATGGCTCTAATGGGAGGTGTGTGGTATTCGTATCGATTCCTTATCATTGCCTTAGCCTTTAATTTAAATTGTTAATTGTTTCGATAATACTTTGTTCAGTTTTTAACTACATACATTTCAAAAAGATCTCTTGAAGCAATATTACAAATGGATCAGTGGAGTAAATAGAGCATCTTACATAAGTGTTCATGTATTATTGAATTTATTAAACGAGTCGAGGAAAAGAGATAAAATGCGAGGCTTGTCGAGCATTTTATCCCTTTTCCTCAACGAGTTTAATAAATTCAAGAATACATGAGCAAGAATGCAAGATTCTATTTACCATAAGACATTTAAAGCGCATTTTATTCACGATTGTTTACAAAAATATCAATATTCCGCCATTAGTAAACGGGACGTCGTTAAGGACGTCGTACATGTAACGTTACGGGACGTCTGTAGCTAATTTGCATATTTAATCCACTAGTGGATAATCGAAAATATTACATGGCGGTGTAACACTTTCAGATCCGACGTCATATGATAAATAAGCCATATTGAAAAGCCGTGCTAAGCTTGTGTTAAGACTGAACATCCAAATAAACAGCATACCAGTCCTTTTAGACGTGGCTTCGGTTTTTTTTTTATCCGATTTGAGATAAATGGCTCTCAAGTCTAACTGTTGTTTGTTTGTGTGTTTATCCTTAACTACCATTTAAACTGCAAATATTTTCTCTAGGAGCAGTCAATGACGCTTGAGAATGCTTTTAATAGACATATTTTGTGTCACTGAATGGTTTTCAGTATTTGTATCTGCACCAGGCACCAGTCAATCTATTTTCTTTCTTTTTTCTTCTTTTATCAACAAGAGTTTCATAAAAAATCATCTATATGTACATTTTATATTTAGTAAACACAAAACTATGGACTTCATGTCCAACACTCACCTCATTAACGTTGGCGTAAATGGGATAAATGCCCCAGAAATAAGAGCATTTCAAAAACAATTAATTCATATGTAAAGATAACAATGGGACTACTTGATCGCGTTTAATAAATAATAAATAGCACACTTCATGTCCAAATCTCAGTCGAATATCCCTCATAGGATAGTAAAAAATTACAAGAACACTTAATATTAAAAACAATTACTTCAATAAAATGCTCATGTAGTTATAGTGAAATAAATTCAGATTCAGCCACAATAATAAGAAGCAGTCAAACAAAACAATTAAAAGACACCCAATATCTACAAAAAGGATGTGAAAACTCACAAAAGACTAGAACAGTAACAGAACAAAAGAACAAGCTCAGCAACATCTTGTACAACTGAAAAAAAAAGATTCAAAATACAACTTTTAATGAAAAGCTGAATTATTTGTTGGATAGACCACAGTGCATAAATGGAAGGCAAGTGCTAGACATTCATGACATTTTCATGGTTTCTAGGCTAGGTCAGCTCAAAATATATTTATTTTGATCTGTATTTACTCATTTTATTAGATAAGTGTTAGAAATTTCAGTGACAGCAATGCATTTCTGTAACGTTCTTGGTTGATTCCAACAAAAAAGTTATTTTTTTATTAAAACGACTGAGGAGGACTGAACAAAATGGTTGTCTAAATCGCGACGGAAGTAAGGGCGAGGACTGTGGCCACGTAAAATCGATTTAAGCCCCCAGTGGAAATCTTTCCACTGACCGTTCCAAGGCGGTTCTTCTGTGGCGGTTTATTTATGTTGTTGTTTGTTACTTACTGTGTGTATCACTTGTGTCTTTTTATTTTGGATGGCCGTATGGCCATTTTGTGGGAAAGTAACTGTCCTTATTGCCTTCCTTTGTTTAGGTTTCCATTATGGTCTGGTCGCTTAATGTTTGTGTTTCTTTCCCTTTGGTGTCTTTGATGGGTGGAGTAAGTTAATTGTATCGATTCCTGATCTTTGTTTTACTTCTACTTTACATCCATTTAAGGTGAAAAATGACAGTGTTATCGGCTTTGAATTTTCATGAAATTTAACATAGCTACAGAAGAAACATATGGCAAATTTTGCTGGTAACACGATATCTTGGAAAAGACTAGAACATATTTATCTTAGGAAATGAAATCGGATGTTTTTTTTTTAATTTTGATTAAAAAATAAATTTTTGATAATTATTTTATCAGAATACGTACACATTAATTTATTCAAAAGGTTTTGTCGTATTGAAAGAATGCATATGGAGTTCTGCATTCAATGCAGTTCACAAATCTTGAAACTAAATAAAACATAAAATTTAAGATATACTTATTCAGAGACAGACATTAGCTTAAGGAGCGCGTCTGTCAGGGTTGCCTCCTGAGTCCTTTTTTATTAATATAATTCAATAAATACATTTTCTTGGTTGTATATGCTGAGTAATAAATATGCTAAGTTTCAAGAAAACATGCGTGGGCACAGATGGAAGATACCTTTTAAGGTTGAATTAAATAGACTTTTGCTGCAGAGTATTTCACAACCTGGGGTTTTTGGCAACATAACATATAAAGGAACAATAAATTAAAGGCAAACCGGACTTTTCGGCATACAGCATAAATGCTATTAAACAATCTGCACGCATTGTGTTTGATCCAATCACGATAAGACATTATGATTTCCTCTTGAATTGCACGGCGGTGGATCGGAATTCGGAACTTTTATGTACGTTGCTTGGTCCAACGGGGTTCAACTGATGATTTTCTTTTGCTCCAGTGTTCTTGTGGCGTTGTGTGCAGCACTTGATGTCCTTGTGTCAACTTGGCTTTCTGATTTATTTGTTGATCCACCGAACATATGAGCTAGAATTCCTTCCCGCGGACACTGTGAAAGCGACGATGAGGGTTGGGATCTCGTAAAATATACTAAAGCTCACCAGTATTTCTACTGACCATTCCAACTCGGTGATTTTGCTGTGGTTACTTCCTGTTTTATCTTGGTGGTTCCGATGATTCTTTCCCTAATTATGTATGTTGTTATGTTGCTGAATATGATTTCCCCCTTTTTTAGTTGTTCATTTGTAGCTACGTTTGTCCTTCCTGTTTAATTATTGGCATGTTTGTGATTCTGATTCTCTCCCCATTATGTGCATGTATGTTGTTCCTTTTTTGTTACGATTGGACAATCTGTGTCAACACCTGTTTGATAAAGGGCTGTTGACTCGGTTTACCAGTGGTCTGTTTTGTTTACTGTCAACAATCCACAAACCATGTTTCAACTTCTTTCCCTAGTTATATTATGGGGAGGATTTGGGATTTGCTTGTATTTGTCATTTTCGCTTTCTCTTTTCAATGTATATTGTTAATATATGAGGTGTCTATGTAAACAACACACGCTAACCTCATTAATATGCATGGATTCGCTACGCAATGAAATGTGGATGTTGTGACATTCACCAATTCTTAGCCACCATCGCTTCCATTGACTCATGTGTTTTTCTTAGCTTTTTTGCAATGGTCACACTTGAATAACCTGTCATCTCCACATATATATTTAATATAAATTATATACCAATGCTGAAAAGGTAACACTTACCAAAAATGTTAAACCAACATATATCTTAGCTGAAGTCATAAAGTAACAAACTTCTCAGTCTCTATAAAAATATGTATCTTCAGTCCATTCAGTGGCATTTGTCTTATAACTGTAGTCAGCTCAGTAAGTGTACAATCGTCCAGGAAAGTGAGGCACAGAGCCAGATTTCTTAAATCCAAGTTTGCACGAGCGCTCCCAATATGCAAATCAGAAGTACTGTGTCACATGTACACATACCAATGTAAGAGTAAAGATAATGGCAAGTAAAGGTTTGGTTTATGCTCAACTTAGTGGTAGAGAGATGCATGGGCGTATTATAATTACCATAGGAGGAGTAATCATCTGACAGTACTCCATCTGGACCTCCAAGGACGACCAGTTTGTGACGGCAATGCCTTGATCAGAATGTGTCAACAGGGCAGACGACAATCTGTCAACATTGTGAAACGAGAGTGGCAACATGTAGTCAGGTATATTTGCTGTTAACAACTGCTGAATAGAGCCTTGCGTGTGATTCGGCCTCGTCCGAAGTTTACAGTGCAGCACAGACGTCGATGCTACCAAAGAACCATGCATCGCAACATTTAGAGCATTTGCAATTTTGAGACGGATCGACTGGTCCGATGACAGGGCATACAATGGATAATCGCGTTCGTGTGAGAAGCCAATTGGCCAATTTATGGGAAATGACTATCCTTTTGGTTTTCTGCCAGTGATGTTTCCATTGGGGTCTAGTTGTTTTATGTCTGTGTTTGTTTCCCTTGGTGTCTCTGATGGGAATTTGGGGTTAATTGCATCGATTCCTGATCCATTTTTCAAAGAAAACTTTCTTTCGATGATTGTAATCTCCCACCTCTAAGATAACCCTTACCCTTTCCTATTACCTATCTCGACAATGTGAGTGTTATCAAGGCCAGTATACATGTTTTTTGTTTGTTGTTGTTCTTTTTTTAATGTTCGTGTAAATGTCGGTTTGGATATCCAGTGGGTTATGCCTCTTTCATGGTCGAGAATACATGGACTGAAGGTACATGTATTAATAGACATGGATTGTCATATTATATGACTTCACATGCAATATTTGTTAGTTTGAAAGTTTAGGTTGGACTTAACTTTTGGGTATCATAAGAAAAGTAGGAGAGAATACAAAGATCAGGAATAGATACAATTAACCCACACCTTGAATCATAGACACCATAGGTAAAGAAACACGAACGTGAAATAACTAGATCTTAATGGGAACATCACCAGATGCTAGCAGGAGGCCCATGGGCCACTATGCTCACCAGAGCTCATGCGGGCACTGATCACTGCCAGCCATGTATGGTTTTAATTTATCGATTATAAACAGAAGTCAAGGCAATGATCAGGAATCGATACAATTAACCCAAAGCTCCCATCAGACACACCAAAGGGAAGGGAAAGAAACACAAACATGAAACTAGAGACCCTAATGGAAAAATCAATAGCGGAAAGCCAAAACGACAGTTACTTTCCCTCGAAATGGCCAATTGCCTATCCAAAACATAATAATATAAGCGATACAAACACTTAAAGACAATAGCGGAAAGCCAAAACGACAGTTACTTTCCCTCGAAATGGCCAATTGCCTATCCAAAACAAAATAATATAAGCGATACAAACACTTAAAGACAAACCATAACAAAAATAAACCGCGATAAAAGGACCTGGAACGGTCAGTGAAACGAATTCCACGGGGGGGGGGGGCTTAAAACGATGGGCCCAACCAGAGACAGAGCACCAGGCACCAACCAACATTACATAAGTATCCTAAACGAACCCTCATTCCATGTGGACTCTGTATCTGAAGTATTAGGCCTTTTATGAAGTGGATGGATGGGACATGGACCAAACCGAGTCCGGGCTGGTATCACTGAATGCGTCTTATATTAAGGAACGAGAATACATGTACAATTCCTGAGATATAAGAAAATAGAAGTGGCGGCAATGATCTGGAATCGATACAATTAACCCACAGCTCCCCATTAGAGACACCAAAGAGAAAGAAACACAAACATGAAACAACAGACCCTAATGGAAACATCAATAGCGGAACGCCAAAAGGACAGTTACCTTCCCACAAAATGGCCAATTGGCTATCCGAAATAAAATAACATTTGCGACACAAACACCCAAAGACAAACCATAACAAAACTCAACCGCGACAGAAGAACAGCCTTGGAACGGCAAGTTCTTTTAAGCTATGGGATCCTTTTAAGCTGTGGAGGGGTCTGAGCATGGCCCTGGCAGGCCCCAGGAAATCCAAGATTTTTGTTCTTGAATGCAAGACCAAGAAAATATATTGTTCAAGAGTGAGCCGCTCTTATGAAGTGAAGAGAAGAGGAATGTCCCCTGTGGACCGCTGAGTTGGTGTCACAGAATGTGTCTAATCACCAGGAAAAAGAATATATATGATTATGAGGTGGGGATATTTATGGTGTTCGAGATATATGGCGTTTTATGAAGGGGAGGGTTGGGCCATGGCATCTGCACATTGCCCCAGCACAAAGACACCCTGGGTTGATGTGACTGAATGAGTCTTATCACAAGGAACACAAATACACATGCGTTAGGGGTGGGGATCTGAACAGTTTCTGAGATATATGTCATTTTATAAAGGGGAGGGGTGTGGCATTGCCCAAGCGCACCCTGGGAGACCCCTAGGTTGTTAGCATTGAATGTGTCTTATCATAAGGAACAACAATATATACGTTTAGTGGTGGGGATCTAAATGGTTTCTGAGATATTTGGCCTTTTACAAAGTGGAGAAGGTTGGGCATGGTCCGGGCACATCCCTGGGGACACCAAAGTTGGTGTCACTGAATGCCTCTCATCATAAGAAACAAGAATATATATGGTTTAAGGTTGGGGGTCTGAATGGTTTCTGAGATATATCGCCTTTCATGAAGTGGAGGAGTGGGGCGTGGCTGCCGGCACCCCGGTAGGCCCCTAGGTTGAAATAACTGAATGCGTCTTATCATTAGGAACAAGAATATATAAGGTTTAGGGTTTGGGATCTGAACGGTTTATGAGAGATTGGGCCTTTTATGATGTGGAGGGGATGGGGCATGGCCCGGGCATATCCCAGGGGACTACCAGCTGTCATTGAATGCGTCTTATCATAAGAAATAATAATATATATGGCTTTGGGGTGAGGATCTGAATGGTTTCTGAGATATATCGCCTTTTATGAAGTGAAGGGTGGTGCATTGCCCCGGCGCACGCTGGGATACCACTAGATTTGTATCAGTGAATGCATCTTATCATAAGAAACACAAATATATATGGTTTAGAGGTGGGAGTCTAAACGGTTTCTGAGATATTGGGCCTTTTACGAAGTGGGGGTGGGCATGGCCTTGGCAGATCCTAGGGGACCCCCAGGTTGGTGTCACTGAATGCGTTTTATCATTTGGAGGGGGATCTGAAAGGTTTCTGAGATATATCGCCTTTTATGAAGTGGAGGGGTCGGGCATGGCCCCGGCGCACCCCAGAGACCCCTAGGTTGGTATCACTGAATGCGTTTTATCACTAGGAACAAGAATATGTATGGTTTAGGTAGATGGGGATCTGAGCGGTTTCTGAGATATTGGACCTTTTATGAAGTGGAGGGGGTGGGGCATGGCCCGGGTACGTCCCAGGGGACCCCAGGTAAGTATCACTGAATGCGTCTTATCATAATAAACAAGAATACATGTATATATGGCTTTGAGATGGGGATCTGAATGGTTTCTGAGATATACAGCCTTTTATGAAGTGCAGGGTGGGGCATGGCCCCGCCGCACCCTGGGAGACCCCTAGGTTGGTGTCACTGAATGTGTCTTATAATACGGAACAGGAATATAGCAACTAAGCTAATGGTCCGATTTTCATTAAAAACACAAACTTTCAACCCCCGAGCCCAAGGATGCTACAAATGAAATTTGGGCTGAATCGGCCCAGTGGTTTCAGAGAAGATATCGTTTGAATATGTTGACACCAGACGGCGACGACGCAGAAGACGACGACGGACAACTGCCTATCCTATAAGCTCCCCCGCAGCCTTCGGCTCTGGTGAGCTAAAAAGACAGTTACTGTAACACAAAATGGCCAACTAGCTATCCAAAACAAAAAATATATAAGCGATACACATATTCAAAGACGAACTATGACAAAAATAAATCGCGAAAGAAGAACCGCATTGGAACCGTCAGTGAAAGGTATTTCACTGTTGGATGGGTGGAGGGGTTAAATCGATTTTACGCGGCCGCAGTCCTTGCCCTTACTTCCCTCGACATTTAGACAAATACAGCATGAAACAACTGAACTATAAACAAACAGACGGACTACCGTTGGCCCTCTGTGAACAAGTCCAATAGGCTATCAAAAAATAGCCAGCCATACACATATGGAGTGTAGGAAGAATAATCCACAGCAGAAGAACCGCCTTGGAACGGTCAGTGTTTTTTTTTCTCTTGTTGGCTTAAATAGATTTTACACGGCCGCAATCATCGCCCTTACATCTGTTGTGGCTTAGGCAAATAATGTACTCAGTCCGCATGTAAGATTCCTAACTCATCAGTTCAACATCTCCGAGAATATAAACAAGAGGCCCAATGGCCACAATGCTCACCAGAGCTCAGGCGGGCACTGCCCACTGGCAGCCATGTATGGTTTAAGGTTTTAATGTATTGATCATAACGTCTCCCAAATAAACCCCCATTTCCAAATGAGCACCCATGTGGACTCTGTATCTGAAATATTAGACCTTTTATGAGGAGGAGGGATGACACATGGATCCAACAGAGCCCAGGCTGGTATCACTGAATCCATCTTATCATAAGGCACATGAATATATATGGTTTAGGGGTTGGGATGTGTACTGTTCCTGAGATATAAGGCCTTTTTTAAGCTGCGGAGGGTTGGATCATGGACTTGGCAGACCCCAGGAAAGCCAAGATCGTTGTCGCTGAATGTGTCTTATAATAAGGACGAAGAAAATATATTGTTTAGGGGTGGGGATATGAACAGTTTCCAAGATATGAGGCCCTCTTATGAAATGATGAGGAGAGAAATGGCCCCTGTGGACCACCAAGTTGGTGTGACTGAATGTGTCTTATCATAAGAAACAAGAATATATATGATTATGAGGTGGGGTTCTTAATGGTGTCTGAGATATATGGCCTTTTATGAAGTGGAGTGGTGGGCCATGGCATCAGCATGTTGCCCTAGAACATAGAGACCCCACATAGTTGTGAGTGAATGAGTCTTATTATAGGGAACACAAATATACATATTTTAGGGGTGGTGATCGGAACAGTTTCTGAGATATATGGCATTTTATGAAGTCGAAGGGTGGGGCATAGCCCCAGCACACCCCCAGAGACCCCTAGGTTTGTATCATAGAATGTGGCTCATCATAAGGAACAGGAATATATATGGTTTAGTGGTTGAGGTTCTGAATTGTTTCTGAGATATTGAGCCTTTTACGAAGTGGAGGGGGTTGGGCATGGCCCGGGCACATCCCAGGTTGATTTCAATGAATGGGTCTTATCATAAGAACAAGAATATATATGGTTTTGGGGTGGGGATCTGAATGGTTTCCGAGACATATCACCTTTTATGAAGTGGAGTTGTGGGACACAGCCCCCGTGCGGCCCGGGAGACCCTTAGGTTGGTATCACTGAATGCGTCGTATCATAAGGAACAAGAATTTATATGCTTTAGGGTGGGGATCTGAACGGTTCCTGAGATATTGGGCTTTTACGAAGTGCAGGGGGTGGGGCATAGCCCCGGCACATCCTAGGGGACCCCCAGATTGGTGTCACTGAATGCGTCTTATCATAAGAAACAAGAATATACATGGTTTTGGGGTGGGAATCTGAAGGGTTTCCGAGATATATCACCTTTTATGAAGTGGAGGGTTGGGGCATAGCCCTGGTGCGGCCTGGGAGATCCTTAGGTTGTTATCACTGAATGCATCTTATCATACGGAACAAAAAAATATATGGTTTAGGGGTGGGGATCTGAACGGTTTCTGAGATATTTGGCCTTTTATGAAGTGGAGGGGTCAGGCAAATCCCCCGTGCGGCCAGGGAGACCCTACGGTTGGTATCACTGTATGCGTCTTATCATAAGGAACAAGAATTTAAATGGTTTAGGGGTGGGGATCTGAACGGTTTCTGAGATATTCGGCCTTTTACGAAGTGGAGTGGGTGGGGAATAAGCCCCGCCACATCCTAGGGGACCCCCAGATTGGTGTCACTGAATGCGTCTTAACATAAGAAACAAGAATATATATAGTTTAGGGGTGGGCATCTGAATGTTTTCTGAGATATATGGCATTTATGAAGTGGAAGGGTGGGGCATGGCCCCAGTGCATCCCCGAAAGACCCTAAGGTTGGTATCACTGAATGTGTCTTATCATAAGGAACAAGAATATATATGGTTAAGGGGTGGGGATCTCAATGGTTTCTGAGATAAAGTGGCGGGGGTGGGGCATGTCCCTGGCACATCCCGGGGGGACCCCAAGGTTGGTGTCACTTAATGCATCTTAGCATAAGGAACAAGAATATATATAGTTTAGGGATGGGGAACTGAATGGCTTCGGAGATAAATGGCATTTTATGAAATAGAGGGGGCAGGGTATGTCCCCGACACATCCCGGGGGACCCCCAGGTTGGTGTCACTTAATGCATCTTATCATAAGGAACAAGAATATATATGATTTAGGGGTTTGGATCTGTAAGGTTTCTGAGATATAAGGCATTTTATGAAGTGGAGGGGGCGGGGCATGGCCCCAGCACAACCTAGGGGACCCCCAGGTTGACATAAAAGCATATGGCTGAGAGAAGTTTACTCAAGGAAAATGTTTATGTAAGTTTTGTCAAAATAACTGCAATGACTTGGCAGTAAATGCCATTTTTCAGTTTTCCCCATTATAAGTCAATGGAAACTCCAAGTTGCCATAGCAACAAAACTAAAAGGCCAAATTTCATAACAAAAACACAAAACCTGTAAAGGCAAATATGGTGAATATTTTCATGAAGTCTCAGCCTCCTAGAGCATATGGTTTCTGAGGAGATGATTTTTTAAGTATTTTTGTCTATTTTTTTGGATTTTGGTTTCTATGGCAACCAATAAAAATGAGCAGAAGGCCTAAAATCATTCGGCAGATAGTAGATTGCCTATGGAACATTTCTAGGAAAGTTTTGTCAAAATATCTGCAGAGGCTTGGCCGTAAATACCATTTTTCAATTTTCCCCATTATAAGTCTATGGAAACTACAAGTTGCCATAGCAACCAAACTAATGAGCCGATTTTGATAAAAAGACACAAACTTTCAATCCCCCAGCCCAAGGATGCTACAGATAAACTTTGGGCCCAATCGGCCCAGTGGCTTCAGAGGAGATGTCGTTTGAAAGTGTGAACGCAGACGCAGACGCAGACGACGACGACGACGGACAACTGCCTATCCTATAAGTTCCCCCGGAGCCTTCGGCTCTGGTGAGCTAAAAACAAACAATTACAGAGATGAAACAACGGCGAGGATTCGACACCATGAAATAACTGAAATGCTGGAGCAAAAGAAAACCAACAGGAAGACGCTCATCGTTAAACCAAATAATAATTATCTTCTATGCGGTAGACCAGACAAACGTCTATGCAAACTAGGCAGATACTGGTGACCTTACCAAAACACACGTATACAAATACATTGCAAACTGAACGCCGAAAAATGAAAAATTTTAAGATGAAAATTGTGACATTTTTCTTATTTCTGCTCAAAATATAGATTGTGGGTACTCGGTAGAACTGCCTCATCAAGGCGCTCTTATGAGTACCCATTATCTATATTTAGAGCAGAAATAGGAAAAATAACGTATAACCCTGTAAACCCCAGTTTTACTATATAAAATTTGGGGTTCAATGGGGTCAAAATTATATAAGCGTGTTTTCGTGATGCACGAATTTCCATATTTCCCTATTGGGCGTCCAAGTTCAAAGATAGAGTTCACTTACACCATTGGGCCCCGTCAAGCGATTTTGGTACTTATCGCCAATGCGAGCAGCGAAGGTTCAGGCGAGCCTGCGCATCCGCGCAGTCTCGCCAGAACCTTCGCTGCTCGCTCATACAAGCATTGAATCAAGAGGAACCTTCAGACAGAAAGCCATATCCCTGGCCACTCTGAATGGCTGGGCATGCGCAGTTAAAATCTGTCATGACGGAATGCTCGAAGACACAAATTCGCTTGGCGGGGCTCATTTACAATCTCCGGGTAAATCAAAGCACTGGGAGTACTGGTGTGTCGATTGTCTCTGAGTGGTTGTCAAAGAAATAGTCCTGAACTGTTATTTAAACTGTAACATTTAACCCTGAAATTCCGGGTTTTAAACAAGTAGTGTAGATCTTGATCAGACGCCGCGTTCTGTTGCCTTTGGTCTGGGTCTAAACCGTTTGCCAAGCGCAACCTATGATTCCAAGATAACCCTCTTACGCAACACCCTCACCTCACTGCGGCTATGTTCTATAAAATATTATTCCGATAAGTCGGTAATGGTCACGAGGGCTTTAGCACTGAAGATCTTTTCTGCTTAGTAACTTTGGGTCGATTAACAATCGACCGAAAAATAGCCGTGTTATTTGTTTTGTTTGTTTGTGCGAGGTTGCACGTCCCCGTCAACAATAAATAGGTCATTTTGGAGACGTTGTTTTTACCCGACATTGAGACGAAATGACATGCCAGTCCCTGCCGCCCAACAAAGCCAATAGGGCCAATGCATGGACGGACCGACTCGCACCACTTTGCCTGTGCAGGCTCAGACCTTATAAGCGGTTTAACAGTACTCGTGAGTGGTAGGTTTCCGCTCTGCATGGAAACATCACGCAGCCCTATCTATTTCTCCAAGCCACGATGGGCGGGGACAAATCCACTCTGAGGTCAGAGTTTTAAGTACATGTTAGAGAGTTATCTGTAAAATCTTGACTGGAATCATATGTTGGGTTTGGCAAACAATGAAGACCCAGATCAGACGCCACATAAAGTGGCGTCTGATCAGGTTCTTCATTGTTTGCATTATGTTCAAGAACTTAAGAATATACTGAAACAGTTTGAGTCCCCGTTCATGACCGTTTTCTCAGCCTGCACTCAGAGTCAATCGCCAAATCAGTACTGTCAGTGCTTTGATTTATTTATATCCTCAAACCCCTCTCAGCTCGAGCTGACTAATCGGAGCTGAAAAGATAATCGGTTATCAGTCCTGTCATTGCGATCGATAATCGATTAGTAATCGCTACGGTTTGTGTCATAATTTTACCTTTCTGGCTTTCCGTCTGAGCATGACTCTTACCATATGTTTCACTTTACCACATGTATATTTGAACAGACAGGCCTGATCAAGCAGTGTAGACCCAGATGAGACGCCGCATAATGCGGCGTCTCATCAGGGTCTGCACTGTTTGCCACTCATCCAGCTATTTTAGGCATAACTTTGGGTAGTAAACTGTACCTATCTAGTAATCGATTAAAAGCAAATCAGAAATGATGATCATTTTTGTGGAATTTATCGATCGATTAATCGATTATACGATTATTCGTGTCACCTGTACTCTCAGCCATGAATTTCTGGACTGCAATGTTCCATAACGGAAGCTGAGCACATCCATTCTACTAAAGAGGGTCTATGTTTGTTTGAAATAGATGACAGCATTCCTACATTGAATTTCAAATTATCCCTTTCGATTTGTCCCTTACAAACCTAAAGCCAATTCAGATACTAATGCAAACAGTGAAGATCCTGATATGATAGGAATGAGCATTCTTGCACACCAGACAAGGAAATCCGTGATTTTACCCTGGGATAGAAATTTATGTTCTGACCCTGGTGTTCCGACCCAGGCAACTAACATAAATGCGCTTCAATTCTATTCAACTGCCGGAACTACTTCCGCACTACTTTTATTTTGTAAACAATATACATGTGCGAGCTTTCAAAACTAACCGGAGGTGTTGTGCAAGAAAAAGAATCCAATATGGGGTTCTGTTGTAGAGTGGTGTTTCCAACCCTCGGGATGACCGTGCTGAGCGGAACCTCGGCGTAGCCTCGGTTCCGCTCAGCACGGTCATCCCTCGGGTTGGAAACGCTCATCTACAACAGAACCCCATATCAGATTCTTATAACCTTATCGGGATATTTACTGTCATGCTGGACGCATGCCGTCATCAGCTTCAAACACTGATTTTTTTAGACAACTCCAAAATTAATATCAGGACTGTACTGACTGACTGAAATAAAACAATCATCAAAACCGTACATCCAAAAAATTCTATTATGAAGAAATATATCTTTAAATTGACAGCTGTGACTTAAACCTAAATACCAGTTTTAAGCAAATAGTGTAGACCATGAGCAACCGGATGACCAGCCTATTTTGCAGCTTATGATCTTGTTATACACTGTTTGCCAAAGGCGTCCAGCAACACGCAACACTCTGACCTACATGTAGCATCGATAAAAATAGCAAGACAAGTTTCTATTAATAACCATAACCTTGGTTTTCTCAAATCAGTGATAGTCACGTGGACAAGAGCACAATTTCTGAATTTGTCCTTTTGTAACTTATGGTCGATTGTAAAACAATCGATCCAAAAATTATTAGAATATGCATGCTTAGAATATAAAGAAGGTGCGCGTTACCTTTAAAAATCCTTCATAATTTTCTCTGTTTCTGAAACTGCGGTTCTGGTCGGTAAACCTGACAGTCAGATCATCAGTACAATTCTTAGCTTACATATGTACGCCCTACTTTGAAGCGTTTACCGCCCTTGCTTGCAGGAAAATAAGACGAAATTCCACATTAACAACACTGGAAGTCCACGTTCAAAAATTTAGAATCTCGGGGTAAAGCTTTAATAAGAAAATACATGTACACGCTTAGATTACAAAGACGTTACACGTTACCTTATAAAGTCCTTCATAAGTTCTTCTGTTTCAGCGACTGTGATTCTCGGATCGGTAAATTTAACTTTCAGCTCATCACTACAATTCCTTGCTACCATATGTACGCCCCTGGTTGAAACGTTCACCACCCTTGATTGGAGGAAAATACTCAGTGTAAGTCTTTTTACACAGGACTCTCATTATAACGACAGTATCTACTTGTATAGTGCGAATAATTTGACATGAGACTAACTTTTATGCATGAAATAAATTAATCAATGCAATCGCCTTATACGACGGCTTTCGTAATCTTCTCGTGGATGTTCGGTATCTCGTAAATCGACCTCTGTGTATTGAATAACAATTAAATATTGCCATTTTCGGGAGACGGCGAACTCGTACATGCGTTCAGTCAGGTGTTAAATTATGCTAAAAGGGTTCACAAGTCTCAGGTCAATTTTTCCGTACTATATTAAAAATATGCCGCTAGATTGAACTCTAAAATTGGTAAATTTCGATAAGACATCCGTGCGGCATTATGCATTTTTCCATATCTCCAAAATGGCTACTTTTCTGAGAAAATCCGTGATATTTTTCAAATTTTTGCGTCAAACATAGATTTTGGGTGCTCGTTAGAACCGCCTCATTCAGGCTGTTTAAACGAATACCCACAACCTGTGTTTTGGAGCGGAAATACGAACAATAATTTAGCATATGACGTCGCGTCTGAGAATGTAATAACGCCATGTAATAAATTCGATAATCCACTAATGGATTAAATGTGCAAATTATTTAGATACGCCCCGTAACGTTACATGGACGACGTCGCGTTTACTTATGGCGAAATATTGCCATTTTTGTTAAACAATTGTGAATAAAATGCGTTTTAAATGTCATATGATAAATGGAATCTTGCATTCGTGTTCATGTGTTATTGAATTTATTAAACTCGTTGAAGAAAAGGAATAAAATGCTCGGCCAAGCCTCGCATTTTATTCCTTTTCCTCAACTCGTTTAATAAATTAAATAATACATTAACACTCATGTAAGATCCTCTATGTCTAGCCCTGGACTCAAGATAAAGCGGAGTTTATGGGGTGTTCATTTCACGTCTTGTTTACGCGATGGCAACAATTGGCGTTTTCCCCTCATTTACCTCAAGAAACAGATGTTGTGGATATTTGTTAGAAGCACCTCGTCGGCCCCCGACCATCGGGGCTTGAAGAAATAGATGGGCTGCATGATGCATTCACGCAGAACTGAAACCGACTCGCACACGAGTACTGGTAAAACGCTTAGAGGATCTAAGCCTGCCCAGGAAAAGGTTTAACGTCCCCGTCAACACTGTAAAGGTCATTTTGGAGACGTTGCTTCCAATTTTGTGGGACTTTTAGCCGACATTGAGATGAATTGACATCTCAAGCCCTATCGCCAAATGAAACCAATAGGGTTTATTAGCATGGACGGTCCGCCTCGCACCGCGGTTCCTGGACAGGCTTAGATTCTCTTAGCGGTTTACCAGTACTAGTGTGCGGGCCGGATTCAGCTCTGCGTGGAAGCATCATGCAGCCCATATATTTCTTCAAGCCCCCTTTGGCGGGGGCTGAATCTGTATAAAGTAGATCCTACATAAGTGTTTATTTATTATTAAATTTATTAGAGTTGAGGCAAAAGGATAAAATGCAAGTCTGCGCAAAGATCTCTTCTGCATTAGACCTAGAGGAACCTGGATTCTATGGTAACTTAGAAATTCAGAGAAAGTATAAGCTTGCAATGACATAGTGCAGTTTATATTTTACTTTTGGTCCTTTGAGATCAGCGTGAATATTCTGAGAAATCGGAAATAAATTATTGGTTTAGACTCATATTCTAGACAGGTTTTTAATTATTTGGACCCCATTTTGATTTATATTAGTCTTTGAATCGACTGCCTATTCGAAATTCGCACAATTGCAGTATGTTTCCTCTGGCTTTCTTTGCCGGATCATTACAGGGTCACTGATGATGCTTTATTAGCCGACACTACTTAGTATGACCCATCTTCTTTCTAATGAATGTTTTCATTGCTCTTAAAGGAACTCATTTTTGATTTTCATTTCCGTACCTAATTTCGTCAAATCATACTTCAATATATTTAAAAAAAAAGGTAAATCATTAATGTTACACGATAGACTGCATGCATGGAAGTAAATATGTTCTATAAAAGGGTTATCCTTTGGAAGCAAGGAATACACCACAGAACTGAAAAATATGGAGTGTATATGTTTTCTGGGCCAGACTAGCTAGTTTCGGCCAATTAGGCCTCATCAGTGACCCTCAGATATTTTCAAAATTCCACAATGGAATCAATGATCCCAAAGGACAAGAAAATATAATCTACACTATAGTGTAGGACAGGGAGACGTTTTACCGCCACCACACATTCCAACACACCAGCTGTAGTGAAGTTAAAATGTTCTATAAAAGGGTTATCCTTTGGAAGCAAGGAATACACCACAGAACTGAAAAATATGGAGTGCATATGTTTTCTGGGCCAGACTAGCTTGTTTCGGCCAATTAGGCCTCATCAGTGACCCTCAGATATTTTCAAAATTCCACAATGGAATCAATGATCCAAAAGGACAAGAAAATATAATCTACACTATAGTGTAGGGCAGGGAGACGTTTTACCGCCACCACACATTCCCACACACCAGCTGTAGTTAAGCTAAATATGTTCTATAAAAGGGTTATCCTTTGGAAGCAAGGAATACACCACAGAACTGAAAAATATGGAGTGTATATGTTTTCTGGGCCAGACTAGCTAGTTTCGGCCAATTAGGCCTCATCAGTGACCCTCAGATATTTTCAAAATTCCACAATGGAATCAATGATCCCAAAGGACAAGAAAATATAATCTACACTATAGTGTAGGGCAGGGAGACGTTTTACCGCCACCACACATTCCCACACACCAGCTGTAGTGAAGTTAAATATGTTCTATAAAAGGGTTATCCTTTGGAAGCAAGGAATACACCACAGAACTGAAAAATATGGAGTGTATATGTTTTCTGGGCCAGACTAGCTAGTATCGGCCAATTAGGCCTCATCAGTGACCCTCAGATATTTTCAAAATACCATAATGGAATCAATGATCCCAAAGGACAAGAAAATATAATCTACAATATAGTGTAGGGCAGGGAGATGTTTTACCGCCACCACACATTCCCACACACCTATCACGGTAGGCAACTTTGCTTCCCACTTAATTGTGGCTCTCGCCGATCGGGGCTTGGGGAAATAGATTGGACCGCATGGGGCTCCCATGCAGAGCTGAAACCGATCGCACATGAGTACTGGTAAACCGTTCAGTGGATCTAGGCCTACCCAGGCAAGGTGGTGCGAGTCAAACCGTCAATGCATATAAACACTTTTGGCTTCATTTGCCGGCTTGAGATGTCATTTCATCTCAATATCGGTTAAAAGTCCCACAAAATTGGAACTAATGTTTAAAATATCACCTATATAGTGTTGACGAGAACGTTAAACCTCAAATCAAACAAACAAAAATCCCTCTGTAATTGGATCCGGTGGGTTGGGCCTCAGATTTTGTGAGTTTAAGGCCCAAATACTTACTTAGATATTTTATGTTATGTCGGTCAGTGTCTGATGCTCTGTGACTGTTGGCTTTCTTCAGTTATACAGTTATATTTGATATTATCAGTTACCTCCTATATATTTTGCATTGTAACGCACTGACCTGATAAAGATATGCTATCTCAGGACAAGTTAGCTTTATCACGTCAACGTGACATTACCCTCTTTTGAATGAACCGGACTACTAGAAAAATGACAAAAAGAAAATTTATTGTTAAGTGGAAAAATATAAAAATTGCTTGAAAAAAAAAATCATAGGAAAAATATGGTCAGCTGATACTAAATATATTGACCGCCAGAATGCTAGGACGCACTGAGGACAATCAATAACTGATCGTAAATTGCTAATTTAAGAGTGTACAAGGGGATAAACTGATAAATAGAATACCAGATTTGTGTCATTTGATATCAAGTTTATCAGGCTCGGCTTCAAGCCTCGCGATTCTACAAGCGTTCTCAAAGCCTTGCCTGATAAACTTGATATCAAATGACACAAACCTGGTATTCTCCATAAATCGCCCCGGCAAGGTGATTCTAGCAAATACCTTCCAGCTCCCGCCCAAGATGTGCATCTGATATTGGTTTTACAGTTTGAAAAGGCCTGCTGTCCTTCATCACGTAAACATGCCTGTATTGTTTTGATCCCCTTGAACCCTGGGGTTAACAGGGGTAAACCTTATTTTCTTATTTCTGCTCTAAAATAAAGATTGTGGGTATTCGTTAGAGCCGCCTCAATGAGGCGGTTCAAACGAGTATCTCCCAATACATCAAAAATATATATTGTGGGTATTCGTTAGAACCGCCTCGATGAGGCGGTTCTAACGAGTACACACAATATATATTTTGAGCAGAAATAAAAAAAAAATTCACAATGTTTCGTCGGAAATGCTTGATTTTTCGGTGGTTACATTTACAATGTATTTGTATAGGTGTGGTTTCGTAATGTGCAGCAGCTAAGCTAGAGGGGAGATATTGTTATTTCTTTTGTTTCTACACTTCCATTCATTTTCTTGTTCTCCTGTATCTCATTTTCTCTCCTCTATTATCTCTTCTATCTCTTTCCCTTTCATTACGATAACTCACCCGTACGATATAGTGCATTTTTCACACCTCCAAAATGGCTACTTTTCTGATGAAAATCCTTGATATTTTTCTTATAAATGCTCATAACCTAGGTTGCGTGTGCTCGTTAGAACCGCCTCATTGAGGCGGTTCTAACGAGTACCCACAACCTATGTCTTGGAGCAGAAATAAGAAAAATAATGAAGACCCCCGTAAACCCCAGTTTTCTCTATATAAACTGGGGTTTAGGGGGTCTTCATTTCACGGACTTGTTCACGTGATGTTTCTCTGGGAAATGACACAAAATGCCCCGCAAAGTCTGACGTGTCTTTAAACCATAACAATCAGCCAATCCCTACTAAAACACCTCCGGGAAAGAAACAAACTCATAAAACAACGTCACCAGAATAAAAACGTCGCTTTCAAGCGGAAAGTCAAAAGGACAGTTACTTTCCCACAAAATGGCTAAACGGTCATAAAAGGATTCAATTTTTAGCAATGCATACACGCAAAGATGTGTCATTCTCTCCCGCCCGCTGATTCAAGAAGGGCAGTTGTTAATTTTTGGCGAAGGAATGTGCACTGTAGTGATTAACTACTCACGTATAAGCCTACCCAGGGAAAGTGTGGATAGGTAATCTGACAGGCTAAAAATGGGCTAAATTGTGTTGACTGGGCCTTTAAACTCCAATACAAACAAACAATCAAACAAGCAAACACACGCAAAAACGAGCTGTAACAATAATATCCATAACAGAAGAACCGCTTAATAACGGTCAGAAAAGTTTTTTTGTTAAGATGGGTTGAGGGTTGGGGGAGCTGAGCTTAAATTGTGGCCACAATGCTCGCCAATACTGTATTTTTCGTATAACGTCAAGTTGAGTTAATTCGATTTTTCTTCAGTAAATGCTCAGTTTATTCGCAGCAGAGCGCGACCTGTACAGTTTTCAATTTTCTTTTGTTTTATTTGTTTTTCGACTATACTGATTTGAAAATTAAAGACAATTATGCGTCGGAGTGCACAGCATTGCTTATCTTACCTCGCATGAGGTTTCAGTATAGGAAATAAACTCTTGCAGACATTCAATGTTCCCCAGAAGTTCGTATTCATAGCAGCCTCTGCTCTTTCACCAAACGTAGCATTTTCCTGCAAAAACAGTACAGCAACACGCCTGTGTATAAATAGGACACCTTACATTCCTGGTTAAATTACGATATGCGTCATAGACGGTATTCGACTGGTAGGTTTCGTGAAATTTCCGTGAAATTCCACGTAGGAGTGTGGTGCCTAGTTGTAATAGCTGGTCACATGATCCAATCAAATATTTTATTTGTGTATAGCTCATAAGCGACCGCGGTGCGCGAAAGGTTCGACTTTTCCTTCGAATAGAATCGTGCTCCACGATCGCTTATGTATTTGAAAAATAACTCATATTTGATTGGCCCATGTGATCGGCTATTACAAGAAAGACACCACACTCCTGCGTGGAATTTAACGGAAATTCCACGAAACTTCCCAGTCGAATATGGCCATAGACTCATAGTGCATTTTATATCCAAAACGGTCATTTTTCTGATGACAAACTGTGACATTATTCTTATTTCTACTCAAAACATAGGTTGTTGATGCTCGTTAGAACCGCCCAAATGAGGCGGTTCTAACGTAAATCAACAACCTATATCTTGGAGAATAAATAATGTATAACCCTTTATCATATGACGTCGCGTCTGAGAGTGTAATAACGTTATGTATTATTTTCGATAATCCACTAGTGGATTAAATATGCAAATTAGCTAGATACGTCCCGTAACGTTACATGTACGACGTCCTTAACGACGTCGCGTTTACTAACGGCGGAATATTGACATTTTTGTAAACAAATCGTGAATAAAATGCGTTTTAAATGTCATATGATAAATAGAATCTTGCATTCGTGCTCATGTATTGTTGAATTTATTAAACTCGTTGAGAAAAAGGGATAAAATGCTCGGCAAAGCCTCGCATTTATCCCTGTTCCTCAACTCGTTTAATAAATTCAATAATACATGAGCACTCATGTAAGATCCTCTATGTTAACCCGTTTTCTCTATGTCAAGTCGGAATACACCGGGTGTTAATTACACGGACTTGTTAACGCGATGTTTCACAAAAAAAAAAAAAACACTCTTGTCATACATTGCATCTGTAATGACGGAGAATTTATTTGGTTTCTGTTTCTTAAGCAGAAATTGGTAGTACAAAGACCTGTTGTCATATTCTGGAAGATGCACGCGCACTCCCCAATGAGTGAGTGAGTGTTTGAGTTTTACGTCCCACCAATAGCGAAGGTCATACGGAGACGGGACCTCGGTTTAAAGACTCATCCGAAAGTCTCCTCCCCAATGAATTTTGTTTGATTTGAGGTTTAACGTCCCTGTCAACACTGTAATTGTCATTTTGGAGACGTTGCTTCCAATTTTGTCGGACTTTTAACCGCCATTGAGATACAGAATAGAATTGATTGTCAAGGGCATTGGCCTTATCAGCATTTGATATAACAGTGAAATCACCATCTATAAGCGGGCCGATTCCTTGAGGGTCTCTTTCTGAGAGTTTCAGCAAGCTGAACACTCATTAGGAAAACATGTCCGTAAGAAATAATGGCGTCCAACATGGTGTCAGAAAATGATATATATTAGGTTAAAAATGATAACATCTTTATTATTTCTGTTTTCAACATAGATTGTGGGTGCTCGTTAGAACCGCCTCAATGAGGCGGTTCTAACGAGTACCCACAATATATGTTACCGGCCCCGATAGCTCAGTTGGTAGAGTGTCCGCACCGGGGAACGGGAGGTCACGGGTTCGATCCCGGGCCGCGACATACCAAAGTCGTTAAAAATGGTACTAGCTGCTCCTCGCTTGGCACTCAGATTTACGGCCGGGGTAGAGCTAGGACTGGTCGACCCAGTGTCAGGATAATGTGACTGGGTGTTGTATCATGTAATGTGTCTGGGACATGATACTTCAGTGAGGCAGCACTTTAAAAATGAACATTGAGCTCCCTGTCGCAACAAGACACCATCGTGATATGACGGAAAAATTGTTGAAAGCGACGTTAAACCTGAATTCACACACACACACACGCACGCACACACACACACACACACACACACACACACACACACACACACACACACACACACACACACACACACACACACACACACACACACACACACACATACACACACACACACACACACACACACACACACACACACACATACAGTGAAATCACCATCTATAAGCGGGCCGATTCCTTGAGGATCTCTTTCAAGCTGGACACTGTATTTCTATTCGTAGGACTCTTCATTGGCATTGAGTATTGGATTCTCGTAAACATTGAGTTGAAGTTCCCCCCCCCCCCCACACACACACCAAGGTAGTCTAACTTCTGATTGTCCCAAGGCAGTCTTACCACTGCAGTTTCTCATATGTCAAATGGCATTGTGTGTTTGTACCACATTCGGGCAGTATTTATCTATGTGCGCATTATCCGGGTCTTTGCACTGCGCAGCTAGGAAGTCGTGTGTCCTAAATATCCGAACGTAACACAGAAATAAAAAGTATGAGTGTACAAGTTTTTCTGGGACAGACAAGACAGTTTCGGCCAATTAAGACTCATCAGGTACCCTTAAATATATGTTTTAAATGGAATCAATGACACCGAAGCACAAGAAAATATAATCTGCACTATGATAAGCTTCTTTTTATAGACCGAAAGGCAACATTCGAATTTAGTGTGTGGGCAAGCTAATATGAGTCATCGCTGTGTAAACATGCTCGTTAACGCATTTTAGCTTGACACAATAAACACATTTTATCATATGACGTCGCGTCTGAGAGTGTAATAACGCCATGCATTATTTTCGATGATCCACTAGTGAATTAAATATGCAAATTAGCTTGATACGTTCCGTAACGTTACATGAACGTCGTCCTTAACGACGTCGCGTTTACTAACGGCGGAATGTTGACATTTTTGTAAACAATCTTGAATAAAATACGCTTTTAATGTCATATGATAAATAGAATCTTGCATTCGTGCTAATGTATTATTGAATTTATTAAACTCGTTGAGAAAAAGGAATAAAGCCTCGCATTTTATCCCTTTTCCTCAACTCGTTTAATAAATTCATGAACACTCATGTAAGATCCTCTATATAATAGATTAGGATGATATTTCTGTATCTCCAGAGCTTTACCTTACTCGAGATGGCAGCATTGTTCACCAAGATGTCCAGTCCGCCATATGTTGACTGCAGGAAGATCTTTAGTCTGTCTATACTAGCATTATCTGTTATGTCAAGTTGGTGGAATTTAGGCTTCAAACCTTCAGCATTTAATGCTTTAACAGCTTCATGGCCTAACGCTTCATTTCGAGCTGAAATTTAACATGACACGTTCATTAAATATGGCTACTGTCAAAACATGCAAACCAGGGCAAGTTGAAAATTTGAATGCTGTTCCGGTTCACAGAACAAAATAACGGAAGAATAAGGAGATACAAAGACGAAAAGTTGTTGTATGCACAAACAAAAATAATATTTTATTTGTATAAACGTTTCTTGTACAACAGATATGGAAATCCGAGGTTTTAGCCTGGGATAAACATTACGATAACACACCCGTGCGACATAATGCATATTTCTCATCTCCAAAATGGCTACTTTTCTGATGAAAATCCTTGATATTTTTCTTATAAATACTGCAAACATAGGTCGTGAGTACTCGTTAGAACCGCCTCATGGAGGCGGTTCTAACGAGTACTCACAACCTATGTCTTGGAGTAAAAATAAGAAAAATAATGTATACCCCGTAAACCCCCGTTTTCTCTATATAAAGTGGGGTATAGGGGGTATTCATTTCACGGACCTATTCACGTGATGAATTCTGTTCTTACCTTAGTTTTCTTTCAAGGCCAGTTGGCGAAAGTTAAAAGGTTAATTAATGTAAAATGTACATTTTGTTGGCGTTGTGCAAGATGTAGCCTCGGTTCCGCTCAGCACTGTCATCCCTCGGGTTGAAAACGCCCATCTCCAACGGAACCCAATATCAGATTCTTATACATTCCAACCCTCGGGATGCCGGGGTCGATCTGAAGTTGGGCTAAACCTAAAGTGCACATTCTGCAACTGGAAGCTAACACCTGCCCTTCTTGAATCACCAGAAAGGCGAAAATAATGGAGGACATACACTTTCTTGCACACCATACGAGGAAATCCGTGATTTTACCCTGGGCTAGAAATTTATGTTCTGACCCTGGTGTTCCGACCCAGGCAATTAACATAAATGCGCTTCAATTCTATTCAACAGCCGGAACTACTTCCGCACTACTTTTATTTTTTAAACAATATACATGTGCGAGCTGTGAAAACTAACCGGAGGTGTTGTGCAAGAAAAAGAATCCAATATGGGGTTCTGTTGTAGATGGGCGTTTCCAACCCTCGGGATGACCGGGCTGAGCGGAACCTCGGCGTAGAAGCCGAGGTTCCGCTAAGCCCGGTCATCCCTCGGGTTGGACACGCTCATCTACAACAGAACCCCATATTGGATTCTTATAATGTCATAGAGTTCATGACCTATCACCACGAAATAATGTTGCCGGACATAAGTGTGGATTGAACCAACGTTGCCCTGATTACCAGTCAGACGCACGTCCTTTGAGCTTCTTGGGGACGGATGTTTCCCATCTCTGAATATAGACACATCCATTCTTGCAATCAATTGAGCCGGGGCACAGCATTTCCCTCAATTTACATGTGCACACAGTGAAGAATCAGATCAGCCTGCGCATCAATATAGTCTGACCAGTGACTTATTTTGCTGCATGAAGGAGCATTGGGCCCTTAGCTTTCCTAAGAGCAAACAACGAAGACTCTGATCAGACTGCATGGATCCGCAGTCTGATCTGAGTCTTCCCTGGGCGCACATGTCTTATTGTAAATTTCGTCGTGCGCTGGCTCAAATACGAGTAGTTTATCCAATCATTAACAGCATGACAAACGATTAGCCGTCTCATCTGGTTCTACACTATTTGCATAGGTAAATGCACCAACCTATGGGTGATAAGATTAACATGCTCATTAAGCCCAAGCCTGCCCAGGTAAAGCGGTGCGAGTCGGGCCGTCCATGTTTATAAACCCTATTGGTTTTATTGGGCGACAGGGTTTGAGATGTCATTTCATCTCAATATCGGGTAAAAGTCCCGCAAAATTGGAAGCAACGTCTCCAAAATGGCCTTTATAGTGTTGACGGGGACGTTAAACATCAAATCAAACAAACAAATCATTAAATTCTACCAGTAAGGAAGACATCGCCGTTGAATTTCTTGCACAGACCTCGAACCACTTCAAAACCAATACCCTTGTTAGAGCCAGTGACCTGCGGTGTAAACAAATATTATTTACATTCTCAGTGTTTTTACAAAAAAAAATGTTCCATACCGCACAAAAGACAGAATTAGTCTCGACTAGAAAATGAAAAAAAAAAAAAAAAATCGGACAAATGATTGTATAAAAATGAAATAAAAAATATCACAACTTTCTTCCCGACAGCAACTCAAAATAGATGTCATCTAGTTGTTTGAGTTTTCCATATATGTTTGCTAATATATATTTTTTTATTATTTTTGGTAGCCGTTTGGCCATTTTGTGGAAAAAGTAACTGTCTTTTTTGCTTTCCGCCTGTGACGCCTCATAATTTTGTGTTTCCCTCCGATGCCTTTGATTGGAGGTGTGAGGTAACTGTATTGGCTCTTGGTCATTGCATTCGCTTCTATTTATCAAAAACGAGAAAACAGCAAAACATGCTGCGGATGGTTGGTTTAAAACACCGACCGACGTAGCTCATGAGACAGGTCAACTGGAGGCATCAGACAAGAGACGCCTACCATAGGACTTATAGGCGTCCCCCCACCCACCGAGCCAACATCAGCAAACAGGGCCCAAACTCAACGAAAGTCCCGGGTATTAGGAAGGAGATGTCCAAAGCAACTGATAAATTTTGCTTTTCCGGGGACAAAATAGCCTAAATCTGAATGCATCTCTGGAAGCATATATTTAGAATATACTATAGTATTTTCCTGATGAAATGAATTTTTAAAATTACTGGTTATATATGGGTAATGGGCCCAGGTCCACCTGGGCTTTGAGAAACAGATTGGGCTGCATGGTGTTCCCACGCAGAGCTGAAACCGCGGGTTCTCTCATGAGTACTGGTAATCCGCTTAGATGGTCTCTGGTGCGGTGGTAAAGCATCGGTTTTGAGATCGAGAGGTTGCCGATTCGATCCCCGCAAGCACCAAGTATTGTTTCCTTACGCAAAAGATTTATATAACTGCAGTGACTTCAGTATCCAATTTCCTAAAATCATTCTTCGATATAAAAAGATTGGATACACCATAAATGTTATACGACAGACTGCAAGCATGGTAGTTAACCAAATCACGGTTGAAAACTTTGCTTCCCTCTTTAATTGCACGCCGTTGGTTCAAGCCTCAGATTCTATGACGGTTCCAGCGTAAAGGCTTACTGAGAATTAAAGGGAATCTAATTTTATGTAATGTCGGTTGATGCCTGATGCTCTGTCTCTGGTCGGGCCAATCGGAGTCTAACTGTTTGTTTTCTTTAGCTCCAGCGTTTCAGTCGTTTCTTGCTGTCGAGTCCTCATCGTTGTTTCATCTCTGTGGTTGACTGACTCGCACCACTTTTCCTGGGCATGTTTAGAATATCTAAGCGGTATACCATGCAGCAAATACATTGGCCCACGATCGAAGGCCAAGACCAATACGGCTGACCGAGGACCTGTAACTTGGCCAATATGAAAATACTAGATTAATGACATTTGTGTTAATAGACACAATTAAAAACATGATTATTGCTTTTGACCTTGTGTTAAAATGACCTCAGATCAATACAGGAGTGTCAATTAATAATTGTCGATGCAACAGTATTATATGATAAACAGAATCGGTAAGGTTTACGTTGTTGGTTTAATGTGGTCCCCTGTCTTATACGACGGTGTATGGCACCAAATAAGGTCTCAAAATTAACTTCAATATCTCATCTCTAATATCACATAGATCAAGAAAAGTATAACATGTTTTCTAATCTGGATGTACACTGTTTGCCAAACCCAACCCATACATGATTCAAGCCAAGATTCTACAGCTAACCCTGTTACGCAACACGCTGATCAACCTGCGATAAAATTAATGCTGCTTGTTACCCGGATTTCCAACAAATCACTGATGGTCATGTGGACTTTAGATCTGAAAAGCGGTTTTGCTCCCCCCCCCCCCCCCCACACACACGCCCATGAGACTTGAAGAAATAGATTTGGCTGCACGATGCTTCCACGTAGAACTGAAACCCGACTGCACACGAGTACTTGTAAACTGCATTGAGGTTCTAAACCAGAAGTGAAGGCAATGATCAGGATTCGATACAATTAACTCACAGGCCCCATCAGCGTCATCAAAGGAAAAGAAATATAAATATGAAATAACAAGAACCTAATGGAAACATCAATAGCGGAAAGCCAAACGGGCAGTTACTTTCCCACTAAATTGGCCGATTGGCTATCCAAAACAAAAATATACATAAAGGATGTCAAATTAAGGAACGGTGAAAAGCAAATCAGCCTGCCCAGGAAAAGTGATGCGAGTCGGACCATCCATGCATGTAAACCCTATTGGTTCCACTTGGCGGCAGGGCTTGAGATGTCATTTCATCTAAATTTAGGGCAAAAGTCCTACAATATTGGAAGCACAGTCTACAGTGCTGACGGGAATCAAACAAACAAAACAATGGCCATATTCGACTGGGAAGTTTCGTGAAATTTCCGTGAAATTCCACGCAGGAGTGTGGTGTCTTTCTTGTAATAGCCGATCACATGGTCCAATCAAATATGGGTTATTTTTCAAATACATAAGCGATCGTGGAGCACGATTCTATTCGAAGGAAAAGTCGAACCTTTCGTGCACCTTGGTCGCTTATGAGCTATACACAAATAAAATATTTGATTGGACCATGTGACCAGCTATTACATCTAGGCACCACACTCCTGCGTGGAATTTCACGGAAATTTCACGAAACCAACCAGTCGAATACCGTCAATGGGTCGACCCAAGAGGGAGTACTCTGAATTTTGCTTGCTACATAGGCTGGGACTGTTTTTTTTTTTTTTTTTTTCAAAATTTCAATTGTTAGTATTTTTTAGGTTTTAGGAAAAAAAACTCGTATTTTTGTGGGTCTGGCCATTTATGCCCCTATATCATATAGACCATGAATCCCACGAATCGCCACGAATTGATAAATTTTAGGATTCGTAGATGAATCGTAATTAACATTCTTTACTGAATCCTATATATTCGTAGTCATTCCTTGCAATTCTTGAGCAATCGGGAATTCGTAGCAAAAGTTTCGTAACAACATCACGCCTATATTCTTTTGACCCCATCATACCCGACTTTTATATAGTAAAACTGGGGTTTAAGGGGGTATATATTTTTTTTCTTATTTCTGCTCAAAAACATAGATTGTGGGTACTCGATAGAACCGCCTCGTCGAGGCGGTTCTATCGAGTCCCCACAATCTATGTTTTGAGCAGAAATAAGAAAAATATCACAAATTTTCATCTTAAAATTTCTAATTTTTGGCCAAAAAATGGCAATGTGTTTGTATAGGCGTGTTTTCGTAACAAATGCGTAGCGCATTCTCAGGCATCGTAGCTGAATCGTAATCGATTCGGAGGCATTCGTATGTATTCTTAACGTGAATTTGTGGCATAACCACGAATCGGCTTTGAATCTGTCAAGAATCCGACGAATACTTGGCGCAGCTGTTACGAAGCAAGTAAGAACAATTGTGGAGGAAAATCAATGAACAAGAAAAATCACGAATCATTTTTATTCGTACCGGATTCGTTCATGCATTCGGCGGTTTCTTTACTGATTCGTAAATGATTCCTAACGTCCATGCAGTATTTTTCCAATAAAACCTTGAAAATCTCAGTGAATTCTTGACAACATTTGTGTGATTCGACCCGAATCCAGTCGAATCCCACGAATATTCGTAAGACTATCGTATAAGTATCGTAGAGCGTCATGAACTGGACCAGAAAATTTACAAACTTTCAGGAATCCTAAATTTCATCACATCGTTGCGATTTGAGGTCTGTATGGAATAAGGACATTAGCATATACTTTTTGCGGTCACTTCTGAACCGGAAAGGTTTTTGGCTTCAAAAGCTAAATGCGTATTGTTGACACACTATATCATTCCTATTAGAAGCTGTTTTAATTATGTTTTTTAATTATGCCCCCGCACCGGCATGATGCCGGGGACATATAGTTTTTCGGTTTTCAGTACGTGCGTACGTGTGTACGTTCGTCTGTACGTGTGTTTGTACGTACCTACGTACGTACGTACGTGATCCTGTAACCTCGGGTTAAGGTTTTGTAACAGGTGAAGCCTGAAGTTTTAGAACTCATATTTTCCTAACCATTTGATGGAACTGGTTCATCTTTGGTATGATGATAGATATAGGTCCAAAGTTTTATTAAGCAATACCCCCACACATGCCTGTGACCTCAAGGTCAAGGTCACAGACTTAGAAATTTTCAATGTTAAAGACTCAGGTTAAGGTTTTTGTAACAGGTAGACCTGAACATTTTAGAACTCATATTTTCCAAACCATTTGGTGGAATTGGTTCATATTTGGTATTATTGTAGATATAGGTCCAAAGTTTTATTCAACGATACCCCCACCCATGCCCATGACCGCAAGGTCAAGGTCATGGACTTAGAAGTTTTCCATGCTAAAGATTCCAGGTAGGTATTTGTACCTGGTGAAACCTGAACTTTTATGATGGCTTTGGTTCATATGATGATAGATATAGGTACAATGTTTTATTCAGCAATACCCCCACCCATGCCTATGACCTCAAGGTCAAGGTCACAGACTTAGACAATTTTAATGTAAAAGATTTTAAAGAGCTCAAATTTTCCCAACCATATGATGGATTTGGCTTATATTTGCTATGATGATAGATACAAGTCCAAATGTTTATTTGGCAATACCCCCCCCCCCCCCCCCACTCATGCCTATGGTTTCAAGGTCAAAGACTTAGATATTTTTAAGTAGATATTTTAAGAGTTGATATTTTCCAAATCGTATCATAGATTGAGTTTATATTTGGTATGATGTTAGATACCTGTCCATTTTATTCATCGATACCCCCACCAATGCCCATGAGCTCAAGGTCAAGGTAACAGACTTAGAAATTTTAATTAGATATTTTAAGAGTTTATATTTTCCAAATTGATACTGGTCCAATACCCCCACCCATGTACGTGCCCTAAAGGTCAAGGTCGCAGACAAAGATTTTTTTATTTAAAGTTTATTCAGAGCTCACTCACCAAACCATATAAATTTGCTTCATATTTGGTATGATGATAGTTACAGGTCCAAAGTTGTATATACCCCCGCCCCTGACCTCAAGGTCAACGTCACAGGCTTAGTCTTATAATGCTTTTAATGTTTTAGGGCTAATATTTATAAATTGACTTCATATTTGGAATGATGATAGATACAGGTCCCAAGTCTCATTCAGTCATTCCACCGACCCTGCCCGTGACCTCAAGGTCAAGGTCACACACTTAGAACATTTTGTTGCACCATGGATTTTCGGGGTGAAGTGGGGCTGTGGGCGGGGGCATCTGTGTCGTCTGGACACATTTCTAGTTCTCCTTGCTGCACAACAATTCAATGGCTTAATACTGTTAGAAACTGTTTAAAATAAAAGTGGAGGCAATGATAAGGAATCGATACAGTTAACCCACAGCTCCCATCAGAGACACCAAAGGGTATGAAACACAAACATGAAATAACACACCCTAATGGAAACATCAACGGTGGAAAGCCAAAAAGACAGTTACTTTCCCACAAAATGGCAAATGGGTTATCCAAAATAAAATAATATAAGCGACACAAACACCCAAAGACAAACCATAACAAAAATAAACCGCGACAGAAAAAGCGCCTTGGAACGGCCAGTGGAAACGAGTTCCATTGGGGGCTTAAATCGATTTTACCTGACCACAATCCTCGCCCTTACTTCCGTCGCGATAAAGACAAATAATTTATTCAGTTCGCATAAAGGCTTCCTAACACATCAGAGCACCATCTCCCTGAACACAAAAATCAAACAACCACAGAGATGAAACAACGGTGAGGAATCGAAAGCAAGAAACAACTGAAATGCTGGAGCAAAAGAAAACCAACAGCTGGACTCCGATGGGTCCGACCAGAACTCTTTTGTTATCAAATACAATCCTAATAGGCAGAAATTAGTCAAAATACATTTTGTTTTCTTTGCCGAAGGCAAGCCAGTATAATTTGGGATTATTTTGGGGTATAATGCTAAATTTTGCGGGTATTTTTTTTTTTTTTGGGGGGGGGGGGTGGGGGGGAGGGGTCTGATGATATTCTGGAAATAGTTTGGAGGCACACTGTCAATCTCGGTATATTCTTGGTCCTGCACTGTCTCAACCTATGTAGCAGGCGAAATTCAGAGTACACCCCGGGGGATCGACCATCGACCTAAAAGATTATCGCTAAAAATGTGAATTAAAAGCTTTACTCAGCAAAGTTTTTACATGTAACAAGTATGTTTTGAGTGAAGGTCTAATAACTGGCAACAGATTATTGTTAAATAAATGATACAGTTACATTAATTTATCACAAATAGATTCAAATTCAACTATAATTATTAACATATTTTAAATGCGACATTAACTTATAAAACTGCCAGGATATATGCTAACTTTAATGCATTCTAAATCACGCCCACTAAATGACCACCATCCAATAATTTACGGACCCACTGGGCGAGTACGTAACAACGGTTCATTACAATAACACACCAATATAGCATAGTGCATGTTTTCATATCTCAGAAACGGACACTTTTATGATGAAAATGTGTCCTATTTTTCTTATTTTTACTCCAGACATAGGTTATGGGTGCTCGTTAGAACCGCCTTGAGGCGGTTCTAACGAGTACCCACAACCTATGTCTTGGAGCAGAAATACGAAAACTAATATATACCCCCGTAAACCCAAGTTTTCTCTATATAAAGTGGGGTTTAGGGGGTGTTCATTTCACGAACTTGTTCACGTGATGTGCCAAAAAAAAAGAGAACAGTTTTAATATCCATCTGAGAGGTATATATTTTATAATAAATACTGTTAGTATAAATGTACATGTATCCATCATTCAATAAAAAAAAAAACGCCCAAGAAAATGATAGCCTTGGCTGAAGGATAGTTGGCTAGGAAGGGTATGAACTTTTTCAGCTTCAAATCCGTCATTTTTATTTCTATGGCGACGGGCTAGCACATTTTTTCTGCAAATTTGCATGCCGTGGAAACTATATGTCATTGTGATGTTCAATGTATCAAACACAATATAATTTACCATAAATGCTGTTCATCTCATGATGACGGCCCCCGCCCATAGGGGCTTGAAGAAATATATGGGCTGCATGATGCTTCCACGCATAGCTGAATCCGGCCTGCACACAACTACTGGTAAACCGCTTAGAGGATCTAAGCCTGTCCAGGAACCGCGGTGCGATGCGGACCGCCATGCTAATAAATACGTTCTGAAGTTAGGTCCTTTGGAAGCAAGGAATACGCCAAATAAAAGAAAATAGCAGACTCGGTTTTATTGAGTCTGTTCATGACCAGTACTAAAATGTGCAACACCGGCCACGCCCTCTAGCACCGGCTTAAGCAGAACTCTATTTTCAAAATGATACCAAATGAACTCAATGATCCCAAAGGTCCAGCAAATATAATCTGCACTATGATGATGTACGGGGAGACGTTTTACGGCCGCCGAACAGCACAACATCAGCTACAAACCTATTTTGTTTCATTTGGCGACAGGGCTTGAGATGCCATTTCATATCAATGTCGGGTAAAAGTCCCACGAAATCGGAAGCAACGTCTGCAAACTTACCTTTACACTGTTGACGGGGACGTTTAACCTCAAATCAAACAAACAAATCATCTCATGATGATGAGAAACTCTTCAAACTGTCCATAGTTGACAGTTTACTGTAAACCTTATTAGCTCCTTGACCTTTACGTTACTTACACAGATCATATTCAACGTGACATGTTCATTCATAAAATTTAAAAAGCGCTGTAAGCGAACAGAAGCATAACAAAGTTGTGAGCTTCCACCAGTCGGATTTCTTCATTGATTTTAGAAGCATGCGCAGTTATATCATAATTAACATACAAAATAATTGGATCATACTCATTATCATAATTAGCTTCATTCCGTATATTTGGCCTCAACCCATCGGGGCTTGAAGAAATAGATGGGCTCTATGATGCTTCCATGCTGAGCTGAAACCGACCCGCACACGAGTACTGGTAATCTGCTTAGAGGATCTAAGCCTGCCCAGGCAAAGCGGTGCGAGTCGGACGGTCCATGCATATAAACCCTATTGGTTACATTGGGTTTCAGGGCTTGAGATGTCATTTCGTCTCAATGACTTGTAAAAGTCCCACAAAATTGAAAGCAACGTCTCCAAAATGACCTTTACAGTGTTGACGGGGACGTCATACCTTAATTCAAACAAACAAACAATCATTTCGTATATAATAGGGATCCAACTTTAAGCCTGGTTGTTATTACTTTCAATGGGTGACCAAATTATTGCCACTGTTTATGAATGAGACTATATTTCACAGTGTACAATCACGTAACAGCCGTACAGTGACCGAAACCGGAAGTTGCGATCCGTCCGACCAATGATCGCAAAGTTGGCCTGGATTTCGAAGGTAAGAAAGGCTTGTTTTTCTGCATTTTTTTTTTTTATTATTTATTTATTTATTTATTTTTGGCTTTCAGGAGATTGCTTGTATGAAACTGATAGGTGCAGTATGACTGCCTAATTATATTGAAAAGCTAAAGTGAGGGAGGTTTCGAAAAACTCCATAGTTGTCATCTGAAACGAGAAAACATATCAAGAAATCACTGGAAGACGGAACAAAAACATCTTGCTCAGCATCACATTCTGTCATTTTGTTGCTGTAGTTTACCATTTCAGGCAAAAGCTGTGCGCGTATGTGCGGAAAAATATTTGTTCTAAGATAGGACTTATTTATTGGGTTTGACCTTCCTGGCCAAATTTAACATTTTTAATGACATTTTGTCATAGTGCTGTAACCCTTTACACTGTCCGCAAAGTTGAAACTGTACGAGTCGAAAAGTTTGAATGTCAATATTTTGCCTGTCCGCAAAGTTGCCGATAGCAATTGAAATAAATCGAAGCACTGGTGGTTAGATTGTCACTAATTGTAGGCTAAAAAAGTGGTCCTAGACGTTTACTTACAGTATCGTTTAACCCTTAAATGCCCGTACTGTAGGCAATTGACATTCTTTCACCAGGACCTGTGAAGAAGGAAGTTAGTCTGTAGCTCTCGCCTAAGAAGAAAACTTGGCTACATTATCCTTTGCAGCTTCCGCCGACGAAACAACAAACTGGAAAGGCATTCTTATCTCCAATTGTCTGAGGGAAGAATGATCCATTGTAGATGTCAGTTCTTGCAGATGGCACCTGAGGTGCCAAAATAATGAGGCTTTCTACCACTTCTAATAGGGTGGGGGGAGGGGGACAAGGTCATCTGTTGGGATGTTGGCAGCACCCTTTAGACCTTTGTACAATAGTATAAGCCTACTGTCTCTCCTCCTTTTCTGGAGAAACTCCCATCCTTAGTTTTTCAGTATAGCAGTCATACTCCCGATTTCCAGACACTTCGGCCCCACTACCACCTCGGCCCCTAGACAGGTCGGCCCAAAACCAAGTCGGCCCTAGACACCTCGGCCCTAGTCACCTCGGCCCTAGACACCTCGACCCCACTGTCACCTCGGCCCCTAGACATCTCGGCCCCAAAGACACCTCGGCCCCACATTTGATATCTGTTATGGTATGAGCATTTATATCATGTTAAAACCGGCCCCGCCCATCGGGACTTCAAGAAACCGACAGCCTGTAGCATTAGTACTGGTAAACCGCTTAGAGGTTCTAGGCCTGGCCAGGAAAAGCGGTGCGAGTCGGACCGTTCATACTTATAAACCATATTGGTTTCATTGAGCTGCAGGGCTGGAGATGTCATTTCATCTCGATGCCGGGTAAATTTCCACAAAATTGGAGACAATGTCTCCAAAATGACCGATAGAGTGTTGATTGGGGCGTTAAACGTCAAATCTAACAAACAAAACATCATGTTAACAAACCCGTGTATTGAAGACCCCGCTAAACACCAGTTTATATGGGGAAAACTGGGGCTCATAGGGGCATACATTTTTTACATCACGAAGACACGCCTTTATAATTTTGAGCCCCTTGAATACCACTTTTATATAGTAAAATTGGGGTTTACAGGAGTAAACCTTATTTTTCTTATTTGAGCAGAAATAATAAAAATACCACAATGCTTCCTCTCATAATGTTCGTTTTTTTCGGCGCTAAAGTTTACAATGCATTTGTATAGGCATGTGTTCGTAATTCTTGTTTCTGCTCCAAGATACAGGTTGTGTGTTATATAATTTTGGTTTTACGGAACCTTCTATTAAGTTGTTAGAAAACAAGATCAAATTATTTTATTGCTAATTTTATTTCATATATAAATAACAAATAACCAATGAGACGTTTATAATAAATGTAACAACGCATACACGACATTTTCAGGTTAACTTGGACTACACTCTTAAGGACAGCTAATCCCCCGCCGCCTTCAACCGTGACGTTGACCTTGAGTCAGCATCACGAAAAGTGGGGTTAAGCGGGTTGATCTAATTGTGAATATTTGATACTGACAGTCAAGGTGCCTTTTCTACAAGAATATATAGGGCCATGAAGACTTTGCACTCGGTGCACATCCAGATCCATCTGATCTTGATCTACAAAGTCATTCAGTTTGTGAATTTTAAATGAATACAATATACAATAGAAACATACTAAGCAATTCCTACAAAAAATACGAGCAGTGAAGACTTTGCACACAGCGCACATCCAGATCTACACTGTTTGGCACTAATATATACATATAGAACACATGTATCAAGTAATTTGAGTAGCTGATAGTCAGAAATGTGATTAATAAATAAATAAATAAAGTATACAATATACTCGTTACTGTCTTTAATAAGAGCTAGAAAGACAGTCAAATGTGTGAAAAATGATAACAATGAGCTGTTTATCATCAAGGATCTCTTTATTGGGGTAAAGGGATTAGTAACGCCTGGTTGTTTATTGAGCTCCACACTTTACTAATTTAAGTCAATAATTAATTGTTCTTGTAAAACTTTTTACTTAATAGTGTTCTAACCTAAAATTTATTAATCCTTACCCCGCTGAACACGACAATCCTTATCTTTGCAAACAGTGTAGACCCTGATCAGATTGCTTCTGCCCTCTGAACCCGGATCTGCACCGTTTGTCATGCAGTTTTTGAATTGCATGCATACATTATATTAATTGGTTTACTTACGACGATAATTCTAGTTCAGCGAACCTGAACACTGATAATTACCTAATAAATAAATAAATAAATAAATAAAAAAATAAATAAATTGTTTGTTTGTATCGGAATTTAACGGCCCAGTCAACACTATTTTAGTTCATTTTCGAGCCGGTCAGTTTACCTATCCACACTTAACCTGGGCAGGCTTATACGTAAGCGGTTAACCATTACAGTGCACATTATTTTCGCCAGAAAGTGACAACTGCCCTTCTTGAATCAGCAGAAGGGAGAGAATGACGGAAGAAAAATGTCATAATCAATCTCCACGAAAGAAAGTTGCCGACCTGGTAGGTATCGAACCCGCGTCCTCCTGATCACCAGTCATAGCTAGCTATAGACTTAGCTACCGAGGCCGGATTAATAAATAAATTAATAAATAATATATAAATATGTTAACAAATATAAGATTATCCCCCATCATCACCATGGTTGACGAAACCGAGGAATGATTTTTTTTTTGTTTGTTTTACGGCCCCATCCACCGATCCGTCTAGATTTCCATCCAATTAGTAAGGATAACTTATTGAAATTAATTTAAAAAGTATTCTAGCGGTTTTGGAATTATTTTGGATAATAAAAAGCCTATAGATGATTAAAAGAGCAGAGAAGTAGAAAAAAGAGCCTGCTCTAAAGCATGCCGCAATGCAATTAGAATTATACATGGGGAATTTTCAAATGTATCTTCCATTCTTCTTAAATTAACATATAGATTTTCTATTTAGTAACGTTATAATATATAATAAATATATATATTATAGGTTCAAATATTCGTGGCTCCCTATCAAAATAATCAAATCAGCAAGTAAAAATAAATAAAAAAAAAAAAAAACTCATCGGGAATCCAATCCGATATCTTATTTAAGTGGAAGCCCCGTGAAAAGCAAAGTGGGGCCGAAGTGTCTAGGTATATGGGGCCGACGTGTCTAGGGGCCGAGGTGTCCAGGGGCCGAAGTGTCTAGGGTCAGAGGTGTCTAGGGTTTAAATTTTATGTGGGGCCGAGGGGGTTTTGGGGCCGAGGTGTCTAGGGGCCGAAGTGTCTAGGGGCCGAGGTGGTTTTGGGGCCGAAGTGTCCTGTTACCATACTCCCAGTTTCAAAGCTGGAATTGTCCGCTGTAAATCTAGCTGACATATTCTAAACTTTTTATATTTCTTCCGGGAGGACTATTCCGTGGGAGTCCCTGACACAACTACCATATTCCAAGATGGGACGGACGAGTCCCTTATAAGCTCAGGGACTAACTTCCCTCTCCCCAGGTCCTGTCTTCCATGTCGAGACGTGTGTCATTGTAACTTCAAGGTATTTTCTCGAGTTTCTACCTATTTAACGGGCTTAAATCTCACGGCCTAATTTTGTGCTCAACATCCTAGCCTATCCATATCTTTGTAAAATTTCAGTGAGCCTTCTGTAACTCTAATGTTCCGGTAGCAAAGACAGTCGTCTGCGAACAGTCAATGTCAGTGAAAACATCATTAATGTACAGCGAGAATAACAGTGGACAAAGACCGGCCCCGATAGCTCAGTTGGTAGAGTGTCCGCTCCGGGGAACGGGAGGTCTCGGGTTCGATCCCGGGCCGCGACATACCAAAGTCGTTAAAAATGGTACTAGCTGCTCCTCGTTTGGCACTCAGATTAACGGGGTAGAGCTAGGACTGGTCGATCCAGTGTCAGGATAATATGACTGGGTGTGGTATCATGTAATGTGTCTGGGACATGATACTTCAGTGAGGCAGCACTATAAACGTGAGCATTGAGCTCCCTGTCGCAACCAGACACCGTCGTGATATGACTGAAAAATTGTTAAAAGCGACGTTAAACCCGAATTCACACACACACACAAAACAGTGGACAAAGAACAGTCCCTTGAGGGACCCCAGACACAACCGGTGCCCACACCGAACAATCACTAGTAACGACAACAACAAAGAAATATATCTATCCATTTGTGTGTCCCCTTCCCTCCACAATGTCACAGCCAACTAATTTTGATTTAAGTAGTTCATGAGACGGTGTGTCAAAAGCATTCTCGAAGGTCAGTGTAAATGTGTCCAACAGCCATTCTTTGTTTATAAAAGATTCAAAGATAATTTAGAACCGTTGTAAACATAAACAAGAGCATCGTGATGGTGCTATATCACTTACCTGAGCAAAGAGCTAAACATGTGGGTCCTAGGATGGGACAATTTTTGGCACCAGGTCTAAAATTTGAACAATCTCGGTAGACCCCGGCGCGAGGGCATTTTCGGCCCCAGGGCTATAATTTGAACAAGAATTTAGCCACAGGATTATAATGTGAATATTCTTGATAGAGACCCACCACATCTACCTATGTACCAAATATCAAAGGCCTAGGTTTTCTGTAACAGACAAGAAGATTTTTAAAGTGTTCCCTATATTACCTATGTCTATGTAAAATAAGTGACGCCTTTGGTCCTAGTACAATCTTGGTAGAGGTCCACTAGATAAAGGTGTATATCAAATATCAAAGACCTGTGCCTTCCGGTTTCAGACGAGATGATTTTTGAAGGTTTTCTCTATATTAACTATATGTAAAATGCAGGCCCTGCCACTGGGCCATGTTTGACCTCAGGGCTATAATTTGAACATTCTTGGCAGAGGTCCACTTGATTAAGGTGTGCACCAATAATGTTCCTGGCCTTCTAGGTTATAGTCTTCTAATTTCATTTGCATAAGCTCACATGTTAACATTTGACCCCGTACCTGATAAATCTTCATTTCAAATTGATTTTCTTACCCCAACCATGGTAAACAAACTGCCACCTACACAATTATAAAAAACAAGGGTGTCATGTGGCAATTTCAAGCTTTCTAACAGTCTAAGGGAGGTAACTCTGCCTAAAAGTCAAAATTCAGTCTTGGGAAATTCAGAGATACACATGTACAATTATTATCACAGCAAAAAATTCAGGAGACAGATCACTTTGTTTCCTTAATGTATTTAGAGCACATATAATACCCGGCAAAAAAAATAATAACAGCTAATTTTTACTCACCTATTTCATAATATTAACCGACTGACGCTTATGACCCACCAGGAGGGTTGACGCGTCGTTAAACACAAAATCATCATCATCATCATTTCATAATTATATCCAATCAAATGTGATAATAGTCTAATACATGGCTGAATCCTGGGTCCACTTAACCTCCTTATCCAGGATCATAACCTCTAGCGACATACTAGAACAATCTTGGCAGAGTTCCATTAGACTAAGCTGTGTACAATCTGGTTTAGGACAAGAAGTTTTTCAAAGGTTTTTCCTATGTAACTATGTAAAACATGTGGGTCCCTAGACAGGGTCATTTTGTTTAAAGGTTTTCTACATATAACTCTATGCAAAACACGTGGGCCCCTAGGCCGGGCCATTTTTTAACTCCGGGGCTATAAATTCTACAATAGTAGTAGAGGTCCACTGGACAAAGCTGTGAACCAAATATCAAAGGCCTTGGCCTTCTGGTTTCAGAGAAGAAGTTTTTAAATGTTTCCCCCATATAACTCCATGTAAAACACGTGGGCCCGGAGCATGGGTCATTTGGTTCCAGGGCTTTAATTTGAACAATCTTGGTAAAGGACCACGAGATGAAGATTCATACCAAATACCAAAGACCTGGGCCTTCTGGTTTCAGACAAAAGGATTCTCAAAGGTTTTTCCTATATAAGCCTTTGTAAAACATGTGAAGTTTCATACCAAATATCAAAGACCTGTGCCTTCTGGTTTCAGACAAGAAGATTTTCAAAGGTTTTCCCCGTATAAGCCTATATAAAACTAGTAGGCCCCAGGGCAGGGCCATTATTGGCCCCAGGATAATAATTTGAACAATCTTGGTAGAGGCCCACTGGATGAAGCTTCATACCAAACATCAAAGACTCGGCCTTCTGGCTTCAGACAAGAAGATTTTTTAAAGGGGTTCCCTATGTAAGCCTATGTCTGTCTGACAAAAGTTTATGTTCATCCAAGTGGGCCATGATGTTTCAGAAATTAACTAATCTTTGTTAAATGTATGTGCATATTTTCACAATGTTGTTTTTCATCGAATGGCGACCGACGAGAGTCTCTCTCTCTCTCTCTCTCTCTCTCTCTCTCTCTCTCTCTCTCTCTCTCTCTCTCTCTCTCTCTCTCTCTCTCTCTCTCTCTCTCTCTACCTACCTATGCGCAATGTACGTGTGCATACATGCAAATGCAGGTGCCCTTGTGTCCATCTGTTAGCCCATTTTACCGGATACCCTAAACAGATAATTGGCAAACAGTGCAGGCCCAGATCAGACGCCGCAGAACGTGGCGCCTGATCGGGGTCTTCACTGTTTGCACAGGTTTAAGACATTTTCTTAATACATTTTGACTGAGATGGCGCAGCCTGACATCCGTTTTGAAATTGGCTCCTGCTTATTTAAGGTGGAAGTTTCCCTTTGGTACATGTCAGCTATACAAACAGCAATCCGATCACGTTGAACAATATGGCCACACGTGGTGAGAGCAAGTTTTGTTTATAGTTTTCGACACTGCCAAATTTTATCGATATCATGCTTGTATACATATTCGAATTGGCCCCCGCCCATCGGGGCTTGAGGAAATAGAAGGGCTGCAGAATGCTTCCACGTAGAGCTGAAACCGACCCTCACACGAGTGCTGGTAAACCGCTTAGAGGATCTAAACCTGCCCAGGCAAAGCGGTGCGAGTCGGGCTTATAAACCCTATTGGTTTCATTGGGCGGCAGGGCTTGAGATGTCATTTCATCCTAATGTCGGGTAAAAGTCCCACAAAATTGGAAGCAACGTCTCCAAAATGACCTTTACAGTGTTGACGGGGACGTTAAACCTCAAATCAAACAAACAAACATATTCGAATACCCTAAGCCGAAAAACTACAACTAATATGATCGAATGATTCATTCACACAATGTCGTCGATATAGTGCACGAAAAAAAGCGTGCAAATGTACGGCCCGGTACTGAAAGATACGACATCATACCTGTACATAGACCGAAAACTAGTCGTCTGTTTATTTCAGTGTGTATGAGATCGCCCTCGGTATTATTATCATTATATTATTTTTTTTTTGTTTCTTCCTTATGCCATCATAATGAACTTATCTGCTTGTATATTCTGCACCTCATGTACATGTATTTGCATACTTATGTGAACTAAGGAAATAAAGTTTGATTGACCGATTGATTGACTGATTGATTGAGCAAACTATATATTCAAGCAATTTACAATGAACACAAGTCAGCGACACAGGGCGATAATTACGAGCAAGAGCCCTGTCTCCTTTTTTGGAAGAACGGACGAAAGTTCGCTACAATAAAAACCTACAAGGTTGCTTTTGGAAACAAAGAACACAGAAAAGAAAGAAAATCGGAGAGTCGGTTTTATTGAGTCTCTCCATACACACAGCAATGTAGTTTGCAAGGCTGTAGTTTGCGAGGCACAAGCCATTCTTTGAAATTTTTCCAGCCATTGTTCGGGAATTTCACAATGATAAAGTTTGTGTCTGTTTTCATTTTTGCTTCATTTTCTTTGGAATTTCTACATTGATGTAATTGTAGGGAATATCTTTGCAAGCAAAAATCGAAGGGTGTGTGTATCTGTTACTGCCTCTAAATTCTAAGTTCTGGTTGACTAGGCTAAGACATGGTTGGAAATGGCAAGGAAAATGATTATTACGGAAACAGTTGTTAAAAAATACTTATGGACGTTTTGTTTTGACTTTAAACGAAGTCAAATGCAGCTCGGCGGAGACGAAACGTGCCAAAATTGTGTGATCGATACGAATGTTTCCTTGTCTCTCTTTGTTATAAGAATATTTCCGCCGTATCATATTGCTTGAGAATACCAGCAGACATGTTGTCAATATTCTGCTTTGCTTGTAACAAGCAAATTACATGCAAAAGGTGATAGAAGTGCAAAATAAACACAGACAACTCACCTTCGAAACCCCGGCCAACTTTGCGATCATCGGTCGGACAAATCGCAACTTCCGGTTTCGGTCACTGTACGGCGATCACGTGATTATACGCTGTGTATTTTAGATGGCCAATGAATGTATTAGCTTCCTAAATAATGTGGTCACATCTTTATCCAGAGATGAGACCACATTCCTTCAGTCCAGACTTTTAGTAAGTTATTTTAAGTGAGCTCGCATTGTCTTCTCTGTATAGGAATGAGACCACATTTTTAGATTCCCCATGGATTTATCATTTTCCTAAATAATGTGGTCCCATCCCTATACAGAGATGAAACCACATTCATTCAGCCCAGGCTTTTAGTAAGTTATTATAAGTGAGGCCAAATTTTCTTCTCTATATAGGAATGAGACCACATTTTTAGATCCGCCATGAATTTATCATTTTTCTTAATAATGGGGCCTCATCCCTATATAGCGATGATACCACATTCCTTCAGCCCAGGCTTTTAGTAAATTATTCTAAGTGAGACCACATTGTCTTTTCAATATTGGAATGAGACCATACTTTTAGAATAATGTGGTCTTATCTATAATAGAATTCCAACGCAGGCTATAAGTGTGTTATTATGTCATTCTTTCAGTCTGAGCTAAACTTGGATATGTTTTAATCGAGTCCACATCTTTGTCTATTTATATACATGAGCCCGTATTTGATGAATCAAATGCTGTAGGGATATTTTAAATTTCACTATACAAACACGCTGTTAGGTTTTCAATATCCAAATATTTTGGGGGCTCTAGTCCAGCACGCGGTATGTAAGCCGTAAATTACTGAATGATATTTATGGAAGCTGATAACTATTGTCTATACCGAGTAATGGAAAGATTTTTGTTTGTTTGATTTGAGGTTTAACGTCGCCGTCAACACTGTAAAGGTCATTTTGGGGATGCTGCTTCCAATTTTGTGGGACTTTTACCCGACGTTGAGATGAAATGACATCTCAAGCCCTGTCGCCCAATGAAACCAATAGAGTTTATTAGCATGGAAGGTCCGCCTCGCACCGCGGTTCCTGGACAGGCTTAGATCCTCTAAGCGGTTTACCAGTACTAGTGTGCGGACCGGATTCAGCTCTGCGTGGAAGCATCATGCAGCCCATTGATTTCTTCAAGCCCCTCGGGGCGGGGGCCTAGTTATGGAAAAAATGTGCATGATCTTATTTCGCGCATTCAGAAGATTAGACATTCTTCTGTGGAACAGAGCGGAGAACAAAAACAACCATCGTTTTACGGAGTTACACCTCTTCGTTTTCGCGCTATTCCCAGAGGTCCCTTTAATGTCATGCGGCTTTCTTCCAAGTCAATGAGGCGCTTGTTACTGCTGAATACGAGAAAATGGCTGGCTATCAACACATCACGCAAACACGCCTACATAGTTTTGACCCCATTGAACCCCACTTTTATGTAGTAAAACTGGGGTTTACAGGGGTTCACCTTATTTTTCTTACTTCTGCTCTAAAATATAGATTGTTGGTACTCGTAAGAACCGCCTTGATGAGGCGGTTCTAACGTGTACCCATAATCTATATTTTGAGCAAAAATAAGAAAAATGTCTCAATTTTTCACCTTACATTTTTCATTTTTTCGGCGGTAAAATTGACAATGTATTTGTAAAGGCGTGTTTTCGTAATGAGATGTCTGGAAATCTCACTTTTATACTTTGAGTTTGCAATGCATGTTGAGCATTCTCATAACATCTCGTAAATAAATCCGCATATCTGCTGCACGGAGAACAAAGGCAAAAATAGCGAAAATACAGCGTGACCCAGATCTGATCCTAGTGGTGTTTGAGTTGCCCTGGTACCAAAAATACACGGTTTAGAAAATAATGTCTCATTTTTTTTATTTTTTTGGGGGGGAGCGGGGGGGGGGGGAATAAGATGTGCATGTTTATTTCGTTACCAATTTTATCTGCAGTCGACACCTACAACGGCAGGAAGACCACTTTGAAACAAACAAATTAAACTTATGCCACAGAGTCTTACACTAGTGCTTGTTTGTTTGATTTAAGGTTTAACGTCCCCGTCAAGACTGGATGGTCATTTTGGAGACGTTGCTTCCAATTTTGTGGGACTTTTACCCGACATTGAGATGAAATGACATCTCAAGCCCTGTCGCCCAATGAACCCAATAGGGTTTATTAGCACGGACGGTCCGCCTAGCACCGCGGTTACACTAATGCAAGACGTTCTATAAACGAAACAGCATACAAATTGGCTTTATTACTTACAATTGCTACACGTCCCGCTCCACTCATTGTGACTTTATTTAACAACTGCTGTTTTATATTTATACGACCTGCATTGCTATCTGGGACAAGTGTACTTAACATGCAGATCAATATGCACATTCATTGTCGGTGCAGTGCAACAAAAAAGATAATACATTTCACCTGGTAATTGGAGTGGATGGGAGGGGCTTCCGCGCATCTGATTTTGCGCTGTGTGCTATTAAGATAATCATTTATATAAAACAACAGTAAAACTCTTATATTAAGACCACGTTGGGGACTGTCAAAAGTGGTTTATTAAGACCACTTTTGAACAGTCCCAATGGTGGTCCCTGACAAGAGGGCATTGTGTGCAGAAAACAAGAAGACAATAACCATCCTTCTAAATAAGCTTTACTTCTAAAAGCAGAATTAGTCTTAATGTTAAGTGGTCATATCAGCATCATTTCACTGTATTTAGACAGTATTGCCACTAAATTAGAGTACAGACTGATTTTAGACATAGCTTAGCGCACATGCACGAAAACCCTTTTGGGTTTTGGTATTACGGTCCTTTCAAGACCATTTCACTTATTTCGAGCCGACTACTAATCAGAGGTGGTCCCCGTCAACTTTGTATAGGTCATTTTAGATACGTTGCTTCCTATTTTGTGCGACTTTTACCCGACATTGAGATAAAATGACATCTCAACCTCTGTCGCCCAAGGAAACCAATAGAGTTTATAAGTATGGACGGTCCGACTCGCGCCGCTTTGCCTGGGCAGGCAGGCTTAGATTTACCAGTACTCATGTGCGGTCGGTTTCAGCTCTGCGTGGAAGCATCATGCAGGTTATCTATTTCTTAAAGCCTCGATGGACGGGGACGTGTTGAAGTCTAGAAGAGGGACTTCAATCTTCACGACTACTTACTCCATGAATTCCTGTTTGACCTCCATGGCCCAGTGGATAAGAGCGCTGACTCTTCATTAGCTACTCATCGCTATGGTTCAAGCCTGGCTCGGGTCATATATGAGACGCCAAGTTCTGCAACGGAAGGTCAGATGGTTTTTCTCCTGGTACACTGGTTTTCGCCCAACTCTGATTAACGATCGACTCGATAAGAAGTGCTGAAGCTAGAAGTTGGAAGCCGGGAGAAAAAAGCTAGAAGTAAACGGCCATGCAGTTGGAAGTCAGAAGTAAGAGGTAAGAAGTTATAAACAGCCATTAACGTAGACGTAAGAAGTCATGATCGTAGAAGTAAGAAGCATGATCGTAGAAGTAAGAAGTCATGAATGTATACGGAAGAAGTTATGAACGTAAAAGCAAGATGTCTTGAACGTAAAGGTAAGAAGTAAAGAACGTAAAAGTAAGAAGTAAATAACGTAAAAGAAAGAAGTCATGATCGTAGAAGTAAGAAGTCATGAATGTGGAAGTAAGAAGTCATGAACGCAGAAGTAAGAAGTCATGAACGTAGTAGTAAGAAGTGATGATCGTAGAAGTAAGAAGTCATGAACGTAGAATTAAGAAGTCATGAACGAAGAAGTAAGAGGTCATGATTGTAGAAGTAAGAAGTCATGAACGTAAAAGCAAGAAGTAAACAACGTAGAAGTAAGAAGTCATGAACGTAGAAGTAAGAAGTCATGATCGTAGAAGTAAGAGTCATGATCGCTGAAGGAAGAGGCCATGATCTTAGAAGTAATAAGTCATAAACGCAGAAGTAAGAAGTCATGAACGTAGAAGAAATCATAAACGTAGAAGTAAGAAGTCATATACGTTGAAGTAAGAAGTCATAAACGTTGAAGTAAGAAGTCATGAACGTAGAAGTAAGACGTCATAAACGAAGAAGTCATGAACGTAGAAGTAAGAGGTCCTGAACGAAGAAGAAAGAATTAATGAACGTAGAAGTAAGAAGTCATGAACGTAGGGTTTTTTTTTCTTTTGGGGTCTTTTTTTATTTATTTTTTTTTTTTTTGCTGTTGTTTGTTTGAATTGAGGTTTTACGTTTAACTTACAATGTCATTTTGAAGACGTTGCTTCTAATTTGGATGGGCTTTTACCTAATATTGAGGTAAAATGACATCTCAAGCCCTACCGCTCAATCACACTAAACTATATGCAGGGACGGTCCCGACTCGTACCATTTTTCCTTTGCAGGCTTACACCTGAGCGGTTTACCAGTAGTACTCATGCCGATGTTGTCCCCGTCAACACTTTTAGGTCCTTTTGAACACCGGCAGAATACATTTTCTCATATTTTCTTTCCTTGTTTCAGATTGAGTGAAGCCTGACATTTCATGTGAATTTTCCTCGTAGCTGTTCACATGAAATGGCACGTCTGATTTTCTCTGAAAAAAATGAAATCACTGGCAGCACTTGTGGGTCGATTGTTTCTTCATATACATGTTGACTGGTCATAAACTTGGAGTCAGACCGATTTGTTTTAATTCGAATTGACGTAAGATTATCTGTATATACAAACCGTTAAAATAACTAAAACGTATAAGTGGCGTATGTGACGTAGTCGGACGATGATCTGCAACATCACCGGTACACGTTGTGGAAATAGATCGTCGATTAGAAAAGAGTTCTCGATATGCGAGTCATACACATAATCAAAGCACAGAGAGGACGTGTGGGTCGATTGCATTATGAACACGCGCCTATACATTATAACTTGTATACGCCCTAAAAACGAAAAAATTAAGATGCAAAATTGTGATACTTTTCTTATTTCTGCTCGAAATATAGATTGTGAGTTTTCATTATAACCGCCGATTCTAATGAGTATCCACAATCTATATTTTAGAGCAGAAATAAGAAAAATAAGGTACACCCCTGTAATCCCCAGTTTTACTATATAAAAGTGTGTTTAGAGGAGTCAATATTATATAGGCGTGTTTTCGTTATGTGTGCCTTAGTATAGGCTGAAACTAGAACCATCACAATCGTGATCGGGGTCCCGTGATAGCATGTTTGAAGGGGGCTGCGGGGGATATATGTATGTGTGTAGTGGGTGTGGGAGACACATTCGTGCAAAAGATGACGTACAATGGGGCCGCCCCCGCCCGTCGGGGCTTGGACAAATAGATTGGGCTCCATAATGCTTCCACGCAGAGCTGATACCGACCGCACATGAGTACTGGTAATCCGCTTAGTGACGTCTAAGCCTGTCCAGAAAAATTGCTGCGAGTCGGCAAGTCCATGCTTATAAACCCTATTGGTTTCATTGGGCGGCAGGGATTGAGATGTCGTTGCATCTCAATGTCGGGTAAAAGTCCCACAAAATTGGAAGCAACGTCTCCAAAATGACCTAAATAGTGTTGACGGAGACGTTAAACCTCAAATCAAACAAACGTACAATAGGGTTTTCTGTTGGTGGTTGTCTCAGTCCGTACTTTGACGGTTTCTTACTAATTATTTCAGACATCGATGGCGAAATCCAATTTTAAGGTATTTTGCGATTCAATAATACAAGAATACAGGAACAATTTAACCCTTGACCTGCTGAATATTTATATATGCCGCACCCACCACCGATTATCAACCAATCTGATTACTTGATGCAAATTATTGCAACAAAATCATGAGCTGATTAACAATGATGATCCTGAACAGATGGCAGAAGCCATCTGATCTGGATCTTCATTGTTTGAAAGATAAGGCATATCCGAGCTCAGCAGGACAAGGGTTAATAATTAAAATTTACCATTACGAAAACACGCCTTTACAAATGCACTGTAAATTTTAACGACGTAAAAATGAATAAAATAAGATGCAAAATGCATCCACAATCTTTATTTTTGAACAGAAATAAGAAAAATAAGGTTTACCCTGGGGGTCGAAACTATATAGGCATGTTTGCGTGATGTAGAGATAGAGTTGTTGGCCCTTTACTACACTTGTGTGTTTTGTCGTTGTGGATAATCATAACAAGTTTCATTTGAACATCTTGCATGATTTTAAAAAGCGGCCAATGGGCAAGTTTTAAGTCGATAAAGGGATATAAAACAAAATTTATAAATGCTAAAGTTGTTGTCACTCGCTATACATGCGCGTACAGATACGCTTGCGAGAATGTTGACAGGGCACACGCACTTGTCTCGTGTTTGTATCGCGTGGGATACGCACTCGCAGTTAACGCGTTTCAACTGCAAATTACATTTTAGCCAATGAATGTCCTTGATGAAAAACGTGATAATGCGCAAAATCGCGATTGTCGATCATCCAATCAAACCTGCGTGTCGATAACGCAGATACAGACTCCTCTGCGTTTCAAAAGCAACCCAATAATACTGCATAGCTATTTCGCGCTTATCGCCATTTTTACTTTTATTTCTTCACATTTACGGTCCCCGCCCATCGGGGTTTGAAAAAATAGATGGGCTGCATGATGCTTCCATGCAGAGCTGAAACCGACCGCACACGAGTACTGGTTAACCGCCTAGAGGATCTAAGCCTGCCCAGGCATAGACGTGCGAGTCGGCCCGTCCATGCGTATAAACCCTTTTGTTTTCATTGGGTGACAGGGCTTGAGATGTCATTTCATCTCAATGTGGGGTACAAGTCCCACAAAACTAGAAGCAACGTCTCCAAAATGACTTACACAGTGTTGACGGGGATGTTAAACCTCAAATCAAACAAAAAAAAAAAAAACAATTTAATCACATTTTGGTTGTTTCAGATTTTTCCATATATCTAATTACTTACGAAAACAGAAACAGAATAAAAGGAAACAGTGAAAATAAATTAAGTCAACTGAGTAGTAGAATTGAGAAGTCATTTATTCAATTACAATAAAAAAATGGAATGTGCTTGGGGGTAAATGGTAAACTATAGGTACAGCATAGTAATTGAAGTTGAAGTGTTTTATGACACCAAGGTGCACTTCATTTATTTTCCATAAGGTTACCAACACCCTCTAAACGCCACTTTATATAGAGGAAAGTGGTGGTTACGGTGTTGTCAGCAAGAAAGCACGCCAATATAATTTACGGCCCCGGCTATCGGTCTCCCTGCCCTACATCATAGTGTAGATGATATTTTCTTGTCCTTTGGGATCATTGATTCCATCGCAGAATTTTGAAAATAACTCAGGGTCACTGATGAGGCCTAATTGGCCGAAACTAGCTAGTCTGGCCCAGAAAACATGTACACTCCATAGTTTTCTGTTCTGTTGTGTATTCCTTGCTTCCAAAGGATAGCCCTTTTATAGAACATATTGAAGAAATAGATGGGCTGCATGATGCTTCCACGCAGAGCTGAAACGACCCGCATACGAGTACTGGTAAACCGCTTAGGGGATCTAAGCCTGTCCAAGCAAATCGGCGCGAGTCAGACCGCCCATGCTTATGAACCCTATTGGTTTCATTTGGTGACAGGGCTTGAGATGTCATTTCATCTCAATGTGGAGAAAAAGTCCCATAAAATTGGAAGCAACGTTTCCAAAATGGCATGTACATTGTTGACGGGGACGTTAAACTTCGAATCAAACAAACAGAAGCCAATATAATTTAACTCCTTTTTATATCGTAAAACTGGAGCTAACAAGGGTATGTATAAATTCTTATTTCTGTTCAAAACATAGATTCTGGGTTCTGGTTAGAACCGCCTCGTCGAAGCGTTTCAAACGAGTGTCCTCAATCTTTGTTTTGAGTATAGGTATGAAAAACACAAGATTCTTAAGGTCAAAAATTTCAGTTTTTGGTGCTTAAAAGTTCAATATATTTGAATAAGCGTGCCCGTCTACGCGCATGACCTAAATGACACTTTTCCAGGCGAGCTATGCAGTCTGATGGCAGCCTTTGATGTAATGTCAGCATATCCGGGTTAATTTCTATATTTATCCGGGAGCAATATCCTAGATTATTTTGCCTCGCAAAGCAGGGGTCGTTGGATCGACTCCGGGCTTCTCCAGATGAGTCTTTAAACCGAGTTCCCGTCTCCATATGGCGTTAGTTACTGTTATGACGTAAAACAAATTACGCGACGCCAAGTTCTGCAACGAGTCAAGTGGTTGTTGTTGGTTTTTTGTCTGATTAACGATCGGCTCGAAATAAGGGAAATAATCCTGAAGGTCATTTCTACTAAAACCAAAGAAAAATTCTTACTTTTATAATACATCGGAGTCCACCCGTTGGTTTTCTTTTGCTCTAGCATTTCAGTGGTTTCTTGCTGTCGAGTTCTCATCGTTGTTTCATCTCTGTGGTTGTCTGATTTTTGTGTTCACGGAGATGTTGCACCGAAGAGTTAGGAGGCCTTCATGCGGACTGAACATATTATTTGTCTTAATCGCGACGGAAGTAAGGGCGAAGATTGTGGCCACGTAAAATCGATTTAAGACCCCCACCCCACCCCAGTGGAATTCGTTTCAGCTGACCGTTCCAAGGCGGTTCTTCTGTCACGGTATATTTTTGTTATGGTTTGTCTTTGGGTGTTTGTGTCGTTTGTTTTTTTTATTTTGCTTTGTCTATTGGCCATTTTCTGGGGAAGTAACTGTCCTTTTGGCTTTCCGCTGTTGGTGTTTCCATAAGGGTCTGTTGTTTCATGTTTGTGTTTATTTCCCTTTGGTGTCTCTGATGGGAGCTGTGGGTTAATTGTATCGATTCCTGATCATTGCCTCCACTTCTATTTGTTTTAGAGTTTACGAGTACTGGTCAATGGTTATTAAGGGATTCTGTTGCACAACTATGAGTATGACCTAATTCTTGACCAACCCCGCATACCTTAGGTGGCTGGTGCTGTGGATGAAATTGGATACAAAAATTTCAAACAGGTAGAAGTATAACCAGTGTGCATCGAGCTATACTGGCCCTTTTTGGACATCGGCAAACAGTGTAGACCCAGATAAGACGTGGCGTCTGATCTAACTCTATACTGTTTGCTCAAAGAACAAACATTTTTGTACAACTTATATAAAACATACCTGGTATCCCTGTTATTGGAAATGAGCCACTCCAAACGTATAAGTTGGAAGATTTCACTCATCATTATATGGGTTAAAATGGGTTTCTCAAGCGTCTACCATATTTTCCCTATTTTGACTCAAAACATAGATTGTGGGTACTAGTTAGAAACACCCTGAACACCACGTCATGGCGGTTCTGATGGGCACCCATTTACCAGCAAATAGCCGTGACTTGTCAACTACATATCCCAGGATCAATCATTACCCTGTCTAGGTCCCCTACCTATATGATATTCTTCAGAAAACCCCAAGTGATTTTTATCTCTGAAGGAGTTAAGCAATCCTTAATGTGTCTTTATATATAAATGTAGTGTTAATTGTTTATCCGTAAGAATCTATACTGATAAGAAAGACCAATACTGTTATTAATGAACGAACGAATTGAATAACAAAAACAAAACGAAAAAAAACATAAGGGTAAATTTGATTGATTTGAGGTTTAACGTCCCCGTCAACAATGTATATGTCATTTTGGAGACGCTGCTTCCAATTTTGTGGGACTTTTACCCGACATTGAGATGGAATTACATCTCAAGCCCAGTCGCCCAATGAAACTAATAGGGTTTATAAGCATGGACGGTCCGACTCCCACCGCTTTACCTGTGCAGGCTTAGGTCCTCCAAGCTGTTTACCAGTACTCGTGTGCGGTCGGATTTCAGCTCTGCTTGGAAGCATCATGCAGCCAAACTATTTCTTCAAGCTCCGATGGGCGGGAGCCGAACATAAGGGTAAAACATACAAGCAAACAGGATTTTTGCGGCCCGTGTTCTATCGCACTCTCGCGTTTTATCGTTACTTACCGGTCTTATTCATATTGGTTGAATTTCTCTCGCATAGAAACGCGTATTGAATTTACCTAACGCGTTTCGAATAAACGTTTTCATTGGTTAATATTTAACGCGTTGATATCGCGTGTGAACATTGAAACGCGATAATTTCACACGCAGGCAATGCGCGTGCGTCATGCAGGCAACATGCGTAAATGGTAAACTTTCTCAGAAGCGTTTCTGTATCGGCACTGTCAATAAGTGCATCAAGTTTCATTGGGATATCCATAACGGTTTCAAGATTAAACAGAAATCACACGCATATATCTCGTAACTAAAGAGCTTTACCGTTAATTTTTAACTGACTATAATGTATTGATCAGGGGTCATCCGAATTAATACCAGGTCAACCAATATTAACTGATGTCAAAAAATCAATAATCATGTTTTTTATTATTTTTTTTTTAATTGTGTCAATTAATAAATCTCTCATTGATCAAGTAATTTCGTATTGACCCAGGTACAGGTCCTCGGTCAGCTGTATTGGCCTCGGCCTTCGGCATCGGGCAAATACAGCAGACCCCGCAACTGTAACTGGGTCAATACGAAAATACTCGTTTAATAACATAATTTTCTAACACAGCTCGCCTAAACAGGCAATGGAATGAAGCTGAATTATTCCGCAATAAATTACAAGGCAGGAGAGAGTGACGCGAAAAGCCTGTTTTATGACTACAGTCGTAGAACATTTGACGTGAAGACAGCGAAACGCCATTTTCTTGCACACCAGACAAGGAAATCCTTGATTTTACCTTGGAATAGAAATTTATGTTCTGACCCGGGTGTTCCGACCCAAAATCGAATATAATCGCGTATTTGATAAATGCACTGGTTGATTACGACCTCGTATTCGCCGTCGACGTCACTTCACGTTACGTGACGTCAATAAACATGCCTGCAGTGTCATCACAACCGAAGTGACTGCAGCATTAAAAAGCAGTGCTTAGAAATGGAAGGTATCCTACATGGGTGTGAGGGGCGGAAAGAAAAAAATCCGTCCTTCGGGATCACTGTCCGGCATCACTCGGCAAGACTCGTAATGCCGGACAGTGACCCTTGGGACGGATTTTTCCATCCACCCCTCATACCTATATACGATTCTTATATTCTAACACAGCTCGCCTATACAGGCAATGGAATGAAACTGAATTATTTTGCAATAAATTACAGGGCAGGAGAGAGTGACGCGACAAGCCTCAGTTTTATGATTACAGTCGTAGAATGTTTGACGTGAGGACGTTGAAACGTCATTTTCTCGCATTGAAAACGTTACAAAAGGACCGAAATTAATGTTACATTCAATCATTCTGGTGGGAATTTTTTCCAAAAATGGCGAAATGCTCGGAAAATTTTAAGGAAACAACAGCATTATTACCGATTTTTATACCCCGACCGAACAGATTCGGGGGATATAGCGATCGGCCTGGCGTTCGTACGTCTGCCCGTCTGTCCGTTGTCCGTCCGTAGACGCAACATTGTGATGGCCATGACTCCAATACCCTTTAAGATTCATGGGTGGTTCTTGGCACAATTGTTCAGAAGGCTGAGACGGCGTGTCATGCGCAAGAACTAGAACTTTGGCTGCCATAGTTTTTGAGTTATCTCCCCTTTTAATAAAATAGAATGACTAAACTCCAACACCCTTTGAGATATATTGGTGGTACCTGGCACAATTGTTCACAAGGCTGAGACGGCGTGCCATGCGCAAGAACCACAACTCAGGCTGCCATGGTTTTTTAGTTATCTCCCCTTCCAATAAAAAAGAGTGACTATCTTGTGATGGCCATAACTCCAATAACCTTTGAGATATATTGATGGTACCTGGCATAGTTGTTCACAAGGCTGTGACGGCGTGCCATGCGCAAGAACCACAAGTCTGGGTGCCATAGTTTTTTAGTTATCTCCCCTTCCAATAAAAAGAATCACTACCTTGTGATGGCGATATCTCCAATACTCTGGGATGTATTGATGGCACTTGGTACAGGTGTACATGACGTTAAGTAAGCGTGTCGTGTGCAAGAACCACGAATCTGGGTGCCCTGGTTTTGTAATTATCTCCCCTTACAATATAACGTTGTGATGGACATAAATCCAATACCCTTTGAGATATATTGCTGGTTCTTGGCATAATAGTAAACAAGGTGGAGACGGCGTGTCATGCCTAAGAACCACAACTCCGGGTGCTAGGGTATTTGAGTTATCTACCCTTCCAATATAATCGTTTGACCACCTTGTGATCAAACTCCAATACCCTTTGAGATATACTGAAGAAACTTGGCACAATTGAATACAAGGTATACAAGACATGTCATGTGCAAGAATCACAACTCTTGGTGCTGTGGTATTTGAGTTATCTCCCCTTTCAAGATAACAGTACGACCATCTTGTGATCATCATATCTCGAATACCCCTTGAGACATATTGATGGTACTTGGTACAAGTATACATGAGGTTAAGCATGCGTGCCATGCACAAGAAACACAATTCTGAGTGTGTTGGTTTAATAATTATCTCCCCTGACAGTATGATCCTGTGATGACTATTACTCCAATATTTGAGATATATTGCTGTTACTTGCCACAATTGTACATGTATATACAAGGATGAAAAGGCATTTCATGTGCAAGTACCACACCTCAGCATACCTGCACTGCGTGCATTGGAAACCTTGGATCTTCATCATGTTGAGAAGCGATCCTTTGTATCTTTAGGCGAAGATAGTCTCAATAGCCATTACAAAATATACTATGGGCTTAACAGTGTGTTTTAATTCTGGTGAACTTTCTATTTGTTAACAGTCTTCTGAATGCCATATTGGATTTGCCATCTACTCTGATGGCTATTTTATGAATCGAAATACGAGGACTGTTCAAATATGAATGCAAGTAGAACATTTCTCATGCACTAATGCGAAAATCACCTGGAAATAAATATCACAGCGTAGAAAAAAACATTTTACCTATACATTGATACCAAACCTGTTAAAATCCGTCCACTTTAGCCACGTATCTCGTTCGATAAACACTGTCCACTCTTGTATACTAATACAAAACATGGTTGGAAGAAGGTCAGAGTAAGCCATTGAAATACGGTCCAATATTAAGAATCGTTGTATTCTTGGTATACGGTGCAAAGACATTTTTGATGAAATATGTTCGGTTTATGGGCATAATGAAATGTCTTTTCCGACAGTTTTTCGTTGGTGTAAGAAATTCGGCTGTGGGCTAGGCTCAACAGAAGATGCACCACATGATCGTTGGCCGAAAAGAGCAACATCTGCCAAGATGGTTGCTAGAGTGAAAGAAATAGTTGCTACCGATGCACGATACACCACTAGGCAAATAGCTAGTATGGTTGGCATCTCATTAGGAGCAGCCCATACAATTCTGAAACGGGATTTGAAAATGACAAAGATCTGTGCTAGATGGATTCCCCATCTGTTGACAAATGAGCAGAAAACGACACGCGTTCAGTGCGCCAAGAAGTTGCTTAAAAAGTTTCCAAATTACAATGCACGGTCTTTCGCTAATGTCGTCACAGATGACGAGACGTGGGTTCACTTTTTTTAGCCAAAACGAAAGATTCAGAACATAATATGGGCAACAAAGTATTGCAAAAGACCATGCATTGCAAAGCGGACCATGAGCGTCAAGAAGGTAATGTATGCCATATTCTTTTCAAATCAGGGCCCTGCTATTCAGGTTGCTGTGCCTTAAGGCAAATCTGTAAATGCGAAGTTTTACAAGAATAAAGTTCTTCGAAAATTGAAGAAACATTTCAAAGAACGAAGACCCGCAACTGGTTTGGCCAATGTCAGATTGCTACATGACAATGCGTCATCGCCCAAGGCGTTCATTGTGCAAGACTATCTGAAGCAGGAAAAGGTTGTTGAACTCCCTCACCCCCGTATTCCCCTGACCTTGCCACCCCCCCCCCCTTTTTTTTTTTGTTCCCGCGGCTGAAAAAATACCTTTCTGGTCGAAAATTTGTACAGCGCAAACACCTCGGTTCTGCAATATTCCAGTGCCTTCATAGTATACCTCGAAAAGACTACCAAAATGCATTCAATGATTGGATCTGCAGACTGAAAGTTTGTATATCTGTTAAAGGGGAATACTTTGAGGGGACAAAATAAATTTTTCATCGAAATCTATCACGGAATCATTTTTATGTGCTTAGTTGCATTCATATTTGAACAGTCTCCGTATACCAGCTATTATGTGAATTATTGAGAAATAAATCACAGTTTGTCTGTCAACTGTAAGCAGACAAACCACTCACGCTAAGCGCTCGTGATCTGATATACTTTTCCACTGACCTCTATATTATGATTTATTACTCAACAATTCACAGCTTGTTAAACAGATATACATACATGTACATGCAATTATCTAAACAAACCTACGTCAAAGCAAAATAAGCGCTTTTTGCCCTTGGTGCTAACAAGGTTGTCCACTTTACTGTGCACCAGGCCACGTGCGAGCGTCATACACACAGACAGGCAGGAACAGAGACGGCCGAATGCGTCATGAAACCATCGCACCGGGGTTCTCCCGCGGAATGAGAATTGACGTTAAGCTAGAAGTCTACAAAGCTGTAGCGTTGATATCATTATCATACAAATGAGAACTTTTAAGTTTACAAAAAGACTTAACAACTTTCAAGTTGTCATAGAAAACTTCTAATGATTAAATGGTTTATCTAATACAGGGTCTAAATCGCTACGGAAGTGAGGGCGAGGATTGTGGCCACGTAAAATCGATTTAAGCCCCCAGTGGTATTCGTTTCACTGACCTTTCCAAGGCGGTTCTTCTGTCGCGGTTTATTTTTGTTATGGTTTCTCTGGGGGTGTTTGTGAAGCTTATATTACTTTATTTAGGATAACCAATTGACCATTTTGTGGGAAAGTAACTGTCCTTTTGGCTTTCCGCTATTGGTGTTTCCATTAGGGTCTGTTGTTCCATGTTTGTGTTTCTTTCACTTTGGTGTCTCTGATGGGAGCTGTGGGTTAATTGTATCGATTCCTGATCATTGTCTTCACTGCTATTTTACAGAAACTAAAGTCATGAAAAGGGCAGGAATAAAGAGAACACGTGCTTTTTAAACACTAAGTGGAACAATTAAAATTGACAGACAATGTTACAATGTACCAGAATGACTGAGGAACGTTTGCCAAGGTCAACCCATGTAGCACCGGAAACCCATAAACGGTTACCTTGGCAAACAGTGCAAGCCCACACCAGATGCCGCAGAACGCTGCGTCTGATCAGGGCCTCCACTGTTTGCTTAAAGGTCAGCCATTTTCCAATTCAATTTTGAAGAAAACACAATCTGACAACCCTAAACTTTAAAATGGACCCCTGCTATATATAAGGAGGAAGGTTCCATTTGATACAAAAAGGGTTAAATAAGAACTACAAGTCGGAAAAAACCCTGATGACGTACAAGGACACGCTTAAAGCATCCCATGCCAATATAATCGGGGCAACAAAATGGACAGAGCCCAGGAAAGTGGTGACCTCATCGGACACTGTGCTGGTGAATATGAGTCAAAAAGAATTGACCAAGCCGAGCAGAAATGTGTTCTGCGCAATGCCATAACTACGGCATCACTAAGAGAGCTTTCTTTTTAACCCCCCCTGCTCTGTCTGCAACAGCCAGTAAAGAGCTGAACTTGGTCTCGTCAGCTAAACTTAATAACATACAAGAGGGCCCAGAGGGCCCTGGTTCGCTCACCTGATCCAATGTATAACAAGTGGGCCCCGGGCAGGGTCAATTTTGGCCCCAGGGCTATAATTTGAACAATCTTGGTAGAGGTCCACAAGATGAAGCTTCATATCGAAAATGAAAGACCTGGGCTTTGTCGTTTCAGAGAAGAAGATTTTAAAGGTTTACCCTGCATATAGAAGTCTATGTAAAACAAGATTTTCCCTATAAGTCTATGTAAAACCAAAGGGCCCCGGAGCGGGGACATTTTTGGCCCCAGGGCTATAATTTGCACAATCTTGGTAGAGGTCCACTAACTGAAGCGTCATAACAAATATCAAAGACCTAAGCCTCGTGGTTTCAGAGAAGAAGTTTTTTTAAAGATTTTCCCTATATAAGTCTATGTAAAACCAAAGGGCAACATGGCGGGGGCATTTTTGGTCTCAGGGCTATAATTTGAACAATCTTGTTAGAGGTCCACTAGCTGAAGCTTCATAACAAATATATAGGATCCAAGCCTTGTGGTTTCAGAGAAGAAGATTTTTCACGACTTTCCCTATATAAGTCTATGAAAAACCAAAGGGCCCCGGAGCGGGGGGCATTTTTGGCCCAAGGGCTATAATTTGAACAATCTTGGTAGAGGTCCACAAGATGAAGCTTCATACCAAATATCAAAGACCTTGGCCTTGCAGTTTCAGGAGAAGATTTTTAAAGATTTTCCCTATATAAGCCCATGTAAAACAAAAGGGCCCTGGGGCGGGGGCATTTTGGGCCCACGCACTATAATTTGAACAATCTTGGTAGAGGTCCACTAGATGAAGCTTCATACCAAATATCAAAGACCTGGGCCTTGCAGTTTCAGAGAAGTAGATTTTTAAAGACTTTCCCAATATAAGCCCATGTAAAACAAAAGGGCCCCGGGGCGGGGGCATTTTGGGCCCCAGCACTATAATTTGAACAACCTTGGTAGAGGTCCACTAGATGAAGCTTCATACCAAATATCAAAGACCTGGGCCTTGCGGTTTCGGAGAAGAAGATTTTTAAAGATTTTCCCTATATAAGCCCATGTAAAACCAAAGGGCCCCGGTGCAGGGGCATGTTTAGCTCCAGCACTGTAATTTTAACAATCTTGGTAGGGGTCCACTAGATGAAGCTTCATACCAAAATATCAAAGATCTGGGCTTTGCGGTTTCAGAGAAGAAGATTTTTAAAGAGTATCCCTATATAAGCCCATGTAAAACCAAAGGGCCCCGGTGCGGAGGCATTTTTGGCCCCAGCACTATAATTTGAACAATCTTGGTAGGGGTCCACTAGATGAAGCTTCATACCAAATATCAACGTCCTGGGCCTTGCGGTTTCAGAGTAGAAGATTTTTTAAGTTTCCGTTGAAAACAATCTATTTTTGGCTCCTGTGACCTATATGTGCAACGGACCGGAACCATTTTGAACAACTTTGAAAGGGGACCACCTAAGGATCATTCCTGTAAAGTTTGGTCAAAATCCAATCAGTGGTTTAGGAGGAGATGTCGTTTGAAGAAAAAGTTGACGGACGCACGCACGGACGCACGCACGGACGCACGACGGACAAAAAGTGATCCCAAAAGCTCACCTTGTCACTATGTGACAGGTGAGCTAAAAAATAACAGGTCACTGTGGGTGATGACATACGAATTAGTAGTAGTAGTAGTAGTAGTAGTAGTAGTAGTAGTAGCAATGGAAGATTATTTTCGAAATGATAGTTTTGTTAGTGTTGAGATATATCGTCACCGACAACCCTATTAAGATATATTTTGAGACGCTGCTGATTTTGCGGGACTTTAACTCGACATTGCGATGAAATGACATCTAAAGCCCTAACAGCCAAAGAAACCGCCAGGGTTTTGGAAGCAGTCTGACTCGCACCGATTTTCCTGTGCAGGCTTATACCTACAAATTACCGGATTCTCAATGTTTATTGATTTATCCTTGAACTTAATATTTTAACACATACATGTATGAGACAACATGTAGTGATGGGTTCTGATTTATCTTTGAACTTTATACATATCAATATAACTAAGACAGACAACAACATGTGTCAACGTGTATTGTTTTATCCTCGAACTAAATATATTTTACACATGTAAATTACAGCTAAGAGAGACAACAACGCCTATCAATGTGTGTAATATTAATCCTTGAACTTAAATACATTATACATATCAATACAACAAAAAGACGATAAAATCTAAGGGCGATAAAACAATCGTGGCTGCCGAGGAAAATAGAAGTGAAGGCAATGATCAGGAATCAATATTATCATGCACCTAGATGTACACGTAACTTTTAAGATACCAATGGGAAAAACATTGATATGAAAAAAGAACTTCATAAGCACAATTGCGATATCACAAGCGGAAAGCCAAAATTACAGATTCTTTCCCACTGAATGACTACACAGCTATCACAAATAGAAATATATACATGTAAGCAGTAAAAACACACAAAGACAATGACAATGATATAACACAACAGAAGCATCGCGTTGGAACGGTCAATCGCAACTTATACTGGGGGGCTTAAATCGATTTTATCAGTTATCCTCTATATAATTGCATTGTAACATACTGACCTGATAAAGATATGCTATCTCAGGGTCAGAAAGCTTTATCAGGTCAACGTGATATTGTACTTCTATGAACTGGACTACTGGAAAAAATAGCAAAACTGTATGGGTATACAAGAGGATAAATTAATAAATAGAATACCAGATTTGTGTCATTTGTTATCAGGTTTATCAGGCTCGGCTACAAGTTCGCATGTAGAATCGCTCGGCAAGCCTCACAATTCTACAACCGTTCTCACAGCCTTGCGTGATAAACTTGGTATCAAATGCGACCGTAAAACCAACACGACGGCTCGTTCAAGCTCCAAGGTTATAAATGTTTTTCATGCACAACTCAATTTAGCATAAAATTTATGACATTCTGTGCTGACCCGAGCAGGAAAATAGCCTGTTTTTTTAATTTATTACATGTAGTTATGGGCATAACAAATTTCATGCTCAGCTGAGTTGAGCATGAAAAATGTTACAGCTTCGGGACCAGAACGCTTTTAACAAAGATGACCTTCTGACTCCATTAAATGAGCCCCGCTAAGCGAATTTGTGTCTTCGAACATTCCGTCATGACAAATTTTAACTGCGCATGCCTAGCCATTCAGAGGGGCCAAGGATATGGCTTTTGTCTGAAGGTTCCTCTTGATTCACTTCTTGTATGAGCGAGCAGCGAAGGTTCTGGCGAGACTGCGCGGATGCCTGAACATTCGCTGCTCGCTCATAGCGAGCAGCATAGGCGATAAGTACCTAAATCGCTTGACGGGGCCCAAATTGTAAAATGCTACATTCAGGGCGACACATTTACATGGCTCACCGTAACGTAAGGAAAGCAATGTCTATCTTGTGATATCAAAAGTTCAAACATATATTCAAACAGCACGTGAGTTTCATAATTTGAACATGGGTTTTGTTGTATTAACACGGCTACTGGCCCATTCAAGAGTTGCTTCAAATAGCTTTGTTCATATGATTTTATGCAAATTCATAACTGGCATACCACTTTGTACTTTTGCTGTACACATTACTATAGATTCTTGAAGCGATGAAAACATCTGGTTGGATATATCATCACAATGACTATGCTTGAAAATATTTGAGGGTCACTGATGAGGCCTAATTGGCCGAAACTAGCTAGTGTGGCCCAGAAAACATGCAGAATCTATATTTTTTTAGTTCTGTGGTGTATTCCTTGCTTCCAAAGGATAACCATTTTATAGAACATATTTAACGTCACTACAGCTGGTGTCTGGGAATGTGTGGCGGCCGTAAAAAGACTTCCTGCCCTACATCATAGTGCAGTTTATATTTTCTTGACCTTTGGGATCATTGATTCCATTGTCGAATTTTGAAAATATTTGAGGGTCACTGATGATGCCTAGTTGGCCGAAACTAGCTAGTCTGGCCCAGAAAACATGCACACTCCATATTTTTCAGTTCAGTGGTGTATTCCTTGCTTCCAAAGGATAACCCTTTTATAGAACATATTTAACGTCACTACAGCTGGTGTCTGGGAATGTGTGGCGGCCGTAAAAAGACTTCTTGCCCTACATCATAGTGTAGTTTATATTTTCTTGTCCTTTGGGATCATTGATTCCATTGTCGAATTTTGAAAATATTTGGGGGTCACTGATGAGGCCTAGTTGGCCGAAACTAGCTAGTCTGGCCCAGAAAACATGCACACTCCATATTTTTCAGTTCTGTGGTGTATTCCTTGCTTCCAAAGGATAACCTTTTTATAGAACATATTTAACGTCACTACAGCTGGTGTCTGGGAATGTGTGGCGGCCGTAAAAAGTCTCCCTGTTCTACATCATAGTGTAGTTATATTGTCTTGTCCTTTGGGATCATTCGATATCTCTAATGAGATACATGTACATGTATTCTTCCACACATCTGAATCATTGGTATCTCTCCAATGTGTATAATTACAGGTTCTCTGAAACTTTCTAACCGTTTAAACTGTTTAACAAATAAAGGGGACTGGAACACCTTCAGGGGAGGCAACTCCTGCAAAAGCATTTTTGTCTCCCATGTCAATAGGGGTCAACTCTTAAAGGAAAGAATTTGCTCCTGAGAAGCAAATTCTTTCCTTTAAGAGTAGAGTAGACCCTTTTTTCGTGGGACTGAGCCTATAGAAAAGTGAACAGGAAGTCCCGAAAGTTGTCTCCCTCTGAACAAGAGTTGTCAGCAGCCAGCAAGCTCGCCTTGGGGTCCTAAGTTGGAAGAGGGCAGGTAATAAAAATGATTTTTTCTGTGTCCTTGACCTTGACATCAATGTGCGAAACTCAAGACTAATATCTAACACCTGTCCAAAAAGTAACTAAATCCATCAAGTGGTTTTAGAGGTATATAGCAACACAAAACTTCAACAAAAATTTAACATTTCTAAGTAATTGTCACTGAGTGGGGTGTGTCCGGTACTGTGCAAAACTTTAGACCAATATGTTATATCAGTCCAACAAGTAACTAAATCCATAAAGTGGTTTCACAGCTATAGAACAATAGAAAACTTTAACTTCAACATACAATTTTTGAAGTCTGTGACCTTGATTTCAAGGTCACTGAGTGGGTTCGGGCTAGTACTCTTAATCCAATATTTAACACCAGTCTAAGAAGTAACTAAATCTATCTAGTGAAATCTATCTGGTGGTTTTACAGATATACAGCAATAGAAAACTTTAACCCAAAATTTCAACATAAAATTTCTAAGTCCGTGACCTCGACCTCAAGGTCACTGAGGGGGTTGGGGCTGGTACGGTGCGAAAGTTTAGACCAGAATGGAACTGTCCAAGAAGTAACTAAATCCTTCAAATCGTTTTAGAGAATCAGTACAATAGAAAACTATAATCAAATCTTAACTTTGAGCGACATACACGGATACGTTCACGCTGACGCCAGTCTATCTATCTCTCTCTCTCTCTCTCTCTCTCTCTCTTTCTCTCTCTCTCTCTCTCTCTCTCTCTCTCTATCTATCTATCTTTCTATACTGCAGCAACCCCGTTAAGAGGACTATCGTGCAGGCGTCGTACAAGACAAAGTAAAAGAAGTAAAAGTGAGACAGTATGAAGGAAAAGTTATACATTTATGTTACAGAAGAGAATAAAATCAGATAACAACAAGCGTTGTGGATTAGGGCATATAGTATGGCACCGTCCTTACCCCTGACCTAAACGACTCTAGGTCTTGGAGGACAGGAAGATGATGGGGAAGTTGATTCCACTGTACAATAGCCAAGGGAAAAAATAGTATTTATAGTAGCTGGCTGTCGTGGGTATCTGGACGTAGTGAAGGGGGTGCATATGCCTGGTCAGCCTGATGGGACGGCTAATATAAGTAGGGAGGGGAACAGCAACTAGACCATTTAATGTTTTGTGAAATAGTATCAGGCGGGCGTCGGCTCGCCTGTCCTCAAGTGAACGCCACCCTAGTGAGTTTTGCATGCTTGTAACACTAGCATAAGGGGAGTAATTGCTTTTATTCCATCGTATGACCCGTCTTTGGACCGTTTCAATTTTATTTATATAGGTCTGTGTGTATGGGCTCCTCACAGGGAATGCATATTCGACTTGGGTGCGAACTATGCTGCTTCGCGAATGCCCGTGTGTTTTGTTTTGATGTTTCTTTTCTAGAAACTTTGTGTCCTATTTGCTGCTGTTGTGAGTACTCCAGCTCAGGTCTTTGCTGATGTCAATGACGAGATATTTGGCGTGATCAACTGCTTCTAGTGCCTGTCCATATAGCATGTAGATGCGATGTGCTGGATTTTGTTATGTGTAAGACTTGACACTTCCTTTGATTAAAGTCCATATCCCATAGGGTTTCCCATGTTTGTAAGGTGCCAATGTCATTTTGAAGTGTGTCAGAGTCATCCTGGTTATTGACCGTGATGTAAATAGCTGTATCATCAGCAAAGAGTCGGACCTGCGAGTGCATATGGTCAGGTAGGTCGTTTATGTAAAGGAGGAATTGTAATAGACCAAGCACAGAATCTTGTGGGACTTCAGACTTTACAGGGATTTGTGATGAGTATTCGACCTTCAGTACTACTGTTTGAGAACGCCCAATCAGAAATGCTTTGATCCAGGACAGAGTATTGCCCCTCACACCATGTTGGTGAAGTGATTTACTTTGTCGAAGGCCTTACTAAAATCTAGTAAAATAAAAGCAGTTTGTTGAACTTGTGAAGTGTTTCGTGCAAGCTCCTCAACTAACTGGGTGAGCTGGGTTTCACAAGACCTCCTCTCTCTAAAACCATGCTGGAGGTCATACAGTATATTGTTACAGTTACGATGCTTGGACAGGCTAGAAGTTATTATGTGCTCCATCACTTTGTAAAGAATGCATGTTAGTGATCTGCCAGGTGTTGCCATTTTTGCTTAAATACCAGGCTTCAACAGAGTGTGGGTCTGCATATGATTCTTCAGTGTACCTAACAGTTTAAATGATTTAAAACATATCTCACAGACATGATGTCTCTCATCGGTATGAACGAACATATGATTCTTCAGTGTGTGTTTGTGTGTAAATGATTTACCACATATATTACAGTTGAAAGGTTTCTCTTTGCTGTGAACTTTCAGATGAACTTTAAGGTGTGTCAATTGCCTAAAAGGTTTAAAACATATTTCGCAGACATGGGGTTTCTCACCAGTATGAAGTAACTTATGGTTTTTCAAACAAGTTGTCGACGCAAAAGATTTACCACATATCTCACAATTGTGGGGTTTCTCCCCACTTGAAATCAGCATACGAGTCTGAAGTTCGAAACGGTGCACGAAGGATTCATCAGATACTCCACAGGTATTTGGTTTTTCAGCAGTATGAAGCTTCACATGTCTATTTCGGGAGCGTGTACTTGTAAATGATTTACCACATATTACACAGGTGAACGGTCTTTCGCCAGTATGAAGCATCTTGTGTGAACGTAGATTGGCTAGCTGAGAAAATGTTTTACCACACACTTCACATTTATGAGGCTTCAGTCCACTGTGGAGCAACACATGTGCCCGAAGGGCTGATAACTGTTTAAAAGATTTATTACATATCTCACAAGTATGAGGTTTCTCACCTGTGTGACTTAACATATGGATTCTCAGGGTTTGTCTGTGTACAAATGATTTTTCACATACCTCACAGCTATGAGGTTTCTCTTTGCTGTGAACCATCATATGAACCTTAAGGTGTGTCCCTTGTCTGAATGATTTATGACAGATCTCACAGACATGGGGTCTCTCGCCGGTATGACGCAACTTATGATTCTTCAAATTACTCGATGATGTAAATGATTCACCACATACCTCACAACTGTAAGGTTTCTCCCCGCTGTGGATCAGCATATGAGCCCGGATTTCACATGGTTGTATGAAGGACTGACCACACAGTCCACAGATGTATGGTTTTTCCCCAGTATGAACCAACATATGTTTATCTCGGTACCGTGATCGTGAAAAGGATTTACCACATATTCTACAAACGCACGGGTTTTCACCAACATGAACCATTAGATGTGTACGTAAACTATTTTCCTCAGCAAATGATTTATCACATACTTCACATTTGTGAGGCTTCACTCCAATGTGGGACAGCACATGTTTCCTGAGGTCTTCCACCTGTGTAAAGGCTTTATCACATATCGCACAGATGTGTGGCTTCTCATCAGTATGAACCAATATACGGTCATTAATGTTGCTTTCCCATGTTAATGGATTACCGTATGCCTCGGACGTGTTGGATTTCTCACTGCCTGGGCTTGACAAACTTTCCATTGTGCCGTTTAAAGAATAATAAGATGTGCCTCTTGCCTCCAATGTGCGTGACTCTTGTCTGAAGGAATTCGATGAAAAGACTGTCTCTGTATAGCCGTTTTGTTCCTGTTACCAATTCAAATTAACACCAGAATAACTGCCAATGTAATTGATGTGCCAGAAGATTGTGGCACTGAAGTAGACATTATTTCTCCCAACCGCACAACAACTATCTGAAAGAAAGATAGGAAATACAGTACAGTCACCGTAATAAACTACAGTCCTGAAAGATAAGAAATTCAGTACAGTCACCGTAATAAACTACCGTGCTAATTAATTGGCTCGAAGACCGATAACTCGTTTATACATGTACTCAGCGGGCACATGACGTAATTATGACGTCACATAAACGTCGGTACAACGTCATGACGTTTAAGCAACGGCACATCAACGTCGGTTCAACGTCATGACAGTGCACCGACGTTGATTTGAGGTTGCCCTGGCGACGTGTGCCTGCTGGGTACGTTTTGGAAACCCCCAAAAATGAAAAAAATATTCCAATATCACCAGGGGCCAGTGGTTCCAATGTAACGACGTCGTTAGTTAACAATTCGTTAAAACTTTGATCAGTCAATATGGCAAATATACTAATATTTTTGCTGACACAAATGTGAGTTTAGGTTTGGTTTGATTTGAGGTTTAACGTCCCGTCAACACTATTTAGGTCATATTGGAGACGTTGCTTCCAATTTGTGGGACTTTTATCCGACATTAAGATGAAATGACATCTCAATCCCTGTCGACCAATAAAACCAATAGGGTTTATATGCATGGACGGGCCGACTCACAGGGTACATATAGCTGCAAAAGCTACTCCCAATTTTTCCGCAAAAATAACAAACTTGCTAGAACAATTAAGAATCTGACCACTAACGAGCTCGTTTAATAAGCTAACGATGCTGTTATTAACTGCACCCAAGTTATCCACATGCTAAAGAACATTTTATCATATGACGTCACGCCTAAGAGTGTAATAACGCCATGTAATAAATTCGATGATCCACTAGTGGAACAAATATGCAAATTAGAAAGATACGCCCCATAACATTACATGCACGGCGTCATTAATGACGTCGCCTTTACTAATGGCGGACTGTTGACATTTAAGTTAAACAATCGTGAATGAAATGCGTTTTAAATGTCATATGATAAACAGAATCTTGCATTCGTCATGCTCGTGCTCATGTATTATTGAATTTATTAAACTCGTTGAAGATAAGCCTCGTTTGTTATCCCTTTTCCTCAACTCGTTTAATAAATTCAATAATACATGGACACTTATTTAGCGGATGGGAATATTCTTAATTATCTTGAAAAATTATGTCGTTTGTACTCATTAGAAATGCATCAATCACACCTTTATTTTATAACATCACGTGAACAAGTCCGTGAAATAAACATCCCCGTAAACACCACTTTATATAGAGAAAACTGGGATTAAGGGGGTATACATTATTTTTCTTATTTCTGCTCCAAGACATAGGTTGTGGGTACTCGTTAGAACCGCCTCAATGAGGTGGTTCTAACGAGCACCCACAACCTATGTTTTCAGTATTATAAGAAAAATATCACGGATTTTCATCAGAAAAGTAGCCATTTTGGGGATGTGAAAAATGTCGAACGTCGGTGTTATCGTAATGAACAGCAATTACATGTACGTGTCCTCACCCATCGGGGTTTAAATAGATCGGGTTGCATTGTGCTTCCACGCAGAGATGCAACTGACCATACATGAACACTGATAAACCGCTTAGAATGACTGAACCTAATCAGGCAAAGCGATGTGAGTCAGACCGACCAATGCATGTAAGTCTTTTGATTTTATTGGGCGGCTGTAACAGTGATTTTGGAGACGCTGCTTCCAATTTTGTGGGACTTTAACCCAACATCGAGATGAAATGACATCTCAAGCCCTGTCGCCCAATGAAACCAATAGGGTTTATAAGCATGGACCGTCCCACTCGCACTGCTTTGCCTGGGCAGGCTAAGATCCTCTAAGCGGTTTACCCGTACTTCTGTGTGGGTAGGTTTCAGCTCTGCGTGAAAGCATCATGCAGCCCATCTATTTCTTCAAGCCCGATGGGCGGGGGGTGCTGTAGTTTGACAAAACATGAGGAAAAATTGTCCGTGTGAATAATGGCGGCCAACATGGTGTCAGAAATGATAAATATCAGGTAAAATTTGTAACATCTTCCTTATGCCTGCTTTCAACATAGATTTGGGTGCTTGTCACCCGAGTACTCACAATCTATGTTTTTGTGCAAAAAAGCATATAATGTAAACCCGTATAAATAAAAATCAAAAATGAGTTCCTTTAAGAGCAATGAAAACATTCATAAGAAAGAAGATGGGTCATACTACGTAGTTTCGGCTAATAAAGCCTCATCAGTGACCCTGTATTGATCCGGCAAAGAAAGCCAGAGGAAACATTCTGCAATTTTGCGAATTTCGAATAGGCAGTCGATACAAAGACTGATATAAATCAAAATTGGGTCCAAATAATTAAAAACCTGTCTAGAATATGAGTCTAAACCAATAATTTATTTCTGATTTCTCAGAATATTCACGCTGATCTCAAAGGACCAAAAGTAAAATATAAACTGCACTATGGTTTATGTACGGGGTGACGTTTTATGGCCGCCACACTGCACAACACCAGCTGCAGTGAAGGCAAATAAAAATCAAAAATGAGTTCCTTTAAGAGCAATGAAAACATTCATAAGAAAGAAGATGGGTCATACTAGGTAGTTTTTTAAATATAAAGTGGGGTTTATAGGGGTCTTCGTTTCATGGACATGTTATCGTGATGCTTAACATTACAAAAAACACCCCTATTCAAAATATACATAGTTTTTTCAGCAAAACATGAAAATTTTCAGATAAAAAAATGATACCTTTCATTTTTCTGCTCTAAACATTGACAGTGGTTATTTGGCAGAATCGCCTCGGTGAGGCGGTTTTAAAGAGTATCCACAATTTGTTTTGAGCAGAAATAAGAAAAGATGCTTACTCCTGTAAACCCCATTTTACTATATAAAACAAGATGTGTTTGTGAAACACTGATGCCCCCGGACAGCGCATGTAAAATATGAAAGCAGTATCACTAAGCAATCAAAAGGTATGGCCAATGTTCAAGTCTTAAAAAAGTAGGTCAAGGTCACAAGGTAAAAAATTATGGGATTGTTGAAAAGGTCTTGTGACATTGTATGCACATGTGAAATATGAAAGCCCTATCACTTTCCAATTGAACTCGAGATGTCATCATAAGAAACATTTGTGTGAAGTTCTATTAAAATCCATCAATAAATGTAGGTGCTAGAGCGATGGCAAAGTTTTTCTAAAAATAGCCACAGTGACCTTGATCTTGAAAGTGAAAATCGCTCGAGATATTGTCATAAGGAACATTTATTTGAAATTATATTGAAATTGGTGAAAAAATGTAAGCGCTAGAGCAATGACAAAGTTTTTCTAAAAATAGCCACAGTGACCTTGACCTTGAAAGTCGAACTCGCTCGAGGTATTGTCATAAGGAACATTTGTGTGAAGTTATATTGAAATCAGTGAAGAAATGGAGTCCCTAGAGCGATGACAAAGTTTTTTCTAAAAATATCCACAGTGACTTTGACCTTGAAAGTCGAAATCGCTTGAGATAGTGACATAAGGGACATTAGTGTGAAGTTATATTGAAATCGGTGAAGAAATGTTAGCGCTAGAGCGATGACAGTTTTTCTAATAATAGCCACAGTGACCTTGACCTTGAAAGTCTAACTCGCTAGAGATATTGTCATAAGGAACATTTGTGTGAAGTTCTATTGAAATAGGTGAAGAAATGTAGTCGCTAGAGCGATGACAAAGTTTTTCTAAAAATAGCCACAGTGACCTTGACCTTGAAAGTCAAAATCGCTTGAGATATTGTCATAATGAACATTTGTGTGAAGTTATATTGAAATCGGTGAAGAAATGTAGGCGCTAGAGCGATGACAAAGTTTTTCTAAAAATAGCCACAGTGACCTTGACCTTTAAAGTGGGACTCGCTAGAGATATTGTCATAAGGAACATTTGTGTGAAGTTATATTGAAATTGGTGAAAAAATGTAAGCGCTAGAGCAATGACAAAGATTTTCTAAAAATAGCCACAGTGACCTTGACCTTGAAAGTGGCACTCGTTTGAGGTATTGTCATAAGGAACATTTGTGTGAAGTTATATTGAAATCAGTGAAGAAATGTAGTCGCTAGAGCGATGACAAAGTTTTTCTAAAAATAGCCACAGTGACCTTGACCTTGAAAGTCCAAATCGCTAGAGATATTGTCATAAGGAACATTTGTATGAAGTTATATTGAAATCGGTGAAGAAATGTAAGCGCTAGAGCGATGACAAAGTTTTTATATAAATAGCCACAGTGACCTTGACCTTGAAAGTGGAACTAGTTAGAGATATTGTCATAAGGAACGTTTGTGTGAAGTTATATTGAAATCGGTGAAGAAATGTAAGCGCTAGAGCGATGACAAAGTTTTTCTAAAAATAGCCACAGTGACCTTGGCCTTGAGGCCATGACCTTGAAAGTCTAATTCGCTCAAGATATTTTTATAAGGGGCATTTGTGTGAAGTTAGAAATGTCTTGTGACAAGGAGTGCACGTGTGAAATATGAAAGCCCTACTACTTACCAATCGAAAGTTATGGCCAATGTTAAAGTTTATAAAAGTAGGTCAAATGTCAAGGTCAAGGTCACGAGGTCGAACATTATGGTACGACTAGAAAGGTCTTGTGACAAGGAGTGCACATGTGAAATATGAAAGCCCTACCACTTACCAATCGAAAGTTATGGCCAATGTTAAAGTTTTTAAAAAGTAGGTCAAACATCACGGTCAAGGTCACAAGGTCAAAAATTATGGTACCACTAGAAAGGCCTTGTGACAAGGAATGCACATGTGAAATATGAAAGCCCTATCACTTACCAATCGAAAGTTATGGCCAATGTTAATGTTTTTAAAAATTTTGTAAAAAATAGGTCAAAGGTCAAGTTCAAGGTCGCGAGATAAAAAATTATGGTACCACTGAAAAGGTCTTGTGATAAGGTATACACATGTGAAATATGAAAGCTCTATCTATTACCATTCAAAAGTTATGCCCAATGTTAAGGTTTTTGTAGACAGACAAACGGAAAAATTGTGTAAAAAATAGGTCAAAGGTCAAGTTCAAGGTCACGAGATCAAAAATTATGGTACCACTGGAAAGGTCTTGTGATAAGGTATACACATGTGAAATATGAAAGCTCTATCTATTACCATTCAAAAGTTATGCCCAATGTTAAGGTTTTTGTAGACAGACAACCAGACAAACAGACAGACAGACCAAAAACTATATGCCCCCGAATCTCTTAGATTCCGGGGGCATAAAAATGGTTTTAGGGGGAAGGTGGGGGGGCAACATTATACAGGCGTGTTTTAGTGATACATGTGAAAGAATCAATGTATCATGAAAATCCAGTGGCAGTGATATTTTATTAATTCGGCTTTATTGTCCTGCGTCATATCCGGTCAATATCGGTTCTACTTCCGCTTAGCAACGCCTTACTCGGTGAATGCTCGTCCATAGCGACCATATAAAGCAAAGTGTAATTGACCGTGAAAGCTCATTTGCATGTCTGTAATTTGTGTCATGTCGTACTAGTATTATGACCGTTTGCCCGATGAAGCGAAAGTCCGTTATGATCGTAAATTGGAGGCAATTTACATGAATGAATGTCCAAACAGGCTACCTGCTGGCGCATGGGTTAACAATCCGACGCCCGATTTTGAATGGGGTGATTTGTATACGCACCTTATTGATTCACCAGCAAAGTGAAATTAATTAATTGACCAAATGGTTTCATAGTTTACAAATTTAGTTAATTTAAGAAACCTGGAGTGTATGTAATATACACCTGCGGTAATGGTCAAATGTGACCGACGCAGTATCAGAAGATAGATAGAAGATGCCTTGTTCAGAATTCTGTAGCGAACCCCCGCCAGATATAAGTTTAAAAATACAACAACAACAAAAATATCGATTTTTCTGACATTGTGAATTTAATAAAGACAATATACGTGTTATTTATTTATTTATTTATTTATTTATATCTATCTATCTACTGATACTGCATCACCCCCTCGCGGGGATTATGTGCAGGTGTCTGGTGTGCTTCAGAGCGGGGGACAGTGCAGTGAATGGTTAAAAATAGAACAGAATGATAAAAACAGGTGAAGGTGAGATAAAGATGATAGGTTAAAATGTTAAAAGTAGAAGTAAAACAAAGATCAGGAATTGATACAATTAACTTACTCCATCCATAAAAGACACCAAAGGGAAAGAAATACAAACATTAAGCGACCAGACCATAATGGAAACCTAAACAAAGGAAGGCCATATGGACAGTTACTTTCCCACAAAATGGCCATATGGCCATCCAAAATTAAAAGACACAAGTGATACACACAGTAAGTAACAAACAACAACATAAATAAATCGCCACAGAAGAGCCGCCTTGGAACGGTCAGTGGAAGATTTCCACTGGGGGGGGGGGGGGGGGGGGGGGGGGGGCTTAAATCGATTTTACGTGGACACAATCCTCGCCCTTACTTCCGTCGCGATTTAGACAAAAAATTTGTTCAGTCAGCATGAAGGCCTCCTAACTCATCAGTGCAACATCTCCGTGAACACAGAAATCAAAGAACCACAGAGGTGAGACAACGGTGAGGACTCGACAGCAAGAAACCACTGAAATGCTGGAGCAAAAGAAAACCAACAGTTAGACTCCGATGAGCCCGACCAGAGACAGAGCATCAGGCACCAACCAACATTATCTCTTTAATTTTCTATAAGCCTTTACGTTGGAGCCGTCATTGAATCTGAGGCCTGACCCACCGGCGTGCAATTAAAGAGGGAAGCAAAGTTGCCAACCGTGATTGGGTTAACTACCATGCATGCAGTCTGTCGTATAATATCCATGTTGTACCCAATCTTTTTATATCGAATAATGATTTTACGAAATTGGGTGCTGAAGTCATTGCGGTTATATATTTTTCTGAATTTATATACTAAGTCACCATAAAATTCGGGTTCCGATAGACCTTGTTGCAGAAGAGATTTAAGTCCAATATTGAATTTTGAAATTAAATCAGAATGGCGTCTATAAAATTTTGAAAAGGCTTTGCGTAGTTTATGGTACCGATAACCCTGATTAAGGAGTTTAGCCGTTAATAATTTATTACGAGTGTTGAAGTCAGTTACATGACTACACACTCTAGCAAATCGAATTAATTGCGAAATATAAACGCCATAGGATGGCGCACGAGGAACATCACCATCCAAAAAAGGAAAATTTACAATCTCAAAATCAAAGTCATCACGTTTATCATAAATTTTGCACGAAACAAATCCATCTACAATAGATAGATGTAAATCCAAAAACGGGGCCTCGGTATCAGAAGAATTTGCTTTATTTAACTGAAGTTCTAGGGGGTAAATCTGACTGATCAAACCATCAAAATAGGTATTATCAATATTTAATAAATCATCTAAATATCTAGAAGTAGAGCTAAAAGCTTCAATAATTTCAGATTGTTTAGTCTGATGAAGACAAAGTGCAAAGATAAAAAGTTAAAAACAATGCTTCCGGTCTATGGCATGGAGTAGGACAGACTGCTGACTGCCAGTCTGAAAGATTCAAGATCTGGCAGTAATGCTACAGCTGGGGGCAGCCTGTTCCACTGGACAATGGCGAGGGGAAAAAAATGAGAACTTGTAGTAGTCAACAGCTGTGTGAATTTGGATAAATGCTAGAGGGTGTGAACTTGAACGTCGTGTAGTTACTCTTGGATGCACAACATATGGTGGCATTGGCACTGCAACAAGACCGTGCACTATCTTGTAAAATAGGCATAACCGTGCATCTGTGCGCCTGTCCTCAAGGGATCTCCAGCCAAGCTGCCCAAGCATGCGGCTGACACTGTCATAAGTTGAATAGCGGCTAAGGGTCCAGCGAGCAGCACGCCTCTGAACCATTTCCACCTTATTGATTTGTGCTGTATGGTGGGGGGACCAGACGGGAGAAGAGTATTCTATGACAGGGCGCACTAGTGTTTTGTAAGCAACTTCTCTGATGCTAGGGTCTTTGGTGCGGATGTTTCGTCTGATGAAACCTAGGGTCTTGTTAGCAGAAATAACAGTATTTTGGATGTGGTCGTTCCAGGTATATATAGATCTGCACTAAAGTACTTTATCTTTTTTCACATGCCTATTCAAATATGTTCATTGTTGACATTTTTATCAGCTGAAAACTTGAAAAAAAAAAAATGTTTGGTTCTAACGAGTACCCACATTGTAGGTTTGGAGCAGAACGTACTCTTCTCTATGGCTCATTTATTTCCCTCTATAAAATTGTGGGGTTTAAGGGGGTAAAATCTATAAAGGCATGTTTTATGATGTAATAAAATATGTGGGGGAATACGAAATTTCTTTATCTCTGTCCAAGACATAGATTGTGGGTACTCGTTAGAACCGCCTCAATTAGCACCCACGACCTATGTCAGGCTTGCACGCACTAATTATTACACCTACTGCAGTTTTGTTAACTCCTTTCAGTTTTTCGACGAAACTTTGAACACCAAATTGTGACTAAATGTCAATTTGATGATTTTTTCGACGAAAATTCTACCAAAAACTGATTCGATGAACAGTATCATTTGATGGAAAGATACATTAAACCAAGTGGTCTTACGGCCCCCGCCCACCCGGGCTTGAAGAAATGGATGGGTTGGATGATGCTTCCGCACAGACCTGAAAACGACCTGCACACGGGTATTGGTAAACCTCTTAGAACTAAGCTTGCCCAGGCAAAGTGGTTGGAGTCAGAACACCCATGTTTATAAACCCTATTGGCTTCATTGGGCGACAGGGCTTGAGATGTCACGTCATCAAAATGTATGGTAAAAGTCTCACAAAATAGGAAGCAACGTCTCCATAATGACCTTTCCTGTGTTGACGGGGACGTTAAACCTCAAGTCAAACAAAACAAACCAAGTTGTCTTCAACCAAATGTCATCAAGTGGTCTTCAACTAAATGTTACGAAAGTCTTCCAAGCAAAGCTGCACGAGTACTGGTAATCTACTCAGTAGGTTTAAGTCTGCCACTGGACGACAGGGCTGGAGATGTCATTCATTTCAGTGACCAGATAAAAGCCCCACAAAATTGGAAGCAACGCCTCGGAATGACGTGCTGTTGACAAGGATGTTAAACCTCAACCATTTTTTTCACTAAGTCCTACAAAAACTTTTAGCCTGTCGGACAACCGTCTTAGTAAAGAAAAGTCTAAGTAAAGAAATTAATATTCTGACCAAAATATGCATTCAGTCCCACAGATACTGATACAATCCTACAAAAGATTTAGGGAAGATGATCTAAAACCCTTGTTGAAAACAAAAACCCATTCCTTTGCAAACAGTGAAGGCCCAGATCAGATGGCTTCTTATAAAGACATTCTGATCAGGATCTAGGCATTCACATTGTTGTTGCTGTATATCCATAATACATTTTATCGCTGCTTATAACCACTAGTAATATGTTGTGCACAGATATTCAGTTTGTGAGACCGGCCTCAGTAGCTCAGTCTGATGTTTGTTTTTGTTTTGTTTGATTTGAGATTTAACATCCCCTTCAACATTGTAAAGGTCATTTTGGAGATGTTGCTTCCAATTCTGTGGGACTTTTACCCGACATTGAGATGAAATGACATCTCAAGCCCTGTCGCCCATGGAATCCAATCGGATTTATAAGCATGTGCGGACTGACTCGCACCGCATTGCCTTGGTAGGCTTAGATCCTCTAAACGGTTAACCAGTACTCATGTGGGGTCGGTTGCAGCTCTGGGTGGAAGCATCATGAAACCCATCTATTTCTTCAAGCAGGGGTGACTGGCGATCGGGATGTGGTTTCCATACCTATTAGTTTCTGGCTAATGTGCACTGTACTGGTTAACCACTTACGTATAAGCCTGTCCAGGAAGTGTGGATAGTTAAACTTATCAGATCAAATGACCTAAATAATGTTGACTTGACTGTAAAACCCAAAGCAAACAAAACTAGAATACTGTTGATGGCGCGCCATCGCAAATCCCCACGTTTTCTACAGAGGGGCCAAGTACCGAAAACCCCTCACCCTGGGCCCTAATTTGACTCCATGGTCAAAATATTACCTGTATTATATTCTACTAATCATGCCCTTCAATTTCATATGCCACATGACTATGTTCCAAAAAAACTTAAATTTTGACCCTTTGACCCCTCTCCCATGGCCCCAATCTGACCCCAGGGTCAAAATTTTACTTGTAGTTTATTCTACCCATTATCTCCTTCGCATAGATATGCAACATGACTATGTTCTGAAAAACTTTAATTTTGACCCCCGACCCCCCCCCCCCCAAGTCCGACCCCCAGGACGTGACCTAGGGGTCACAGCCAAAATCCCGTTCAATATGTTTTACTTTTTTCATAACTAAGTACATGTGCAAAGTTTGGCATCAAAATCTTCAAAATTGACTTTGTAATTGAATTTTATTGATATTTGACCTTTTGACCCCTCCCCAGGGCCCCTGGGGGCGGGGACAAAAAAAAATGTGCTCTTGCGCAAGCCATTCATGTAAGCAACTCGCATACCAAATTTGGTTGAATTCCGGCTAACGGTTTAGGAGGAGATAGCCGGACAGACAGACGGACGGAGGCGATAACAATATCCCCACTTTTTTTTAAAAATGTGGGGATAATAAAACAGTTTGTGAAATGAAGTTGTTGAAATGAATAAAAACCCAAGATCTATCGAGTACTTGCATTGTTTACAGTTACATATGGGTGTAGCAAAATCATTTATTCAGGACCAAAACTAGACATGTGTCCAAAGTACACAGATGCCCCCGCCATATATCTTTGTCGATATGGCTTGTACCCATTCTCTAGAATGGCACAGGGGTGTCCGGAGGGACCCGGAGCTGTCCACAGGGACCCAAGGTCTGTGTCAGTGAATGCATCTTATCATAAGGAACAATAGTATACATGTATATGGTTAAGTGGTGGGGATATGAATTGTTTCTGAGATATAAGGCCTTTTATGAATTGAAGGGGCGGGGCATGGTCCGGGGTTGACCAGAGGGAGACAAAGTCTGTGTCTTAGAATGAGTCATATCATAAGGAACAATAATATGTATGGTTTAGGTGTTCGAATCTGATTAAGTCTGATTCAGTCAATGCATCTTATCATAAGGAACAATAATATATATGGTTAAGGGGTGGTGACATGGATAGTTTCTGAGATATAACGAAGGGGGCGGTGCATGGCCCAGGGGGGACCCAAAGTCTGCGTCTTGGAATGTGTCATATCATAAGGAACGATAATATATATGGTTTAGGTGTTCGAATCTGATTAATTTTCAAGATAATTAGGCGGGGCATGGGCCGGGGGTGACCGGAGGGACCCAAATTCTTTGTCTTGGAATGTGTCATATCATAAGCAACAATAATCAATAATATATATGGTTTAGGTGGGGGGGGGGGGGGGGTCGGGATGAACCCAATGTCTGTATCAGTCAAAGCATCTTTTCATAAGGAACAATAATATATATGGTTAAGGGGTGGGGATATGGATAGTTTCTGAGATATAAAGACTTTAATGAAGCAAAGGGGGCGGGGCATGGCCCAGGGGTGACTGTAGGGACCCAAAGTCTGTATCATGGAATGTGTCATATCATAAGGAACAATAATATATATGGTTTAGGTGTTCGAATCTGATTAATTTTCAAGATAATTAGGCATTTTGACAGTTTTGCATACAAATTTCTATATAAATGGGGGGGGGGGGGGGAGGAGTCGGGATGGACCCAATGTCTGTATCAGTCAATGCATCTTTTCATAAGGAACAATAATATATATGGTTAAGGGGTGGGGATATGGATAGTTTCTGAGATATAAAGACTTTAATGAAGCAAAGGGGGCGGTGCATGGCCCAGGGGTGACTGTAGGGACCCAAAGTCTGTATCATGGAATGTGTCATATCATAAGGAACAATAATATATATGGTTTAGGTGTTCGAATCTGATTAATTTTCAAGATAATTACGGTAGGCATTTTGACAGTTTTGCATACAAATTTCTATATAAATGGGGGGGGGGGGGGGGGAAGGAGTCGGGATGGACCCAATGTCTGTATCAGTCAATGCATCTTATCATAAAGAACAATAATATATATGGTTAAGGGGTGGGGATATGGATAGTTTCTGAGATATAAAGACTTTAATGAAGCAAAGGGGACGGGGCATGGCCCAGGGGTGACCGTAGGGATCCAAAGTCTGTGTCATGGAATGTGTCAAATCATATGGAACAATATATATGGTTTAGGGGTTCGACGAATCCGATTAATTTTCAAGACATTTAGACATTTTGACAGTTTTGCATACAAATTTCTATATAACGGGGGGGGGGGGATGGGGGGGGTCGGCATGGACCCAATGTCTGTATCAGCCAATGCATCTTATCATAAGGAACAATAATATATATGGTTAAGGGGTGAGGATATGGATAGTTTCTAAGATATAAAGACTTTAATGAAGCAAAGAGGGCGGGGCATGGCCCAGGGGTGACTGTAGGGACCCAAAGTCTGTGTCATGGAATGTGTCATATCATAAGGAACAATAATATATATGGTTTAGGTGTTCGAATCTGATAAATTTTCAAGATAATTAGACATTTTGACAGTTTTGCATGCAAATTCCTATATGACAATTTTGACCTGTTACGCAATCTGACCCCTAGGCCCACCCAGGGGCACGACTTTGGGTCAACTTGAACATGAACTGATAGGTCTTGGTCTGAGTAGATGTCCGACCAAATTTCAACTTTGTAGCACAACAGGTAAAAAAATTATATGCAAGTCCGAGGTTTCAGCTCGACATTTCAGCTCGACATTTCAGTCCGAGGTGGTTACGAACGGGACATACGCACGAACGCACGTACGGACGTAACATCACGGCGAAACGCTATATGCCCCACTCCTGCCAAGGCAGGCGGGGGCATAAAAATATCAGGCGAAAAAGACAGATTATTTACATGACAAAAAGTGTGCAGAACACAGTACAGTGTGTTTGTTAGGTTCCAATTTTGTGCCGTCTTGGTTGACTCTCTTGCAGGCATTTACCCAATTTACAAATCGCACCGGATCAGCTGGAAACAGGTGAAATGTCACTTTCAGTGGATTCATCATGTTGTTATTTGTACACAAAACCGAACAACGACTTTAAGGCATCTTTTCTTAAAACGTTTTCTTTGTGAAACCAACAAAACAAGCGTGTTAACACACTGCAATTTGTGTGCAACAAAGCGTACCAAGGTCAGTGGACTGCTTTTGTTGTCACCGTAATGGTTGGTTGCTATGCGCGATGAACATCCGAAGTAATCCGAATGAGCAAAGTGCCTGGATAACGAAAATCATGAATGCATCAAAATAATTCAATCTGAAGATTGAAGGTTACATGTGACATTCTCATAGAGAAATTAGGTTTTCACAGTAACCCGCCAGACCAGGCTTTATTCATAATGACTGAAGTATTGCAAGACTTGTGTAATTACGGTAACTTAAGGATATCTAACCTGCATGGAGGGGGTGGGATGGGGCGATTGTGTTACATTGTGCTGATTGGAATGACAGAGTGTTATTCAACGCCAATCCAACATGTTTTAACTACGAAATAAATGCTTCAAACAATGGTAGAATTGCTGATTTTTTTTTTTCTTTTTCTTTTTTTTTTTTTTTCTTTTCTCTGCTCACATCTGAGCATTACGAGTAGGGTTTCCTGGGTGGCAACCAGTACTTTTTTTTGTAAGCGATGTGGATGAAATGCCTTGCTCCAGGACATAACACTTTGGTCAGCGTGAGGTTCGAACCCGCAACCTCTCGATCACTAATCCGATGCGCTACCACTGCACCAAATCACTCCGAACTGAGGTAATGGCCAAATATGACCGACTCAGTATAAGAACATAGATAGATAGAAGCGTTGTTTTATTAATAATTAATCAGTTCAGTGATGTTCGAAGCACAGTGAATTAAAGTCCGTGTATGATTAGTGCGTGCATAAGACAAAGGTAAAAATTTCAGTTGCCAAAAATAAAATCTATGGTCACAGGAAACCAATTTACCGTAGACAATGTACTTCCTAATTTTTCCTAATTTATCTAGGATAGGATAAGGCAACTCTAACACGTATAAGTTTTCTACAGCTGTAACTGCCACCTATATCGGTTATATTTTATTAATTTCTGACCACCCGAAATGGAGATATTAGGGATAACGCATCACTACCCCCCATTTCCCGGCGATTTCCCGGACAATTCCCGGACATTAGTGTTCGCCAGATAATTAGCCTGAGTTACCGAAGACAAATGCATGACCGTTCCATTGTAGAACTTGGCGTCTCACGTGTGACCCTGCCGTAGCTCAGTCGGCTGCGCGGGCGCGTCTGACTGGTGATCAGGAGGACGCAGGTTCGATACCTGCCGGAGTAGACAACATTATTTCGAGGAGACTGATCATGAAATCTTTTCTACGGGCATTCTCTCCCTTCTGCTGATTCAAGTAGAGCAGTTGTCAGTTTCTGACGAAAAAATATGCACTGTACTGGTTAACCGCTTGCCCTGTTCAGGAAAAGTGTGGATATGTAAACTGACCGGCTAAAAATGACCTAAATAGTGTTGACTGGGCCGTTAACCTCCAATACAAACAAATAAACACATCAGAATCAGAATCAGAATTGTTACTGGTGACACGTCAAATGACATTCATACACCAGGACCTGTGATATGGGAAGTTAGTCCCTAGCTCTAACCAAAGATGTAAACTTAGCTACACAATCCTCAGCACCTTCAGCCGTCAAAATAATAGAATCGGGAAGGGCATTCCAATCTCTAATGGTTCGGGGGAAAAACGATTCTTTATAAATATCCGTTCTTGCAGTAAGGGTCTGAAACGTCATTGAATGGTGTTTTCTACAATGCCTAGCTGGGGGAACAAGGTCATCTGTTGGAATGCTGGCAGCACCCTTTAGACCTTTGTATAAGAGTATGAGCCTACTGTCTCTTCTCCTTTTCTTTAGAGACTCCCATCTTAATTTTCCTAGAATTCCAGTCATGCTCCCAGTTTCAAAGCAATAATTTCCAGTTACACATCTAGCAGCTCTATTCTGAACTTTTTCAATTTCTTCATTTAGGACCACTCCGCTTGGGTCCCAGATGCAACTACCATATTCCAAGATTGGGCGAACAAGTCCCCTGTATGCTGTTTCTTTCACATCCTGAGGACACTGATGAAGATTTCGCCTCAGGAAACCAAGTGTTATATTCGCCTTTGTACACATATTGCTAATGTGTGTATTCCATCTCAAATCGTGAGTGATTGTCACACCAAGGTACTTAATGGAATTCACATTTTCGAGGACCGTTCCCTCTAAGGTGTAAGAAGCCTCAACTTTATTAGACCTCTTCCTTGTTATCTGCATAATATTGCATTTAACTGGTTGAAATCTCATGCCCCATTTTCTGGCCCAACATCCTAATCTATCTATGTCAGCCTGAAGTTTCAGTGAGTCATCTGTATCTCTAATTTCCCGGTAACAAACACAGTCATCTGCGAACAGTCTTATTTCTGAGTCAATATCAGTGGAAATATCATTGATGTACAGGGAGAACAATATAGGACCAAGAACGGTCCCTTGTGGGACTCCAGACAAAACTGGCGCCCATACTGAAGATTCACCATTAACAACAACACGCTGTTTTCTGTAGCAAAGGAAGGAATCTATCCATTTAAGAGTCTTCCCACCAATTCCATAACCAAATAATTTGGATTTAAGTAGTTCATGAGGAGGGGTGTCAAAAGCCTTGTCAAAGTCCAGAATAAATGTGTCCACCTGCCCCCCTTTGTCCAGAATTTTTGCCCAATCATTAATAACCGTGCTCAACTGAGTTTCGCAACTATGCCTTTTCCTAAATGCATGTTGTCTGTCTGACAAAAGTTTATGTTCATCCAAGTGGGCCATGATGTTTGAGCAGACTATGTGTTCAAGCAATTTACATAGAACACAGGTCAGTGACACCGGGCGATAATTACGAGCAAGAGCCCTGTCCCCTTTTTTGAAAAGTGGACAGATGTTCGCTAGGAGCCATTCTTTGGGAATTTCACCCGTATCGAGAGATTGTTGGAAAAGATGAGCAAAAACTGGACCTAACTCGTTTGCTAGTTCCTTCAGGACTCTAGGATGAAGCTCATCAGGCCCTAAAGCTTTAGAAGGGTTCAAGCCTTTAAGTAATTTGATCACTCCCGCAGTGGATACAACAATATTTTCCATGAAAGGGGCCGATCTTCCAGTCAATGGAACCTCGTTGAACTCAGTTTTATTAAATGCATCATTGAATTGACCAACCAATTCCTCTGCCCTTTCAGAGTCCGATTCAGCGACCCCGTTCCCTCCTCTTTTATTAAGGGGTGGGATACCTTGCCTATCTTTCTTCTGGCTATTGATATATCTGTAGAAGTCTCTGGGATTCGCCTTTACATCACCTACCAAGTTATTTACATACTGATCATGCTGATTTTTGATGTCATTTTTAATTTCTCGTCTCAAGTTTTCAAATTTTGCTCTGAGTTTACCACTTCCCGACTTTTTTGCCTTAGCATGAATCTTATTTCTCCTCCGAATTTTTCTTCTTATTTCTGGTGTGATCCAAGGAATTGAAGATACAGACCTGCTAGTTTTGGAGGGGATATGATTTTCAGACGAAGCTTGAATGAAAGACTTTATCAAATCAAAGTTCTCCTGGACAGACCGAGCGTCTGAATGACCATTAAAGTATTTCTCTCTTGCAAATTTTAGGGCATCCTTCCTCATAGTTTCATAGTCACCCTTTTGATATAAGTACACCTTTCAACGAGGTTTCTTTATAGGTGGTATGAAGATTTTCAAAAATCCAGAGACAATATCATGATCACTTAGTTTGTCCGGGGATTGAATATCCCCAAACTGTCCTGGCAAAGTTGCAAGAATCAAATCCAAAGTGTTTCTATCTCGAGTAGGGAAGTCAACAACCTGTTCCAAGCCATGATCATTCATGATGTCGACCAACACCTGTCCCTCTGACGGACTCAGCATCGTGCCTTGTTTGCTGAGCCTATCTGGCCAAACAATCTCTCTGAAGTTGAAGTCGCCTAAGACATGTACTGCAGGAAGTTTTTTACCCTTATTCTGAGACTTAATGCGATCAAGCTGATCTTTAAATAAGTGGAAGTTTTCGACAGTGTCGTTAGGTGGTCGATACCAACTTGCAATAAAGTGGGAAGTTTTGTTTGCAAAAACCTTAACCCAAACAGATTCTGAATCGTTTTCCAGTTCCATGAATGGCATATGAGGGATATCTCTGTGAACGAGCAACATCACCCCGCCGCCATGAGTGTTTCTATCTTTTCTGTAGACACTGTATTCGCAAGTTTCAGGGAAAAGCTCCGAAGTCATAATTGAACTGTCAATCTTTGTTTCCTGAATAGCCACAATATGTGGGTGGTGAGTATCAAGGAAAGCTAAAAGTTCAAGTATCTTTCCTCTTAAACCGTTAATGTTAATACTGCAAAGTTTCAAACCTTTTACAAAATTCGGCTTTCTCATGTCAGTAGTCGGAGATTTAACTCCTTTCTCCTTTGACAGAGGTTCAAATTTATTTCTTTCTTCCAGTTCTATAGGTTCGCTGAAGAACGAGTCAGAAAAATTAAAAAACTCGCACTTCGGGCATATCCATGAACAACTCGAGTTAACCAGTTTGCCATACTCGGCGTCTGAAAGGAAAGCGCAATCAGTGTGAATCCACATTTCACACTGGTCACACTGAACTGCCTTATGCTCATTTAGAACATCACCACTGCAAAGGCCACAGCCTGCCTTGCAATCTTTGCAATACCAAGTTCCAATTCCAATTTCAAGCTCTAGCAATTGGTTTTCATCCAATTCAGAACACGAGGAATGACACATCTGACCCAAGCAAGACTCGAAAACAGAATATGAGGGATAAAGAGGATTAAAAGTCCATGTAATGAACACCCCTTAACCCCACTTTATATAGAGAAAACTGGGGTTCACGGGGGTATACATTATTTTTCTTATTTCTGATCCAAGAATTCCGCCTCCAAACTGACCGAAAAACTTTGATGGAAAGTTAAACTTCAAATCTAACAAACAAATTGAAACCGCCCCATTGGCATCATTTGCAGGGATGAATGCCATAAAGTGCACCGTCCTTCGGATCGGGACGTTAACTGGAGGCCCCTTGTGCAGGAAGAACCATCTCCTGTGCAGACCTTAATTACATGATTACAGTGTAGGCTTTCATCCTGCAAATCTGAAGTATATGTAATGTACACCTATGAGTAATGGTCAGATGTGACCGATCACAGTATCAGTAGAAAGAAAAAGAAAGAAAAAAAGCAAGCTCCAAGACTTAGGCTGTGGGTACTCGTTAGAACCGCCCCAATGAGGCGGTTCTAACGAGTACCAACAATCTATGTTTTAAGTAGAAATTAGAAAAATATCACGAATTTTCATCTGAAAATTAACTGTTTTGGAGATATGAAAGAATGTAATGTGTTGCACGGACATGTTATTCACGGTAATGATACGAATATTTGTCCTTCTATATATATATATATATATATATATATATATATATATATATATTGTGGGTTCTTGTTTGAATCGCCACGATGAGTTTATTCTAATACATTACGAAATCACACCTATATTCCAATACATTGTAAATTATACCGTCCCAAAACGACAATTTTGATTTTTTTTCTTCTTATATCTGCTAAAAATAGATATTGTGTGTACACGTTAGAACCGCCTCATCGAGGCCGTTCTAATTCTAACGAGTATCACAAATCTATATTTTAGAGCAGAAATAAGAAAACATTTACACAGTTCAACCCTAGTGATACTGTATAAAAAGTGGGGTTCAAATGGATCAGAATTTTAAAGCCGTGTTTTCGCGATGAAGTTAACACATCTTGTTTACAGAGAAAAACATTACGATAACACATCCGTGCGACAAAGTGCATTTTTTCACATCTCCAAAATGGCTACTTTTCTGATGAAAATCTGTGATATTTTTGTTATTTTTATTTCAAACACAGGTTGCGGGTGCTCGTTAGAACCGCCTCATTGAGGCGGTTCTAACGAGTACCCACAACCTATGTCTTGGAGCAGAAATAAGAAAAATAATGAATACCCCCGTAAACCCCAGTTTTCTCTATATAAAGTGGGGTTTAAGGGGGTGTTTATTTCACGGACTTGTTCACGCGATGAAATATATGCCTTCCCAACAGGCAGCCAACGTTGTACTAACGTTGAAACAACGTTGAAAATACTGCTTCAATGTTAGTTCAACGTTGAGTGAACGTTTTGTGCCTGCAGGGTTAGGCCTCCTTATCTCCAGCTACATGTACGGACGGCCTCGTGGCCTAGTGGGTAAGACTGGTTGATTGATGGCTTTGGACCACCCTCGTGGGTCATTTTGTGTCTCCTCCCAGATATGGATTTCCTGATACAAGGGCTTACATGGGCATACGGGAAAAGTTCGGCCATATGAAATCAAGGGAAATCAGGGGAACAAACCTGTACTGGCAGTTTTTTCCAGGTAGCTTCCAGAATTACGCTACTTAACACCTGTTACAAAGCAATTCGGCTATAGTCGGCAGTTTTCGATGAAAATCGGCTGTGACCGTTAATCCTTGTCTCAGACAATTGCTTAAGGGTATTACAGTGACATATTTGTTTTAACTAAATATGATGATTTATTGGTCCATATATAATACGGATTAAATTGCTTTTCAAATATTATAGTATTTTAAGGGACGGTGTCTGTTTTATGCCGCATTTATAAAATAACCTAATGCCACTTTTATTTATTTATTTATTTATTTATTTATTTATTTTATTTATTTATTTATTTATTTTATTTTATTTTTTTTGCGAAGTCGTAAGTTAACGAGTCGTTAAATTTTTGATCATTTTGTACAGCAAAAATAATATAAAAAAAGTGCGAATAGGGTTTGCATCAAATTTGCAAAAAGCTCCTCACATTTTCCAGTAGAAATACAAGAGTATTAGGTACCTATTGCAAACAGTGCAGGCCCATGTCAGATGCCAGTGCAGGCCCACGTCACAGAACACAGAACGCGGCGTGCGATCAGGGCTTATCATTTGCTTAAAGTTCAGTCATTTACAAATAGATTTTGATGAAAACACAACCTGACACCCCTAAATTTCGAAATGGAGTCCTGCTGTATATAAGGTGGAAGATTCCATTTGGTACAAAAAGGGTTAACTTACGCTGCTTTGAACAACTTGGCCTTGATGATCAATGTGTGTTAAGTATAACGTAGTTGACTCAATGTTAAAGTTTTGATAGTTTTGAGACGGATTGACAAACGCTACTAAGTACAGTAGCTTTGCATTGCTGATTTCCACGTGTCTTTCACTGGTCTGTTTGAAACCCATCATTGAGACTGCTCTAACGAGTACCCACAATGTATGTCTTGGACCAGAAAGAGCAAAATAATATATGCCCCTGTTAATACAGAGCGTGTTTTTAAGGGGTTCTTCAAGGACTTGCTTTATGTGATGGGAAACGGCTATTTAAAGCCGCACGTCAGAGAGCGAAAGAATGTGCACTGTACTGGTCAACCGCTTACGTATAAGCCTGTCCAGGAAAAGAGTGGATAGGTAAGCAGACCGGCTCAAAAATGACCTAAAATAGTGTTGACTGGACCGCTAAATTCCAATACAAACAAAAGCTCTGTTGGCCTCTTTAAGCAATAAAGGGGAACACAGTAAGCAAACTGTTTCATTTTTAATCATTTCATTTGACAACTAATCGGTTTTTAATCCGTTGAACCCATACTGGCCTAACATCACTTAACCCTTTTTGTACCAAGTGGAATCTTCCTCCTATAGCAGGAGTCCGTTTCAAAATTTAGGGGTGGCAGGTTGTATTTTCTTCAAAACCTATTTGAAAATGGTTGAATTTTTTAAAACAGTGAAGGCCAGATCAGTCTGATCTGGGCCGACTGATCTAGGTCTGCACTGTTTGCCACGGTACCCGTTTAGGGGTTTCCAGTCTGAAATGGGTTAATCACGATTAGCAGTGAAATATTTGCATATCTGAAACACTCGTGAAAACTATGACGTTTTCAAAGCACTCGTTAGAAAAGTTTTTTTTGTTTTTTTTTTTTTTGCACGAGTGAAAAATTTTATGATTTCAATACACTCGATGAAATAATATTTTTGGTATTTACCTAAAAAAGTAAATACATACATTAAGTTAACAAGTTCGTGAAAGAACACCCCATAAACCCCACTTTGTATGGGAGAAAACTTGGGTTTACGGGGTATACACTATTTTGCGCTCATTGAGGCGGTTCTAACGAACATCCAAAACCTATGTTTGTAGTATAAATAAGAAAATTATCACGGATTTTCATTAGAAAAATAGCTATTTTGGAGATATTAAAAAATGCACGTTGACGCGCGAGTGTGTTAATTCTTGCTCCAAAACATCGATTGTGGGTACTCGTTAGGACCGCTGTAAGAGATATATGTTGGAGAAGAAAATAGGATACTTGATAACTAGCGAATAAGATTACATGTATATGACAAACCCCAGACGAACCTGGCACCTGCACAATCTGATCAGAGTATTCATTGTGCGTCATATGGATATATTTTGTTATAATAGAAAGACTTGAATTGTGCTCAACCCTTTTTCTTTCTTTTTTTTTTTTTTGGGGGGGGGGATGGGGGACGGGGTGGGCTAAATTCTAATTAACAGAAGCTTAGGGTGAAAGGGAAAGCGTTAACTGGACCGAGTCCATTAACTACAGAGAACGTTTGTCTAAAGATTACCTAACATAAGTTTGTCGATATCACGTCAACAATTAAGGCTTCCGGGTCATAAAGCGATTAGTTTGAATATACACACAGCGCGTGTCAACTCTTAAATTCAATGCATGTATTAATTGATGCATATTAATCGAAACTTTGTTGATTACTGGTTAGCATAAAATATATTTTGTTTTGCAGCCCTGACAACACATTACAAAACATGCCTGTACAACTACACAGTAAAGTTTATTGCCGAAAAAGAGAAAAAATTTTAAGATGAAAAATTGTGAACTTTTCTGTTGCTCAAAATATAGACTTTGTAACGAGTACCCACAATCTATATACAGAGTAGAAATAAGAAACAAGGTTTACCTCTGTAAAACCCAGTTTTATTATATAAAAGTGGGGTTCAAGGGGTCAAAATTATATAGGCATGTTTTCGCTATGATTATTTTTCTATGTGTAATTACATGCAATTTATCCCAGAAAATAATATTTGAACCAGGACACAGCACTCCCTACAATTTACGTGTGCCCAGCAAAGAATCACATCAGCGTGCGCATCCTAGACTTCTCTTGCTTCATGAAGAAGCATTGGGTCTTTTGCACAACGTAGACTCTGATCAGAAAAAGTACCTAAGGGTTTTAAGTAGTATGCTCACAACCGGCATGATTGGCAGTAATTAGCAACAATTGCCAATTAAGCATGTGTGTGAAGTACCCGAAAAAAAAAAAAAAAAAAAATCACCGAAATCAATATATTTTCCTTAGTCAAAAAAAAAAAAATCAATCATTAAAGTTTTTTCTTCTTCTTCTTCTTCTTTTGTAAACAATATGAAGTGTTTGTTAATTGCGCATCAGTCACATGCAGAAAAAATATATTAAACAAGAAAAAACAAAACAAATCAAAAACAGTAAATATATAAATAAGACGAAATAAAAATAAATTTATTTCAGCATTAAATGTCATTAACAAAAATGTTTTCAGCAGCTCACTTTGATATTCGTCTTAAACCAGCTAAAACCCGGAAATTTCCGATTTAACCCGATAATCGCGTAATATGAGAACCGATAGCTATAAATAGATACAATGAGGAGAGACGGCTAAAAGTACTGAAAATGGCAAGAAAACAACCTGAAAATGACCAACTTTGTTTTTATTTGATCTTCAATTATTTGATACTGTTGGAAAGAAAAATCATTTTTCTTCTAGAATCTAAAGTCACATTTTTAACAACGTATTTTATAATTTAATTATTACAGTATAAAAACAGACACCCTCGTGAGTTTTTGCTAATTTTCTATTGAAGTAAACGAGAGGTTCACGAGACGAAGTGTCCTATTTTCATTTCAAAATTGACCAGTTTAAATTTTATTTAAAAAATATAAAATTATAATCAAAATTAAGATAAAAGATTGAATTTTCATAATTTTCAATCACATTTTCGCTATCTAGCCTAGTATTTTTTCAATCATGTCTTAGATTCACATGCCCTATTAATGTCTATACATTTTGTCGCGCGGTTTAAATCGGACACAGGTAATAGGCGGATTACAATTGTCCCACATGGTTATTTCAGTCTCAGACGCGACGTGATGATAAATGTGTTTATTAAATGATTGCATCGTTCATGATACAAGTAGACAGGCGTTTATTACATGGATCTCTTCACAACTGATACACTAGGTATGTGTTCACAATATGGACTCGTTCTCAACTGATATAAGTAGGTGTGCGTTTATTACATAGATTCATAAAAAACATTGGTATGTGCATAATACATCCATTGCATCACGAAAACACGCCTACATAATTTTGACCCCCTTGAACCCAACTTTTATATACAGGGGTAAACAATATTTTTCTTATTTCTGCTCTAAAATATAGATCGTGGGAACCCGTTAGAACCGGCTCAAAGAGGCGGTTCTAACGAGTACCCACACTGTACATTTTGAGAAGAAATAAGAAAAATGTCACAATTTTTTCATCTAAGAAGTTCGTTTTTTTTTTTTTTGGGGGGGGGGGGGGCGGCAAAATTTACAATGTATTTGTATAGACGTGTTTTCCTAATGTGGACTTCTTTCATGTGTTTATTACTGTTGTCCGAAGATAAGTTGATTTGACGTCAGCGAATGTTTTTCTTATTAAGCATTGTCCTCCATTCTCAAAAGGTAACGACGCTTCGGTAATGATAATTATAACGGTATTGGGTATGAAAATGATAACGATGCAACCTCTCAAACCTACCTGTGATGGGATACTCTATTACGTCACTGTCTACTTATCCTCCGACAACAGTACATGGACTTGTTCACAACTGGTATAGTTCGAACAATCCGCCACCCATCGGGGCATGAAGAAATAGATGGGCTACATGATGCTTCCACGCAGAGCTGAAACCGTCCGCACACCAGTACTGGTAAACCGCTTAGAGGATCTAAGCCTGTCCATGATTATAAACAATTGGTTTCATTGGGCGACAGGGCTTGAGATTTCATTTCGTCTCAATGTCGGGTAAAAGTCCCACAAAATTGGAAGCAACGTCTCCAAAACAAGGTTGGCAAATGCCGGCAAATATGAGTATTTTCCATGCCGGTGGCATTTACCGGTAAATACCGGCAAATACTGGAAAATGCCGGCAAATACTAGAAAACTGAATTTACCACCCTGGAATTAAAACAAACCGACACTCAATAGTTATATATATGGATAATTTCAATAATAGAGGTTAGGTGACTAAATGTTTTATAATATTGATACAGTTTAACTCTGATATTAGTTTATTTGTTACTATCTAATTGAATAAAATTTTAGAATAAAAAGGCCTATTTAGCCACAGTACTCATTTGCTTACTTTTACCTAGACTTATTGTTTAAAGTCACATAAAACATTGACATCCTTTTTTCCAACCTTGCCCCTGGCTATATTGTGCTCTCTAAATAAACAATGTCTCCAGAGTTGTTGTAATCTTGCAATTCACTGATGGACAAAAGTAAAATGCTATAAATATTCTAAAATTTGAACACATGGTTTTACCATACAAAATGTGTTCAAAAGATGCAGATGGATTGGCTAACAGTGTTCAGTCTTTTCTTTATTAATACATATTTAAAACTTAGAACCCTATGGTAAGTGACAATAACCAGGTGCACAGGGAATTTCTACCTGTATTTTTCTATTATTGATTTGAAAAACTACTATTTTTTTTTTTGTTTGAATAATTTCAAAATTTTATTCATAGATTCACATTTTCAAAATGTTAATTTTAAATTGAGTAATATTTTATTCTGTAGGTTGATAACCTTATATAAATATTAACTTCTAACATTTTTTACTCAATTAGTTTGATTATACTACTTTTAAGTCAACTTTGTTAAGAATTTTGCCCTGTTTTAAGGCAAAAAATTTCAATTTTCTTGTATTTGCCAATATTTGCCACTTGATGAGTATTTTCCAGTCCGGTAAATACCGGTAAATGCCACTGGTAAATACCGGGGGTGGAATTTGCCACCCAACCTTGCTCCAAAATGACATATACTGTGTTGACGGGAACGTTAAACCTCAAATCAAACAAATAAATAGTTCGAACAAATTGACTTGAGACTGGTGAACTCTATTAACATAATTTCACACCCGACTGAATGCATGTATTTATCTTCTCCGTCTCCCGAAAATGGCGATATTGTTATTCAATACATAGAGGTCAGTCAATGGGTCGCAATCCACGAAAATTCACGAGAAGTTTACGAAAGCCGACGTATTAGGCGATAACATTGACTAATTTATTCCATGCATAAAAGTCAGTCTCATGTCAAATCGTTCGAACTATACTGTTGTCCGAAGATAAGTTGAAAGTGACGTCAGCGGATGTTTTTGGTTATTAAGCATTGTCTACTGCTGTCAAAAGGTAACGGCGCTCCGGTAATGATAAGCAAAACGGTATAGCCTGTCTTGCTAGCCAATGATGGGTATAATAATGATAATGGTGCGACCTGTCAAACATACCTGTGGTGGTATATAGAGGATCTTACATGAGTGCTCATGTATTATTGAATTTATTAAACGAGTTGAGAAAACGAGTTTAATAAATTCAATAATACATGTATACATTGTATCTACCTGATCAAGTAAATCTTAAATTTCCTGGCATAAGGCAACTAGTCAAAAACATGCATAACCAGTGTCCTATCCTACCCACGAAAAACCAAACCAGATCCGTGCCTCAAAGAGGGCCTCGCCAGATGTACAGAGGAGGACGACGTATGTTCCTAAATTCAAATTAGGTCGTAACGTCCGGGAGCTACACCTTGTTAGCAGATAATGTGCATAACCAATACCAGATCCTTAATCAAGTATACATACAGTGTAACACATTACTTGAAGCGAACCAGTGTGACTGCCCTGAAAACGAAACAAGTGATTCTTTAACCGCAAATCCTGAAATAAACGCACCTGGCTGCCAAGAAAGCTTGCTGGCTACGGAATTTGTAACCGACTTTTATACTCATAATGTTAGGAATGATCAAAATCATGTACCGCTGCTTCACTCTCAAACAGATGCACACGGGCACATAACACACACAGCTGAAGATACATTGTTTAAATTTAATTCAAGAGGTGTGCACATCGTTAATCTTAATATAAGACATCTAAAACCTAAACTTGATGAATTAAAAATTATGCTACAGCAACCAAATAACATAGATATTTTCGCTGCTTGTGAGACCTTTCTAGATCAAACGGTGGACAGTGAAATTATAAGTATAAATGGGTACATACTAGAAAGAAAGGATCGAGGCGAAAGTAACCAATCCTTAGTTCAAAAAGGCGGCGGAATAGTTATATACGTGAATAACAATTTACAATATGACCGCAGAAATGACCTAGAAACCCATGACATAGAATCCATTTGGATCGAAATTAAGCTCAAGAATAGCAAGCCTTTCCTGGTATGTTCAGTGTACAGACCTCCGTCTTCGACATCTGTCTGGTTTGACTCGTTTTCAAAGGAAATTGAAAAAGCATTTTCGTTTTCAGATGAAGTCTATATCATGGGCGATATAAATATTGATTTTAAAAATAATGAGTTACAAAATAGTACATGGAAGCACACAATTGAATTACATGATTTACATCAACTTATCAAAATGCCTACTAGAATTACTGCACGTTCGGAGACGCTAATAGATCATCTATATGCGTCCCATACGGATTTGGTCAAAGATATTTCTGTTCCCGTAGTTGCCATTAGCGATCATTATCCTATATGCTTCACGCGATGTACATCTAAAAATCAATTTAAACGACATACTCATAAAACAATACAATATAGATGCTACACTAAATTTAATGAGGAACTGTTTCATAGAGATTTATCTCATGAAATGGACAGCTTTGATTTGTATTTGGATAATACAAATTCAAATTTCGAAAATTGGTCTTCACGATTTATGAAAATCTTTAATCAACACGCTCCTTTAAGATCTAAAAGGGTAAAACTTGAAACGCAACCTGAGTGGCATAATGACGAAATTAAACAAGCAATGAAAAGGAGAGATTTTTATCATAAAGCAAAACATTGGAAAGAGTATAAAATTTGGCGGAATAAAATTACTTCGCTGATACGATCTTCCAAGAAAGACTTTTTCACTAGATCCGTTGAAGAAAACAAAGCATGTTCATTTCTTTGGAAGCATGTCAAAGACTTAAAAAATGAATCAAATGAAACAAGTCTACCACAAGATTTAATAATTGACGACATAAAGTTCGACGATTCAAATGATATTGCCAACAAGTTAAATCATTACTTCACATCTATAAGTGAGAGGCTAACACAAGAGCAAAATCAACAAAATATACCCTTTGATGCCACAAAATTAAACGAATATATAAGCAACAAAATTCCCAATAATATTTCCTTTCGTATACCATTGATGAAACATCAAGAATTATTAGCCATTTTAACGTCTCTTGACGTGTCAAAGGCCACTGGCTTAGATGGTATAACAGCCAAAGTTTTAAAGTCAGCAGCTCAAGTGGTATGCCCAACATTATTAAATATCATTAATATTAGCATTACTACATGGGTTTTCCCGAACTCCTTAAAACTTGCAAAAATTCTTCCCATCCACAAAGGGGGTTCAAAATCAGACCCATCGAATTATAGACCAATAGCAATTTTATCTATATTATCAAAGATCATTGAAAAGCATGTCACAAAACACTTGTTTGGGTATATGAATAAATACAAAGTTTTACATAAATCACAGTCTGGTTTTAGAAAAAATCACTCGTGTAACACAGCCTTAATAAACCTCGTGGACAGATGGCTAAGCAACATTGACAAAGGTGAAATAAATGGAGCTGTCTTTTTTGATCTAAGAAAGGCATTCGACATTGTAGATCATACGATATTAATATCAAAACTAGCCGCATATAAGTTTGACCAAGCATCTCTAACTTGGGTTCAGTCCTACCTAACGGAAAGAAAACAATGCATTGTAAATGAAAGTATCAGATCTCCCATGCTTAGTAACAACAGCGGTGTACCCCAAGGTTCAGTACTAGGGCCCGTTCTCTTTCTTTTATTTGTGAATGACCTACCCTTATTTGTAAACGGAACTTACCTGGACTTATATGCAGATGATGCCACTATGCATACATCAAGTAAAACAACAACTGCTGTAGAAAATAAGCTCCAATTAGGTGCCCAAGACTTCAAACATTGGTGCGTATTGCATAAAATGTTTGTGCATATAGGCAAAACATCAGTTATGCTAATTGGTAGCCGCAATAAATTAGCTAATAGCGAAGCATTGCAGATATATATTGATAATGAGCTCATCAAAAACGTCGATACTCAAAAACTACTAGGAATAACGATTGATAACACGCTAAATTGGGAATCACAGATTAATAGGGTATGTCAGAATATAACCAAAAAGATCACGCTTATGAAGCTTCTATCTAAGTACATCGATAAACAAGGCCTTAAGCAATATTATAAGTCTTACATTTTACCAATATTTGACTTCGGGTGTATGGTATGGGGACACTGCTCAGCTACTAGTATAAACAGACTGCTGAAACTCCAAAAGCGGGCAGCACGTATTGTATTGAAAGCCGACATCATGACCCCATCAGAAACTATGTTTAGAGAGCTAAATTGGCTACCGTTTTATAAGCGCGTTCAATATCACGAGTATATCCTAATGTATAAAACGCTAAATTATCTAGCTCCTGATTATCTCTCAGAGCGGTTTATAAAAGTATCCGAAACTCATGATCGCAAACTACGATCTGTAGAAAATGATTTACTTAACGTCCCTTACTCACGAACAAGGTACTATGACAATGCATTTTCCGTAGCCGGAGCTAAGTTGTGGAACTCACTACAAAACGACATCCGACAATCACCATCCCTATGTAGCTTCAAAACTAGAATTAAGTCATATCTTCACACTGTAATAACTTAATACATAGATATGTCCGGACGGGTGGTCCCTTTAAATAGATTGTGTATTATGTGTACAAACAATGAGCGGCTCAGGACGTTTGCCAAGCGACCTTTGCGGGACTCTTTCCAGTAAGAGGTTGCTGACAGACGCCTCTAGCTTTTCGAAAACTCGTCCAAAATTAATATGTTATTATGAACACCATAATAAGGTCTTAATCATGGCTGTCATTCTTGAATCCTGCATGACGTCTTAGTGTCATCTGAAATACGCAAGTGATTTTATTCAATCTATCATACTAAAGGTACTGTTTAATTTATAAATCCAATATTAGTGATATTATAGGACTATCAAACTGGTATGGGTGTACGGGGCGTGCTGTTTGGACATCGGTTTCCGCCACGCGCCCCTCCCCCATTTCCAGGGCGATTCCTGTATACATTTCTATAACGCGCGTCTCTACCGCGTTATGTTATAAATAATGGTATTTTACCACAACAGAAGTACTTTACATAAACTCCAGTTGCTTTTAATGTCAGTGGTTTGCTCGGATTGCTCGTAAAATTTCAATATTACAATCTTAATAGTATAATTATTTAGCTTAATTTTACCAAATGTTACATTTTACATGTTCTTAATTCTTAAGGACTATCAAACTGGTATGGGTGTACGGGGCGTGCTGTTTGGACATCGGTTTCCGCCACGCGCCCCTCCTCCATTTCCAGTGCGATTCTCATACATATTTCTATAATGCGCGTCTCTACCGCGTTATGTTATAATGGTATTTTACCACAACAGAAGTACTTTACATCAACTCCAGTTGATTTTAATGACTGAGGTTTGCTCAAATTGCTCTTAAAATTTCAATATTACAATCTTAATATTATTTAGCTTAATTTTATCAAATGATACATTTTACATGTTCTTAATGCAAAACGCTAAACTAATTCAACTTATATTTGTTAATAAAAATGTCATTTTATAAGTTTAGTATTCCTGGACCAATGTGATATTTGTTGATTGTATATATATATGTATATATTAGGTTATGTTTTAGATAGAGGACCATATGTTAGATTAGTAATTGTACTAAATATGTTATCCTCTGAAAATAAAGACATTATTATTATTATTATTATTATGTTCAAGGCAGGAGTTGATTATATGGACTAATTCATATAGACAAGCAGGCACGCAGTCATTAAATAGACTGTTCGTAATTGATACAAATAGGCATGTGTTTATTACATGGACTTCTTATATAATATTATGATACATCGAGAATACTATGGGGCGCCGTTTTACTATTTATTCCCTATTTAAGTATAGATATCCATAATTATTTATGGATATCCATAATTCGAATTAAGAAAAATAAGGTTTACCCCTGTAAACCCCAGTTTTTCTGTATAAAAGTGGGGTTTAAGGGGGTCAAAATTATATAGACGTGTTTTCGTAATGAGAGTTTCAAGAGTCTCTAATTTATTGTTGCCAACGACAACTCGGGTGATATTTACTTATAAAGTAGAAGTGGAGGCAATGATCAGGAATCGATACAATCAACCCACAGTTCCCATCAGAAACACCAAAGGGAAAGAAACACAAACATGAAACAACAGACCCTAATGGAAACATCAATAGCGGAAAGCCAAAATGACGATTACTATCCCACAAAATGGCCAATAGGCTATCCAAAATAAAATAATATAAGCGACACAAACACCCAAAGACAAACCATAACAAAAATAAACCGCGACAGAAGAACCGCCTTGGAACCGTCAGCGGAAGTATATTCCACTTGGGGGCTTAAATCGATTTTACGTGGCCACAATCCTCGCCCTTACTTCCGTCGCGATTAAGACAAATAATTTGTTCAGTCCGCATGAAGCCTATATTTTCTTGAGATCTAAAAGAAAAAAAGAAAACGTTGGAAAAACACAAGGAAATGTGACATACAGAAGTTGTTTTTTCTGTCAAACAACCACTGGCAAGGCAGTTTATTTGTGTATCAAATGCAAACATTCAGACTCTTAAACCTTAACCCTTAAAACGCCGAGAAAATCTACATCTGAAAATGTCTTGTTTATGCCTTCTGCTGAATCTTCTTGTTTACATTTTATAAATATTTCTTCATACATACAGGGTGAACCAGATTAGACTGCAGTCAGACCTGGGTCCACACTGTTTGAAAAAATGAGTTATCAATACGATAACACATAATGCACGTGCGGCATAATGCATACTTCTCATCTCCAAAATGGCTACTTTCTGGTGAAAATCCATGATAGTTTCCTTATAAATAAATACTGCAAACATAGGTCTTGGATGCTCGTTAGAACCGCCTCATTACCCACAACCTATGTCTTGGAGTAAAAATAAGAAAAATAATGCATACCCCCGTTTTCTCTATAAAAAGTGGGGTATAGTGGGGTAGGCTAGTTCACATGTTGTAAAGTAACGGCAGCGTATGGGTCAAAATTGTTTTGATGAAGATGTAATCCGGTATGGCAAACAGCTTTTAAATGACCAGTGTGCCGTGTGTGTGAATTCGGGTTTAACGTCGCTTTCAACAATTTTTCAGTCATATTACGACGGTGTCTGGTTGCGACAGGGAGCTCAATGCTCACTTTTATAGTGCTGCCTCACTGAAGTATCATGTCCCAGGCACATTACATGATACCACACCCAGTCACATTATCCTGACACTGGGCCGACCAGTCCTAGCTCTACCCCGTAAATCTGAATGCCAAGCGAGGAGCAGCTAGTACCATTTTTAACGACTTTGGTATGTCGCGGCCCGGGATCGAATCCGTGACCTCCCGTTCCCCGGAGCGGACACTCTACCAACTGAGCTATCGGGGCCGGTTTTAAATGACCATTGAAATAACAATACGAAAAGACGCTTATACAAATGCATTGGGAACCGCCGAAAAAAAACGAAAATTTTAAGATGAGAAATTGGAATATTATTCTTATTTCTGCTCAAAATATAGATTGTTTGTACTCGTTAGAACCGCCTCAATGAGGTGGTTCTAACGAGTACCCACAATCTATATTTTAGAGCAGAAATAAGAAAAATAATGTTTACTCCTGTAAACCCCAGTTTTTTTTATATATATAAAAGTGGGGTTCAATGGGGGTGAAAATTGTATAGGAGTGTTTTCGTGGTTAATTCATATCGATGACACAAGACTTTTCAAGGGACACTTCTATAATACTTCCGTCAATAACTCTCGAATGGCTTGATAGTTGGTAGTAAATGTCATCTTTCTATTTATTTACATTATACATTGTTTTGAGAAAACCACACAAAATCTGTAAAGGTTGATATAATGAAAATTTCCATAAAGTTTTAGCCTCATAGAGCATATTGCTCTTCAGCATATGGTTCCTGAGAAGATATTTTTCAATCTGACAGTTTGGTTTCCACAGTAACCAACAAAAAAAAATGAACAGTGGCCATAGGAACATTTCAATTAAAGTTTTGTCAAAGTATCTTTACCTAGTATAACTTAAGTTACCATATCAACCACACTAAAGAGCCGAACTAAAAAAAAATAAACAAAAAAAAAATAAAACAAAATCGCTCCCAACCACACCAAGGATACTATAGATGCAACATGGGTCCAATCTGCGTAGTGGTTTCAGAACAAATGTCGTTTGAAAGCAGTTGAGGACACCAGCCGAAGGACGATATCAGACGACATAACGACGATGCCGAATTGACAAACTGCCTATATTATAAGATCCCCGTGGAGACTTCGGCTGACGTGAGTTCAAACCAAAATAAGCTTTAAGATTCCGTTTTAATCCTTTTTTCCATGACTTTGTTTGTAGTGTTGTTATGTTTGAGATAAAAAAGATAGTACAATATGTTAAAACTAAAACCCTAAATCGTACCTGAAATGGTGTTATCTGGGAGAAATCTCTATTGCATCACGAAAACAATCCTATATAATTTTGACCCCCTGAACCCTAATTTTATATTCTAACGAGTACCTATAACAATCTATATTTTGAGCAGAAATAAGAAAAATATCACAATTTTTCATCTTAATTTATTTTTTTATTTTTTGGTGGTAAAATTTACAATGTGTTTGTATAAGCATGTTTCCGTAGTGGACGGAAGAATAAGTTCAACGTAACCCTTACCCCGCTCAACATGACAACCCCTACCTTTGCAAACAGTGCGTGCAGATCTGATCAGCATGCATAGTGTTGACAGGGACGTTAAACCTAAAATCAAACATACCAACAAGATCTGATCAGGATCGAGACTGTTTGTCATGCAGTTTGTGAATTGAATGACTATCGTATATCAAGTAATTTGAATGATTGAGTGTCAGTAATTGGTGTGACTGAACTAATTTATTCAGCAGGATAAGGATAAACCGTCATTAACATCATTAACAAGACAAGACATATCTGTTTTTAGTTATTACACAATGATAACACATCCGTGTGATATAGTCCATTTTTCAAACTTCAAAAAAGATCATTTTTTCTGATGAAAATTTGTATTTTTTTTTTCTTTGTTAAACTCCTAACATAGGTTTTGGGTGCTCGTTAGAACCGCCTCATTGAGGCGGTTTTAACGAGTACCCATAACCTATGTCTAGGGGCAGAAATAAAGAAAATAATGTTTACACCCTAAGCCCAGTTTTCTCTATAATAAGGGGGTTTATGGGGGTCTTTATTTCACCGACTTGTTCACGTGATGTACGTTTCACTGTAGTCAAGAACAGATCTTTGGTCAAATGCTTCAAAAAGTATTTGAATACAAATATTCGCAAATTTAGTCAAATACTTTTGAATACCCATTTAAATTAAAATGAAAACGTATTTATCATATGGGCCGCGCCAAGCGATTTTGGGTCTTCGAGCATCTGACGTCATTTGTCAGAAATCGCTGCCAAAGAGAAGCTTTAAACACGTGTCCGTCTGCACATGGCTTTGTTTGTAAACAAGATTTGTAAATGCCGAAATGTGACCGAATAAAGACTACCAGATAGTGGTTCAACCGAAAATTCAACATGGATGAGATGAGGGTAAGTAAAATAAGTTGTTTGTGACCTGTAGCTATACAATCCATGAGAAATCTTGCTTGATCTGCGGTGTTCAGTATGGCAAAATTTAGTCAATGTAAATTAAAGAGAAGCTTGGTTGTTATTGTAAATTAATTAAAAAATTAACATATTTTAGCACTCACTCGGCTAGAGCTGATATATCCCGACTTAAATAACACTTAAATAGCCCAGAATATTGAAAATAAAAAATCGGAAATTTAAAATGACAAATGACGTCAGTCGCAGATAATGAATATGTATTGATTTTCTACTCATTCACAAGTCCCGCCGAGTGCACAGGACAGAATTCTTTTACCGATCCTAGGGTCTTGGTTTCAAGACTCCGCAATTTTTTTTTTTTTTTCACTTCTAATTAATTATCCTTCTCCTTATCTTTTTTTTTTATTTACCTCAAAAAGTTTTTTAAATCACAAATGCGTTATTATTAAGAGGATACTAACAATATTTAGTTTACCATTCTTATTGTATTACTATATCAATTTCCCAATATTTTAGCCGGGGTCGACAACATTCTTTCGTGGATATTGATCATGAAATCTTTTCTACGGCCATTCTCTCCCTTCCGCTGATTCAAGAAGGACAGTTGTCAGTTTCTGGCGAAAGAATGTGCACTGTTCTGGTTAACCGCTAACGTATAAGCCTGCCCCGGAAAAGTGTGGATAGGTAAACTGACCGGCTAAAAAATGACCTAGATAGTGTTGACTGGGCCATTAAACTCCAAAACAAACAAACAAACAAACAAACAATATTTTAGCCTTTTTATCCCCTCACACAACATATACTTCCCACAGTTTGATTGGGATCACTTTTTATATACCAAATTCTGGACTGAAAATTAAAAATTTTTTTTACAGAATTTGTGCTCCGTATATTGATCAATATCTTAAGCAGAAACTCGTGTGCAATTCAGTACTCATGAAAGTGCACACTTCTCACACTTCGCAGGATAAGGGTTAAATAAAACACTGTTTGTGCAATGCATTCTATGGGTAGCCCCTATATGCTTTTAGCGCCAGGTTACCTTACAAGATCTATCAAGTCAATGCATTCTTTTCAACTCTGGGGATTTTAGTTGTACTTCCTGAATGGACATTTTTGTTTACGATTTTTTAACATTTTATCAACTAGGAGAATGATCTCATAAAAAAGTCACATAAGTTTACCAGTATTTGGAATTTTATAGGTAATTTGTAGTTTTCACGGAGATGTTGCACTGATGAGTTAGGAGGCCTTCATGCGGACTGAACAAATTATTTGTCTTAATCGCGGCCGAAGTAAGGGCAAGGATTGTGGCCACGTAAAATCGATTTAAGCCCTACAGTGGAATTCGTTTCCGCTGACCGTTCCAAAGCGGTTCTTCTGTCGCGGTTGATTTTTGTTATGGTTTGTCTTTTGGTGTTTGTGTCGCTTATATTATTTTATTTAGGATAGCCTATTAGCCATTGTGTGGGAAAGTAACTGTCCTTTTGGCTTTCCGCAATTGATGTTTCCATTAGGGTCTGTTGTTTCATGTTTGTGTTTCTTTCCCTTTGGTGTCTCTGATGGGAGCTGTGGGTTAATTGTATCGATTCCTGAACATTGCCTCCACTTCTGTTTTTATATATGGCAAGGATTAGATCTAAAACATTGTGTCTTGCCTCTGTCTTTATTTCCCCGAGGCACTCTATTAAAAGATGACAAACGGGTATTGTATTTGCTACCTTCAAAAATTAACACATAAATACCTACATAAAAAGGGGCCTTGGAAAACAGTGTAGATTAAGATCATATGTCATAGAATACAGTTTTTTTTTGGCCTCAGATTCTATGACGGTTCCAACGTAAAGGCTTATGTTGGTTGGTACCTGATGCTCCTGTCTCTGGTCGGGCCCACTGGAGTTTAACTGTTGGTTTTCTTTCGCTCCAGCATTTCTGTTGTTTATTGCTGTCGAGTCCACACCGTTGTTTCATCTCTGTGGTTGTTTGATTTTTGTGTTCACGGAGATGTTGCACTTATGAGTTAGGAGGCCTTCATGCGGACAGAACATTATTTGTCTTAATCGCGACGGAAGTAAGGCCGAGGACTGTGGCCAGGTAAAATCGATTTAAGCCCCACAGTGGAATTCGTTTCCGCTGACCGTTCCAAGGCGGTTCTTCTGTCGCGGTTTATTTTTGTTATGGTTTATCTTTGGGTGTTTGTATCGCTTATATTATTTTATTTTGGATAGCCTTTCGGCCATTTTGTGGGAAAGTAACTGTCCTTTTGGCTTTCCGCTGTTGGTGTTTCCGTTGGGGTCTGTTTGTGTTTCTTTCCCTTCAGTGTCTCTGATGGCAGCTGTGGGTTAATTGTATCGATTCATGATCATTGTCCCTACTTCAATTTTTTATAAGGATCTAAAATTCTTTCTTAAGGTTATAAAATTTTGCGAAAGGCAGTAAAACTAAAATAGAGGCCTCTTAAATTGAAATGGGCCTGTCTAAAATTAATCAAAGGAAGAAAGAAAGAAATGTATAGATTTGTGAAAGAATGAAAAGAAGTTCATAACTGTGGCATTCTAATGTCAGTGTACATACCCTTAGATAAGCCTACAAAAATGGATAGAATTTGAGACAACAAACGTGTCTCTGAAATAAAAAAAAAGAAAAAAGATCTATTGGAGTATGCTGCATACAGAGGATCTTACACGAGTGTTCATGTATTATTGAATTTATTAAACGAGCTGAGGAAAAGGGGTTAAACTGCGAGGCTTTGCCGAGCATTTTATCCCTTTTCTTCAACGAGTTTAATAAATTCAACAATACATGAGCACGAATGCAAGATTCTATTTATCAAATGACATTTAAAACTCATTTTATTTACGCTTGTTTAACGAAAACGTCAATATTCCGCCACTAGTAAACGCGACGTCGTTAAGGACGTCGTACATGTAACGCTACGGGGCGTTTCTAACTAATTTGCATATTTAATCCACTGGTGGATTATCGAATTTATTACATGGCGTTATTACACTCTCAGACGCGACGTCATATGATAAATATATTTTCTTCTGTTTTAAACATCTGTCACTCAACAAACTGAAATGGAAGAAATCTTAAAGGGGATATACATGTACATATAATAGTGAAATGTTAATGACGTTAAAAGCTTTTCATTTGTATCATAGCAACCAACATCACGTGAACAAGTCCATGAAATGAACACCCCCCTAAACCCCACTTTATATAGAGAAAACTGGGGTTTACGGGGGTAAACATTATTTTTTTTATTTCTGCTCCAAGACATAGGTTGTGGATACTCGTTAGAACCGCCTCAATGAGGCAGTTCTAACCAGCACTCAAAACCTATGTTTTGAGTATAAATAAGAAAAATATCGCAAATTTTCATTATAAAAAAATAGCTTTTTTGAGGTTTGAAAAAATGCACTATATCACACGGATGTGTTATCGTAATAAATAGAAATATTAGTATTCTTTGATCTCTGTTATGTACAAGTATTGTGTTTATCCTTTTAGTGTACATGTAGTTTCAAAAGTTCCTACATTAGCATTCCAGGACTTCAGTCACATCAGTCAAACATTTTGTTCATCAGTTTTTAAAATGGCGAACGTATTCAGAGTGTAATCGTAAAAAAATTCATGGATACATGATTTTTGCAATGTATTCGAATACAAATATTATTTCAAAAAGCCATAAATACAGTATACTTCGCGAACTTCCAGAACAAAATAGTGTTCAAATAAGGCATTAACTGGGATGAATACATTTGTCATATTTCCTGTCATTTACAAAGTCAACTCTTGTGACTTACTGGGCCTGTTTTGATACCTGTAAATTGCACATCGCTGAAGACAGAACCTACATGTTTTCTTACAGGAAAGAAATTACTCTGGGGAGAACATTCTTACCTTTAAGAATAGTCCTGGTTCAAAATGACAAAAATAGTTTATTGAATCGATTCCTGATCATTGCCTTCACTTCCGTCTTGAAAGAGCCCCTCCATTTGAGGTGCATTCATGCACTGCAAATGACTAGTAAAAACAACAGGAAATAAAAGTTGTGTTTCTGTATTCACCCTTTGTTGCATTATTTGCTGGTTCCTAGTCTGACTGTTATCAGTGCTGGCAAAACAGGTAACCAGAGCCCCCACCATGACCTTGAATGTCAGGGGGTCTGGTTACCTGTTTTTCCTATATTCATAATGTGTAAGCTGGACACATAATGTAAAAATGGTGGATATCTATGTTTTCGGGAAATTAATTATGACACACATCAATTGTTTCCGTACATTTGCTATTGCATAATATTCTACTTCCAACAAGAGGCCCATGTGCACTCACTAGAGGTCATGTGTAAAAATTCGGCCCTCGGCAGCCATTGTTTACAATCTAGCCTGTCAGTTCCTGAAATGAAGTTTCCAGTCCTTTTTACCATAAATGGACGTGGTAGCCATCTTTGCCATTATTATATAATCAACTTCCACGTAACTGACTGTGAAGATTAATTCTGTGTCATAGTCTACACGAGAATCAGAAAAATTCACTATTTTGCCTGTTCCCACCAGAAATACCAAAATGACCCATAAAATAGGACAAAGTCAACCAAAAGCCACAGTTGAACAAACTTTCCAGGGACAAATAATTCTTATGCTACCGGTAACGAGAGAATGAAAATAAAAATAAAAAGAGAAACGGTCTGCAGGAACTGATGATATCAGATCCCGAATTCTTACACAATATCACCAGTGAAAGAAGTCGAAACGACAGTAAATGAAACCAAACACAGGTTAACAGAGTCAGCAACTCTTTCCCAAACAATTGTTGACTCAGAATATCCAAAGCTAAATAAAAAGGTTTATTTTTCACATAACGTCTCCACCATCTGCTACGTTTCGGCTTTTGACATTTATCGAGGTATTGTTCTCATTAATATTAGATATTCTTCAATGTCTTCTCTCCACCATTTTGAATTAGTTTTAGGAATAAATAAATTCAAAATGGTGGAAAGAAGACAGTGAAGAATATGTAATAGTTGAAAGAATAATTCCTTTATAAAGGCTGTCAAAAGCCAAAACGTTGGAGATAGTGGAGAAGTAATGTGAACAATAAATGTGTTAAAACTGTTTGTGCGTTAAATGAAAAGGAGCAATATACAAAATGGTGGAAAGAATCTGAATCACTAATATGACAAACATTAAACTTGGACAACTGTAAGTAAAACTGAACAATCGGAAGAATCAGAATCATCAACGTAATAACATACATGTATATAATTATTTGTTTGTTTGATTTGAGGTTTAACGTCCCCGCCAACACTGTAAGGGTCATTTTGGAGACGTTGCTACCAATTTTGTGAGACTTTTTCCCGACATTGAGATGAAATGACATCTCAAGCCCTGCCGCCCAATGAAACCAATAACGGTCATAAGCATGGACGGGCAGACTCCGCACCGCTTTGCTTGGGCAGGCTTATACCCTCTAAGTGGTTTACCAGGTGTGTGCGGGTCGGTTTCAGCTCTGCGTGGAAGCATCATGCAGCCCATCTATTTCTTCAAGCCCCGATGGGCGTGTATATAATTAGGGAAAGAATCAGAGACACCAACACAAAATATGAATGAACCACAGCAAAAGCACCGACATGGAACGGTCAGTAAAAATTACTGGTGGCTTCAAATTAACCCGTTTAGTTCCAGAAACCCCAAAACGGGTAGCCTGGCAAACAGCGCAGGCCCAGATCAGAAACGCGGCGTCTGATCAGGGCCTCCACTGTTTGCTAAAAGTTCAGTCATTTTCTAAATCAATTTTGGTGTCTTTGATGGGTGGAGTAAGTTAATTGTATCGATTCTTGATCTTTGTTGTACTTCTACTTGACACCCCTAAATTTTTAAATGAACTCCTGCTATTTATAAAGAGGAAGATTCCATTTGGTACAAAAGGGGTTAACCTTTCGGGAAAAACTATTTACCTCTTTCACTTGCAAATGTTGAACTGATCATAGTTGTTGATCTTGGTGTAAAACTGGTCAAAGTCAACCAAGGTCACCATTTGAATAATCTTGGTAAGGGCCAGAACCCCCAATACTACATACCAAGTTTCTAGGTCATCGGTCATTTGGTTCCTGATAAGATTTCCGAGGTGTTTTACCATATATGGACATGGCACATATCTTGGTTATATTATGCAAATTCCACGAATAAAATTTCTTTGCCCCATCCCATACAGGCTCCATCCCATACAGGCTCCATATGTAATTTAACTTCAAACAGCCAGGCACTTTTAAAATCCTAAATTCTGAGCCATCTAGGACAGCGGAGAGTGATAACTTTGACATTTGGTAAACTTCCATTACATCGACTCAAAATATCAATTCCGATACCATAGACCACAAAACATCCACCGTTTCGCCTTTTTCTCACACAAACGTCTAATATCTCAAAGCTGACATTGACATAAAATAGGTCAACCGAATAAATGTTGACACTGACATAAAATAGGTCAACCGAAGGTAATTTTACTGGTCAGAATTGTTACTGGTGACATGTCAAATGACAGTCATACACCAGGACCTGTGATGTGGGAAATTAGTCCCTAGCTCTAACCAAATAGATAAATTTAGCTACAGAATCATCAGCACCTTCAGCTGTCGAAATAATCGAATCGGGATGGGCATTCCAGTCTCTCATGGATCTGGGGAAGAACTTGGCAGGGCTCGAGTCCTCAATGCTGCATAGCAAGTTTGGCAAACATCTTGGTTATCTGACTCCAATCTTACCAATAAATTTTATTGCTCTATCCCATAGTCTTAGAACCTCAACATTGTAATTTGGTTCAACAAGCCCAGTTATTCAAGTGGAGAAAAAGATAAAAAAATACTTTATATGTGCCATCTAGGACAAAGTCAGTAAATAATCTTGAACTTGGGAGTGATAAACATCCATTCAGCTGATTGCAAATATAAATTCTGACGCCAATGGCTGCAATAGAATCAGAAAAAATCCACATTTTTGCCTCTTGTCTATACAAAAGTCCAAGTGATCAAATTTGAATAACGTAAAACAGGTAAAGGTCAATTAAAGATCATCATCTGTACAAATTTGGCAGGGCCCCCTAGTCCCTACTGCTGTATAATAAGTTCGAATGTCATTGGCCATTTGATTCCTGAGAAGAAGATTTTTTATTTTTTTTACCATAGCAGCAATCTTGGTCATGTGAACAAGATCTCGTGAGCTAATAACATTCCTTTCGCCCATCCCATAGAACATGTAATTTGGTTTCAACTGGTCAAGCAGTTTCTGAAATGCCATTTGCAAATGTTGATGACGAAGACGACGCCGTCGACGATGGACGACGGACACCTATATATCCTACATGTTTTCCCGCAGCCTTCGACTCTGGGCTTTAAATGTTCAGGGTAAACCCACCCTACCAAATGTTTGAGGTTAGCCCTAGATTAATTTTCATGTTTTCTGAATACAAAATTTCAATATGTTTTTGTGGTATAGATGGTACTTTTGCGCTTCATTAGTATATATCTACATAGCTCCAGATAAGAAAGACAGCAGGGGAAAAGTTGGAGTTACTTCTCCATCAGAACATACATGTAAGTTGTGCTACTTTTTAGAGTCGCCTCATCGAGGCTTTTCAACCAAGAACCCACATCCTATAATACTGACAAGAAACAAGGAAAAATATCTTTATTTAGAACTATGCTTCCTATACAATCCCTACCCATCACAATAATACAACCGTGAGATATAATGCATTGTTTCATTTCTCCAATGGCTTCTTTTCCAATCAATATTTGTGATTTTATACTCTGAACATAGGTCGTGGATACGTCCTAACGAGTACCCACAACTATGTCTTGGAGCAGAAATAACAAAAACAATGTATACCCCTTTAAACCAATAATTTTCTCGATACAAATTGAGGTTTTGAGAGGCATTTATTTCAGTGATGCTATTTCAGTGATGCTATTTTGTTTCTGACATGAAACATGAAACATAATATTTTGGCCATAAGTTAAATGATATTCCACATGTATAATACAGGAATACTTTTTTGTCAGCGCTCAGAACAGGCACGGATATTAAGGGAACGATAATGTCAATGAAAAACTAAGAATTCAAAACTGATTAAAATATTTGTTTTTTTTATAGATACATACCCTATAATGTAGCTGTTACATGCATATAATGGATTACCTCATGTCATTAAAATCATGTGACCATACATGGAATAACATCGGGGCTTGACGAAATAGATGGGCTGCATGATGCTTCCATGCAGAGCTGAAACCGAGCGTAAACGAGTACTGGTAACCCGTTTAGAGGATCTAAAATGGAAATGGAGGCAATGATCAGGATTCGATACAATCAACCCACAGCTCCCATCAGAGACACCAAAGGGAAAGAAACACAAACATGGAATCACAGACCCTAATGGAAACATCAATAGCGGAAAGCCAAAAGGACATTTACTTTCCCACAAAATGGCCAATAGTCATCATCATCATCATCAACGGATTTTTTATTAACGTGCAGGCTATCCAAAATATAATAATATTAGCGACACAAACACACAAAGACAAACCATAACAAAAATAAACGGCGACAGAAGAACCGCCTTGGAACGGTCACCGGAAACGCATTCCACTGGCGGAGGGGGGGGGGGGGGGGGGCTTAAATCGATTTTACGTGGTCACAATCCTCGCCCTTACTTCCGTCGCGATTTAGACAAATAATTTGTTCAGTCCGCATGAAGGCCTCCGTACTCATCAGTGCAACATCTCCGTGAACACAAATAATCAAACAACCACAGAGATGAAACAACGGTGAGGACTCGACAGCAAGAAACCACTGAAATGCTGGAGCAAAAGAAAACCAACAGTTAGACTCCGATGGGCCCGACCAGAGACAGAGCATCAGGCACCAACCAACATTACCTTGAATTAGATCTCTTTAATTCTCAATAAGCCTTTATGCTGGAACCGTAATAGAATCTGAGGCCTGACCCACCAGCGTGCAATTCAAGAGGGAAGCAAAGTTGTCAACCGTGATTGGGTTAACTACCATGCATGCAGTCTGTCGTATAACATTTATATTGTACCCAATCTTTTTATATCGAAGAAAGATTTTACGAAATTGGGTGCTGAAGTCAATGCGGTTATATATTTTTCTGTATCTATACACTAAGTCACCATACAATTCGGGTTCCGATAGACCTTGTTGCAGAAGAGATTTAAGTCCAATAATGAATTTTGAAACTAAATCAGAATGGCGTCTATAAAATTTTGAAAAGACTTTGCATAGTAAGACTGCCCTTGCAAATAGGTGCGAGTCGGACCGTCCATGCTTAAAAACCTTATTGGTTTCAATGGGCGACAGGGCTAGAGATGTCATTTCATCTCAATGTCGGGTAAAAGTCCCACAAAATTGGAAGCAACGTCTCCAAAATGACCTATACAGTGATGACGGGGATATAAACCTCAAATTACACAAACAAAACATGTGGTTACTGGCACAAAAATGCCGTCAATGATAACTCATTGTTTTGTTATCAAACTCTTCAATGATAAAATCCGTTTAACATAGTTATATCATAATCAAAATCATTTCTTAGAAAATTTATGAAACTCGCCAAATCTCGTTTCATAAATTTCACAGGAAATGACCACTTGCGTAAGATTCTCGATATCGGCACATAACGAAAGGTTTCACTTCTATAAAATTATTAAATCAAAGCACTGAGAGTGCTGATTGGGCAATAGCTTGCGATCAATTGATAGGGTAAGGCAAATATAGCCTCTTGTTGGTATTTTAAATCAGACTCATAAAAATACATTTTTAAATAAAATCCAATGCACATAGGTGTTTGAAGCTATTCTGGGCCAGAAGTCATGTTAACGCAACAAAACCCATGTTGAAAATCTGTTGAAATATGAGTTTTGATCTTTGGATATCAAAAATGAGCCTTGCTTTGTTTACGTTACACGTTAGAGCGATGTGACGTTGTCCCAGTGAACGTAGCATTTTTAAGTGCTGCTGAACAGACGTTATCGTTTCAACAACGTTTTGAACTAGCCGCCATGCCCTTTTAGTTTAACGGGTGCATCTGACGAGGTGATATGGAGTTGGGGGGTGGGGCGTTTTCGTCACAATTTGTCGTAGGAAATGCAAGAATGACGACCATGTACGTTTATTTCATTGCAATAACATTTGTCTGGTCCCTCGAAGATGTTCAGACAAATTCTTTGGAATCCTGCAAATGTTATTCCTGAAAAACTATGGCTGATCCCTTTAATTGTTCAAATGGGGCTTGAATGTATTGGAAGGTGGCTTATGAGGCCTACTTTGGTGAAACTAGCTAATCTGGTCTAGAAAATTTGACCACTCGATGTTTTAATTCCTTTGGGGAATTTCATTTTTTTTCCAGAGCATAAACCGTTACAGAAGACATATACATGTACTACGCCTGATTGTTTTTCACTGTTGTTCTTGTTTGTTTTTGTTTTTTTTCATTATTTAAATTTTCGAAAAAAAAATATATATATTTCTTAATCGTAACTAGCAATTATTCAAGCTGAATAAATTTATAATTATGTGTAACGACCAAGTTAACACTTTTTAGGTCATTTTTGAGCTGGACAGTTAACCTAGCCATACTTCTGCTACATGTACGTAAACGGTAAACTAGTACAGTGCACATTCTTTCACTAGAAACTTCCAGCCGGCCTCGGTAGCTCAGTCGGATGCGCGTCTGACTGGTGACCAGGAAGACGCGGGTTCGAAACCTGCCGGATTTGGGCAACATTCTTTCGTGGAGATTGATCATGAAGTATTTTCTACAGTCATTCTTTCCCTTTCCTTGATTCAAGAAGGGCAGTTGTCAGTCTCTGGCGAAAGAATCTGCACTGTACTGGTTAACTGCTTTCGTATAAGCCTGTCCAGGAAAAGTGTTGATAGGTAAACTGGGCGTCTAAAATGACCTAAATAGTGTTGGCTTGGCCTTTAACTCCAATACAAACAACCAAACAAGAAACTTCCAACTGCCCTTCGTGAATCACCAAAAGGGAGATAATCACCGTGGAAAAGATTTTATGATCAATCTCCAAGAAACATGTTGCTGATTCCGGCTGATATTGAACCCGCGTCCTTCTGATCATAAGTCAGTCGCTACCTAGGCCGTTCACATGTCTAGGGGGCTAACACTTAACCATTAGGTCTCTCTTCCTGGTTATATAATATAAAATAAACACCCGATTAACCCATGTATGCCTAGCAGCCGTTTGTGAGGACATTTGCAAACATTGCAGGCCAAGATCAGATGACGCAACACCTGGCGTCTCATCTGTGTCTAAACTGTTTGCTGAAAGTACATACAATTTTTGCAAAATTTACTGCTAACAATACAAACCATGCTCCCCTACAATTGGACATGGACCACTCTAAACTTCTTAACTGCGAGATATCAATTGTCTTATATGGGTTGATGACACAAAGAATTACATAACAGACCCGCACAGCGTACTATTAACCCATTTTGTACTGAATGGAACCATCAACCTTATATCAGTATGAAACGAGTCCATTTCAAAGTTTAGGGATGTCTGGTTGTGGCTTCTTTAAAATTTATCTGGAAAATGCTGAACCTTTCGCAAACATCCAGTTTTTGTCATAATGAGACTCCGCGTTCTCCGGTATCTGATCTGGACCTGCGCTGTTGTCCAGTTGCCAGTTTTGGGACTTCCGGTACAAAATAAGCTGTAAAATGGGCTAATTGTACTGATCTATAAAAAGCGCCGAATGGCGTATTAGTCTACATTGTTTTCATTCGGTTTTTTTTTTTACGCGGAGAATCCCTCAGTGAATCCCTGTCATGGTATACTTTATGGATAAATTTATAAAACATTCAGGTTACAATATTCATTTCCATCGGCTGTTTAATTGAATGAGGAACTTTTGAAACTGTTTCGAATAATGCGCTATATTTTCTCAAGGTGTCTCTTGGTGGTGATTAGGTCGTATGGATTAATGCAAAAAGTAGTGTCAAAATCACTCTTCAATACTCTGGGGCTATTGCCCCAAAAACTAGATCAGCAGTCGATGGTATACAATTGCAAATACCCGCTTTTTCTATGAATAACACTAATGACTATGTACTAGCTAGCCAAAAACTACATGCAAGTTAAAAAAAGTTGCAAAGAACATTCTAACTGATAAGCAAAGTTTCAGAATTATAATAGAAGCCTCCGTGGTGCAGTGGTTACGCTACTCGCCTTGTAAACCAGGAATCGCAGGATCGATCCCGGACTTCTCCAGACTTTTGGATGAGTCTTTAAACCAAGGTCTCGTCTCCGTATGACCTTAGCTGTTGGTGGGACGTAAAACTAAAACTCACTCACTCAGAAGTGTCACTCTAATAGTTTAGAAGATATGGCAAAGTCATAATTTTACCTTTGACATTGGGGCTATGTTGAGGTCCACCGAAAGTATCCCAATTTATTCTATATTCCAACAGCCATCCAATAACCAAGTTTCAGAAGTGTAACTCCAATAGTTTAGAAGCTATGGCAAAGTCATACTCTTAGGGTCATGTTGAGGTCAAGGTCACACCAAAAGTATCCAAATTTATTCTATATTCCAAGGGCCATCCAATAACCAATAGTTAAGAATATATTGCAAAATCATACTTTTTCACCTTTGACCTTGGGGTCATGGTGAGGTCAATGTCACGCCAAAAGTAGCCCAGTGCCATCTACATCCCATGTACTATCCACAGGCAAAGTTTGAAAAAAGTGTACCTTAATCGGTTTCAGAGGAGATCCATTCCATAGAAACGTGACAGACGGACGTACACGCACACATACATACATACAAACATACACACAGACCCTCAGATTGACAGACACTCAACTCTGACACGAAAACAATATTTTCTTCGAAAAAGCGGGTATAAAAAAAAACATGATGTGCATCTCTAAAAAAAGACTTTATCCTGTCAGAAATTAATTTCCAAAATACTTCCATACGAAGTCTTCAGAATGCGTCACTGATGAGGCTCCAGCAAGCACAAAACGGCGGATCGACGTCAGCCCGACTTTGTTTGCTGTCTGGCTTGCACAAAGACTCAGAGCAGCCTCCGCATTCACGGCTCAGTGAGGACTACATGTGATCCGGTGCTTTTTTCAGCAGACAATGAAGGCCGAATCTTCAAGTGCACAAAGAAGGCTATGACTTCATGCGCACAAAGAAGGCTGTGATTTCATGCGTACAAAGAAGGTCGAGACTTCATGTGCACAAAGAAGGCTGTGACTTCAAGTGCACAAAGAAGGTCGAGACTTCATGTGCACAAAGAAGGCTGTGATTTCATGTACACAAAGAAGGCTATGACTTCATGTGCACAAAGAAGGTCACTATGTAGGTCATTGTGGAGACGTTGCTTCCAATTTTGTGGGACTTTTACCCGACATTGAGATGAAATGACATCTCAAGCCCTGTCGCCCAATGAAACCAACAGGGTTTATAAGCATGGACGGTCCGACTCGCACCTCATTTCCTGGGCAGGCTTAGATTCTCTCAGGGGATTACCAGTACTCGTGTGCGGGCTGGATTCAGCTCTGCGTGGAAGCATCATGCAGCCCATTTATTTCTTCAAGCCCCAGTGGGTGGGGGCCGTAGTGCTAAAGACAACATTTATAGGAAATCCGGTCTTCGTTATTAATAGAAAATAGCCACATTAATTTTATCGCCTTGGCATTTGCGTGTTACACAATAGGGTTATATTCTGACTCTGGCCTGGAATCATGGGTTGTACTTGGCAAACAGTACAGAAACAGACCAGATTAATGCGGCGTCTCAGCAAGGTCTGCATTAATTGCTTACAGAACATGAATTTAAGGCTTAGACACCGTAGAATACAACGTCTATTCAGGGTCTACACTGTTTGCTTATAACACATGAATTGAAGGGTCATATGCCTCAGAATGCAGGGTCTGATCAGGGTCTACACTGTTTGCTTACAGCACATGAATTTAAGGGTCAGATGCCACAGAATGCAGCCTCTGATCAGGATCTACACTGTTTGCTTACAGAACATGAATTTAAAGGACAAAACAAATAGTTTAAGGGGAATGGGAACACCTGACAGATTTTTCCACCATTTTTCAAAGGGAGACGACTTTCAGGACTTCCTGTTTGCTTTTCTATAAGCCCTTTCCCACTGAAAAAGGGGTCTACTCTTAAAGGAAAGAATTTGCTCCTCAGGTGCAAATTCTTTCCTTTAAGAGTTGACCTCTATTGACATGGGAGACAAAAATACTGTTGCTGGAGTTGCCTCCCCTGAAGGTGTTCCCATTCCCCTTAAGTCTCCGTTCAGGGTCAGTTTTCTAGGCTAGACCCAGAGACAATTGACACAACAGTGCTATCATTGCTTTGAACCTTTTACCCCACTTTTTACCAGAAACCCAAAGGTGGGAAATTGGCAAAAAGTGCAGGCCCACATCAGACGTCACAGAACCCAAATGTTCAGCCATTTTCCAAATCAATTTTGAAGAAAACACAAACTGACACCCTAAATTATAACATGAAATCCTACAATATATAAGGAGGAAGATTCCATTTGGCACTAAAGGGGTTTATACAATTCAATTGTCGTAATCAAAAAAGCTATGTTGTTTATCAGCTCTACTAGCACGCACAAGTAAAAGTCTTATCTTAATTGGATCAGAAATGTTCTTCCACCTTTTAGTGGATCTGAAAGCCGACACTGGTACGCGGGAAATGTTTTCACTGGCGCTCTTCAGAATTGTACCATTCTCGTGAAGATCGGCCCAAAGAAGGATAGTAAAGGCTTTCTCCAGTTCCTCTCCAAAGTAAAGGTTGTATCTGTCACACAGGCGTATTCCTTTCACATATTTGTTCAGTGCTTCTACACAGGCAGCCTTTACTGTTGGTATCTGGTACTCATTGGCGAAGTCGTAGATGGTTGTAGCGTGCTGATCTTTATGAAATAAAACACATAAATCAAAGAATGCAAAACTACCTATTCTCATGTGTAAGTATATATTTAATTAATTGACTTGCGTGTCCTTTGGAGCGCTGTGGTGCAGTGGTAAAGCATCGGATTTGAGATCGAGAGGTAGCCGGTTCGATCCTCGCAAGCGCCACGTGTTGTTTCCTTGAGCAAGAACCTTTATCCACATTGCTTAGTACTGGTTCCTACCCAGGGAACGAGGGCCACATTGGAGATTAGTACCAGTACTAAATGTGTTACCCTCTATAAATAAGGTCGATTATTATTATTATTATTATTATTATTATTATTATTATTAATTTAATGAATTGACTCATGTATTAGCATCACGTGAACAAGTTCGTGAAATGAAGACCCCCTTTTATATAGGGGAAACTGGGGTTTACATTATTTTTTCTTATTTCTGCTCCAAGACATAGGTTGTTGGAACTCGTTAGAACCGCCTCAGAGGCGGTTCTAACGAGCACCCTCACCTATGTTATGAGCAGTTACAAGAAAAATATCATGGATTTCATCAGAAAAGTAGCCATTTTAGAGACGTGAAAAGTCCACTATGTCGCACGGGTATGTTACCGTAATGGTGTAGTTATTGAACTCGATCACGTGTCAGTTTATTGAATCAACTAACTGTCAAAATAATTAAAGAATTGTCTCATGTATCAGTGTATTGAATCAACTAACTGTCGGGGTATTTAATGAACTGTCTCATTTGTCAGTGTACTGGATCAACTAACTGTCGGAGTAATTAATTAACTGTCTCATGTGTCAGTGTATCGAATCAACTAACTGTCGGAGTATTTAATGAACTGTCTCATTTGTCAGTGTATTGAATCAACTAACTGTCGGAGTATTTAATGAACTGTCTCATGTGTCAGTGTATTGAATCAACTAACTGTCGGAGTATTTAATGAACTGTCTCATGTGTCAGTGTATTGAATCAACTAACTGTCGGAGTATTTAATGAACTGTCTCATGTGTCAATGTATCGAATCAACTAACTGTCGGAGTATTTAATGAGCTGTCTCATGTGTCAGTGTATTGAATCAACTAACTCTCGGAGTATTTAATGAACTGTCTCATGGGTCAGTGTATTGAATCAACTAACTGTCGGAGTATTTAATGAACTTTCTCATGTGTCAGTGTATCGAATCAACTAACTGTCGGAGTATTTAATGAACTGTCTCATGTGTCAGTTGACTCAACTAACTGTCCGAGTATTTAATGAAATGTCTCATGCGTCAGTGTATTGAATCAACTAACTGTCGGAGTATTTAATGAACTGTCCCGTGTGTCAGTGTATTGAATCAACTATCTGTCAGTGTATTGAATCAACTAACTGTCGGAGTATTTAATGAACTGCCTCATGTGTCAGTGTTATGAATCAACTAACTGACGGAGTATTTAATGAACTGCCGCATGTGTGAGTGTATTGAATCAACTAACTGTCGGAGTATTTAATGAACTGTCTCATGTGTCAGTGTATTGAATCAACTGACGGAGTATTTAATGAACTGCCTCATGTGTCAGTTTATTGAACCAACTAACTGTCGGAGTATTTAATGAACTGTCTCATGAGGTATCAGTCTATATACCCGAAAAAAAGGCAAACAGTGCTATTTTCCCGTTTAGTTTATTATTTTAATCCGAAATTCTAGCCTTGATAAAATTGTTAAAAACGGTCAAAATTGACTAAAATGTCAGCACGGCATAGATTAATATTCCTTCTTGTCGGATCTATGAAAATTTACTTATTCGGTTTTGCTCAGTAAGTTTTCCGTGTACTTCTACTATTTTACAGGCAGTTTCTGCTATACATGCGTTTCTGAAAGTCGTTGACATTCAAGGACATGAAGCTAGGAACCACCATCATATCAGATTAATACAGCGTTATGTCGCAAGTGAAACACCACATCTTAGAATGATAGGTGACAAAAATGGTCCAATTGATTTATTGAGCTATTGGTTTTGGTTTATTGAGAGCCAAACAAAATGACGGGATGTTTGTGACATTTGATTTTGACCCCTCCCTTACTCAAAGGCCTATATATTCCGGCGTTTTTGACCCAATCAAACGCTTTTCCCTACCAGACACTGATATATTATTACAGTATGCTAAGCTATCACGCAATTGCTGTAACATTAGATCTTAATTCCAAACTATGCAAAAATCTACTGTATGCGTTTTTTTATTTTGTCGGGTGTATAATGAAACACCACATCTTAGAATGATAGGTGACAAAAATGGTCCAATTGATTTATTGAGCTATTGGTTTATTGAGAGCCAAACAAAATGGCGGGATATTTGTGACATTTGATTTTGACCCCTCCCTTACTCAAAGGCCTATATATTCCGGCGTTTTTGACCCAATCAAACGCTTTTCCCTACCAGACACTGATATATTATTACAGTATGCTAAGCTATCACGCAATTGCTGTAACATTAGATCTTAATTCCAAACTATGCAAAAATCTACTGTATGCGTTTTTTTATTTCGTCGGGTGTATAATGGACAGACTCGAGGGTCTGTATATACATGTTTAAGGAACTTACTCAGATGTCAGTATATGTACTGAACTGATGCGTGTGTGTCAGTTTATCTAATGAACTGACTCGTGTGTCAGTGTATTTAATGAACTATCTCACTGTCAGTATTTAATGCACTCTCTCATATGTCAGTATATTTAATTGATCAACTCTTTTGTCAGTGTACTGAATGGACTGTTCCATGTGTCAGTGTATTTAATGAACTGACTTGTGTGTCAGTGTTTTTAATGAACCGACTTATGTGTCAGTATATACCATGAACAGACTCATGTTTCGGTATATATAATGAACTGACTCATGTGAAAGTAATATAATAAACTTGGCTCGTGTGTCAGTATATAGAATGATCTGACTCTTGTGTCACTATATTAAACGAACTGACTCTGACTCCTGTGTCAGTATATGTACAGTCGAACTTCAATGGCTCGAATACCATTGGGACCACGAAAATCTGTTCGAGACAGGGGTAGTTCGAGCCACTGAGGTTACTGTCAGGAGGCATAACGAGATACTTTTAGACATCTTTTCGGTGTTCTAAAATGACAATGTATGCTGTGTGTACTCATTAGAATCGCCTCATTGAGGCGATTCTAATGAGTACACACAGCATACATTTGCAAGATAATAGACTAAACTCTCCCTAATTATCCCCCATTATTTCTTATGTAGGGGATTTCGCTAGGGGCTCAAGAATGGGTTCGACACATCCATGGTAAACGAGCCATCGCTGTTCGAGCCATCGAAGTTCTACTGTATATATGCATGTATAATGAATTGTCTGATGTTTCAGTGGATATAATTGTGTTTGATTTGAGGATTAACGTCCTCGTCAACACTGTAAAGGTCACTTTGGAGACGTTGCTTCCAATTTTGTGGGACTTTTACCCGACATTGACAAGAAATGACATCTCAAGCCCTGTCGCTCAATGAAACCAGTAGGGTTTATAAGCACGGGCGGATCGACTCGCACCGCTTTGCCCGGGCAGTCTTAGATACTCTAAGCAGTTTAGCAGTACTCGTGTGCGGGTCGGTTTCAGCTCTGCATGGAAGCATCATGCAGCCCATATATTTCTTCAAGTCCAGTATCTATAATGAACTGACTCATGTGTCAGTATATATTATGAACTTGACTCGTGCGTCAGAATATATAATGAACTGACTATTGTGTCACTATATTAAACCATCTGACTCCTGTGTCAGTATATACATGTATAATGAACTGACTCATGTGTCAAAATATTTAACAAACTGACTCATACGGCAGTATATTTAATGAACTGCCGCATGCTGTGTCAGTATATTTAATGAACTGCTGCATGCTGTGTCAGTATATTTAATGAACTAACTCACGTGACAGGATATTAAATGAACTGTCTCAAGATGTGTCAGTATATATAATGAATTGACTCGTGTGTCAGTACATATGTGTATATTATACCGCCAATCGTGACTTTTAGAAATAGATGGGCTGCATGATGCTATCACGCAGAGCTGAAACTGACCCGCACACGAGTACTGGTAAACCGCTTAGAGGATCTAAGCCTGCCCAGGCATTGGCATCGTTTAAATACAAGTTCGAACAAAATAGTCCGAAAACACATAAATATTACTTTTCTGGTAATAGGCTCAGCCAGATATAACACACGAGACTAAGAACTGAATGCAGTGCATTACGCCACTACCTGTTTAGGAGAAATTTGATTCCTGACCCTCTTTGCACTTGTGAAGCTGCTGAAACCAACAATCACTTCCTATTAACATGTCCAAAGTTCAATGTCATGCGCAGAGAATTGTTAGATACAGTTAGCAATTACGTTGCTGCATCTGAAGCTGTTCTTCCTTTCGGTGATAGCTCAATATCTGACGAAATCAACGAAGTTATTTTAAAGGCAGTCCATAAATATATTCGTCAAACTAAACGATTTTCTCGATGCTTAAAGGTACTTATGTGCTTGGTATGTCAAAATGAAAGCATTGTTCTGTGTCTCTTATAGGTATCTCATGGCGTTCCACGACACCAGGCAGGCTAAAACTTTTTATATTTAACTCACTATAAGCAGCATCTTTCCTTCTTACTTTTTTCTTCGTTCCTTTTTCCTTTTTTCCCTTTCTTTTTTCTTTCTTTCTTGATTAATAATAAGTTTCACATGGCAAATATTTACATCTGTGCTTTTTGACTTACTGAACCTAGTTCGATATACTCCATTCATACTGTATATTTATTGCATGAGATGATTAAAAAAAGCAAAGCATGAATGCTTGTTTTCAAATCCTGTATGCATGTACTATTGTATTCTGTCTATGTATGAACTTGTAAATGTTTGACAAATCAAAATAAATAATGTTTAAACCAAACAAACAAACGTGTATTTTGTGTGTAGTCATTAGAGTCGCCCCAATGAGAATTCACACTGTACCACAAGTACAGTGTGTGTACTCATTGGGGCGACAGTATTGTATTGTATTGTAAAGTTTAAGCATTTCACGTCCGCTACGGTCAGGCGCGTTAGCATTGCCCCACAGCAGGACGTAAAGTTTCAGTGCTTCTGGGCTGCAAAACGCGGCAGATTCAGTGAAATGTGAGTCATGCTGAACTGCCAGTGCCTTCCCCCGAGTAAAGTTGAAGCACTGCAATTTAGAATTTTGAACGCCAGATCGAAAATGGGCATAAAACTGCAGAGGAATCATTGCCAATTTCGGCTGCGAATTGAGATTTCTCTGTCTCACCCGAGAGCATACAAGTTCATGTTGCTCTCTCTTAGAGCCGTGTAAGGCTGTGGACTGGTTAGAAATGATGAAAAACCCAAGTTGTACAGGGTTGTCAGATGTGCGGCCCTAAGTTTGCAGTATAATATATATATATAATAGATATATAAATAATACAGAGGTATACAGAAATATATGAAATAAGTAAGAAAGGAAGAGAGAAAAAAATGTGGAATATATCCAATAAAAAAAAAAGAAAAAAAAGGAAATAAAAGCATTTAGTTCTTGCCTGTTTGGTAAACAATAATAGTTTAGATGTATAAAATAACAGAACTTCAAAGGCTGTTTGCAAGTTATCATATAAAAGTGCTTAATTGTTTTTTGATCACTAAATTGGCAAGCTCAATATTGGATAGTAGTTATGAAAAAGTAAAGTGGTATTATTCATGAACAGGTGCATTTCATTGAAACATGGTTTCAATTACAATGTTAATTGTTGTTGTCAAATTGCATTTTTGTGAATACAGTCTTAAGTTAAGATGCAATTAGAATTCAATTGTAAGAAAATGGTAGACTTCAAAGGTTTTTGAATATTTTACAAACATATAGGTAAACAAAAGAGCCATCTAACTGTCTTTCTAAAGAAGCATTATTTTGACTTTGACCATTGAAATATTTGATTACTCACACCAATATTGCATAGCAATTCTTAAATGCTGTTAAATGTTAATTTGAGACAGGTGCATGTACACAACCTGATTGTTACATGTTTGCAATGTTAGTAAGCTCTCGTCAAAGACATAATTGATAACAAAAGTTGAAAATAATTGAGATAATTGGTTCTGTAAAAACTGTTTATTTGTTGAGAAGTTGTGAAAATTACCATCAATAGATAGTATTCATTGTTTTGAGAGGGGGAAGAAAGAAAAAAAAAAAAAACAGGGAAAGGAAAAAAAAAATAAATAAATAAATATAAATAAAACAAAAATTAAATAAAATAATAATAATAATAATAATAATAATGAAAACAATAAGCATAAATGTAAATATCTATATGACTTTCCTTCACCATAAAACTATAATACATAATTTAACCCTTGTCCTGCTGGGCCCGGATATGTCTGATCTTTCAAACAACGCAGATCCAGATAAGAAGCCATCTGATCAGGATCCTCGTTGTTTGTGATTCAGTTTAAGAATTTCTTGCATTGACTTGCCTCAAAAAACCCGAATGGTTGATGATCTGTGGTGGGTGTGGCATATTTATATATTCAGCAGGTCAAGGGTCAAGATTTATGGCCGTGTTAAACAGAATTCGTTTAACACTTTTCTTTTTTTTTTTTTTTTTTTTGATGAGATTTAAAAGGCGATTAATTCAGTTCTGTTCTGTATTCCGGGCGTTGTGTGTTTTCCAAAGAGAAAAAAAAAATTAATATAATGCACAACATTTGAGATGAAAAAATACTATTTACAAGTCTTTTGATGGTTTTGAAAAAATGTACTTCTGCATAACAAAATAACACACACACATTCACTCACAAACACATTCTGTGAAACATATTTACAATATTTACATCTGTCTGAGAGGCAAGGAAATGACATAAATCATGCAGTGGCAGAGGTATGAGAGGCCGGTCCGCCCAATAGGGGGAGTCAGTATCCAATTAATAAAAAAGTTAGACCCCTGCCACTGTGTACCTTGCTCTCTTTGAGGTATGAGTGCATCAAACAGCTGTATTGATAGGTTCAGCTTGCCATAGCTCCTGGATTCAAGCTTCACCCATCCAACAAACTGTTGCTTGCACTCACAAACACTCGAAGGATTGGCCAGCAGTACAAAATGATTGCCCTCTTCGGTGCCGTATACTGTTCCCGCTGATATACATTTTCTTGATCCTTAGTTACATGTATGCATTGTGTATGCCTAAATTAGGTTAGTATACTTATATGTATGACAAGTATCCTGTATTGGTGACATATTTGAATACTGCTTCCCTTATAATTGTTGCATGGGCAGGTTTGGGGTTAAGAAGTACCTTTAGATCTATAACATTTATATCAGATATGTTATCTTTTATGGTTTGTAACATGATTTCTCTTTCATGTCTATGTTTTTCACAATCAAGAATATAGTGGGTTGTGTCCTCAGTTCCCTCACAGTGAGGGCACTGAGGGTCCATTCCACTGTGTGTCTGATTGTTAAACCTAAGTCCATTCCTACCTAACCTTAACCTAGTGTATACCCTATCAAATTGCCTATTGTCGCTATACTGTATGAGTTTCGTTGTGAAATCACTACTGATCTCCCAACGAAAACCATGACCATGTTTTTCCAAGTTGATGCCCAGTGCGTTTTAACTTCTCTTTTAATAAGCCCATAAACTTCAGTTTTACCCAGCCTAATCTTTATTTCTTTGCCTATGGAACTTCCTAATTTTGCAGCTTCATCTGCAATGTCATTACCTTGTATATTGCAATGCGACGGACACCAGTCAATATACAGTATTGTGTTGCTCCTTAAAATTGTGTCAACTAAATTGTTGATTTGGATTAAAAGATCAGGTCTTGAGCGACTGTTCCCAGACTTTATTGCCTGAATTGAACTTAAGGAATCAGTAAGGATTACTACCTGGTCTGGTTTGTTCTGCTCAACCCATTTCAGGGCTTCAATTATTGCAATTAATTCTGCAGTAAAAATTGTAACCTTGACATTCAGTTTAAATTTTCTAGTTATTTGGTGTGAGGGAATGGTAAATGCAGACCCTACTTGATTCTTTCCATCGTCCTTACTGCCATCAGTAAATATTTGAAGACATGATTTGTATTTTTGATTGACTGAGGTTTTGGTTTTATCCTCAATGACCTTCTTGCTGTCTGTTTTTTGGTTTACATATTCCTTAAGAGTTTCCCTAGGTGTAATTGACTGCAAGGCAATTTTTTCCTGATATACAGGTTCCTGTACCAAAATATCACTTAGCTTATATTTCATCTGAAGATCCCTTACTTGCATTACAAATGGAATTTTACCCTTTAATCGATCCCTACAGGTTTCATATACAGCATAGTCATAGAGACTGTTCAAGGGGAGATTTTTTCCATTGGCAGAGGACCTGGCCCAGTATTTCAGGATAAGTTCCTCCCTCCTTAGCGCCAGTGGTTGAATGTTGCATTCAGCTTGCACGTCAATATTTGCAGTTGATTTATATGCCCCTGTTATTATTCTGAGAGCAGCTGATTGAATTCTATCTATCCGAAGAAGCTGAGTTGGTGATGCAGAAGCATATGCTTGACAACCATAGTCTAGTTTACTCCGGATAAGTGTCTTGTAGATAGCCATTAGCGTTATCTTATCTGCCCCATATTTAGTTCCTGATAGATATCTCATGAGATTTAGATCTTTTTTACATTTTGCTACCAAGTCTGTTATATGTTTCTGCCAGTACAACTGGCTATCAAATGTCATTCCTAAGAATTTAGCTTCAGTTTTACATTCCAGTGATTTGTTTCCTATTTTCAATTTAGGTATATTTTCATTTGGAGTTACTGGATGATTGAACAATACAACTTCGGTTTTATTGGAGGAGATTTTGATACCCAACGACGCTGTCCATGCCTCAATTTTATTCAAGATCTGCTGCATGAGATGCACCAAATGGGACTTACTGCGCCCTGATTTCCAGACTGCCGAGTCATCCGCATATTGAGACAGCTCACACGACAGATCTTTTAGCACATCATGTTGAGTGTTGATAAGAATGTTAAATAAAATTAGACTAAGAACACTGCCCTTGGGAGAACCGTTGTCAAGTACCTTAACTTCGGACAAGTTAGATCCGACCCTAACCTGTATTTTTCTATCTTTAAGGAAGTCCTGTACCCAACCTAATAATCTACCTTTGATATTGAATTTGTTTAACTGCATTAGCATTCCATTGGTCCACATAAGATCAAAAGCTTTTTCTAGATCCAGGAATATACAGAGAAGGTCCCTATTCTCCATTTTAGCTTTTAGTATTGCAGTCTGTAATCGAATGATTTGATCAAGGGCAGACCTATTTTTCCTAAATCCAGATTGCGTAGGTGCCAAAAGTTTGTTCTTTTCAAGGTGACTTGTCAGTCTGTTTGCGATCATAGTTTCCATGACCTTACATGTTACTGATGTTAAAGACATTGGCCTATAAGATCCTGATTCATGAGGGGATTTATTTAGTTTCAGAAGTGGTACTATTGTTCCCAGTTTCCATTCGTCTGGTAGTTTACCCTCAGTCCATGATTTGTTAATTAATTGTAAAATTTGCCATTTGCATTTTTCAGAAGCATTTTTCAACATATCATAGTGAATTGTGTCAGCCCCAGGAGCAGTGCTCTGTTTCTTATTAAGCGCGGTTATAAGTTCCTTAAAGGTAAACAACTCATTGTATGCCTCACCCATCGTGATGTTTTCCTGCACTGACAAGATAATTCCAGGTTCAAGTTCAAGTTTTCTTAGTCTGAAACTGTGTTCAAGTAATTCATTGCCACTTACTTTTTGGTAATGGTTAACCAGTGCATTTGCCTTATCTTCATTTTCATGGTATCGAATATTATTTAGTTTCAATACTTCCACTGGCCTAAATGATTTTCCATTGAATTTGGATATTACATTCCAGATATATTTACTGTTTGCCTTGTGATTTAGCTTCGAGACAATTTCTTGCCATTTACACTTCTTTGCGTTATCCGGGATATCGTTACTTTTGGCTCTGGCTATTATAAAGAGGTCCTTAAGTTGATCAGAATTGTATTTTTTCCATTTCTTATATGCTTTACGCTTCTCACGGACTGCAGTTGAACATTCGTCATTCCACCAGGGCAGATGCCGTTGTTTTTTGTCAGAATTTGGCTTGGTTTTAGGTATTGTTTCCTCACAAATGGCAATTAATTCATTTATGAATTGGTCATTAGATTCATTAATTGTTTGTTGATCGAACTGAATATCAATGTTGTTTGTCAAATTGCGAAAAAGGGCCCAATCAGCTTTAGTCAGTTTCCAGCGTGGTATTTGATCCTGTAGAATACATTTGTATTGTTTATTTAAAGTAGTTACAATGGGGAAATGGTCACTACCCAGACAGTTTTGGTGCACATACCACTGGAAATCTCGACAAACATCACGAGAGGCGAGGGTGAGGTCAATCGCAGTTGTTTGCCCCGATTCAATCGAGTAACGTGTTCCTTTCCCATTATTCAGCACCACCAGGTCATGGTCTTCTATAAAGTTTAGAAGCTCACGCCCTGCTGGAACCTCACCATCATGGTATTGATTATCCCAGAGGCTGTCCCTTATATTAAAGTCACCAACAATGATATGATTTTTACTTACATGAGTTAAAATATGATCATAATCAGCTTTGCTTATCATGTTTTTTCCATTTGAATATATGTTAATAATGTCAGTACTTTTATAAATCCCAAATTTTCGTACAATGGTAGCCTCAAGATTTGGATTCTTTTGCCTGTATAGAATTTCTTCTGAGTCTAGCCCTTCCCTCACAAATGTAGCGACCCCACCACCCTTTTTCTCAGTACGTACATAGGAGACTGGTTGCTTTTACCCCATAAATTTTAGACAATTATGTCCAGTGTTATTCCAAGTTTCCTGGATGCAGACAACCTCTGGAATATCTTTAAATGTTAATAAGTAGTCATAGAATTCTGCTTTTTTGTGTTGCATGGCATGTCCGCAGAGACTGCGGGCATTCCACTGCACCACTTTCAGTTCTGTTCTGCGGTTTATTGAGCCCATTATTACAACCTAATTGTTAAGAGGTAAAAACTATTTCTTACTTAGTCTTGGTTCAGTTGGTACAACGATTTTACCTCTGTAGACTTTACCCACATCAGGAGTTCTGCGATCTAGAAGCTCCTTTTGCAGGCTCTTCCCTGTTCGACGTGACTGGTTAAGTCCACTACTGTTTGTGTTAGATCTGCGTGCCTGTGTTGGCTTGGTTTTGCGTGGTTTAGGAGAGGATGAAATTGGTTTTGCTATGTTTTCCTTAATTAACCTGCCATACAACTGCTCAGGTGTCTCTGATCGCTGCACAGCAGTTTGTTGTAGTTCAGGCAGCTTCATGTTCCTTTTTTGATTTGGAACAATTGATTGAGGGGGCTGTGGAACTGGAGACTGGGATAATTTAGGAGTATGATAAGGTTCAGACACAGAAGTATTTTTATGAAGAGTCCCACAAGGAGCATTATCATTAATTGATATGCAGTCATTACTTTTAGGATCATTTTCTTCCAAGAATTGTGCTGTATTACAGATGAGTGCATCTATAGCCTTATCCCTGGTTTCCTGTGTTAAGCCCTGCATTGTGGTTAGCACGTTTGGTTGAAGCAGATACTTTAAAATGCGTGCAACATCCATTGTAGCCATAGATGGTTTAATGCCTCCCTGCTTGCTGGTTGGTATTTTTATTGCAGTGGTGTGATTTCCACCAGTGTTTTCTGTGAGTGTTGGAGCATTGTCCCAGTGCAAGCAGTTCGGGCAATAATATCGGGTGTTGAAACCCTAGCAATACATTGCGGTTGTGCGTCTGGAGGTGGTTGTGTTGATTGTATTGATTCCTGATCATTGCCTCCATTTCTATTTTGTAGTTGCTTAGAGTCAGACATTGGTTGTTTTCGTTCGTCCCATTCCTGTTGAAGTTGACGGTTTTTTGTTTTAATTTGATCCTTATATTTGATGAAGACAGGGCAAGTCGGACTGTTAGCAGCATGCCCTTGTTTACAGTTTGCACATTTATGGTAGCCAGGCAAGTTTCTGCTTGGACAAAAACTTGTCTGATGACCATAACTGCAAAACATACACACTGTAAAACTGTTCCTGCAGCGGGTTGTGGTATGTCCAAATTGCTGGCATGCATTGCACCTTATTATTGAATAGAGAAGGGGTCGGACTTCAGTATTATGTGTTGACGAAATCCGCATCAGTGGCGCATGCACAGTGCTAAATGTTAATATTGCGCACCCTGTTTTTCGTCCATACTTATTTGTTAGAGGCCTGAAATCAATGATATTGTTTTCCTCAAAGTTATATGTGAGGCAGAAGTCATCCCTATCCATGAAGTTTGTGTCGACCACTCCTTTGCTTGTCCTTGGTGAGTTTCGATTTGCTTAGTCCCGTTGTTGTTTATTTTGTTTGTTGGTTTGTTTGTTTGTTGCCTTGTCTGACGGGATAATTAAGGTTGGACGCCCATGGCTCTGAGAAATAAAATTCTTAGCTTTGTTTATTAAGGCATGTCTTACACCAAAAGTGATCCCCCTGTTTGAAAGAGTGGTCTTACACATCTCCCCTATGTACTTATGGAAAGTCTGGCTTATTTTATTGGCCAAATCTCTGTTGATGACTCTTTTTGACTGCATGGCGAATGTGATAAAGACAAGCCCGGTGGCTAGACCAGTACACAGAGGTGAAGAAGGAGCGGGAGAGTGGTCCATTGCCTCTTCAAATGCTGCGGCGGACTGCTTCTTCTTTTTGCGACTCACCTCTATAAACATGTCATCGTCGCCCTGGGTAATATCAAAACCCTCGCAATCCTGGTCACCTCCAAAGGTCATGCTTTGTCTGGCCTTCTTTGGTGCAGGATTGTCACTCGAGGTGAAAAAGTGGTCAGCTGGGGAGGTCTGTTTCCTCTTCGCAGACCCAACAGGTGTCTGCAGCCCAGAGAGTGGTGCAAATTTGTTGGGTGTTGTCATTATAATGGGACCAGAGAGACTAACTGGCCCACTATGTTTTGCTGCAAGTTTTACTCTGTCGGCAGAAGGGCTGCCATGAGCCGTATCTGGCTGGTTCCCAGTTGAAGAAGCCAACTCGGTACCAAGAGCTGTGGCCAGAATAAGCCCTGGAGGACTAGCCAATTCATTCTTTGCCTCAGGAGTGTTGTGGGTTGAAGGAGTTTTCAGGTCCTTATCTTTTTCGGGAGTGTCCAGAAGTTCAACAGGAAGAGTGCCCAGCAGATAGCTGATTTCCTCCTCTGTTTGCACCGGCAGTGGTACATTTGTTGACAGCCGGACATCCTCAATAAGACCTGAGATTCCTTTGAGTGATGGTATTTTGCAGTACTTAGTCATTTTGATGTACTCAAATAATGAGTAAACTAACAAACTTAAAACAATTGTGTGATAACTAGTAACTGTGAAAAGTAGTATTGGTTGGCTCCTACCTTGGTTCTTTAATAGAAATTTAAATCCCGCATGCACAGTCAAAACTTACACAAACTACTTAACCTCAGAATCACTTTGAGAACACTAAAACACGTTTCCACACTTAACACACTCACAATTAAGACAATAGAGATGCAGCAAATTATCCATACAAGTTTTTCACACAAAACAAAAACACCTATTAATGAATAAATTAACGACACTTAAAGCATTAGATTATTTGAATGATAATTAAGACAATATTTCATACAATGAAAAATTTGAGAAAAATACAAAAAATTGAATTGAAATTGAATTTGTTAATATTGAATAATATTATTGAATAATCCAGATTAGATCCTATTAGCCTGATAACACACAACCAGTCAGTACGGATGCTATACCCAGAATGATTGGGGCGACAGGAGAAAATTCTTTCCTTTAAGAGTTGACCCCTATTGGCATGGGAGACGCCGGCCTCGGTAGCTCAGTCGAATGCGCGTCAGCCTGGTGATCAGGACATGGGTTCGATACCTATCGGGATCGGCAACATCGGAGATTGATCATGAAATCTTTTCTACAGTCATTCTTACCCTTCCGCTGATTCAAGAAGGGCAGTTGTCAGGTTCTGGCGAAAGAATGTGCACTGCACTGGTTAACCGCTTACATATAAGCCTGCCCAGGAAAAGTATGGACAGGTAAATTGACCGGCTCAAAAATGACCCAAATAGTTTTGGCTGGGCCGTTTAACTCCAATATAAACAAATTGTCATGTGAGACAAATCAAAAATACTTTTGCAGGAGTTGCCTCACCTGAATGTGTTCCCATACCCTTTAAAGATTCACCTGAAAGTCTGGAGAAGCCCGGAGCGTCAGTATTTTATTGTATCATATGATGTCGCGTCCGAGAGTGTAATAACGCCATGTATTATTTTCGATAACCCACTAGTGGATTAAATATGTAAATTAGCTAGATATGTTACATGTACGACGTCCTTAACGACGTCGCGTTTACTAACGGTGGAATATTGACATTTTTGTAAACAATCGTGAATACAATGCGTTTTAAATGTCATATGATAAATAGAATCTTGCATTCGTGCTCATGTATTCAATAATACATGAAGCCTCGCATTTTATCCCTCTTCCTCAACTCGTTTAATAAATTGAATTATAGATGAAGCCTCGCATTTTATCCCTTTTCCTCAACTCGTTTAATAAATTCAATAATACATGGGCATGAAAGATCCTCTATATTTATCTTCGCCGTTTTCCGATGAGGTCGATATTGTTATACAATACAAAGAGGTCCGTAAATGGTTGCCATTCACGAGACGCCGAAAATGAACGAGACATTTCTGAAAATCGAACTTTTAGGCGTTAACACTTTTACGAAAATCGAACTTTTAGGCGTTAACACTGACTGATTTATTCTTTGCATAAAGGTCAGTCTCGTATCATATTGCACCAACTGCAGGCTGATGACTGTTTACTGAACAATATGCCATACGGACCGATCCATCAGAAACCTTTGCTGCATATTATTCTGAAATATTCAGGAATACGATGTGGCGGTATTGGTTAGATAGAAAGTTTAACTACCTAATTACCCAAAGGTCGTAGATTCGAATCCCAAATGTTGAATAATGTTTTAATTTTTCGTGTCTTCTTATTTTTTTTTCTTTTAATGCAATTATATGCAGACTGTGGCAAGAAAGCGACGAAGGTACAGAGATTGCTTCTACGGGTGATGAATCTACTGACACTGCCGAAGAATCAAAACTGTTTTGTAATGCAATTTTGAATTTTGAAATTCTGAAATTGTGAAATTCAAGCTTAGGTGAATCGCTAAAATTTGAAAAAATGAATTACATACTAATCAAAAATCAAAGGCAAGAAATCAAAAAAGATAAAAAAAAATCTTAAAATAAAAAAAAAAACAAAAAAAACAAATACATATAATTAAACTAATCAAAACCATATGTTGAGCGGTAGCAAGGCTCAAAATATATGTGATAAAATTTAATTATAATCATACAGATAAAAAGAAAAGAAAAGAAAAAAAAAGTTTTAAAATAGTTACCCCGCGCGAGTGTCTCTTCCACACCTCGCCCTCACCATACAGAAGATTACAATGATAGCGAGCTGTAACTGACACCACTCGGCTAATTTTTATTTACGGGCATTTTTGCGTACAGTAAACTTACATTCAAAACAATGCGTACCATGGAATTATTACGTAAGGTATTCAGTTCTTCTCGACAATTTTTGTCATATTTTTTATTTCCTGTCTTTTATAATTCAAACAATGTGATCTATTATTGCACATGAAAATGGGTTTCAGCTTTTATTTTAGAAATTTGCCTTTACTAATGACATCGTCATCCCTAATTAACGGTATCAGATGGACCGGCCCCTGTGACTCATTCATCGACCTGTATATCATATTTGCACCTGCTATGTACATGTATACAGCAAAATGTATGATCTAACAAATACAGATATGTTCTATGTACTCATTAGAATCGCTTCTTCTACATGCAGGTGATTCTCAATAGCACACAAAACATACATTTTCAAGACAAAAGTAACTAAATCATTCTAACATCACGTAAACAAGTCCGTGAAATGAAGACCCCCTAAACCCCACTTTATATACGAGTGAAAACTTTGGTTTACGGAAGTTTACAATCTTCTTCTTATTTCTGCTCCAAGACATAGGTTGTTGGTACTTGTTAGAACCGCCTCAGTAAGGCGGTTCTAACGAGCACCCTCAACCTATGTTTTGAACACGTATAACAAATATATCAAGGATTTTCATCAGAAAAGTATCCATTTTGGGGATGTGAAAAAATACACTATGTCGCACGGGTGAGTTATCCTAATGATTATTCCTCATCATTCTTATCTAGTGCTTTGAGAACTGTATCTCAGGGACTTAGAAATGGGTTGGACCAAGCCATGGTAAGTGTGTAATTAGGGGATAACTGTATTCAAAATTGACATTTGGGGAGGTAAATCGGCGGTTTTACGGTCGGAAATTTCGTTTTACGGCTCCGCGTCTGCGGAGCCGTAAAACGGAATTTGCGACCATAAAACCAACGATTTACCTCCCCAAATGACAATTTTGAATACAGTTATCCCCATTCTAATTCATTTATTCGGTTGTTTTCTTAAAATAAAAGTGTGCTATTTGGCTCAAAGCAACAAGCGCTGTCAGCTGCGTAACACCAAATACCAGCCAATGGAAAGCGACGCTACATGATGACATCGGGTTTATGACGTTATATCGCAGAATATACTGTCGCAAATTTTTGACGTTCTCCAATCAGACGTCGCGTTACATACACAGGTGCATTAGAATAACAGTTTGAGTTATTGAAATAACCCCCCCCCCCCCCCTTTATTTTACCTGTTATGGGTTTCCGTATTCCAGGATGCATGTGAAGCAGCATCTCTTGAAACATATCAAAATCTTTCCCTTTCATCTCTACCAGGTTATCTCGACTCTCCCTAAAATCTGACTGAAACATCCGATCAAATACTGGAGAACTGTACATCAAAAAGGATTTGGACACGTACAAGGACTTGTCGTTGTCAAATCTTAACTCCACCTCATCAGGAACGGTGCCTTTCTCAAACGGTGTCTGAATATTCCAGGTCGGTGCATCACTGTTCGATGCCCCAGCAGCCTCATCAGTCTTTAGCTTTTTACAGAGCTGTAAATAAATACATGTGTGTTGTTTCAGGTTTGTTTGTTTGATTTGAGGTTTAACGTCAAAGAAAACAGCGTGTTGTCGTTGATGGTGAATCTTCAGTATGGCCTCCAGTTGTGTCTGTGCTCCCTCAATGGACTCTTGTTGGTCCGAATTTCTATACTGACATTGACATTGACTCAGAAATAAGACTGTTTGCAGAAGACTGTGTTTGCTATCGGGAAATTAGAGATCTATACAGAGGACTCATTGAAACTTCAGAAAGATATAGATAGATTAGGATGTTGGGCACGAAAATGGGGCATGAGATTTCATCCCGTTAAATGCAATATTATGCAGATAACCAGGAACAGAACCAATAAATTTGAGGCTTCCTACAACTACAACTTAGAGGAACGGTCCTCAAGAATGTGAATTCCATTAAATAACTAGGTGTGACAACCACACACGATATGAGATCGAATACACAACTTGACAACATGTGTACTAAGGCAAATAGAGTGCTTGATTTCCTGAGGCAAAATCTTCATCAGTGTCCTCAGGATATAAATGATGCAACATATAAAGGTAGTTGTATCTGGAACCCCAGTGGAGTGGTCCTTAATGAAGAAATTGAAACAGTTCAGAAATACAATGTTAGCTGCTAGATTTGTAACAAGCAATTGCTGGTTTGAAACTGAGAGCCTGGCTGGAATACTAGGAAAATTATGACGGGAGTCTCTCCAGAAAAGGAGAAGGGACAGTAGGCTCATACTTTGGAATCGAGACAATTCATCGACAAGACAATTCATCGACACGGTTTTTGGAGACAATTCATCGACACAATTGAAGACAACTCATCGACACTTTTTGAAGACAATTCATCGACACATTATTATGTTGAAATTATACACAAGCTGATAAAATGAAGACAATGTTTTGAAAATAAAATTATCTATTATCACATTTATGATCAAAATTACGAATTTAGAAAAAATTAATTCAATCTTTTGGCTTATTGACCATTTTAACCGCATTAGTTTGCCTCGTCTGATTTGATGTCGCAAAACAGTGACTGTCGGGGAGCTGTCTCAAAGTAGTTGAGGATAGCATGTAGCTTTTAGGGTGCTGAGTGCTATGTAGTGGCAGTATTGATAGTACGACCACTGGAGTTGAAGGAAAATTTAGCCTCGAGATTTGTACAATTCGCATTTAGATACATAATTCTGATCATGAGATATAAACCGTGTCGGTGAATTATCATCTAGATAATAAGCCTATGCGATGGACCTTGATTAATCCCACTTTAGGGGTAAAAGTTCAGTTTAACCATTTTTGTACCAAATGGAATCCTCCTCCTTATATATAGCATGAGTCCATTTAAAAATGTAGGGTTGTCAGGTTGTGTTTTCAACTAAATTTGTTTTGGAAAATAGCTGAACTTTTTGCAAACAGTGTAGGCCCTGATCAGACGCCGCGTTCTGCGGCGTCTGAGCTGAGCCTACACTGTTTGCCAGGGTACCCGTTTTGGGGTATATGGTATTGAATGGGATTATGTTTACTTTTCATATTTCTGCCTATAAACGTTAGGCGTTATCGTTGGAATCGTTTCGATTTGAGCAGAATCTTATTTAATGCTGAAAATTTAGGGGAAAAATGCAAACATACATGTAACTCACAATCAAGCTTCACTTGTCATCTTTTTTATTTTGATTATGAAAGTTTTGAATAATATTTGACCAAGTTCCGTATACATTTTCTTTTATGCGGATAAAAGGGTCTATAAGCCAAACTATTGAATTAAATGTTTCTAAATTCGTTATTTTGATCATAAACGTGATAAAAGATAATTTTATTTTCAAAACAGTGTCTTCATTCTATCAACTAGTGTATAATTTCAACATAATAATGTGTCGATGAATTGTCTTCAAAAAGTGTCGATGAGTTGTCTTCAATTGTGTCGATGAATTGTCTCCAAAACCCGTGTCGATGAATTGTCTTGTCGATGAATTGTCTTGTTCCCCATACTTTTATACAAAGGTCTAAAGAGTAATGCCAGCAGCCCAACAGATGACCTTATTTCCCCCCCCCCCCCCTCCAGCCAGTGTAGAAGCCATCTTTCACTAGATTTTCAGACTCCTACTGCAAGAACTGACATCTATACAGAATCATTCTTCTCTCGAACCATTAGAGATAGGAATGGATTTCCCGATTCGATCATTTCCACAGCCAGGACCTGTGTCACCAGACAGCAGGCTGTGATATGGGAAGTTAGTCCCTAGTTCTCACCAAAGAGATAAACTTAGCAACACTATCCTCTCCGGCCCCGCCCATAGGGGCTTGAAGAAATATATGGGCTGCACGATGCTTCCACGCAAAGCTGAATCCGGCCCGCACACTAGTACTGGTAAACTGCTTAGAGGATCTAAGCCTGTCCAGGAATCGCGGTGCGAGGTGGACCGTCCATGCTAATAAACCCTATTGGTTTCATTGGGCGACAGGGCTTGAGATGACATTTCATCTCAATATCGGGTAAAAGTCCCACAAAATTGGAAGCAACGTCTCCAAAATGACCTTTACAGTGTTGACGGGGACGTTAAACCTCAAATCAAACAAAAACAAACACTATCCTCTGCACCTTCAGTTGATATGATCGAATCAGGAAGGGCATTCCAATCTCCAATGGTTCGGGGGAAGAAAGATTCTTTATGGATGTTAGTTCTTGCAATAAAGGGAACGGTGCGTTGAATAACCGGAACGGACCCAATAACCGGACCGGACCTGCAATAACCTGAACGGACCTATTTTCGGCCTAATTTTCATTTTTCTAAGTATTTTTTCGTATCCGATTCCTAAAATATTCATATAAATATTATATCCATACATAAAGTTAATTGGTTTCACATCAAGGGAAGCGATGAAAACCCTGCTGAAATATTGTATTCTATTCTCTATTCTCAGGGACAAATATAAAAAAATTCCGATTGGGCCGCTCAGGTTAAAAGACACAATTCATGACCACAATAATAATATAGATACCCGTACAGCATCAGCATTAGGACCAGATGTTAATAAGATCAATTATGCTGTTTTCTTCCTGATTCGTGCCCCTTAGATGTTTAGCATACGAGCTGCACACTGGAAACAAACTGTCATTATTTCACAAATAATCAGAATTTACTTCAAATTATTAATTTTAATTAGAAAATCAAAAAGACAACAAAGCATGACAATTTCTACAAATAACAAGTAGAAGTAAAACAAAGATCAGGAATTGATACAATTAACTTACTCCACCCATAAAAGACACCAAAGGGAAAGAAATACAAACATTAAGCGACCAGACAAAAATGGAAACCCAAACAAAGGAAGGCCATAAGGACAGTTACTTTCCCACAAAATGGCCATATGGCCATCCAAAATTAAAAGACACAAGTGATACACACAGTAAGCAACAAACAACAACATAAATAAATCGCCACAGAAGAGCCGCCTTGGAACGGTCAGTGGAAGATTTCCACTGGGGGGCTTAAATCGATTTTACAGCCTGTAATGACGTCACTATATCGATCATGATCAGTCAGAAACTTTCTCCTTAAATTCGTGCCCTTTTGAAAAGCCTGTTTGGATTGTTTCCCTTTGACTGGTGTAGCTGTATTACACTTTGCCATGAAAGGAATAACTCTCTCCCATCTGAACAAAAGTTTTCTGATGTCTGTATAAACATGGTAGAGCCAATTTACTGCTGTAAGTCACTAAGGCTTACATTTATTAAAATTTGTCAGAACTTAGGATGAAAAAGCTTAGTGGGTGCAGACAGCAAGATAAACAACCACAACAACAACATCATATCCAAGCGCCTGACTGACACAGAGGACGTCCTTGACCTCTTATGTTGTTGAAATGAATCAGGACAAGTGAGACAGATGCGCACATGTACTTTTCACGCGCTCTTCAAAGGCACGAATTCAACAAGAAGGCACGAATCAAGAAGAAAGAGGCATAAATGAAATACAATAGTATTATAGCTGTATTCCGTAGTCTATCCTGCGAGCAATTACTTTTTGATGTTCATTTGTTGTTTGTTTGATCTGAGGTTTAACGTCCCCGTCAGCACTATTTAGATCATTTTGGAGACGTTGCTTCCGATTTTGTGGGACTTTTACCATTAATTTGTAGGAAAATTAAAACGCGCAAGAATTTTCTTGAATATACAGTCCTACCTGAGAACCTTCCGATTCTGACATTTTTTGGTAAATAAAACAAACAGATAGGCTAAGACAACTTTGGATGAAAATATGTTACAACTGCAACTGCAGACTTTTTTGTTATCTAATACTGAGTCGGTCACATTTGAGTGAGTGAGTGAGTGTTTGAGTTTTACGTCCCACCAACAGCTAAGGTCATACGGGGACGGGACCTCGGTTTAAAGACTCATCCGAAAGTCTGGAGAAGCCCGGGATCGATCCTGCGATCCCTGGTTTACAAGGCGAGTGGCGTAACCACTGCACCACGGAGGCTTCTAAAGGTCACATTTGACCATTATCTCAGTTAATTCCAGAGTAGAAACCAGTATTAAGCAATGTGGACCACGCGTCTTTTTCAAGGCACAACGCAACGCATGACTGACGTGTTACACGCACCCGGAACCCCTCGATCACGAGTCAAGTGTGTTTATACCACTGCACCCGAATGTATCTATCTATCTTCTGATACTGCGTCGGTCACATTTGACCATTACCGCAGGTGTATATTACATACACTCCAGAATGCGCTCTGCGAAACTAATCTGTGAAAACTTGTGGCCCAACCACATTGCACTTTTCATATGCCATAAAATATGATTAAACAAATGTGCCCTGAAGCCTTTTGAATGTGGCGCAATATTTTCTCGGCAGAAGTTTAGCATTTTACTTGTTCTGGCTTTTAACAAGACTTTTATAAAGTACTGAGATGCATCTCATGGAGGACATCACGAAAACACCCCTATATAATTTTGACCCCATTGAACCCCACTTTTATATTGTAAAACTGGGGTTTACATGGGTATATCTTATTTTTCTTATTTCTGCTGTAAATCATAGATTGTGGGCACTCGTTCGAAGAGGCGGTTCGAATGAGTACCCACAATCTATATTTTGAGCAGAAATAAGAAACATATCACAATTTTTCATCTTAAAATGGTCATATTTTCGGCGGTAAAATTGACAATGTATTTGTATAGGCGTGTTTTCGTAATGGAATTTTACATAAAACGATTACGACGACGGCGAGGGTGATTAGGCGGTTTACCATTACGAAAAAACGCATCATTTTTGCTTTGTTTTTCCTAGTTAGAAAATCGAAGGAGTCCAATACGAAACTTTAACGTTAAACAGCTTTGCTTGCCCAGGTTGTCGTTTCTGTGATGACATCAAATTTTACACTGTATTTTTTTTTCTTTTCTATTTTTACTTCTCCTTCTTCCGAAATTCAACCGCTATTCCCCTGAACTTTTCCTTTTCCAGCTAATTCTTCCAACAGCTTATAACCCATCCAGCTGAAATGTGATTTATTGTCAGACCATGATACGAAGCAGCGCATTTTGTTTGGAGGTTATTAAGAGAATCATGTCCATCTATCCGTCCATTAATTTTTCTTTTGGGGCTTTTGTCAGTATGTGCGTTATAGCCGGTCACTTGCCACGGGCGTATAATGCCCCGCTTGCGGAGCTCTTGTTAAACTTGCCAAAGGCAGGTGTAAGCGGTAGCTCCGTCCTGCCAATCTTAAATGAAATGACTAAGTGTACACTTAGTCTAATGAAAACACGCCTATTGAAATACACTGACAATTTTACTACCCCCCCCCCCATCCCCCACCGCCACCAAAACAAAAAAAGTGAAACTTTTAAGAAAAAAATCTGATATATTTCTTATTTCTTCTCATAATATAGATTGTGGGTGATCGTTAGAACCGCCTCGTCTAGGCGTTTCTAACTCTGTTACCATGTAAACCCCAGTTTTACTATAAAAAATTTGGATTTAAGGGATCAAAATCATACACGTGTATTTTCGTGATGGATTGCTTTTGGGCGCTAACGACCGTGACCCAAAAGCAAATAAGTAAAACATCACTTTTTAACTGGACCAATTAGAGACAAGAAATACAGCCTATGATTAGATGGATGGGTTATCCCCATGTTTGGTTAGGATCCTGGCCATGAGAAGTTTTTGGATCATTCAACTGATAAAACATGTACCAATAGGTCCAGATAAGGGGAGAAACATAAAGATATACAAACTATAATCTACCTTATCTGCGCCATTTTTTTCTTATGAATACTACAAGGGGAATTTATGCCTGAACAGAAGAGTCAAAGTTTGCCTTAATCATCACGGAAACACGCCTATATATAGATATAATTTTGACCCCCCCCCCCCCTGAACCCCACCTTTATATAGTAAAACGGGTTTACAGGGGTAAACCATATTTTTCTTATTTCTGTTCTAATGTATCTATAGATTGTGGGTACTCGTTAGAACCGCCTGAGCCCAGAGGTGGTTCTGATGAGTCCCCACAATCTATATTTTGAGCAGAAATAAGAAAAATATCGTATTTTTTTTTATCTGATTTTTTCCATTTTTTGGCGGTAAAACTTGCAGTGTATTTACATATATTAATTACAAATTTCAAATTTATCAATTATTACATCGAAGGCGTAACATAGCCTTTGTTATTGTTTACCGTAGTGACAACCGCTGCCCGCTGATTGCGAAGGTAAACTGGAAATAGAAAAAAGGGGGTAGTGTATTTCATTTTCAAAAAGGACCAAATTATTTTTATTTTTATTTCACAAAATTTACATGGATGTGTTCACAATACATTTGCAATTTTACTCCCGCTGGCACAGAAAAGAAAAAACAATTTACAAAAACGTTATGAAAATAAATTCATCAGTTTTTGTCGCTGTATTCGGTAGTTTTACTATATATTCTATACATTTAGAGGGTGCTTCCAAATATACGTAAAAAGGACTAAAAAGTTGTTCATAAAATTGCATTAAAAATATATGTGGATATTCGAAAAAGAATGTAAAATCACGAGCCGCTTGCACAGAAAAGATATTCCTAAAAGTTTTTATTTTATGGGGGAATACTTATCAAGTTCCTATATAAATCTATGTATTAACTTTAACCAACAGCAGTTACATGGATGTCCGTTAAAGTTCGACATGTCTGCTAATATTTGGTAGATTGGGTAGATTGGAACCTCGAAATGGTTGGTTGGTTGATTTGAGGTTTAACGTCCCCGCCAACACTGTAAAGGTCATTTTGGAGACGTTGCTTCCAATTTTGTGGGACTTTTACCCGACATCGAGATGAAATGACATCTCAACCCTTGTCGCCCAATGAAACCAATAGGGTTTATTAGCACGGACGGTCCGCCTCGCACCGCGGTTCCTGGACAGGCTTAAATCCTCTTAGCGGTTTACCAGTACTAGTGTGCGGGCCGGATTCAGCTCTGCGTGGAAGCATCATGCAGCCGATATATTTCTTCAAGCCCCTATGGGCGGGGCCCGAACCTCGAAATGGTATGTGCTGCGCCATATCCTGGAAAAATGTTCTACGATGTTACGGCTTGATCTAAATAGTTAGCTTACGAAATGCTCAAAGGGCTATTACTGCTGATATTTGGTTGACTGTATACGCAAACAATATGTATTACTACAAATCAAGTTGCCCCCACCCATTGGGGCTTGACGAAATAGATGGGCTGCATGATTACGTCTAATGATGATTAAATTAAAGATGTAAAGATGTCAACAGATGTCTTCTTTCAGCCCCCCTCTATCGGGGCTTGAAGAAATAGATGTGCTGCATGATGCTCCCACGCAGAGCTAAAACCGACCGCACACGAGTGCTGGTAAACCGCTTAGATGATCTAAGCCTGCCCAGGCAAAGCGGTGCGAGTCGGCCCGTCCATGCTTATAATCTCTATTGGTTTCATTGGGTGGCAGGGCTTGGGAAGTCATTTCATCTCAATGTCGGGTAAAAGTCCCACAAAATTGGAAGCAACGTCTCCAAAATTACCTTTACAGTGTTGACGGGGATGTTAAACCTCAAATCAAACAAACAAAAAACTACAAATCAAGAATTCAGCTTGAGCACATGTAAATTATGGGAAGAGTTAGCCGGAAAAGTTTTCAAAGGAGCATAACTCTGTAAATATTTGGTGAACTGCATGCTTGAAACAACATGCACTGCTTCAGAGTAAGGATCATCTATAAATCAAGTTTCAGCTGGATGGGATGTAAACTGTAGGGGGTGGAGGGGGGGGGGGGGTAGCCTGAAACGAAAAGTTTACATCAATTTTCAAATGGGCACATCATGAAAACACGCATATATAATTTGACCCCCTTGAACCCCAATTTTATATAGTAAACTGGGGTTTACAGGAGTAAACCTTATTTTTAATATTTCTGCTCTAAAATATACAGTGTGGGTACTCGTTAGAACCGCCTCGATGAGGCGGTTCCAACGAGTACACACAATCTATATTTGGAGCGGAAATAAGAAAAATATCACAATTTTTCACCTAAAAAATTCGATTTTTCGGAGGTAAAGTTTACAATGTATTTGTATAGGCGTGTTTTCGTAATGTAAATCTGCTGATATTTGGTGGAATGTAACCTAGAAATTACATGCTCTGCTCTACACCTGGTGTCACGATTTACACCGTCTCAGCTTGGTCTGATGTATACCATAGGAGTAGTAAACAAGGGACAAGGAACAAAATTATACGTTTTCAAAGGGACATAATTATGTTAATATTTGGTCTACCGTAACCTAGAAACACATGTAATATACGCTGCTCCACACCATGATCTAACTATAATTCAAGTTCCAGCTTATTCTATCTATCTATCTATCTATCTATCTATCTATCTATCTATCTATCTATCTATCTATCTATCTATCTATCTATCTATCTATCTATCTATCTATCTAATCTATCTATCTATCTATCTATCTATCTATCTATCTATCTAACTGTCTATCTATCTATCTATCTATCTATCTATCTATCTATCTATCTATCTATCTATCTATCTATCTATCTATCTATCTATCTATCTATCTGGTGGCCCCCGCCCATCGGGGCTTGAAGAAATATATGGGCTGCATGATGCTTCCACGCAGAGCTGAAACCGACCCGCAAACGAGTACTGGTAAACCGCTTAGAGGATCTAAGCCTGCCCAGGCAAAGCAGAGCGAGTTGGCCCGCCCATGCTTATAAACCCTATTGGTTTCATTGGGCGGCAGGGCTTGAGATGACATTTCATCTCAATGTCGGGTAAAAGTCCCACAAAATTGGAAGCAACGTCTCCAAAATTACCTTTACAGTGTTGACGGGGATGTTAAACCTCAAATCTAACAAACAAAACAAATCTATCTATCTATCTATCTATCTATCTATCTATCTATCTATCTATCTATCTATCTATCTATCTATCTATCTATCTATCTATCTATCTATCTATCTATCTTATCTATCTATCATATCTATCTACCTATCTATCTATCTATCTATCTATCTATCTATCTATCTATCTATCTATCTATCTATCTATCTATCTATCTATCTATCTATCTATCTATCTATCTATCTATCTATCTATCTATCTATCTATCTATCTATCTATCTATCTATCAAGTGTAACACAAACAATGGCAAGGTGTTCTGCAAAGGAAGGTCATGTAGTTTTCCTCCGGGTTCACGTGTTTTCGCCCACCTCTGATTAATGATCATCTCAGAATAAGTGACATAATTTTGAGAGGGCCATAAAACCGAAAAAGGAAGTGGTACACATGACTGTTTCAGATCTAGTCCCTTTGCCAAAAAGCATGTCCTGTGGTCTCAGTGATTTTGCAACTATCTGCAAATTCGAATTCAACAATACCAGTGCCCAACTGACGCTCACGTCACTGCGTTACGAAAACACGCCTATATAAATACATTGTAAGCTTTACTACAAAAAAAAAACGAAAATTTTATGATGCAAAATTGTGATATTTTTCTTATTTCTGCTCAAAATATAAATTGCGGGTGCTCGTTAGAACCGTCTCGATCCGCCTCATCCGCATCATTGAGGGCCTCAGGGAAGATTGGTACTACCAACTGTGTGTTCCTCGTTAAGTCATTATTATTATTATTATTATTATTATTATTATTATTATTATTATTATTATTATCTATATTTTAGAGCAGAAATAAGAAAAAAAGTTATAGGGGCCTACCCCTGTAAACCCCAATTTTACTGTTTAAAAGTGGGGTTCAAGGGGGTTCAAAATTATATAGGCGTGATTTAGTGATGGGAAACGTATTTGAAACGTTTATGCATACCTGTATGTTACTACACGTAGATGTAAAAATGCACATATATGATCTATTTAATATTGCAAAATCAAAACATGAGACAGTAATGATCTCACCCTTTTGATTCACCAGAGCAGCTTATCAAAAAGCTTTCTAAAGCCAGCTGCCCATTTTGGTAATAACTCTCCTCATTGGTGTCTTAACATTAGACAATGTAAACTACTACTACTACATCTATCTGTAAATTTTATAACCCTTCAGGTTTTAGACAAACTTAGCAGATGGTTGACATATTTGTATGAGGGCGGGGCTTGGCATTACATGTGAGTTGTCTGCTTGGCAGACAATTGTCATGAGGTACCTTGCCTTCACTGGGGAATAATTTGAGGATTTAGATTGATGTCAGCTGTAGACTTCCTATAGCACCTGAGGGGTTACTCCATAGTCTCCATCCTTTCCACAGCAACCTCCAAAGTTTACAGTGACATGCATTTGGTTCTTTTGTTGTATTGTATTGTTCATCTAATTCATCATCATCATCATCATCATGCTTATATTATTTTAGTACATCTATTGTCAGACTGGCTTGTAGGGTGGTACAGTTTTGAGATGACAATTGGGATCCACACCTGATGGAAGCTTTGTAACAAAAATGGGTATATCCTTAGATCAGTGGAGGGCTTCAATTGGCCAATTTCATCTCTGTCACACTAGGAGCAGACAAATATTCACAACATTTTTAAATATAATTTCTGCACAGGTGCTTCTTAGAATATTCAGCAGATATTCTGTTACTTTTGCCACAACATAAATTCTCTCTTTGTGTTATTTTATTGTAATTTTCAGTGCTTTATCATACTACTACTACTAGTTCTTCAAACTGGTGATGTAGAATTTAACCCGGGTCCTGAAAATCTACATGATCTTTCGATACTACACCTCAATATAAGAAGCATTAGAAATAAAATAGACTACATAATAGAGAATGTCCTAGACTTTAATATCTTATGTTTTACAGAGACACACTTAGATGCCAATATATCCCTAGACACACTTCATCTTTCACAGTCTTTCAGTACACCTTACAGAACAGACAGAACCAATCATGGAGGGGGTGTGTTGGCTTACATTAACTCAAGTTTATTACACACTCGTAGGCCAGATCTTGAAATATTTTGCAATGAATCTATCTGGATCGAAGTAAAGTTAAAAAATGAGATTTATTTAATTGGTCTATTTTATAGCCCCTCCACTGCAGATACTCAGTTTTTCAATAATCAAAATTAAAATATCGAAAGGGCATTTGAGCATTCCAAAAATCTAATAATCGTTGGAGACCTTAACGAAGATCTTCTAAATCCTAATTTCCATAATTTAAAAGATTTATTATTAATTAATTCTATGACTAATGTTATTACAGACCCAACACGCCAACTAGTAATCTTAGACCCAATAATAATTTCGGAAGACTTGCCATTTCTAGACTCAGAAATTTTAAATGTGCCAAATAATATTAGTGACCATAAAGCAACATATATATCATTGCCCTTTACTATGGTATTGAGGGTACTTTTAGTAGAAGAATTTTCTGGTACAAAAAAAAGGCCAACATAACATTATTAAAAAAAAAGCTATCCAATTATGACTGGAATTGTTTAATGGAGGGAACTCCAGATGAAGCATGTAGTAAATTTAATAAATTTTTTCTTGAATTTGTAAATTCTTGCATTCCATCAAAGGAAGTACTAATTAGACCTGATGACAAACCATGGTATGACTCCGAAATAAGAAGAACATAAAAAAGGGATAGATTGAAACGAAAATTTAACCAAACAGGCAATCAAAATACTTTTCGAAAATATAACACATTCCGAAACAAAGTTAACAACTTGAAGCGACACGCAAAGGAGCAATTTTATAATAATTAAGAACGATCTATTTCCGACTTCCACTCAAATGACAAAAAACAATTTTGGAAGGTTGCACGACATTTCGTCAAGGGCAATTCTGGTTCTTCCTCAATACCACCACTAAACCCATTCCCTGTAACCGGTCAAAATGACTTTTGCTTTTCTTCGCTGGAAAAAGCAGAACTGTTAAATAAATATTTTACCTCTATCTCTACCATATATTATGAAAACGTAGTTCTACCTGCCTTCCAATACACATGTCAAAATAGAATTTATCATATGACGTCGCGTCTGAGAGTGTAATAACGCCATGTAATATTTTCGATATTCCACTAGTGGATTAAATATGCAAATTAGCTAGATATGTCCAATAACGTTACATGTACGACGTCCTTAACGACGTCGCGTTTACTAACAGCGGAATATTGACATTTTTGTAAACAATCGTGAATAAAATGCGTTTTAAATGTCATATGATAAATAGAATCTTGCATTCGTGCTCATGTATTATTGAATTTATTAAACTCGTTGAGGAAAAGCGATAAAATGCTCGGCAAAGCCTCGCATTTTATCCCTTTTCCTCAACTCGTTTAATAAATTCAATAATACATGAAAACTCATGTAAGATCCTCTATATCCAGTGTATCGGGTAGTCCTCAGGAAACCAAATCTCTTATCGAAATTCTGAATCCAAAATGGCGACAGGGCCTGACGGTATAAGCAATAACGTTAACATGCTAAAAGCTGTGGCAAATGAAATAGCAATACCCCTAAGCATTCTTTATAATATAAGAATCTTATATGAGTGTGAGGGGTGGCTGGAAAAATCCGTCCCGAGGGACACTGTCCGGCATCACGAGGCTTGCCGAGTGATGCCGGACAGTGATCCCGAGGGACGGATTTTTCTATCCACCCCTCACACCCATATTGGATTCTTTTTCTTGCATACCTTCCATTTCTATTGCGAATTTTTAATGCTGCTGTCACTTCGGTTACCGACGTCCGCCATTTTGTGATGACACAACAGGAATGTTTAGTGACGTCACGCATGACGCCGCCGCGCATGAGGTTGTAATCAACCAGTGCATTTATCAAACACGCGATTATATTCCATTTGGGGTCGGAACACCAGGGTCAGAACATAAATTTCTATCCCAGGGTAAAATCACGGATTTCCTTGTCCGGTGTGCAAGAATATATCATTCAGCGAATGTAAGTTTGCAGATATATATAAGTACGAGGACTGTTCAAATATGAATGCAACTAAGCACATAAAAATGATTCCGTGATAGATTTCGATGAAAAATTTATTTTGTCCCCTCAAAGTATTCCCCTTTAACAGATATACAAACTTTCAGTCTTCTGATCCAGTCATTGAATGCATTTTTGTAGTCTTTTCGAGGTATACTATGAAGGCACTGGAATATTGCAGAACCGAGGTGTTTGCGCTGTACAAATTTTCGACCAGAAAGGTATTTTTTCAGCCGCGGGAACAAAAAAAAAGTCACACGGGGCAAGGTCAGGGGAATACGGGGGGTGAGGGAGTTCAACAACCTTTTCCTGCTTCAGATAGTCTTGCACAATGAACGCCTTGTGCAATGACGCATTGTCATGTAGCAATCTGACATTGGCCCAATCAGTTGCGGGTCTTCGTTCTTTGAAATATTTCTTCAATTTTCGAAGAACTTTATTCTTGTAAAACTTCGCATTTACAGATTTGCCTTTAGACACAGCAACCTGAATAGCAGGGCCCTGATTTGAAAAGCATATGGCATACATTACCTTCTTGACGCTCATGGTCCGCTTTGCAATGCATGGTCTTTTGCAATACTTTGTTGCCCCTATTTTGTTCTGAATCTTTCGTTTTGGCTCAAAAAAAACCCCATGTCTCGTCACCTGTGACGACATTAGCGAAAGACCGTGCATTGTAATCTGGAAACTTTTTAAGCAACTTCTTGGCGCACTGAACGCGTGTCTTTTTCTGCTCATCTGTCAACAGATGGGGAATCCATCTAGCACAGATCTTTCTCATTTTCAAATCCCGTTTCAGAATTGTATGAGCTGCTCCTAATTAGATGCCAACCATACTAACTATTTGCCTAGTGGTGTATCGTGCATCGGTAGCAACTATTTCTTTCACTCTAGCAACCATCTTGGCAGATGTTGCTCTTTTTGGCCGACGATCATGTGGTGCATCTTCTGTTGAGCCTAGCCCACAGCTGAATTTCTTACACCAACGAAAAACTGTCGGAAAAGACATTTCATTATGCCCATAAACCGAACATATTTCAACAAAAATGTCTTTGCACCGTATACCAAGAATACAACGATTCTTATTATAGGACCGTATTTCAACGGCGTACTCTGACCTTCTTCCAACCATGTTTTGTATTAGTATACAAGAGTAGACAGTGTTTATCGAACGATATACATGGCTAAAGTGGACGGATTTTAACAGGTTTGGTATCAATGTATAGGTAAAATGTTTTTTTCTACGCTGTGATATTTATTTCCAGGTGATGTTCGCATTAGTGCATGAGAAAACGTTCTACTTGCATTCATATTTGAACAGTCCTCGTATTCAAACGTTATACCTTTACCCAAAACAGGAGACAGCTCTGATCCTTCCAATTTTCGACCTGTTTCACTTTTGAGTAATGTTGGTAAACTTCAAGAAAGAATAGTTTTTAAACATATTTATAGCTTCATACATGAAAATGATCTACTTTATAAATACCAGTCTGGGTTTGTATTGCTGTAAACATCTGTAGGGGGAGGGGGAGGGCCGAAACTAGTGTTGGTAGAACTTGTGGCCAAACCCCTTTGCTTTGAAAGATGCAATAAAATATGTTTATACTAGTGATGGGAACAAAGCTTTACAATATCTTCTTGGTGCCGGGCAACGATCAAATGATCGCCCACATTGCTGAACTCGCCTCACGAACTGTTCACTATGCTATAGCATTGCAGTTACAGGTATAAAAAGCTCATGTTTGAATAAGAGTTATATATTCTTTAACCTTGCCCGGTGAGTGTCATCAGGTCGGGGTCATCAGGTCATGTTTACATCGCTTTTTGATTTTAGCGAATAGCGAGGACAAGGCTCTGCCAAAGTATTGTGCAGTCGGATCAGGATGTATATTTGTTCAAGTATCATAAAAAGCTTCACATATTCGGACCGCTGTGACAGAATCAGAATTGTTTATACGGGTGACACGCCTGATGACTGTAACTAAGTTTACCTCTTTGGTAAGAGCTAGGGACTAACTTCCCATATCACAGGTCCTGGTGTATGAATGTCATTTGACGTGTCACCAGTAACAATTCTGATTCTGAAATCACACACCAGGACCCGGCTGAGCTATGGCCCATAGTATGGGTAGTCAGTCCCTAGTGTTTAAGGACACTCAACATGGCCGCCTGGACAAATGAGCAACAATGACAGTGGTGCTGAATATGCAAGAAATTGAATGCAACCCTTTTGTTTTAGCCAACTAATATAATTGGAACATAAACTTGATTTCTTAAAGTTATTTAAATACCTGTTAGAAAAGTAAAATATTGTTCAGAGTTTTTTCTTCACTCACCTGACTAATGCCAAACTTTGTGTATCAAAACTGGAAAATTCCCACAAGTAACAATGACAAAAAGAAATCACTGAGTAGTTACAGGTTTCCTTAAGGTGCACCAGGAATCTAAATTTTGATTAGCTGCACTAAATTCAAATAAACTGTTTTCAACCAAGGCATGTTTTGTGTTCTGGAAAAAAAATCTTGTCTTTTTATTTTACACATTTCTTGACACAATAAAAGAAGTCCTTTCTGTGTATGGAGAGATAAACTTGCATTCATTGGAATAAATATGCAGATAAGTTTATGTCACAGGAAGATTGCTACGGATTGGTGAATGAATTGAATTTTAGCTGGTTGTGGCCACATGATGTACGGCGTTGATACAACGTTATAGCTTCTCCCGCTTTCTCGAGGGGGTTCGGGGTTCAAGAGACGACAACTCTGTCTGATGTTTCCATGTTTTTTAACTATTATCTGAACCTTCTCCCTCTTGACCTCGTCATCTGAATAAATATTATATAAACATCCTGAGTAATTAGGAATAACATATAGATGGTGTCCGTCAGGTGGTCGTAAGACCTACCCTTGCCAGGGACAAAGAAAGACTGACCCGAGGTCGAGAGATCGAAATGGCAAGATATGAATATTCATGAAATAATGACAATTATGATAATTTACAAATGTTCAACAAGATAATGAAATAAAGTAAACGCATACCTGAATAAATAATATAAATATCCTAAGTAAATAGGAATAACATATAGATGTGTCCGTCAGGTGGTCGTGAGCCCTACCCATGCCAGGGACAAAGAAAGACTGACAAAGGCTGAGGTAAGAATGTGCGCATGCGGTGTTAATCAGTGAGGTGAAAAGCGCGCGAGAATTACATAAGGACACCGGAAATTAATATACGCTACTCAGGAATGCTTAATGAAATATGAAATATATGAGTATATGAAGTATGAAAATGACGATCAATAGGGGAAAATAACTGGCAATGACAAGAAAATCCTAAGCGCAAGCACTCCTCCAGTTTCCATAATTTCACTCTGTGACATTTATTTTTATGGCTGACTGAACACACCTGTGTAATGTTTACAGGTAGAAAAAAAGAAAGGGAACAAATTAAGACCAATCTTTAACACTAGCTACTGTGATTTTAAAGTTTTAATTAAATTTTCTTTCGCCTAAAATCTTCATTAACTTCATATAATTTTGTCAAGCATATCATTTATATCTAAAAAAATGCAATACAATTATGATTAATGCTGTGTAACTACAGGGATTTTGTTTGGGGACGGACATCAGCCATAGTCCTTATAAAATTCTGATTGTCCAAAAGATCTCAGACCAGTCTGGACAAAATGTCCTGAAATAATTTTGGACTCTTCTTTTCGTCACTATTATTGTCAGGATCAATATTATTAAATAAGTGGTAACAAAAACTATTTTAGTGTCAGAAAATTTCATCTTTTCAAACTTGTCCAAATGAAATTCAGTATGTCCGATAAATGTTGAAGCTGTCCAGACAACTGGTCTGAACTACATTTTGGGCCAGCAGAATCCCTGAACTATTTTGTAAAACTAGGTGGTGAAGTATACTTCTCACACGTGTCTAATGTTTACATCTCCAACCAACGACTTACACGAGAATTCTCATAAAATACTGACGGATCGATATGCAGTATATTGACCAGGGGGTGTAAAATAACTTACTTAATCTGTACAGGCGAAAGATACGAAAAATGGTTGTGGTTTAAAGAGGAATATTTATTAAATCAATTGAAACTCGTCGCTGCGACCATTATTTTCCTCCATGAAAAATTGACAGTTTGTGACATCAATCTGGTTACCGGTTTCATATCTGGTTCAAGATTCTTTGACTACGTCTTTGGGCGTTTACAACATCACTCTTCTCTAACGACCGATCTGTGCCGTTTATAAGTGTTCGTGAGCAGGACTGAGCTGGTCTGGACATAAATTTAGCTTTTCAAAGTAAATGTAGGCTACACTGAACCACTTTTCCTCGATACATTTCTCTCGTTTTGAGCGATGACAAAATTCTTGTAAGAGCCAAACTTGTTTAAAAATTAAAGTACTCGGCTCCATCCGGTAACCAGCATTACTGTAACAGCGCTCTCCCTTCAGACAAATCGCGCGTGAAAAGTAGTTTCAAAAGTATTTATTGAATAAATGTATATAATTTTTCTTTGCCGGTGACATCCCCTGGAATCCTAAAAGAAGATTTCATAACGTACATAAATTTATTACAATAATGTAAATATGACGAAAAATAACTCGATCTGTCGCTGATAAAAAGTGCCTTGGCGTATTAATCTAATGTTTTAGCCAGGGTGTTGTTCGGCTCCTTGCCGAAAAACTTTACACAAAGTAACACAACAAATGTATTGTCGAAATGTTAGTATTTAATAGTTCCTATGTGAAAATCGAATGGTGCGGTTTTAAAGATGTATGTTTGGGGCTTCAGATTATATATATCAAGTACCTTGGCGATCTCGTCATGGTTACGTCAATACGAACGTGTGAACTTACGTGTAAACACATCCCCAGATGTTCGGCCATGATGGATTTTGTTTCGAAATTTTCTACACACCACGTGAACGAAAATTAATTATTCGCTTTTGGAGCTGTTTTATGAAAAAAAAATATGTCCCGGTGACCTTCCCTGTGCAATTACTCATACACAAGTGGCAATATATTTTATATTTTTTAATAAACAATTTGGTTCTAAGTCTAAAACAAACGAGCATATATTGCAATATTGATTTTACATTTCTCTCGTTATAGTAATTCAGATATTTAAGTGGTTTTGTTTTGAGTAAACTTTGCCCTGTTATTTTTTACACTAATAAGAAAAACAATTCTGAGACCTTTGCTTAATGCTCAAATTCATAATTTCTTTCTTCAAGTGCATATTGTGCTATTTCAGCCATGTTGGTCGCAGAATATTCTTAAGGGAATGGATACATCTTCAGGAGAGGCAACTCTTGCAAAAGTATTTTTTACCTCCCAAGTCAATAGGGGTAAACTCTTAAAGGAAAGAATTAGCTACTGAGGAGCAAATTCTTTTCTTTAAGAGTAGACTCCTTTTTTAGTGGGACAGAGCTTTTGAAAAGCGAACAGGAAGTCCCAAAAGTTGTCTCCCTTTACAAATGGTGGAAAAATCTGCCAGGTGTTCCCATTTCCCTTAAGACACTGATCTTTCAGAGCTGTGTGTTTGAGCCTCGCTCGAGCCACATGTCAGACAACAAGTTCTCCAACAGAGGGTTAGATTATTTTTCGCCAGCTACTCCGGTTTTCGTACACCACTAGTTAACGATTGACTGCATTTAAAACATGCAGATTTTACACCAACCCAGTTTCAAATAAATGCATTTACACATAAGCAATCAAACATGATGAAATGTGTTGCAAATGAGACAACATTGTGGCAACAAAGCTTAAACCGATTTTACGTGGCCACAATCGTCGCTGTCGAATCTGTTGTGGTTCAGTCTGCATGAATGCTTTCTGCATGTCGCTTTCCATTGATAACCAATCTGAAATTATTGAAGCTTTTAGCTCCACTTCTAGATATTTAGATGATTTATTAAATGTTGATAATACCTATTTTGATGGTTTGATCAGTCAGATTTACCCCCAGGAACTTCAGTTAAATAAAGCAAATTCTTCTGATACCGAGGCCCGTTTTTGGATTTACATCTATCTATTGTAGATGGGTTTGTTTCGTGCAAAATTTATGATAAACGCGATGACTTTGATTTTGAGATTGTAAATTTTCCTTTTTTGGATTGTGGTGTTCCTCGTGCGCCATCATGTGGCGTTTATATTTCGCAATTAATTCGATTTGCTAGAGTGTGTGGTCATGTAACTGACTTCAGCACTCGTGATAAATTATTAACGGCTAAACTCCTTAATCAGGGTTATCGGTACCATAAACTACGCAAAGCATTTTCAAAATTTTATAGACGCCATTCTGATTTAATTTAAAAATTCAATATTGGACTTGGGTCTCTTCTGCGGCGGGGTCTGTCGGAGCCCGAGTTTTGTGGTGACTTGGTGTGTGGGTTCAGAAAAATATATGGCCGCGGTGGCTTCGGCGCCCGGTTTCGTAAAATCATTCTTCGATATAAATAGATTGGGTACAACATGGATGTTATACGACAGACTGCATGCATGGTAGTTAACCCAATCACGGTTGGCAACTTTGCTTCCCTCTTTAATTGCACGCCGGTGGGTCGGGCCTCAGATTCTATAACGGCTCCAACGTAAAGGCTTAATGAGAATTAGAGAGATCTAATTCTTGGTAATGTTGGTTGGTGCCTGATGCTCTGTCTCTGGTCGGGCCCATCGGAGTCTAGCTGTTGGTTTTCTTTTGCTCCAGCATTTCAGTGGTTTCATGCTGTCGAGTCCTCACCGTTGTCTCACCTCTGTGGTTCTTTGGTTTTTTGTGTTCACGGGGATGTTGCACTGGTGAGTTGGGGGGGGGGGGGCTTCATGCGGACTGGGCAAGTTGTTTGTCTGGGTGGCGACGGAAGTAGGGGCGAGGATTGTGGCCACGTAAAATCGATTTAAGCCCCCCGGTGGAAATCTTTCCACTGACCGTTCCAAGGCGGTTCTTCTGTGGCGGTTTATTTATGTTGTTGTGTGTTGCTTGTTGTGTGTGTCGCTTGTGTCTTTTTGTTTTGGATGGCTGTGTGGCCGTTTTGTGGGAAAGTAACTGTCCTTATGTCCTTCCTTTGTTTAGGTTTCCATTATGGTCTGGTCGCTTAATGTTTGTGTTTCTTTCCCTTTGGTGTCTTTGAACGGTGGAGTAAGTTAATTGTATCGATTCGTGATCTTTGTTTTACTTCTACTTTTTCTAACTTATCAGTGCAGTATCTCCGAGCCTGAGCATAAAAATCCAACGAATACAGAGATGAAACAACGATGAGGACTCAACAACATGAAATAACTTAAATGCTGGAGCAAAGGAAAACCAACAGTTGGAATACTGTGTGTCTGACCAAAATGTCTTTGGCTGCCTATGCCGTAAAGTTATCCTATTCAGTCTTGAACAATATGGCATCAATGATGCACTTTTAGTCAATTAATCTACAGTAGATTTATGAATACCTAAGTAATCAATCGCAGCGTGTCACCTTTTACCTTAACAACACAGTGTTGTCAATGCAAGTGTTTCCTAAGGTATCTTTAAATGACTTGAAACTCTCTGCTTCGATAAACTAAACGTTTTCCTTTTCTATTCAGCTTCTTCAGTTAATGATCTACGTTATCTCAGTCACCCTTAAAAACTTTGATAATTTGCCTCAAATCTGATTAGATAGTGTCCCAATTAGGCCGACGTTTATTTCAGATCGCAAGTATTTACTCGAATATCCAACAGCAGCAGTGGTTAACTGCACAAGCCCATAGAAAATATTTCTATTACTTATTGTGGTTATGCGAAAACAACCCAGCCAGCATCAAATAGTGTGCTAACGTCGGCCGACAGCGATACGACGTGGCACGTTGCAATGACGTTGGCTCGACTTTGGCCCAGCATTCTTTGCTGACCTGGATGCCTTTCATCGTGTAGCTCTTTATCAGTTTTATGTCTCTTGTGTCTTCACAATCTTGGAATACTCTTCAAGAGATATTAAGTGTGGGATAATTGAACAGCCGAAAACTCGGGCACGCAATAAAACTGCAAAATGAAATTGCCATTATTGACACAGATTAGACCAAGTCAGTTTCATTACATTATCAGTACAAAGAATGTGGGTGGATCCTTTCAAGCACAAAACACAATGAAATTTTTCGGCGGTGGTTCAGGCTGTCGAGTCCTCACCATTGTTTCATCTTTGTGGTTGTTTGATATTTTGTGTTCACGGAGATGTTAGACTGATGGTGCACTGATGAGGTAGGAGGCCTTCATGCGGACTGAACAAATTATTTGTCTAAATCGCGAAGGAAGTAAGGGCGAGGATTGTGGCCACGTAAAATTGATTTAAGCCCTATAGTGGAATTCGTTTCACTGAGCGTTCCAAGGCTGTTCTTCTGTCGCGGTTTATTCTTTTGTTGTGGTTTGTATCGCTTATGGGATCTGTGAGTTAATTGTATCGATTCCTGATCATTGCCTTCACTTCTATTTTAGACTAAATGACGACCGCCACATAAAAGCTTCTATAAGTTAGCTGAGACATTCTTTCTTTTTCTTTCTATATATACTGCAACACCCCCTCACGAGGATTACGTGCAGGTGTGCATTACATACACTCCAGGTTTGCAGGATGAAAGCCTACACAGTAATCATGTAACTACGGTAGGGATCTTTAACCTGCACAGGGGATGGTTCTCCCTGCACAGGGTGCCTCCAGTTAACGTCCCGATCCGAAGGACGGTGCACTTTATGACATTCATCCCTGCAAATGATGCCAATGGAGCGTGTTCGGACACCGAAATTTTATCACCGCTGCCGGGGATCGAACCCGGGACCTCTAGCATCAGAGGCAAGTGCACTAACCACTGAGCTATCACGCTCCAGACTTGATGCAGATGTCTTTCTCTGGATCCGCCGTGGAGTTCTTTACCTCTGACTAACAGTGCTTGGAGCCCTTGTCTCTGCTTCGTTTTAGCGACTCAATTTGATTTATCATATGACTTTACGTTTGAGAATGTAATTACGTCATGTATTATATTCAGTGAGGCCCCCGACCATTGGGGCTTGTTGCAATAGATGGGCTACATGATGCTTCAACGCAGAGCTGAAACCGACCGCACACGAGTACTGGTAAACCGCTTAGAGGATCTAAGCCAACCCAGGCAAAGAGGTGCAAGTCGGACCGTCCATGCTTATAAACAGGGTCGTTTTTTTGCCGAATATGTATATGTAACTCAGTAGGGAATAATTTCGCATCAACATCAAAATACATCTTCAGTCATTGATAATAGTGTAATTCAAACATCGCGAAAACATAACTATATAATTTGGACCTCTTAATCCCACACTTTCATATAATAAAACTGGGGTTTACAATGTTGGGTAATTGTACCGATTCCTGTTCATAGCCTTTACTTCTTTTTTACAGGGTTATGCATTATTTTTATAGAAGTGAAGGCAATGATTTGTTCAGTTCACAAGAAGGCCCCCCCCTCTAACCCATAAGTTGTGGTTATTCGTTAGAACCATCTTGGTGTCCTAATGAGTGCCCACAATCGATGTTTGGAGCAGAAATATACAAAACTATCGCATTTTTTCTTCAGAAAATTGATATGCTATTTTTATTTACGATTTTTTTTCGGTAAAGTTTTCAATAATTCTGTAAAATAATTGTTTGTTTGTTTCATTTGAGGTTTAACGTCCCCGTCAACACTGTAAAGGTCATTTTGGAGACGTTGCGACTTTTACCCGACATTGAGATGAAATGACATCTCAAGCCCTGTCGCCCAATGAAACCAATAGGGTTTATTAGCATGGACGGTCCGCCTCGCACCGCGGTTCCTGGACAGGCTTAGATCCTCTAAGCGGTCTACCAGTACTAGTGTGCGGGCCGGATTCAGCTCTGTGTGGAAGCATCATGCAACCAATATATTTCTTCAAGTCTGTAAAAATAAAGTAAAAATAAATAAAACATTAGAAATAACATCAAAGATTAAATATTCTATCAGTCTCCGACACTTTGCCGTATCATCTTTGCAGAGACACACTTGAGACTATTCATTAGGTGTGAAAAGTATTATCAGACGAAAAGGATTAAGCGAACAATAACGTAATCAGTAAACAAGTGGCCGTTTGCATGCATAGGTATCAGCTATTAGTAACTGACGGGCATTAATGAGATAATTAAACTATATACTTGTATTCGGTACCTTTTATCCTAAGATCGAAAAAAAATGGATGGATAGGTTACTTGACATTATTTTTTTTTTACTAATTGCGAACCAAAAAGGTACAAAATGATAAAATGTGCCCTAAGATAAAAGGTTTTGGTCTTTAACTTTGAAGCAAAACAACTATTTGATAAATCACAAACTCAAAACTATAGAACAGATAATACCATTTTGTCTCTATAACTTTTCATCTTTTCATGTTATAAATGTCGTAGATGGTATGACAATCAACAATAAAGACAATAGATAAGTAAGTGTCTTGGGTGTTTATAACATTGCCGAATTGCATTCGATGACAGCTACCAGAGTATATACAGCGCTTTATGTGACTGTTTTAGGACGTAAACAGCGTCCCAATTTTGTTTTTTAAATAATTTTAAATACTTTTAGGTATTGAAAAGCCTTCTAAAACTCTTTAGGAAATAAATAAACAATACATTTTGGTGTCTTGGGGTGTCTTGTGGTGTTTTGGGGTGTCTTGTGGTGTCTTGGGGCTTTCAGACTGACCGTTATAAACCCTATTGGTTTCATTGGGCGACAGGGTTGGCCACGTAAAATCGATTTAAGCCCCCCAGTGGAAATCTTCCACTGACCGTTCCAAGGCGGCTCTTCTGTGGCGATTTATTTATGTTGTTGTTTGTTACTTACTGTGTGTATCACTTGTGTCTTTTAATTTTGGATGGCCATATGGCCATTTTGTGGGAAAGTAACTGTCCATATGGCCTTCCTTTGTTTAGGTTTCCATTATGGTCTGGTCGCTTAATGTTTGTATTTCTTTCCCTTTGGTGTCTTTTATGGATGGAGTAAGTTAATTGTATCAATTCCTGATCTTTGTTTTACTTCTACTTTTTAGATATCATTTCATCTCAATGTCGGTTAAAAGTACCACAAAATTGGAAGCAACGTCTCCAAAATGATCTATGCAGTGTTGATGGGGACGTTAAACCTCAAATCAAACAGACAAATATTCAGTTATCAACTAGTAGATTAAATATGCAAATTAATTAGATATGCCCATTTACATTACACGTACGATGTCTTTAACGACGTCACATTTTTAATGACAGAATATTGGCATTTTTTGTGAAAGAATCGTGAACAAAATTCTATTTAAATATCATATGATAAATAGAACCTTGCATTCGTGCTCATGTACTATCAAATTTATCAAACTCGTTGAGGGAAAGGAATAAAATGCTCGGCGAAGAAACCGATCATTTTATCCATTTTCCTCAACGAGTTTAATAAATTAAATAATACATGAACACACTCTATTTCAGTGTGTCTGTGTTTGGGCATTGGTTGAGTTAAGAAACCAGTATGCGAACATAAAAGTTTTGAATTCAATGTTGGGAATTACATTTCAACCTAGGGCGAAGATTTGCCGGTAGTAAAAGTAGTCGTGCGTTTTTCCTGGGATTTTTCCTCCAAGGACCTTTGCTTATTATCACGTGAAACCCCTTAAACCCTAGCTTATAAATAGAAAACTTGGGTTTACGGGGGTATACATTATTTTCTTATTTCTGCACCAAGACATAGATTAAATGTACTCGTTAGAACCGCCTCAATTAGGCGGTTCTAACGAGCACATAAAACGTATGTTTGCTATATAACTAAGAAAAATTTCACGGAATTTATCAGAAAAGTAGCCAATTTGGAGATGTAAAAATGCACTTTGTCGCACGGCTATATTATCGTAATGTCACGGATATCTACTTGCACAATTTGCTTGACTTTTATTCATCACCACGGCGGATTTTAATGCGAGTATCTGCTCAACGAATTGAGGTCAAATGACATGACGTTAAAAACTAAAGCTAATGCTATTTGACGACATGCATTTGTCTAGTTAGAGAAATATTCGACGTTTACCAGCTGAATTAGTCAAACAATATCTTATGACCAGTAAATCAGATTTGCTAGTCCTTTTGGAATCATTGATTCTACTGCAGAGATTCGAAAATACCTGAGGGTTAAATTGCCCGAAAACTAGCTAGTCCGGCCCCGCAACAACGTGAACACTCTTAAGTTTTCAATTTCTGTAGGCCTTGCTTCCAAAGGGACGTCACCGCAACCGTCTTAAATTATACGTGTATATACTCTTCTTTTCGTTCTGTTTCTGGAGGATCTTTTATGTGTGTTGATGTATTTTAGAATTTATAAAACGAGTTGAGGAAAAGGGATAAATTCAGTAATACATGAGCATGCATGTAATATTCTCTTTATCATATGACATTTAAAACGCATTTTATTCACGGCTGTTTTACAAAAATGTCAATATTCCGCCGTAAGTAAACGCGAGAGTAAACGCGATGTTGTTAAGAACGTCGTACGTGGAACTTTACGGGACGAATCTAACTAATTTGCATGTTTAATTCACTAGCGGATTACAGAATTTATTACATGTTTCAGACACGACGTCATATGAGAAAGAGGTTATCAAGATTACTATCATTTCTATTTTATGGTGGTTTTGATAAAATACGACAAGAAAGGTTATATCGACTCAAACAATCATGTCACTGATTCGTGTTTCATTTTGTTTTACTAGCTCATGCCGAAGCCACAGAAACAAGCAATACAGTTAGAACCCAGCTGAGAAAGATACTTTAATCCTCTGGTGACATTTGAATAATGGCTGCTCTGTCTTTGGAAGCAAAGACCATGCACACTTATATGCAAAATACAGACCATCATATCCTGAAGCAATGTTCGATGAAATATTTACATATTGCACGTTGGGAACGAGAAACGAAACGTCTGTTTACCTTGCTGTTGATGTTGGCTGTGGCTCAGGACAGAGTACCAGGCCATTGTGTCGCTACTTCCGGCACGTTAAAGGAACTGACGTCAGTGAGCAACAGATCACATCTGCTATTGCAAAATCAAATGAAACCAGTTTCAAAGAGAATGATCGTCTGCAGTTTCGAACATGTTCTGGAGAAGACCTGAGTTTTTTAGAGGACAACTCTGTCGATTTAGTAACAACTGCTCAGGCATTCCAGTGGATGAACCATGACCTTTTCAATCCTGAAGTTCGTCGAGTTCTGAAACCAGCTGGTACATTTGCAGCATACGGCTATGGTATTAATGTATTGGATGACCCAACTGCCAATAAACTTCAAAATGAGGTAAGTTTCTGCCACTTATATGCCTACATGTCTGAAACGGATTTTCGTTTTTCATCTTTAAATTTCTATCGGTCTCGTTACATGCTTTAACAAATTTAGAATTGAACTTTTATTTTTATATGCAATATACTTGAGCAGCGACGAGCGAAAATGTGTCTTTGGAAATCTTCACACAGCAAACACGGAAATCAGAGGTTTAGTTGTGCGCTACTCGGCGTATTATTGGCCATTGATCCACAGCTTTATCACCCGGACAGGAAAGATTACATTATGTGAATAAGTAGCGCATGTGAAAACTCCTCTAAACCTAACTTTATTATAGAGAAAACTGGAGTTTATTTATCTTATTTCCGCTCCAAGACACACGCTGTGGGTACGGTTAGAACCACCTCAATGAGGCGGTTCTAGCGAGCACCTAAAACCTATGTTTAGAGTAGATATAAGAAAAACATCACATATTTTCTTCAAAAACATACCGTTTTGACGGTATAAAGAGTGCACTATATCACACGGATGTGTTATCGTAATGGTAGTTTGACAAATGAAAGCACAGACTGAATTGGTTCTTTTGCTGTGCGCAAATGTCGGAAGACACTTAGGGGATATTTTTATTCAAAATTGCCATTTGCGGAGGTACATGTAAATCGGCGGCTTTACGTTTGGAAATTTCGCTTTACGGCGACGCCTCAGCGTCCCCTTAAAACGTAAGTTCCGACCGTAAAGCCTACGATTTTCCGCCCTTTACGATTAAAACCTACCATCTACCTACCAGAATTCGCCCCCTGAAGAAATAGCTGGGCTGCATGATACGTCCACGCAGAGCTGAAATCGACCACACACGAGTAATGGTTTTGTTTGTTTAATTTGAGGTTTAACGTCCCCGTCAACACAGTATAGGTCATTTTTGAGTCGTTGCTTCCAATTTTGTGGGACTTTTACCCGACAATGAAATGAAATGACATCTCAAGCCCTGTCGCCCTTTGAAACCAATGGAGTTTATAAGCATGGACGGACCGACTCGCACCGCTTTGCTTGGACAGACTTAGACCAAACGGCTTAGAGGATCTAATATGTTCTATAAAAGGGTTATCCTTTGAAAGCAAAGAATACACCACAGAACTGCAATTTTTGGAGTGTACAAGTATTTCTGGACTAGACTAGCTAGTTTCGGCCAATTAGGCATCATCAGTGACCCTCGAATATCTTTAAAATTCCGGAATGAAGTATATGATCCCAAAGGACAAGAAAATATAAACTACACTATGATGAAGGACAGGGAGACTTTTTACGGCCGCCACACATTCTCATTACACCAGCTGTAGTGACGTCAAATATGTTCTATAAAAAGGTTATCCTATTGAAGCAACGAATACACCACAGAACTGAAAACTTTGGACTGTACAAGTATTTCAGGGCAAGACTAGCTAGTTTCGGCCAATTAGGCCTCACCAGTGACCCTCGAATGTTTTCGAAATTCCAGAATGCAATCTATGATCCCAAAGGACAAGAAAATATAAAGTACACTATGGCCTGCCCAGGCAAAGCGGCGCGAGTCGGACGGTCCATGCTAATAGACCCTATTGGTTTCACTGGGCGACAGGGCTTTGGGTGTCATTTCATCTCGATGTCGGGTAAAAGGCTCACAAAATTGGAAGCTGCGTCCCCAAAATGACCTATACAGTTTTGACAGGATGTTAAACTTCAAATCAAACAAACATAAAAAACTATTAAACGTTATTAAATATTTCTAGGATTTAATTGGTTTGTGTACGCTTTATTTTCTCCTTGCGACCTACATGTATATGATACTGAATATGTATGGATTGCCTGAACGTTCATTGTTACTGGGGTCGAATGTGAACACATTCACTGTATTATTTTTTATCATTAATGAACCGCGTCAAATGAACATGTGCTTTGGGGATATATGCATACACCATAGACTGAGATGAGCATACGCACCTTCTCGGTCAGAATATAAGAATCTAATATGGACTTCTGCTGTAGATGGGCGTTTCCAGCCTCGGTTCCGCTCAGCTCGTGGAATCGCTCGTCTACAACACAACGCCATATTAAATTCTTTTTCTTACACAACACCATCGACAATTTTCATTTTATTTTATTTAAGTTTTATTTTTCGCGCATTATACTTATGTAGTTTGTCTGGGTAAGAACACCATGGTAAGAACAGAATTTCTGTCCCAGGCTAAAACAACGGATTTCCTTATTGTAGACTTCCTCGTCTACACATGAGAAGCTTCCTGTGTACAGTGAAGTCTCAGACTGCACGGATACGCCGACTGTGCTAAACCTTTGCTGTGCAAAGATACTGGAAGACCTAGTTTCTCTTGACATTGCTGATTGACTGATTGTGTTGGGATTTAAAGACACGTCAACCATTGTGGGTCATTTTAAGAGAAAGAGAGAAAAGAGGTAGACAAGATAGCAGAGGAGATGAAAATGAGAAACAGGCATTGAAGTGCGAAAACAGGAAGACAAAACAACCACCACCCCTACCAAGCCCCCCCCCCACCCCCAAACTCTACCGGCACCTGCTGCTAGGAGAGGATCCCTTGCCAAACTGAAAGCCGATGTCCTTGCTGATTCTAACTGTATTTTATACAGTCAAATCGCATTATCTCAGACCCCAAGGGACTGAAAAATTTGGTTTTAGATAACTGTAGTTTGAGATAAAAGTACATGTAGTTGAATCGAAGGAATATATAGCAAAACAAACACAACAGAGCACAAATTTAGTTTGACTTAAGCCACTGTTTGAGATACCAAAGCTTAAGTTAACAAGAATCTACTTTTACTGTAAACATCAGTTTGATGCTTTATTTTTTGTTTCAGTTTTACTGGGATTTGTTAGGTGATTACTATATAGAAAGTCGTCCACACGTTAAAGATCACCTTCGAAGCCTCCAGTTTCCATTTGAGCCGACCACAAGGTATTGCTATTCATTTTTTAAGTGATAACGTATTGATTTTGCGGCGAATGGTTACAGAAGGCTGCTCTTTCGAGAAAAAAACTGTCTTGTCGTCAGGCGGATTTATTGTTAATGATACGATTTGCCTCCGTCCTTTATGAGCAGATCCCCTTTTTAGGAAGCTTCATCTTACAGAAAATCAAACAGAATGTCTGTCATGAAAGTTGTCCCAGTTTGTGGAAATGGCGGGAAATATTCAAACTGTATCCATCGCCCTTACGGTCAATGAATACACTTCAAACACACGAGCACAACGTTCTCAATGATAGTAGAAGTAAAACAAAGATCAGGAATCGATACAATAAACTTACTCCACCCATAAAAGACACCAAAGGGAAAGAAACACAAACATGAAGCGACCAGACCATAATGGAAACCTAAACAAAGGAAGGCCATAAGGACAGTTACTTTCCCACAAAATGGCCAAATGGCCGGCCAAAATAAAAAGACACAAGTGATACACACAGTAAGTAACAAACAACAACAAATAAACCGCCACAGAAGAACCGCCTGGGAACGGTCAATGGAAAGAATTCCACTGGGAGGCTTAAATCGATTTTACATGGCCAAAATCATCGCCCTTACCTCTGTTGCGGTATACACTATTTTATTTAGTCCGCATGAAGGCTTCCTAACTCATCAGTGTAACATCTCCGAGAACATACAAATAAAACAAACTACAGAGATGAAACAAGGTTGAGGACTCGACAGCATACAACAACAGAATTGCTGGAGCAAAAGAAAACCAACAGTTAGACTCCGAGGGCCCGACCAAAGACGGAGCATCAGGCGCCAACCAACTTAAAGAATACTAAAATAAAATAAAATTCCATTTATGTTTTTACGCTGGAACCGTCATATAATCTTATGCCCGACCCACCGGTGTTCAGTCAAAGAGGGAGGCAAAGTTGCCAACCGTGTTTGGGTTAACCACCATGCATGCAGTCTTTTTTATAACATTTATATATATCGACGAACGATTTTACGAAATTGGGTACTAAAGTCATTACAGGCATGTATTTTTCTAAATGTATATACTAAGTCACCATACAATTCGGTTCCGATAGTCCTTGTTACAGAAGTGTTTTAAGTCCAACATTGAATTTTGAAACCAAATCAGAATGACGTCTATAGAACTTAGAAAAGGCTTTACGTAGTTTATGATACCGATACCCCTGATTAAGAAGTTAAGCGGTTAATAATTCATTACGAGTGTTGAAGTCGGATACATGACTAGACACTCTAGCGAATCAAATTAGATGCGAAATATATACCCCGTACAATGTCGCACAAGGAACATCACCATCCAAAAAAGGAAAATTTACAATCTCGAAATCAAAATCATCACGTTTATCATAAATTTTGCAAGAAACAAATCCATCTACAATTGATAAATGTAAATCAAAAAAGGGGGCCTCGGTATCAGAGGAATTTGCCCCTGTCCGTCGTCACAGCATCAGTGCATCCGTCGTCAACTTTTCCTTTGATCGAAGCAAGTAGGCATGCGAGCAGTATTGTTTACAAAAGTTAGTTTTTTCTGTTAAGCCATCCGAAAACGGTCAAGTGACCAAACTCAGAGCTCAAATTTTGAACACTAGACCATAATGAACTTGACAATAGCTGGCTGATATTTGACTGTTTATTGCCGGCACGTGCTTAGGTAAGTTTTCTAATTTTTACCATTTGTTTTGGTTAAAGCCTTTGTCAAAGCTCTTAAAACTGGTTTAAAATAGAAGTGAAGGTAACGTTTATATGCTCAAAACTTTATTAACAAAATCTCCATCCCGATTTGCGCGTCATATATACATAGAATTTCCACGTGATATTTAGCGTAAACACTGGTGATTGCTGGGTGAGGCAAAGGTGACATTTTTCTCTCTTTCCTTTCTTTCTTTCTGTCTTCCTTTCTTTTGTAGATTATCATAATATTCCTATGTTGTATATTACAGGATTGAGACAGAGAGTATATCTATATGTCGAGAAATGCCGTTATCAGCTTATATAGGCTATGTGTCGTCGTCTTCAGCGTGGCAGTTACACCATAAACTACATCCGGATAGGGACGAACTTAATAATTTACATAAACGGTAAATCAGTGTGAGTGAATGAGTGAGTTTTAGTTTTACGTCCAACCAACAGCTAAGGTCATACGGAGACGGGACCTCGGTTTAAAGACCCATCCGAACGTCTGGAGAAGCCCGGGATCGATCCTGCGATTCCTGGTTTACGAGGCGACTAGCGTAACCACTGCACCACGGAGGCTTCTAAGGTAAGTCAGTGTTATAAAACATTCAATCGCTTACAGTCGTGCCCATTTCCACGATTGTAAGAGTTCGTGTATCGCATGACCTTTATAAATACACATGTGGACACAAAAGTGTGCAAACCTTGTTGACGGTCCTCATTCCATTTTGACTGGAAACATTATTAGCTTACCTGAACACAAGGTTTTAATGTGAGCTTTTGTGATCGGTACATGTCCATCGTCTGTCTTTCCATCCATCATTCCTTCCGCCATCTCCAATTTCTGCTGATGACATCGCTCCCTAATCACTGAGCCAATTGCAAAAACAATTTAATACAAATGGTTTGCTTATTGCCCTGCACCAACATTGCTTAATTGATTTCATTCGAATACAAAGATGGCATCCAGAGCCAAAATAGAAAAGTCTTTGAAGGTTATCTTCTTCATGCCTGATTACTTGATTTACCAAAAATGCATATAAATGTTTCTTTCATAGCCCTGTACCAAACTTGCTAGAAAGGCTCCACTCCGATACAAAATGATGGCCAGCAGAGTTGACAATATGACAAATCTTGGCTGGATTTCAAAACAATTTCACAGAAATATTGCTCTCAGGGCTCTGTCCAAGAATTCCTTAAATTGTTCCACAGTCCACATGGAGGATTTTAACTCACCAATGCAGCTTCTTCGAGAACAAAGAAATCCGAGGACTCAACAGCATGACATATTATGGCATTTTCTCATTTGTCCGATCAGTTTATAACGAACGGTGGAAAGGTACAGTAGTCAACACGGTAAAATATGCTGAGACTTCAGTTGTAAATCCCTCACCCATAAGACAAGAAAATCTCTGTATACGGTTATTGGATATTTTTCAGCCTAACAGTGCTTATCTGACAATAGGAGTTCTAAAAGCTGTCTGAGACCGTGTTTGTTGTCTTTCTCAACAGCGGACTGAACAAATTATTTGTTTAAATCGCGACGGAAATAAGAGCGAAGATTGTGGCCACGTAAAATCGATTTTAGCCCCCCCCCACACACACACACACACAGTGGAATTCGTTTCAATGGCCGTTCCAAGGCGGTTCTTCTCTGTCTTGGTTTATTTTTGTTATGTCTTGTCTTTGACTGTGTGTGTATCGCTTATATTGTTTTGCTTTGGATAGCCAGTTCGCCATTTTGTGAGAAAGTGACTGTCATTTTGGCTTTCCGCTGGTGATGTTTCCATTGGCACACTGTTTAACCGGACAGTCGCCACATCGGAAGCGGCATTAGACTGTACACCTAAAATCACTAGCGGCCTATAAACAACCGTTGCTGTTGGTTACTTTCTGTCGGGTATGAAAGCAACGGAATGTGCGATTAGACTGCGGTTTTCGGCATCGGAGGAAGAAATGAGTGTACTTTATTCAAATGATTCTCATTACTTCCGATAGTGGTGCATTTTTTGTGTAGACCTCATCTTGTACGGCTCAATCAGTGATTTTGCTGCCTCTGTCGCCCGTCAACACGATGAATTCAGGTCAATATATTCGAAATTAAGGTCAACCGGCTACTTACACCACAATGAAATCTTTTAAACACATGTAGCCTTTGACATCTGATAGCTGCTAGCGTCTAAATATTTGGATTTCGTAAACCATGACCACTTGAGAAGCACCAGTCACATTCAAATGACTGTACGACTAGCGGCAACTGTACTGCATTACTAGCGCCACAAGTGTAAAAAAATCTGTCCGAATAGCGACGGTAGTTTATTTTACATGTGTCACAAATAAAAGTCGATGGAGTTCGTATGAATACATCAACTTATGTTTAAAGCAAAATACACTGTTTCTCTGTTAATTGGTCATCTGGTGACGTGATTTAGCGCTCACTGTAGTTGCCAGATTTTTTTTTAAATATCACGTACAAATGTTGGATTTTCTTTTCCTGTATGTGTGTCTTTGTGTGTGTGCTTGAACATTTTTTATTTAGCGGTAATGAATGGGTGGTTGGTTGAGGCAAAGGTGACGTGTGTCTTGCGTCACTGGGGCGTCCAACTGATATTGGTTTACAGTTGACAAGGCCTGTTGTCCTTGCAGCAGGTTAGGGTAGAGGGGAAATGGTGTCGTTTTTTTCTGTTTCTACACGCCCATTCATTTTCCCGTGTCTCCGCTGTCCTTAAATTTCATCTCATCTACTATCTCCTCTTTTCTGCGAGATGACAGAAAATGACCCACAAGGGTTTACTTGTCGTTAACCCAAAACATTAATTTATCGGCACTGGAAAATACAGTTTGTCAGTGCTTTGGAAATTCTGTGTGAGATTGGAGGTGTAAACCAGAGAGAGAGAGAGAGAGAGAGAGAGAGAGAGAGAGAGAGAGAGTACTATATATAAAGCAGAGCAATGGTACGAGCACGCTTTGGTAATCTAGTTTTGCATGTCATACGTGTAAATTTTGCAACGGCACTCCATGGCCTAGTGGGGCAAAAGCATAAGGTCTCTCACTGCTGTGGTTCGATCCTCGCACAGGTCACATGTGAGATGCCAAGTTCCGCAATGGAAAGTCAGGTAGTTTTTTCTTCGGCTACTTGCACGGCTTGGCATTGAGGACCAGGACCTCATCCTAAAAGAGAGAAGGCTCCACTGGTATGGACATGTTGAACGCTCCAACGGTGCAGTCAAGACTGCCTGTGACACACAGGCAGATGAAAGGCTTGAGCCTGGGTGGCCCAAGATGACCTGGAAGCAGCTGACAGAGAGATCGCAGAGAGTGGAAGCTCTCTGCTATCGACCCTCATGATAGACATACCTGGAGATCTTGTGTGAGATCTGCTATGCGTGTAGCAAACCAGTTACATGGAAGGGGGCGCATTTATGTAAATTTGGACCCTGTACCTGCACGTTAATCAAAATCCGATGATGAAGATGATGATGATGATGACGACTCCTTTTCCGCCCACCTCTGATTAACGATTTGCTTGAAATATTGAGATTATCTTGAAACGTTCGTAAAACAAAACCAAAATGCGCGCGTGCGTGTGTGTGTGTGTGTAATTACGTCCCATCAACACGCACCTACGGTCATATAGACATGGGACCTCCGCTTAAGGACTCGTCCGATAGTGTGGAGAAGCTTGTAATGACACTCCGGGCACCTTGTTTACAAGAATAGGAGGTTTAACACTTCACCACGGGGGCTTTATATTTTGCGTGTGTTGTTGTTTTTGTTCCCGAAGTCCATCTGCAACTCTACTGATCGTTCAGTAAAGTGAAGGGTATTTGTCAGCCAAAATAAAACGCATCAGTGTAACAAGGCCTTGTTTGTTTGTTTGAATAGAGGTTTCAAGTCGGCGTCAACACTATTTTGGTCATTTTAGAGACGTTACTTGCAATTTCATGGGACTTTTACCCCCCATTGAGATAAAATGATATTTCAAACCTTGTCACCCAAACAAACTGAAAGGGTTTAAATGTAGGGCCGGTCCGACTCGCACCACTATGCCTGGGTAGGCTTCGACCCTCTAAGCGGTTTGCCAGTACTTATGTATGATCGGTTTAAGCTCTGCGTGGTAGCATCATGCAGCGCAATCTATTTCTCCAAGCCTCGATGGAGGCCCTAGGAAAGAGGGATTTCCTATGGTGAATACATCAGTGTCATTGTCTTTGATTAAAAACACAGACTGTGGGTACTCGTTAGAACCGCCTCAAAAAGGCTGTTCTAACGAGCACCCACAATCTGTAATGCATGTGTAGACGTAAATAAAAATGTTACTTTTGGAGATATGACAGATGCCATTTTAGCACACGAGTGTGAGTGAAAACTTCTGTACCTGACTCTAATACAGCAACGCCACATATGGTTTAATTGAGTGTATATTTGAAATAAAAGGCGGTTGCGACATTTCCAAGTCAGCCCATCAGCCTCAACACTATTTAGATGTTGTTGTTTTTTGCGGTGGGGGTGGGGGGTTACGGCCCTTTCATAATTAAATGAACTCATATCGAGCCGATCGTTAATCAGAGGAGGGCGAAAACTGGAGTACCCGGATAAAAAACACCTGACCTTCCGTTACAGAACTTGTCGTCTCACGTTTGACTCTAGACAGCGGTGAGAGACCTAATGATTAAGAGTCAGCGCTCTTATCAACTAGGTCACGGAGGTCAGTTGGCGTAAACATTAGATGCAACAACAAGTATAAGCTTTCACAAGAAGAAAAAAACGACCCATAACAAGTAAAAGCTTTCACACAAAGACACAAAAAGGGGCCCACGAGCAAAACTCTCGTTGAGAATTGCTACCACATTTTTGCAAGCCCATTTTTGCTGTCATTTTTGTACAGGCTAATAAGAAATATACATTTACAAACTCTAGAAAACAACGGACCACTGCCTTTCCAAATAAGTTCACCAGGAGCCTTCGGTTCTGGTGAGCTGAAAGCTTGTTTCGCCTTTTGCAAAATGTTTGGGTTAGTCTTCAATTAGTCTTCTATAACGTGTACGAAAGTTCAAGTGTACTTAACTTCTCCAATAGTTTTCAAGCAGTCCATTTGATAAGCTGTCGTTGCACATATGATCTGATTTGGGTTCATATCTTAAGTAAATATTTTGCACGAACTATCCTTTAAAGTGTTTCAAGCAGCTATTGATTCTAACTGTACAGCCTTTTCAAAAACGCAAGTAAAACAAAAGCCACTAATTTGCTGTTGAATATTCTTTGGTCATGTAAACTTTTGGGAATCAACGTCTCCAAAATGACCTATACAGTGTTGACTGGGACGTTAAACCTCAAATCAAACAAAAATTTTCGGTCATGTACTACGGGCATGACACTACATCCTGTCTCATATCACACATTCATGCAAGTAAAACTTCAATAACTTGAACTCGGATGACATGTTTACCATTGCTAGTTCCAACTTGTTCATGAACACCTAGAGATTTCTTTCATAGCTCCAAGTATCCATATATCCAGTATGGTTTGAGCTGTTCTCCGATTTTTAATTTGAAAAAGACGTGTCGCCTGTAACTTAAGAACCGCCCAATAAGGCAATTCTAATGTTCTAATGAGTACACACTAACTTCCTTTAGGCCGGCCTCGGTGGCTCAGTCGGATGCGCGTCTGAATGGTGATCAGGAGGACGCTGGCTCAATACCTGCCGGGGTCGGCAACATTATTTCGTGGAGATGGATCACGAAATCTTTTCTACGGTCGTTCTCTGCCATCCGCTGATTCAAGAAGGGCAGTTGTCAGTTTCTGGCGAAAGAATGTGCACTCCCCATGGTAAATCGCTTACGTATAAGCCTGCACAGGAAACGCGTGGATAGGTAAACTGGCTGGCTCAAAAATGATCCAACTAGTGTTGACTGGGCCATTAACTCCAATACAAACAAACAAACAAACAAGAACCTTCCTTTATTGTAGAAGATTGTAAAAAATATCTGAGTCATCCCCTAAAAAGCCTCATGGCCTGGCGATATGATAAACGATCGATATTTCGTATATCCCCTCTCTCGAACAAACTATCAGAGTCCTGAAGGTGTTTGAGTATTGAAGTTTGACTGTACAGAGAACTCTACCCATTGAAAACATATATAAGATATTCGGAAAGGCACATTTTGAGGTAGTCTAGATGGTCAAGACTCGGATTTGCCTGAATCTGCATGGTCGGATATGTAAAAGACTCTGATCAGACTTTCAGGAACACCCACGGATTTGCCAGCATCTGCATACATGTAGTTGAATTGGACTGTTTGCATGGCGTAAACTGCTGACTTAAAAGACTCTGATCAGACTTCCAGAAATATTCCATATTGCTAAGAGTCGGATTGTCGTCATTCACATAGTCAGATAGGAACATTTGCAGGCTGTATAATGCTGACTTCTAAGACTCTGATCAGACGTCCAGGAGATGTCTAGATTGTTAAGAATTGGTTTTTGTTTGTTTGTTTGATTATTTCGAGGTTTAACGTCCCCGCCAACACTATTTAAGTAATTTTGGAGACGTTGCTTCCAATTTTGTAGGACTTCTACCCGCTATTGAGTTGAAATGACATCTCAGTCCCTTCCGTCCAATCAAACTAATAAAGTTTATATACAAGGACGGGCCGGCTCGCACCACTTTGCCTCGGCAGGCTCAGACCTTCTAAGTGGTTTACCAGTACTCATATGTGCGGCCGGTTTCAGCTCTGGGTGGTTAGTCCCCGCCCTTCGGGGCTTGAAAAAAATAGATGGGCTGCATGATGCCTCCACGCAGAGCTGAAACCGACCCGCACACGAGTACTGCTAAACCGCTTAGGGTATCTAAGCCTGCCCAGGCAATGCGGTGCGAGTTGGCCCGTCCATGTTTATAAACCCTATTGGTTTCATTGGGCGGCAGGGCTTGAGATGTCATTTCATCTCAATGTTGGGTAAAAGTCCCAAAACATTGGAAGCAACGTCTACAAAATGACATTTACAGTGTTGACAGGGACGTTACTTTTCTAACCAAACAAATCAGCTCTGGGTGGAAGCATCATGCTGCCCAATCTATTTCTTCAAGCCCCGATGGGCGGGGGCCATGTTAAGAATTGGATTTGCTGTCATTCGCACAGTCGGATAGAATAGAAGTGTTTCCATGCCCTATGCTGGCTTAAAGAATCTGAGCGGACTTGCAGGAAGAGTAAAGATTGCTAGGAACTGGATTCGCCAGCATTAGCTCAATCGGAAAAGAATGTTTACAGGCCTTTTAATGGTAGCTATAAGACTGATCTGACTTCCAGGAATAGTCTAGATTGCAAAGAATGGAATTTGCCTGCGTCTGCACGTTCGAATAGGATTATCTGCAGCATGTATAATGCTGACTAAATGCTTATATCAGACTTCACGGAACACCCTCGATTGCTAAGACTTTATTTACCGGCAGTTGCATGCTTTGATTAGAGTGTTTGCGGCACACTTAATGCTGACCAGCCTTCTTCTGAATACCAACGAACAGAGAGAGAAAGAGAAAGAGAGAGAGCATGAGTTAATCCGGAAGATACACACCCATATTATACGACCTTTAATATGTACACAATTTCTCCGTGTGTTACAGTGTACATAAATCACGTGCAGCCTATTCAGTTGATAGTGTGTTTTCGTGCCAGTCGGGATATTTTACAGCTAGGTGACTATCCCAGGTAATGATTTTTTTTATATTTATCCAGAGAGAGAGAGAGAGAGAGAGACAGACAGAGACAGAGAGAGAGAGACAGACAGACAGACAGACAGAAGGAAAGAAAGAGATGCAAATATACACGCCATTAAGTTAAAGAAAACGAAAGTTCAAGGGAGAAGAGAATGTCATTATATAAATAATGAAAAAAAAAATCTTAAATAACTTGTTTGACGTGATAAAATTATACCTTACATTTTTGAAACAACAACAACAATAATGTGTTTTCAATCGGCATTCATGAATACAAGATTTTCGCAAATAACGCGCACACAATGTCGCATCAACCTCGATACAACGTCATGACATTGAATTTACGCCCAAAGGTCAGGTGCTCAGTAGGGTTGTGCCCTTTTGTCATCGCTGTTCACATTACAAACAACGTGAGAATATGTGTATACATTACGAAAACACGCCTATTCAAATTAACAGAAAAAATTACCACCAAAAAATGAAAATTTTCAGATAAGAATTATGTTAGTTTCCACATTTCTGCTCGAAACATAGATTATGGGTACTCGTAAGGACCTAACGAGTACCCTCAATCTATGCTTTTGAGCAGATATAAGAAAAATAATGTATATTCCTGCAAACCCCAGTTTTAGTATATAAAAGTGGGGTTTAGAGGGAACAGTATTATATAGGCGCGTTTTCGTGATGTCAGGTTTGAACAGATTTGAAAGTTTATAGCACTAAAGAGCGCCACAACTCGGCTACATCTGTACATTTATGTACATACAGTATATACATATGCGACTGCTGTCTTGGTAAAAAAAAATCATGGGTTATAATGCACATAATCCGCGCACACGGTGGGTGGGATGGGAAGGGACGCGACCTGGCTTGACATAACCGACTTGTTGTAGAAAACATTTTGGATATCGAAAGACTTCCCTGTTAACCCCACTTTATTTATTCAGACAATTTGATTTTACGAGGGTTCTATACATTATATTCATTATTTTGCTTGAAATAATAGCCCATCGGGGCTTGGAGAAATACATTGGGTTGCATGATGGTTCTACGCAGAGCTGAAACCGACAGCACATGAGTACTGGTAAACCGATTAGAAGGTCTAAGACTGCTAAAGCAAAGTGGTGCGAATCGGACCGTCCACACATATAAACCCTACTGGTTTCATTGGCCGGCAGGGATTTCAATGTTTGGTAAAAGTCCCACAAAATTGGAAGGCACGTCTCCTAAATGACCTAAATAGTGATGACGGGGACGTTAAATCTCAAATCAAACAAACAAAAGTATAGCTTGTGTGTGTGTGTGTGTGTGTGTGTGTGTGTGTGTGTGTGTGTGTGTGTGTGTGTGTGTGTGTGTGAATTCGGGTTTAACGTCGCTTTCAACAATTTTTCAGTCATATCACGACGGCGGCCCCCGCCCGTAGGGGCTTGAAGAAATATATGGGCTGCATGATGCTTCCACGCAGAGCTGAATCCGGCCCGTATACTAGTACTGGTAAACCGCTTAGAGGATCTAAGCCTGTCCAGGAACCGCGGCGCGAGGCGGACCGTCCATGCTAATAAACCCTATTGGTTTCATTGGGCGACAGGGCTTGAGATGTCATTTCATCTCAATGTCGGGTAAAAGTCCCACAAAATTGGAAGCAACGTCTCCAAAATGACCTTTACAGTGTTGACGGGGAGGTTAAACCTCAAATCAAACAAACAAACATATCACGACGGTGTCTGGTTGCGACAGGGAGCTCAATGCTCACTTTTATAGTGCTGCCTCACTGAAGTATCATGTCCCAGACACATTACATGATACCACACCCAGTCACATTATCCTGACACTGGGTCGACCAGTCCTAGCTCTACCCCGTAAATCTGAGTGCCAAGCGAGGAGCAGCTAGTACCATTTTTAACGACTTTGGTATGTCGCGGCTCGGGATCGAACCCGTGACCTCCCGTTCCCTGGAGCGGACACTCTACCAACTGAGCTATCGGGGCCGGTGTAGCTTGTGGGTATGAGACGCTTCCGGCTCATCTGGAATCGGACACTTTTCGCAGAAAATGGCAACGTGCCGAAATTTGCTCTTCGTCATCATAAATTGATGATTCTTTTGAAATGTGTATGAGCATTAGACTTTCACCCGACCGGCCTAGGTTAAAATCCCACCACAGGCGGGGATTTTTTTTCTTTTCTAGCTAGGCTCCTTTCCCTTGTTACGGCTTACATGTCGTCTTACATGGAATGGATATGTGTGTATGTGTGTGTGGAATGGATATGTGTGTGTGTGTGTGTGGGGGGGGGGGTAGACATAAAAACAGACCCTCCGGATCACAGTCAAAGACATCATATGACACGCTCAGGGATGTCGGACACAATGTCTGACGAAATTCACGTCATCTTTTCTATGGACATTTTCTACCTTCCACTGATTCAAGTTTAGTTTCTGGTTTAAACTTGTGAACAAGCCAACCGAGAGAAAGTGTGGACGGCGGTTCAGTAAGACCTAGGCCGTTAGTCTACAAACAAACTAACACATCACTGTCTATAATGTTCTTTCCGTCAGACCATGTTTCCATTATGTACGTGTATGAGTAATCTGCATAAAAGTGCTATTATTACAAAAGGAGTAAAAATAATTAAATAAAATCAAGTGAAATAAAGAACAAATGCTCTCTTTTGCTACTTAATCCTCATTTTCTAATGTCTCATATTCCTTGGAGCTCGCTATGTAACGTTTTTACTGGGATTCTGCTTTTTCGCAAAACAATGAAACAATCGCCGCTAGTCGTACAGCATATTTTTATGAGCTTGCCGCTAGTCATACAGTCATTCGAATGTGACTGGTGCATTTCAAGTCGTCACCATTTACAAAATCTAAATATTAAGTTGCTAGCAGCTATCAGATGTCAAAGAATATATGTGTTTAAAAGATTTCATTGTGGTGTAAGTAGCCGGCCGACCTTAGTTTCGAATATATTGACCTGGATTCATCGTGTTGTTGGGCCACAGAGGCAGGAAAATCACTGATTGAGCCGTACACGATTAGGTCTGCACAAAAAAATACAGCACTATGAGAAGTAATGAGAATCATACGAATAAAGTACATCCATTTCTTCCCTCGATGCCGAAAACCGCGTTCTTGTTGCACATTCCATTGCTTTCTTATCTGACAGAAAGTAACCAAAAGCAACGGTTGTTTATAGGACGCTAGTGATTTTTAGGTGTACAGTCTAATGCCGCTTCCGATGTGGCGACTGTCCGGTTATACAGTGTGTTTGGTGACTGGTTGTATCGTGTTTATGTTTCTTTCCCTTGGTGTCTCTGATGGGAGCTGTGAGTTAATTGTATCGGTTCCTGATCATTGCCTTAACTTCTATTTTTTTTTTTTTTTTTGTAAATATTGATGTATTGTCATTGATTTTATCGTTCACATGAAAGACATGCGTGAGCTGAAAGTAGCAACAGGCATCAGATAGGTAGGTCTCATGGTTGTTTTCCGATTGACTGCTTACGCCTGTTGGCAAAGTGCATTCAAAAGATGTTTGATACATGCAGGTAAATATTCTGGGATCCATATAACGTTTTACATTTTCATAACAGGTAAGACTTAATAATTAAAAACTTGCCCGAGATTCCTCTTCTCGGTTTCAACTCCATCATATTTATGAAAAACATGTACATATACGGGAATGCGGAAAACCTTTAACACTATTCACGATAAAACCATACCTTTGCTGTGCATTAGACCCAGAGCAGTTGGCTTCTGAAGAAGCCGTCTGATCACACGTCTTCTTGAAGGCTTTATTCTTCGCCGATTTATATGAGTGTTCAAGTATTATTCGCAGCTCAATGTATTTTATTATCATATTGCTCATATAGCTACTAATTAATTTCCGTCCAATTACATCCTGTTTAAAAGATAAGATAGTTCTTACCACTATATCACATGTCCATATTCTATGTAAATATGTGTATATAATGTTTTGTTTTATACTCTTTATGTTTAGTTTGCATGTTTTATTATAGAGGGCCACTTGTTAGAATGGGTGTTTTCGCTAAAAGTGTCAGTCTCTTAAAACATAGTGTATATAAAAAATGTCTAATTTATTAAACTCGTTGAGGAAAAGGCATAAAATGCTAGGCTTTAACTCTCATTTTATGCCTTTTCCTCAGCGAGTTGAAACATTCAATAATACATGAACACAAATGCAAGATTCTATTTCTCATATGACATTTGTTTGTTTGTTTGCATTGGAGTTTAACGGCCCAGTCAACACTATTTTAGATGATTTTTGAGCCGGTCAGTTTACCTTTCCACACTTTTCCTGGGTAGGCTTATACGTCAGCGGATGACCAGTACAGTGCATATTCTTTCGCCAGAATCTGACGATGCCCTTCTTGAATCATCGAAAGGGAGAGAATGGCCGTAGAAAATATGACATTTAAAACGCATTTTGTTCTCGGTGTTTTTTTTTTGTTTTTGTTTTTTTTTCACAAAAATGTCAATATTCCACCATAATTAAACGCGACGTCATTAAGGACGGCTTAGTGTAACGTTACGGGGCGTATCTAACTAATTTGCCTTTTCAATCCACCAATGGATTACAGTATTCTCAGATAACATTCCCAGACAATATGATAATTTTTGTTCTTATTTTATAGGTTACATGAAATTTACGTGAGGAAAAGTGACCTTGATGATCCAGTTATTCCAGTTTTCTGGCCAGGTTTTCTCATACTTTGTAGAAAACCGGTATCCTAGCGACGTAGAACGGGATAGAATTATTTTAGTATTATACCTACAGACACACACACACATGGCACGCTGTCACTTGGTCCTGTGATTTGTCGGAACATTGGTGGTGGGCAAAAACGCATTTAGTCGTTTATCACCATTGTAAATACGATGATGGTTTTAATGATACTGTTATAGAAATTTCTAGATTTTGATGTCTCGTTGGTTTGTTTGATTTGAGTTTTAATGTCCCCGTCAACACTGTAAAGGTCATTTTGGAGACGTTGCTTCCAATTTTGTGGGACTTTTACCTGACATTGAGATGAAATGACATCTCAAGCCCTGTCGCCCAATGAAACCAATAGGGTTTATAAGCATGGACAGTCCGCCTCGCACCGCAGTTCCTGGACAGGCTTAGATCCTCTAAGGGGTTTACCAGTACTAGTGTGCGGGCTGGATTCAGCTCTGCGTGGAAGCATCATGTAGCCCATATATTTCTTCAAGCCCCAATGGGCGGGGGCCGAGATGATGTCTTGTAAGATGGTCTTAATTAGTTTGTAATAAATGCACACAGATTCAGCAACCAGAAGCAAAGCTTGCATGTATTAAAAAGTGAAACTATCCACTTTATTTCATTCCTTGAATTTTATATAACAATCAGGAAAATGCACCAAAAACGGAATCCCTGCCTTTTTGGTTTTTGTTTTACGGCCCTTTCATGATTATTTCACTCATATCGGGCCGATTGTAAATCAGGGGTGGGCGAAAACCAGAGTACTCAGAACATACCCAGCTTGTTATGCACTCTAATGTTTTTGTGGCAAACTTTTTTCGTCAAAGCGTCTTGAGAAGCAGTGGCTTTCTGACCTGTCTGACTTTACAACACATTGCTGAATGGGGACACATTTCGTGCAACAAAAATGACAAATACATGGATACATGACTTGCCTTCAGTTAATAGCTGAAAGTTCGTGTCTTTATTCAGTATTCCGAATTTCACCTTATGTTTGATTAAGGAACTGCGAGACTCGACTGTTGATATCACATGTCAAATTGCTGGCCTCTTTTACACAAGATATCACCTACATCTGCTGAAGGTAAAGTTCCTTTGCACTACTTCATTTTGCCGAAGACGAATAGGCCCAGTTTTTAGCTCACCTGAGCCGAAGGCTCATGTGAGGTATTAGTATACCATGAGCCGGCGTCCGTCGTCCGTCGTCGTCCGTCGTCCACACTTTCAAAGAAGTATATCTCCGGAACCAGTGGGCCAATCTTGATCAAATTTCATGTGAAGCATTATCAGGTAGGGGGAAAGGCTGCATACTGTTTTCGGGCAGATCGGATTGGAACTCTGGTTACCATGGCAACAAATAGCTCCCATAGACTTAACATAGGAAAAAGTTTGTCATCACTCTAGCTCCGTCAATTTTTTTCTGATTGTCTTCATTCTTGCAGATAACGACGACAGGCATGAAATCTCGATCAAGTTCGATTTTGGGCTGAATCGGATTATTCACTCAGGAGTTACGTGCCCTTGAGCGTTCTTAACATAGGAAAAAGCTTGTCATCACTCTAGCTCCGTGAATTTTTTTCTGATCAACTTCATTCTTGCAGATAACGAGGACAGGCATGAAATCTCGATCAAGTTCGATTTTGGGCTGAATCGGATTATTCACTCAGGAGTTACGTGCCCTTGAGCGGTGAAAAAATTGCCTATTGACTTAACATGGGGAGAATGTTGTCATCACCGTAGCTGCTTCAATTATTTTCAGATTGGCTTTATTCTTGCAGATAACCAGCACAGCCATGAAATCTCGGTCAAGTTCGATAACTGGCAGAATCGGATCATTCACTTAGGAGTTACCTGCCCTTGTGTGTTTTTGCATTAGGGTTAATGGGAATTTCAAAAATGTATATCTTAAAGACTACTTGGCCAACTTTGATCAAATTTCATGTGTCGCATTATTGGGCAAGTGGAAAGGCTTCATTAGGTTTTCAGGCAGATCTGAGTGGAACTCTGGTTGCCATGGCAACATCTAGCTCCCATAGACTTCACATACGAAAAAGCTTGTTATCACTCTAGCTCCGTCAATTTTTTCTGATCGACTTCATTCTTGCAGATAACCAGTACAGGCATAAAATCTCGGTCAAGTTCGATTTTGGGCCGAATCGGATTATTTGCCTTGGAGTTACCTGCCCTTGAGCATAAAAAAATATGTTGTGACCACGATAGCAACTTTATTTTTATTCAGATCAGCTTCAAACTTGCAGGTAACGTGGACAGGCATAAAATCTCAGTTAAGTTCGAATCGGAATATTGACCTCGGAGTTACATGACCTTGAGCGACAAAAAATTTGCCCATAGACTTTACATAGGGAAAATGTTGTGACTACGATAGCGACTTGAATTTTTTTCAGATCAGCTTCAAACTTGCAGGTAACGAGGACAGACATAAAATCTCGGTTAAGTTCGATTTTGGGCCGAATTGGATTATTTGCCTTGGAGTTACCTGCCCTTGAGCATAAAAAAAATCCTTGTGACCACGATAGCAACTTTATTTTTATTCATATCAGCTTCAAACTTGCAGGTAACGAGGACAGGCATAAAATCTCGGTTAAGTTCAATTTTGGGCCGAATCGGAATATTGACCTCGGAGTTACGTGACCTTGAGCGACAAAAAATTTGCCCATAGACTTAATTAGGGAAAATGTTGCGACTACGATAGCGACTTGAATTTTTTTCAGATCAGCTTTAAACTTGCAGGTAACGAGGACAGACATAAAATCTCGGTTAAGTTCGATTTTGGGCCGAATCGGAATATTTGCCTTGGAGTTACCTGCCCTTGAGCATAAAAAATACGTTGTGACCACGATAGCAACTTTATTTTTATTCATATCAGCTTCAAACTTGCAGGTAACGAGGACAGGCATAAAATCTCGGTTAAGTTCGATTTTGGGCCGAATCGGAATATTGACCTCAGAGTTACGTGACCTTGAGAGACAAAAAAATTTGCCCATAGACTTAACGTAGGGAAAATGTTGTGACAGAAATAGCGACTTGAATTTTTAGCTCACCTGAGCCAAAGGCTCCAGTGAGCTGATAGTATACCAAGGCTCCGGAGTCCGTCGTCTGTCGTCCGTCCATCCGTCGTCCACACTTTCAATGAAGCATATCTCAGAAGGCAGTCGACCAATCTTGTTTAAATTTTATGTGTAGCACCATTGGGCAAGGGTTAAGGCTGCATTAGGTTTTGGAGCTAGTCTGGTTCATTTGTTCCTTCATTCTTCTTTCTCTCCATATAGAGATAATAGACCAATGTTAAATTTTTAATCAAAGATTTCTCAGGAACTATAAAAGCTAGAAGCATCAAATTTGGTATTCAATAGAATAATGATGACTTATTTTGTGTAAGAGACATTGGGCTTTCTCAGCTTATTTGTTCATCTGTTCTTTCATTCTTCTTTCTCTCCATTTTGACCAATGTTAAATTTTCGTCAAAGATTTCTCAGGAACTATAGAAGCTAGAAGTCTCAAACTTGGAATGCAATGCAATAATGATGACTTATATCCTGTAAGGGTCAATGGGCTGGATTCTATTAGCAGATTTAGTAGTCAAGTCTGTGAATTGTTAAAACTTAAGTTCCTCAGGTGAGCGGTTTAGGCTCATTGAGCCTCTTATTTTCAGATCAGCTTCAAACTTGCAGGTAATGAGGACAGACATAAAATCACGGTTAAGTTCGATTTTGGGCCGAATCGGATTATTTGCCTTGGAGTTACCTGCCCTTGAGCATGAAAAAATACGTTGTGACCACGATAGCAACTTTATTTTTATTCAGATCAGCTTCAAACTTGCAGGTAACGAGGACAGGCATAAAATCCCGGTTAAGTTCGATTTTGGGCCGAATCCGAATATTGACCTCGGAGTTACGTGACCTTGAGCGACAAAAAATTTGCCCATAGACTTAACATAGGGAAAATGTTGTGACTACGATAGCGACTTGAATTTTTTTCAGATCAGCTTCAAACTTGCAGGTAACGAGGACAGACATAAAATCTCGGTTAAGTTAGATTTTGGGCCGAATCGGATTAATTGCCTTGGAGTTACCTGCCCTTGAGCATAAAAAAAAAATACGTTGTGACCACGATAGCAACTTTATTTTTATTCTGATCAGCTTCAAACTTGCAGGTAACGTGGACAGGCATAAAATCTCAGTTAAGTTCGAATCGGAATATTGACCTCGGAGTTACATGACCTTGAGCGACAAAAAATTTGCCCATAGACTTTACATAGGGAAAATGTTGTGACTACGATAGCGAAATGAATTTTTTTTCAGATCAGCCTCAAACTTGCAGGTAACGAGGACAGACATAAAATCTCGGTTAAGTTCGATTTTGGGCCGAATCGGAATATTTGCCTTGGAGTTACCTGCCCTTGAGCATAAAAAAATACGTTGTGACCACGATAGCAACTTATTTTTATTCATATCAGCTTCAAACTTGCAGGTAACGAGGACAGGCATAAAATCTTGGTTAAGTTTAATTTTGGGCCGAATCGGAATATTGACCTTGGAGTTACGTGACATTGAGCGACAAAAAATTTGCCCATAGACTTAATTAGGGAAAATGTTGCGACTACGATAGCGACTTGAATTTTTTTCAGATCAGCTTCAAACTTGCAGGTAACGAGGACAGACATAAAATCTCGGTTAAGTTCGATTTTGGGCCGAATCGGAATATTTTTGATTTGGAGTTACCTGCCCTTGAGCATAAAAAAATACGTTGTGACCACGATAGCAACTTTATTTTTATTCATATCAGCTTCAAACTTGCAGGTAACGAGGACAGGCATAATATCTCGGTTAAGTTGGATTTTGGGCCGAATCGGAATATTGACCTCGGAGTTACGTGACCTTGAGAGACAAAAAAATTGCCCATAGACTTAACGTAGGGAAAATGTTGTGACAGAAATAGCGACTTGAATTTTTAGCTCACCTGAGCCAAAGGCTCCAGTGAGCTGATAGTATACCAAGGCTCCGGAGTCCGTCGTCTGTCGTCCGTCCATCCGTCGTCCACACTTTCAATGAAGCATATCTCAGAAGGCAGTCGACCAATCTTGTTTAAATTTTATGTGTAGCACCATTGGGCAAGGGGAAAAGCTGCATTAGGTTTTGGAGCTAGTCTGGTTCATTTGTTCCTTCATTCTTCTTTCTCTCCATATAGAGATAATAGACCAATGTTAAATTTTTAATCAAAGATTTCTCAGGAACTATAAAAGCTAGAAGCATCAAATTTGGTATTCAATAGAATAATGATGACTTATTTTGTGTAAGAGACATTGGGCTTTCTCAGCTTATTTGTTCATCTGTTCTTTCATTCTTCTTTCTCTCCATTTTGACCAATGTTAAATTTTCGTCAAAGATTTCTCAGGAACTATAGAAGCTAGAAGTCTCAAACTTGGAATGCAATGCAATAATGATGACTTATATCCTGTAAGGGTCAATGGGCAGGATTCTATTAGCAGATTTAGTAGTCAAGTCTGTGAATTGTTAAAACTTAAGTTCCTCTGGTGAGCGGTTTAGGCTCATTGAGCCTCTTGTTTAATGGAGTCTTATTCAAAGCATTCAATAAATTTTATGACACTTTTAAGCATTTTAATTCGTTATACTATTCGTAATTATATAAGCTTGCCATACTGGCCCCGATAGCTCAGTTGGTAGAGTGTCCGCTCCGGGGAACGGGAGGTCACTGGTGCGATCCCGGGCCGCGACATACCAAAGTCGTTAAGAATGGTACTAGCTGCTCCTCGCTTGGCACTCAGATTTACGGGGTTAAGCTAGGAATGGTCGACCCAGTGTCAGGATAATGTGACTGGGTGTGGTATCATGTAATGTGTCTGGGACATGATACTTTATTAAGGCAGCACTATAAAAGTGAGCATTGAGCTCCCTGTCGCAACCAGACACCGTCGTGATATGAATGAAAAATTGTTGAAAGCGACGTTTTAAACCCGAATTCACACACACATAAGCTTGTCATTTTGTGAATAAAAACGCTTAAAATGATTATATCAATAACGTCAGTTTGGAGTGCTGTGGTGCAGTGGATAAGCATCGGACTCGCGATCGTGCGGTACCGGGTTCGATTCCCACAAACATCGAATATTGTTTCCAGGAGCAAGAGACTTTATCCACGTTGCTTAGTACTTGTTTCTACCCAGCAAAAAACGTTCATATTGAAGATTAGCACTAGTTTGCGAAATGTGTTACCCTCTATAAATAAATAAGCCCCTGCTCCAGCCCCTGCTCACCGGGGCTTGAAGCTTGAAGAAAATGACGGGCTGCATAATGCGTACACCCTGAACACAGGTACTTGTAAACCACTTAGGGTATCGAGGTCTGCCAAGGCAAGGGGATGCGAGTCGGGCCGTCCATGCTTATAAATATGTTCTACAAAAGGGTTATCCTTTGGAAGCGAGGAATACACCACAGAACTGGAAAATATGGAGTGTACATATTTTCTGGACCAGACTAGCTCGTTTCGGCCAATTAGTCCTCACCAGTGACCCTCAATATTTTCAAAATTCCACAATGGAATCAATGATCCCAAAGGACAAGAAAATATAAACTACACTATGATGTGGGCAGGGGAGACTTTTTACTTTTCACTCATTCCCAAACATCAGCTGCAGTGACGTTAAATAGATGTAGTTTACTTGAAAGCCTATTTGTTTCATATGGCAGCAAGGCTTGAGATGTCATTACCTGTACAGTGTTGACTGGGACGTTAAACCTCAAATCAAAGAAACACACAAACAGTGTGTTGCTAAGAAAGAGAGAATGCATGATGTTTGAAACATAACGGAGTCCAACAATGGTTTTCGTTTACTCCAGTATTTCATTTATTTTCATCTCTATTCGTTTTATTTTTATGTATTCGGAAATGTTGCACTTATGAGATAGAACCCCTGCATAACATTACGAAAACACGCCTATACAAATACATTGTAAACTTTAACGCCGATAAAACGAGAATTTTAACATGAAAACTATTATATTTTTAGTTCACCTGAGCCTTTAGGCTCATAGGTGAGCTTATAGTATAGCCATGGTCCGTCGTCCGTCCGTCCGTCCGTCCACCATTTTCAAAGATATTCTTCTCCTATACTGCAGGGCCAATCAAAGCCAAATTTCATATGGAGCCTCAGTGGGATGGGGGAACGAAAGTGTGTTCGCGGGGTCTGGATCACATGGACAAGATGGCCGCCATGCCCATATATGGTAAAAAGCCTTCAAAAATCTTCTTCTCCAGAACCATAAGGCCAGTGGCCTTGAAACTTGGCATGTAGCATATGGTACTCGGGCCCATCATGGTTTGTACAAATGATGACCCTAGGTTGACCTTGACCTATTTTACAGCAATGTCAAATTTGTCGACTTAGGCTTTTGCATGGGGCAAAGTGAAAATTATGGATTTATAGGAAACCATTGAAGCGGTGTCACCAAAATTTGTAGATCAGGTAAAGTAACTGAATACATGAATGTTTATGGATCAGAAAGGTCAAGGTCATTCATTGGCCTTGTTCGCGGGTCTGGGTCACATGACCAAGATGGCCGCCATGCCCATATATGGTAAAATGCCTTCAAAAATCTTCTTCTCCAGAACCATAAGGCCAGTGGCTTTGAAACTTGGCATGTAGCATATGGTACTCGGGCCCATTATGGTTTGTACAAATGGTGACCCTTGGTTGACCTTGACCTATTTTACAGCAATGTCAAATTTTCCGACTTAGGCTTTTGCATGGGGCAAAGTGAAAATAATGGATTTATAGGAAACCATTGAAGACAGTGTCAACAAAATTTGTAGATTAGGTAAAGTAATTGAATACATGAAGATCTATGGGTCAGAAAGGTCAAGGTCATTCATTGGCCTTAGACCAAGGTCATTCAGGATCCATATTTCAAACATTTTTTTCTCCAAAACTGCTGAGCCAATTTAAGTAAAATTTAATATGGAGCCTTTGTGAGTTGAACAAATGAAAAAATGCCAATACAGTCTAGATCACATGACCAAAATGGCCGTCACGCCCATATATGGTAAAAAGCCTTAAAAATTCTTCTCCTCCAGATCCGTAAGGCCAATGGCCTTGAAACTTGGCATGTAGCATATGGTACTCAGGCCCATCATAGTTTGTACAAATGGTGACCCTGACTGGACCGTGACCTATTTTACAGCAATGTCAAATTTGCCGACTTAGGCTTTTGCATGGGAAAAAGTGAAAATAATGGATTTTTAGGAAACCATTGAAGACACTGTCACAAAAATTAGTAGATAAGGTAAAGTAGCTGAATACATGAAGATCTATGTGTAAGAAAGGTCAAGGTCATTAATTGACCTTAGACCAAGGTCACGCAGGTTCCATATTTCAAACATTTTTTCTCAGAAACTACTGAGCCAATTGAAGTGAAATTCAATATGGAGCCTTTGGGAGTTGAACAAATGAAAAGCTGCCAATATGGTCTAGATCACATGACCAAGATGGCCACCACGCCCATATATGGTAAAAACACTTCGAAATTCTTCTTCTCAAGAACCGTAAGGCCAATGGCCTTGAAACTTGGCATGTAGCATATGGTACTCGGGCCTATCATAATTTGTTCAAATGGTGACACTGGGTTGAACTTGACCTATTTTACAGTAATGTCAAATATGCTGACTTAGGCTTTTGCATAGGAAAAAGTGAAAATAATTGAATTTTAGCTCACCTGAGCCTTTAGGCTCATAGATGAGCTCATAGTATAGCCATGGTCCGTCGTCCGTCCGTCCGTCCACCATTTTCAAAGATCTTCTTCTCCTATACTGCAGGGCCAATCAAAGCCAAATTTCATATGGAGCCTCAGTGGGATGGGGGAACGAAAGTTTGTTCGCGGGGTCTGGATCACATGACCAAGATGGCCGCCATGCCCATATATGGTAAAAAGCCTTCAAAAATCTTCTTCTCCAGAACCATAAGGCCAGTGGCCTTGAAACTTGGCATGTAGCATATGGTACTCAGGCCCATCATGGTTTGTACAAATGGTGACCCTGGGTTGACCTTGACCTATTTTACAGCAATGTCAAATTTGCCGACTTAGGCTTTTGCATGGGGCAAAGTGAAAATTATGGATTTATAGGAAACCATTGAAGCGGTGTCACCAAAATTTGTAGATCAGGTAAAGTAACTGAGTACATGAAGATCTATGGGTGATAAAGGTCAATGTCATTCATTGGCCTTAGACCCAAGATGGCCGCCATGCCCATATATGGTAAAAAACCTTCAAAAATCTTCTTCTCCAGAACCATAAGGCCAGTGGCCTTGAAACTTGGCATGTAGCATATGGTACTCAGGCCCATCATGGTTTGTACAAATGGTGACCCTGGGTTGACCTTGACCTATTTTACAGCAATGTCAAATTTGCCGACTTAAGCTTTTGCATGGCGCAAAGTGAAAATAATGGATTTATAGGAAACCATTGAAGACAGTGTCACCAAAATTGGTAGATCAGGTAAAGTAACTGAATACATGAAGATCTGTGGGTGAGAAAGGTCAAGGTCATTCATTGGCCTTAGACCCAAGATGGCCGCCATGCCCATATATGGTAAAAAGCCTTCAAAAATCTTCTGCTCCAGAACCATAACGCCAGTGGCCTTGAAACTTGGCATGTAGCATATGGTATTCGGGCCCATCATGGTTTGTACAACTGGTGACCCCGGGTAGACCTTGACCTATTTAACAGCAATGTCAAATTTGCCGACTTAGGCTTTTGCATGGGGCAAAGTGAAAATAATGGATTTATAGGAAACCATTGAAGACAGTGTCACCAAAATTTGTAGATCAGGTAAAGTAACTGAATACATGAAGATCTATGGGTGAGAAAGGTCAAGGTCACTCATTGGCCTTAGACCAAGGTCATTCAGGATCCATATTTCAGATATTTTTTTCTCCAAAACTGCTGAGCCAATTTAAGTGAAATTAAGTAGGAAAATTGTCATCAGACAGGTGAGCGGTTCAGGACCACTGGTCCTCTGGTTCTTATTTCTGCTCAAAATATAGATTGCTGGTACCCGTTAGAACCTCCTCATTAACTGATTTAAACCCCCAGTTTGTTCGTTTGTTTGATTTGAGATTTAACGCCCCCATCAACACTTTATAGGTCATTTTGGAGACGTTGCTTCCAATTTTATGGGACTTTTACCCGGCCTCGTCATGAAATGACTTCTCGAGCCCTGTCGCCCAATTAAGCCATTGGGGTTTATAAGTGTCACAGAGTGAAATAATGGAAGCTGGAGGAGCGCTTGCGCTAAGGACTTCAAGTCATTTCCAGTTATTTTCCCCTATTGAACATCGCTTATATCAATTTCCGCTTTCTGTCCTTAAGTAAGCTTTGCTTACGTTACACCTTACTGATTAACAGTGCATGCATGTGCACACTTACCTTCGCGCCCTTGTCAATTTTCCTTGGTCTCTGGCAAGGGTTGGACTTGCGTCCACCTCAAGGACAGATCTTATATGTTTATTTTATTTTTTTTTTTTGGTTTGGGTTTTACGGCCCTTTCAAGATTATTTCACTCATATCGAGCCGATCGTTAATCATAGGTGGGCGAAAACCGGAGTACCCGGAGAAAAACCACCTAACCTTCCGTTGAAGAACTTGGTGTCTCACACGTGACCCGAGCGAGGATCGAACCCACGGCGGTGAGAGACCTAATGACTAAGAGTCAGCGCTCTTATCCATTAGGCCACGGAGGCCCGTCTTATATGTTTATCCCTAATTACTTAGGATATCTATATTATTTACTCAGGTGAACGAGGTCGAGAGGGATGGTTTCGTAATGTAGCGAAAAACATGGAATCATCCAACTTCGTTGTCATCCATTAACCCCGAACCCTCTAGAGAAAGCGGGAGACGCTCCAACGTCGTCATAACATCAATCAACATCATGTGTTCACAACCACCTTAATTCATACCCCGTGACATAAGCATGGACGGTCTGACTCGTACCATTTTGCCTTGGCAGGCTTAGATCTGCTAAGCGGTTTACCGGTTCTTGTGTGCGGTCGGATTCAGCTCTGCGTGGAAGCATCATGCAGCCCATCTATTTCTTCAAGCCCCTTAAACCCCCAGTAAAAATTGTACTGACCGTTCCATGGCTGTGCTTCTGATGTGGCTTATTGCTGTTATTGTTTGTCTTTGCATGTTTCTACTGCTAACATATATATATATTTTTTATTTTGAATAGCACTTTGGCCATTCTGTGGGAAAGTAATAGTCCTTTTGGCTTCTCGCTTTTGATGTTTTAATTATGGTGAGGTTATGTTGGTGTTTCTTTCTCTTTGGTGTCTTGGATGGGAGGTCTGGGGTAATTGTATCCATTCCTGACCCTTGCTTTTGCTTCTGTTCTACTGATATTGAAAAAAAAAACAAATTGGTATAATATTGATCCAGCGCACGACAAAACCTACAATAAGACATGTGCACCCATCGAAGACTCGGATCAGCCTGCGCATATATATAGTCTAACCAGAGACTTCTCTTGCTGCATGAAGGAGCACTAAGCCCTTAGCTATCCTTAGAGCGCACAGCGAAGACCCTGATCAGACTGCACGGATGCGCAGGCTGATCTGAGTCTTCGATGGGCGCACGTCTTATTGTAGGTTTTTTCATGCACAGAAATCAAAGAATGCAACTTGTCTACCATGTGGTTGGCCTGGCAATCAGGCCTTCCATTTAAGTCATTCTTTTAAACAAGATACACAACTGCAGTAAACCTATAGAAATATGTATTATTATTTGCGCCTTATCTAAAATCAGACTTTATTTGAGAACATTATATTAGTGTATATGTTTTGCACTTTATTAGTGAATTTGTTATTCCACAGTCTAGCATTTGTCATATTGTTTACATTTAAATCCATATTTTGCTTATTCTAGTGTTCTCGTAAACATGCTGTTTTGGCAGGATTTTATTGTTTGTTTTATATTTTTATTTTTATTTTTTTTTTTTGTTTCAACTTTTTAATGTTTTAAAGAACGATATCACGTGAACAAGTCAGTGAAATGAACATCCCTTTAAACCTCATTGTATACAGAGAAAACTGGGGTTTACCGGGGTATGCATCATTTTCACATTTCTGCTCAAAAACATAGATTAGGGGAATGCAATATATCAGCAGAAAAGTAGCCATTTTGCTGATGCAAAGTCGGGCACTATTTCATACGGGTGTGTTATCGTTACGAACTCATGTAAAAATATGGAACTAGACGGATTGTTCTGGGATCTGATATTCAAAACCACGAATCCGAAAGGTTCCACTGGGCATGAAAAATATGTCCAAATTTTGTCCTAACGATTTCTCCGTAACCGCTCGACAGATTTTTTCTAAGGTTGGTGTAATGTGATAGATATCAATATGAAGTTTTGCATGGATGTTTCAAAGGGTCCCCGGGGTGTGCCGGAGACATGCTCCACTCCCTTCACTTCTTAAAAGGTCTAATACCTCACACCCTTCAGATCTTCATATAGTCTTGTTCCTTTTGATAAGACGTATTTCGTGACATCAACCTAGTGGGTCGCCCGTTGTGCATAGGGGCCATTCCCCATCCCTTAACTTCATAACAGGCTTTATCTCATACACCGTTTAGGTCCGCACCTCTCAGCCATATACATTCTTGTTCCTTTTGATCAGACGCATTCACTGACACCACCCTGATAGTATTGTAGGTGCGCTGAGGCCATGCTCATCCTTTCACTTCATAAAATGCCTTATATCTCAGAAACCGTTCAGATCGCCACCCCTAAACCATACATATTCTTGTTCCTTTACATAAGAGGCATTCCGTGGCACAACCCTGGGGGTTCAGGGGAATGCATCTAGGCATTGCATCACCCCTCCACTTCATAAAAGGCCTAATATCTCGGAAACCTTTACGATCCAGTCACGCCAACATGCGGGTTCGCCGTAGCCTTCCCCACTTTTCTACTTCATAAAAGGCCAAATATCTGAGAAACGCTCAGATTCCCACCCTAACCATATATATTCCGCAGTCATGACCCACCCCTCCACTTCATAAAATGCCTTATATCTCAGAAACCATTAAGATCACCTACCCTAACCCATTTACATTCTTGTTCCTCATAATAAGACGCATTCAGTAATACTATCCGGGGATCCGCCGGGACTATGCCCCATCCCCTGCCTAATATCTCGGGTGCTCATTTGAGTATGGGGGTCGTTTTTGAGACTAAGTAATCGGTAGATTATGGTGTAGACAAGCAATTTCGGGACCCTGAATAGACTTTCGTGAGCCTGTGTCATTTAAAATAAAGTCAAGGTCACCAAACTGTAATCAGATAATGGTATGTTTTACAAAGTGCGACCCACATTAACTTTTCTATTTATGAGAAAAGGTTCATACAAAATAGAAGTGAAGACAATGATTAGGAATCGATACAATTAACCCACAGCCCTCATCAGAGACACCAAAGGGGAAAAAGCACCAATATGAAATAACTAGACCTTAATGGAAACTCCAAAAGCGGAAAGCCAAAAGGACATGCACTTTCCCACAAAATGGCCAATTGGCTATCCAAAACAAAAAAATGTAAGCTATACGCACACTTAAAGACAAAGCATAACAAAAATAAACCGCGACAGAAGACTCCCCTTGGAACGGTCAGTAAAACGAATTCCACTCCGGGGCTTAAATTTTTGCGAAAATCGGCAGTTTCGGGAAGCCTGTGCTCTTGAATGTGAGGTCCTACTTACTGTTTTTTCTCCCAGCCTTGTAATGTAACCATGCAAGTCTCCGAACGTTTGCCCGCCCCCACACCCCCTCTCCCCCCACCTGGACATTTGCCACCTATGAAAAAATGCATTAATGGACATTTGGCCCCCATTTGAGAATGCCACCCGGACATATGCCCCCAGAGCTTATTTTTGATATGGACATCCGCCCTTGTGCTTATTTTGCATGTGGACATTTACAACCCCCTCCCCCACCCCCACTTCCACTGTGCTTATTTCAGAAAGGGACATTTGCCCCCAACCTCATGCCGACTGTGATACAGCCAGCATCACTGTGGTTTCTTTTACGTACTGAAACAAATCTAATGTATTAATTTTTAGATCGCCTGGACAAAGTCCAGGAAGGGCTATTGCACTACCCCGGCGTCGGCTTTAGCGTTCGCTTTAGCACTCGAATCAGCGTCGACGTCCACATTTTTAGCTCGCCGTCACGTAGTGACGAGGTGAGCTTTTGGGATCACTTTTTGTCCGTAGTGCGTGCGTCCTTTCGTGCGTCCGTGCGTAAACAATTTCTTCAAACGACATCTCCTCCTAAACCACTGTTCGGATTTTGACCAAACTTCACATGAATGATCCTTAGGTGGTCCCCTTTCAAAGGTGTTCAAATGGTTCCGGTCCGTTGCTCATCTAGGTCACAGGAGCCAAAAATAGATATTTTTTTCACCAATAACTTCTTCTCTGAAACCACAAGGCCCAGGTCTTTGATTTTTGGTATGAGGCTTCATCTAGTGGACCCCTACCAAGATTGTTCAAATTATAGTGCTGGGGCCAAAAATGCCACCGCCCGGGGCCCTTTGGTTTGACATGGGCTTATATAGGGAAAATCTTCAAAAATCTTCTTCTCTGAAACCGCAAGGCCCAGGTCTTTGCTATTTGGTATGAAGCTTCATCTAGTAGACCCCTACCAAGATTGTTCAAATTATAGTGCTGGGACCAAAAATGCCCCCGCCCCGGGGCCCTTTGGTTTTACATAGACTTATATAGGGAAAATCTTTAAAAATCTTCTTCTCTGAAACCACAAGGCCCAGGTCTTTGATATTTGGTATGAAGCTTCATCTAGTGGTACCCTACCAAGATTGTTCAAATTATAGCCCTGGGGCCAAAAATGTCCGGCCCGCCTCGGAGCACTTTGGTTTTACATAGACTATATAGTGAAAATCTTGAAAAATCTTCTTCTCTGAAACCACAAGGCCTAGGTCTTTGATATTTGGTATGAAGCTTCATCTAGTGGACCTCTACCAAGATTGTTCAAATTATAGCCCCGAGACCAAAAATGCCCCCGACTTATATAGGGAATATCTTTAAAAATCTTCTTCTGTGAAACCACAAGGCCTAGGTCTTTGATACTTGGTGTGAAATTTCATCTTGTGGACCCCTGCCAAGATTGTTCAAATTATAGCCCTGGGGCCAAAAATGCCCCTGCCTCGGAGCCCTTTGGTTGTACATATACTATATAGGGAGAATCTTGAAAACTCTTCTTCTCTGAAACCACAAGGCCTAGGTCTTTGATATTTGATATGAAGCTTCATCTAGTGGACCTCTACGAAGATTGTTCAAATTATATCCCTGAGACCAAAAATGCCCCCGCCTCGGGGCCCTTTGGTTTTACATAGACTTATATAGGGAAATCTTTAAAAATCTTCTACTCTGAAACTGCAAGGCCCATGTCTTTCATATTTGGTATGGAGCTTCATCTAGTGGACCTCTACCAAGATTGTTCACAATATAGCCCTCGGGCCTCAAATGACCACACCCTGGGGCCCTTTGGTTTCACATGGACTTATACAGAGATAATCTTTGAAAATCTTCTCCTCTGAAACCGCAAGGCCCAGGTCTTTGATAATTGGTGTGAAGCTTCATCTAGTGGACCTCTATCAAGATTGTTAAAATTATAGCCCTGAGGCCAAAAATGCCCTTGCCCCGGGGCCATTTGGTTTTACATAGGCTTATGTTGGGAATATCTTTAAAAAAAATCTTCTCTGAAACCGCAAGGCCCAGGTCTTTGATATTTGGTATGTAGCTTCATCTGGTGGATCTTTGCCTAGATTGTTCAAATTATAGCCTTTGTTGATATTTGCTATGAAGCTTCACCTTTTTAGACCTCCCTCAACATTATGCACATTAAAGTCCTGGGGTCAATAATGGCCCTCCCCGGGACCCACTTGTTACTGTATGGATCAGGATGAGCGATCCAGGGCCATCATGACCCTCTTGTTTATAATTTCCAAGCCATATGATGGATTTTATTTACAAATCTTTTGTATGAGGATTGAATTAGTCCCAAACACATGAAATAAAGGTCAAGGTCACAGACTTAAAGATTGTATTTTAAAGACAAATGCTACGAAGTCGCCATTTTTGTATGATCATCAAAAATGAAAGTTATGGCAGAGCCAATTTTTTTCCCGTTCTTGGATAAGGAAATGGTTGAAATTTGTGGAACAGATATTGTTTTGGGTTCATTTAATTATTAAACATGTTCAGCTTGGCTATAAACTTCACGAAAACGGTAACATTGCGATTTTTGCAAATTTTAATTTTTCGGCATTTACTCAAGATCAGATCAACCTAAATGGTTACAGATTTACTTAAATGATTTGCTGCAATGCACATTATAGTCAGCTACTATTTACAAGTAAAATCCAAGTTATCTGTCAGTGATTCACCAGCTTTTCATAGAATTTATATGTATTTTCCCCATGTATTTCACCTGGGGGTAGGGGAACGATGTGTTTAATAAAACAGAAATTAGAACGGTGACCCCTAGTTATCTTTTGATTTTCTATTCGCTGAAATCATCCCATAGAGAAAAAAAAACTTTTTTATGAAAATGTCAATGTAGCATTTTTCTGTATGGTCCAAAGTATTGCAAACAATGAATTATTTTTAGCTCGTCTGTTTTTTAAAAAAAAACTTTCGAGCTATTGTCATCACTCCGGCGTCTGCGTTGTCGTTGTCGTCGTCTGGCGTCGTCGTTCCAAAAAAACTTAACCTTGGCTATAACTTAAAAAGTATTAGACCTAGCCTCATGAAACTTCATACATACACTCATCATCACAAGAGCTACATTTTGACCAAGGACCATGACAACATTGTTGATTTTGGCTGAATTATCTCCCCTTTTCCATTTTTTTTCTGAAACACATTTTTTGCTCTCATTTTAATACTATTCATAACAGAGCCTTCAAACTTCACATGAATGTTCTTTGGGACAAGACCTTTTCAGTGATACCACACTTTTTGATCTGTGACCTTGACCTTTGAACTTTGACCTATTTTTCGAAAATTTAATCGAAAACCTTAACCTTGACCATATTTCCAAAAGTATTTGGCCTACCTTCATGAAACTTCATACACATACTCACCATCACAAGAGCTACATTCCCTACAAGTTTTATAACTCCATCTTGCAATTTGATTGAATTATCTCCCCTTTTCTCTCCGTTTTTTTTTTTAAATTGTTTTTGTCTCTTATTTCAATACTATTCACAACAGAGCCTTCCAACTTCACATGAATGTTTCTTGGGACAAGACCTTTTCAGTCATACCACGCTTTTTGACCTGTGACCTTGACCTTTGAACTTTGACCTATTTTTCGAAAAATTAACCAAAAAACTTAACCTTGACCATATTTCCAGAAGTATTTGGCCTGCCTTCATGAAACTTCATAATCACACTCACCCATCATCACAAGAGCCACATTTTGACCAAGGGTCATAAATATATTATTGATTTTGGCTGCATTATCTCCCCTTTTCCAATTATGATGCAATTTCACTGATTTGTCTATGTGACATGGAAAAACAGACGAGCATGGCGCCGCTTGCGGTGCTCTTGTTAAAGATATTTGGTTGATGACAAAATTGGTTTTGCAAAATTGTTTTCTGAGCTTGAAAAATAGTCTAAAGATAGGCAGCTGTATCTTTTACTAAATCAGTCTGACTGAAATAAATGTTTAAATGCTAGACAAAACCAGTGCTTCAGCTGAAGTGCACGACCCGCCGGATGCTTTTAGCTTTATGAGTGTTACCATATATGGGTATGGCGGCCATTTTGGTCATGTAACCTGGACCTAAAATGGTTCCCCTAATAAATGCGCCTTATCGTAAGGAGCAAAAATATATCTTATACTTTAGTACTGTATTCTGAATGGTTTGCAGGATAAAATGCATTCTCACTTTTCCAATACAAAAGCATATGTGTCAAAGTTTGACCAAGACACAAAGAAGGTCAAGGTCAACCCAGGGTCACCATTTTAGCAATTTATGATGGGCCTACGTCCCAGATGCTATTTATCAAGTTTCGTGGAAATCTGCCCGGTGGTTCTGGAGAAGACTATTTTTGAAGGGTTTTTACCATATATGGCTTGGCGGCCATTTTGGTCATGTGACCTGGACCCCATGAGCAAATTTTGGTTAACCTCATCCCATAGAGGCTCCATATAAAATTTGACTTCAATCGGCCCAACGGTTTCCGAGGAGAAGCAGTTCGAAAATTTTCACATTTTTCGCCTCGGCGAGGCTATACTAAATGGAATGTAATATTTCAAGTTCATTGGTTAGATCTCATTGATATCTCTCAGTATGCCAAAAATTCTTTAAATATTCCAAGCGGTTAAGTCACTATCACCAATTTTCACAAACGGGTTACGGACGGACAGACAGACAGACCATATATGGCTTGGCGGCCATTTTGGTCATGTGACCTGGACCCAATGAGCAAATTTTGGTTCCCCCCATCCCATAGAGGCTCCATATGAAATTTAACTTCAATCGGCCCAACGGTTTCCGAGGAGAAACAGTTCGAAAATTTTCACATTTTTCGCCTCGGCGAGGCTATACTAAATGGAATGTAATATTTCGCATGTTCATTGGTTAGATCTCATTGAAATCTATCAGTATGCCAAAAATTGTTTAAATATTCCAAGCGGTTAAGTCACTATCACCAATTTTCATAAACGGGTTACGGACGGACAGACAGACTGACCGAATGACAGAATGACACGGTGATTTTAGGGCACTCTTAGAAAATCAACCGACTTCAGTCGGTCGCTTTTTCTGCGGGTCGTGCAATTCAGTTTTGACATGCTATTTACTAATATGGTTGTTTTCTGATATTTCTGGGAAAACAGTTTGGGGTGACCTTCTTCTTGTTCAGATTACTTACGATTCAGCACGGTGACATATGGTTTTTATTTCAAATGTGGTGAGCCAGCATATGATGCTGACCATATACAGACTCTTAAACAGATTTCAATGTAGGAAGTATTTCGTAGCATATGCCCTTAAAGTTTAAGAGATATATTTTCCAAACTAAACGATGTACATTGTATTTGATTCATGTTTGGCATGAGGATAGGAAAAAAGGTCCGAAGTTGTATTCAGCAATACCTCCGGCCGGCCCCCGCCCATAGGGGCTTGAAAAATATATGTGCTGCATGATGCTTCCACGCAGAGCTGAATCCGGCTTGCACACTAGTACTGGTAAACCGCTTAGAGGATCTAAGCCTGTCCAGGAACCGCAGTGCGAGGTGGACCGTCCATGCAAATAAACCATATTGGTTTCATTGGGCGACAGGGCTTGAGATGTCATTTCATCTTAGTGTCGGGTAAAAATCCCACAAAATTGGAAGGAACGCCTCCAAAATGACCTTTACAGTGTTGACGGGGACGTTAAACCTCAGGTCAAACAAACAAACTATGCCAAAGACAGGCACCCGTTGGAACTGCCTCATTGAGGTGGTTTCTAGGAGTACCCACAATTTATATTTTGTGCTGAAATAAGTAAAATAATGTTTACCACTGAAAACGCCATTGTATTCATTGCAATAACACATCAGTGAGCTATAATGCCATCTTTAAAATCTTGAGAACTAGCAAATATTTTCATTCTTTAATTAAGAAATAGATCAGCTCTAGCTGTGATTTGTTGTGTAATAAATCACAGTTTGGAGGTCAGTTGTAAAGTAGACAAATCACAAGCGCGTAGCGCGCGTGATTTGTCTACTTACAACTGACCGACAAACTGTGATTTATTACCCAACAAATCACTGGCTAGAGCTGATCTATTTCGATTCTAACAGGCTGAAAATCGGCAATAATGTTGTTGTTTCCTTCAAAATCTCACAACTTTTCGCCATTGTTAGAAGAAATCCCGCTAAAATTGTCGACTGGAACACATGCATTTATATCCTTTTCTAACGTTTTCGATGCGAGAAAATGACGTTACACCGTCTAACGTCAAGGAAATCGACTAGTGACGTAATAAATTTGGAGTTTTTAATGACGTCACCTATCACGTTCTTCTGAGGTGTGATTTGTTGCATAATAATTCACAGTTCCTTTCCATTGCCTATATAGGCGCGCTGTGTTAGAATCATGCATATAACTGGAGTGAAATTCTTTGCTGGAAACATTTTTTCTGATAAATGTAAATTAATATAATATAAACAGATGTTATCTTCTTTATTTATTTTCGGCCTGGAGTGGGTGGGTGGGTGGTTGGGGGTGGGGACAATTGTGCCTTTCTGAAATAAGCACTTGGGGCAAATGTCCACCTGAAAAATAAACACTGTGGCTGTGGGCAAATGTCCACGCCAAAAATAAGCAATGTGGGGGGGGGGGGGGGGGGGATGTCCGGATTGTTATTTCATCTGGGGGCAAATATGCGTTAATGCATTTTTTCATTGGGAGGCAAATGTCCTGGGGGAGGTGGGGGGGGGGGGGCAAATGTCCTGGAATCGACCATGCAGGTTCAGGAGATATAGCGCTTCATACAGGCTACGCCAACGCTGACGCCGACGCAAATGGAAGCCGCACTAAAAACAGTGTGCCCCGACATAACTATATTGTTTAATGGGAATGGATAGGTAACTCCTGCAAAAGAGTTCTTATCTCCCGTGTCAATAGGGGTCAACTCTTAAAGGAAAGAATTTGCTCCTGAGGAGCAAATTCTTTCCTATAAGACCAGACCCCTTTTGTCAGTGGGACTGAGCCAACAGAAAGAGAAAAGGAAGTCCCAAAAGTTGTCTCCCTTTGTAAAATGGTAGGTGTTCCCATTCCCCTTAAATAAATATAATTGATGCAAAGAGTAATTAGCACTAACCTTAGAACCCGCATAGTGAAATGTCCAGCCTGGGATTTGGGTCGATCGAACCAAAGTTACTTAACATAAATTTTCTTCAGTGCTTAAGTCCACGTGACTTCATGTGATTTGTAGGAAATCCTAGCAACGGTTATTTATAGATAGTAGCGTTGATGTTATTGGGTTTACGTGTTACTTGAAATCGTGGGTTGGGCTTGGCAAACAGTGATGATCCAGCCAATATTCCACAGAACGAAGCGTCTGATCAGGGTCTACACTGTATCCATACAGTGCATGAATTTAAGGCCCAGACGCGCCGTCTTATCAGGGTCTACAGTGTTCGCTTACAGTACAGGAAGCAACGTTGAGGGTTAGACGCCGCAGAATATAAGAACCTGATATGGGTGTGAGGGGTGGATGGAAAAATGCGTCCCAAGGGACACTGTCCGGCATCACGAGGCTTGCCGAGTGATGCCGGACAGTGATCACGATAGGTGTGAGGGGTGGATGGAAAAATCCGTCCCAAGGGACACTGTCCGGCATCACGAGGCTTGCCAAGTGATGCCGGACAGTGATCCCGAGGGACGGGTTTTTGCATCCACCCCTCACACCCATATTGGATTCTTTTTCTTGCATACCTTCCATTTCTTAGTGCGGATTTTTAATGCTGCAGTCACTTCGGTTACCAACGTCCGGTTGTGTTGACACTGCAGGAATGTTTAGTGACGTCGCGCCACGTGCTGTGACGTCAACCTTAACGACGGCGCATATGAGGTCGTAATCAACCAGTGCATTTATCAAACACGCGATTATATTCGATTTTGGGTCGGAACACTATGGTCAGAACCAAAATTTCTATCCCAGGGTAAAATCACGGATTTCCTTGTCTGGTTGCAAGGTTATAAGAATCTTATATGGTTGTGTGGGCAGGATGAAAAAATCCGACCCGATGGTCACTGTCCGGTATCACGAAGCTTGCCGAGTGATGTCGGACAGTGATTCCGAGGGGACGGATGTTTCTATCCACCCCTCACACCTATATAGGATTCGTTTTCTTGCATACCTTCCATTTCTTAGCGCGGATTTTTTAATGCTGCAGTCACTTTGGAATTTGTTACCGACGTCCGCCATATATTGTGAAGACACTAGGCCTACAGGAATGTTTCACGGCCCCCGCCCATCGGGTCTTGAAGAAATATATGGGCTCCATGATGCTTCCACGCAGAGCAGAAACGGACCAGCACACGAGTACTGGTAAAGCGCTTAGAGGATCTAAGCCTGCCACGGCAAAGCGATGCGAGTCGGCCCGTCCATGCTTATAAACCCTCTTGGTTTCATTGGGCGGCAGGGCTTGAGAGGTCATTTCATCTCAATATCGGGCAAAAGTCCAACAAAATTGGAAGAAACGCCTCCAAAATGACCTTTACAGTGTTGACAGGGACGTTAAGCCTCAAATCAAACAATCAAACAAATACTGGAATGTTTAGTGACGTCACGTAACGTGCGGTGACGTCAACCTTCAAGGGCGCTTTTGAGGTCGTATTCAACCAGTGCATTTATCAAACATGCAAGAATATTCGATTTTGGGTAAGAACACCAGGGTTAGAACAGTATTACTATCCCAAGCTATAACTATGGATTTCCTTATCTGGTGTGCGAGAATGTCGCTTCTGAGCAGGATCTACACCGTTTGCTTAAAGTAGAGGAAAGTAAGGGTAAAGGGAACAGTCAATCAGGATCATTTTTTTATCATATGACGTCGCGTCTGGGAGTGTAATAATGCCATGTAATAATTTCGATTATCACATGACGCCGTTGATAAGCAGTGGATAACGATGTGTAATAAAAATCATATGACCACACGTGTAATAACATTTTGGCGGGAATAAGTAACGTCATGACGACGTCCATATCAACCATGCATTTTTTGTAAAAAAAATTGTCAAAATTCAATGCGATAAAATACAAATTTTCAAATTTAAGTGGTCATGTGATAAACAGAATCTTACACTCGTGGTCATTTCATATGAAGGCTCGTTTCATAAATTTCATATGAAATGCCACTCGTGAAAGATCCTCTTTTTATCCACTAGTGGATTAAATATGCAAATTATCAAGATACACCCAGTAACGTTACTGACATTTACGGCGTCATTAATGGCGCCGCGTTTACTAATGATGGACTATTGACATTTTTGTCGCACCTGCTTATAACATAGGCGTCCGAGTTTCCGTCCGTCCGTCCGTCCGTCTTAGCGTCCGTCCGTTCGTCCGTCCGTCTGATAACATTTACGTCGAAGTTCGACATTTACGTCAAAGTTTTTATTTTACAAACCTCAGCTACCATCAAACCTTACATGAAACATCTCATAGACCTTCTCACTTTGTAAGCACCTTGACCTGGTGACTTTGACCTATATTTTGCGCTCCAATGACTTTGACCATCACGTCGAAGTTCGACATTTACGTCGAAATTCGACATTTACGTCAATGTTTTTATTTACAGACCTCAGCTACCATGAAATCTAACATGAAACATCTCATAGACCTTTTCACTTTGTAAGCACCTTGACCTGGTGACGTTGACCTATATTTTGCGCTCCAGTGACTTTGACCATTACGTCGAAGTTCGACATTTACGTCGAAGTTCAACATTTACGTCCAAGTTTTTTATTTTACAACCTCAGCTACCATTTACGTCAATGTTTTTATTTACAGACCTCAGCTACCATGAAACCTTACATGAAACATCTCATAGACCTTCTCACTTTGTAAGCACCTTGACCTGATGAATTTGATCTTTATTTTGCGCTCCAGTGGATTTTACCATTACGTCGAAGTTAGACATTTACGTCGAAGTTTGTATTGTAATCAAGTATAAGACTAAACAACCATCAAGCCTTTCATGAAACGTCACCCTGAGCTCCTGACTAGACAAACACCTTGACCCGGTGACCTTGACCTATATTTTACGCTTCAGTGAGTTTACACAAATTACGTCAATGTTCCAGATCTTCTAAAATAAAAAGGCCTACAACAATAAAATCTTGAATAGGGTTTCTCCTAGATGTATTAACTCTGCAGGTACCTTGGCATGGTGACCTTGACCTATATTTTACGCTCCACTGACTATGACACATTTTACGTCGAAGTTCTAGATCTCCTCAAATAAAAGGCCCACAACCATCTAATCTTGCATAGTGCTTCTCCTAGATGTACTGACTCTGCAGGTACCTTTACCCGGTAACCTTGACCTATATTTTACGCTCCAGCGACTTTGACAAACTTTTATGTTGAAGTTCCAGATCTCTGCAAATAAAAGGCCTACAACCATCAAATCTTGCATAATGCTACTCCTGGATGTACTGATTCTGCAGGTACCGTGACCTGGTGACCTTGATCTATATTTTACACTCCATTGACTTTTACACAATTTGCGTCAATGTTCCAGATCTTCTCAAATAAAAGGCCTGCAACCACCAAATCTTGAATAGTGGTTCTCCTTGATGTACTGACTACGCAGGTACCTTGACTTGGTGATCTTGACCTATTTTTTGCACTCCATTGACTTTAACACATTTTAGGTCGACATTCCATATCTTCTTAACTATAAGGCCTACAATCACCAAACCTTGCATAGTACTTCTCCTACATTTACTTACTCTGTGGGTACCTAGACCTGGTGACCTTAAACTATATTATGCACTCCGGCGACTTTTACGTCGATGTTCAATATGTCCTAAAATAAATGGCCTACAGCCACCAAACTTTGCATAGTACTTCTCCTCATTGTACTGATTTGGCACGTACCTTGACCTTGTGACCATGGCCTATATTTTTTGGTCCAGTGACTTTGACAAATTCTACATCAACTATCAACTGCTATGAAATTTACTTAATTAATAACAACATTCTGATTGTGACTTCTATGACTTTAGCCCCTAGCAGGTGCGACGCCGCCTTCTGCGAAATTCTTGTTGTTAAAAATCGTGAATAAAATGTGTTTTAAATGTGATATGCTAACAGAATCTTTCATTTGTGCTCATGTTTTATTGAATTTATTAAACTCGTTGAGGAAAAGGGATAAAATGCTCGGCAAAGCCTCGCATTTTATCCCTTTTCCTCAACTTGTTTAATAAATTCAATAATATATTTAAACTCATGTAGGGTCCTCTATATACTAATTAAGAAATGAAATTTATTTTTCTGCAGTTCATGGAAGTATGAACGCAGTGGGTCGCGTGGAAAGCAAATGAACCCCGAAGGGGTTCATGTAAACTTTGCTAGCGACCCACTGTCGTTCATACTTTCATGAAAAGCAGTAATATTAAGTTTATTTTTATATTTACATTATTTGCCCCTCATCACTCGGCGAAAAAATGCTTGTAGGGCAAACTTTTAAATATGAAAAACATTTACACGCTGTTTTTCTACAAAGAGCGGAGCAGCGTTGACGTCATCAACGCCCGTGGAGAACAATGGTTCAGAATGACGTCACTTAACATCACTGAAAATCATGTGATTCGATGCGTTCAAGGAAGTATGAACGCAATTGTTTTCTATAAATTTACATTAGACTTTATACTTGAAATGTAAATATAAGACAATTAACCAACCAGTACTACCAGTACTTTGATCTTATCTGTTACAAGTATCGTCTTTGACCTATTTCATTCCGGATTTATCAACGAAGAAGGTAAGTTTAAAACGTGAACTTGCATATTTCGTTTCATGTTCATTGATGTGTCTGTGTTGTGTTTGTATAATATGCTGCAGACCATACCCCCAGGCCCCATTACACCATATGTTCGCCCCCGCCCATCGGGGGCTTGGAGAAATAGATTGGGCTGCAAAGTGCTTCCAGACAGAGCTGAAACTGGCAACACGAGTACTGGTAAACCGCTTAGAAGGACTAAGCCTGCCCAGGTAAAGTGATATGAGTCAGTCCATCCAACGCATATGAGCCTTTTGATTTCATAAGGCGGCAGAACTTGGGATGTCATTTCATCTTTATGTCTGGTAAAAGTCCCACAAAATTGGAAGCAACGCCTCTAAAATGACCTTAATAGTGTTCATGGGGACGTTAAACATCAACAGGGTTCATACGCGTCAGGGAAAAGTCAGGGGAAAAAAATTTTTCAAGGTCAGGGAATTGTCAGGGAATTTTACAAAATGTCAGGGAAATTTTGAAATTTAGAAAATGTCAGGGAAATGTCAGGGAATTTTCTGATCTGGGTAGGCACCAATTTGTAAAGGTTAAGACAGTTTCTTCAAATATGTCCTTTTTCATGAAAGCTATAAGCACACTTACAGCAATTTAAGCATAACTTTAAATTGTATGCATATATCTATATTCTACATATTTTTCAAATTCCATATAGAAGAAACTGAAAGGGATTTGCACCCCTTACCTCTTGAGCAAATCTGGTGATGGCTATATCTAATGATTCGATGCCCTTCTCTCCTGTATAGTGTCCATTACACATAGCCATTACTATATATACATACAAGGCTCCAATAACACAAACATATGGTCTTTATTTCAACAGTTTCAATATTGCTTGTATATAATAGTATGCAATACTGTCACTTAATTATGCAACGGGCCCCGATAGCTCAGTTGGTAGAGTGTCCTCTCCGGGGAACGGGAGGTCACGGGTTCGATCCCGGGCCGCGACATACCAAAGTAGTTAAGAATGGTACTAGCTGTTCCTCGCTTGGCACTCAGATTTACGGGGTAGAGCTAGGACTGGTCGACACAGTGTCAGGATAATGTGACTGGGTGTGGTATCATGTGATGTGTCCGGGACATGATACTTCAGTGAGGCAGCACTATAAAAGTGAGCATTGAGCTCCCTGTCGCAACCAGACACTGTCTTGATATGAAGAAAAATTGTTGAAAGCGACGTTAAACCCGAATTCACAAACACACACTTAATTATCCCCCAAAAAATGAAATTTGGGGGGGGGGGGGGGCGTATATAGGAGTGAGCTTGTCGGTCGGTCTGTCGGTCTGTTGACTTGGTTTCCAGACGATAACTCAAAAAGCGCTTCACCGATTTTTATATTTTTTGGTACACTGATGTAACATCATAAAATACAGGTCAAGTTCGATTTCCACTACAATTCGTCAATTTTCGACATAGTTATGGCCCCTTTCAAGTGAAAAAATTGCAAAATGCCGCTGATGTACTATCAAGGCAGTTTTTGTGGGGGTATTCATCACCTTTAGTGATAGCTCTAGTTATGCAGGGCTTATTTTATATGCGATATATAAAATCGAACATAATATTATCTACTGTACAATCCCTTAATGACATGCTTTTGCTACCAAGGTGTTTTTCATGGTATGTATTCTATAGATGTTACTCTTTTTAATTGGTAATCAGAATGACAATTCCATTTTAATGTAATTTAGTAAAGCTATGTTCAGAAAAACAGTTCGATTTGGCTAATATGTTCAGGTTTCCAAAAGTAATTGCTTTATTGTCTATTGGTCATAACATAAAAACATTTGTTTGTTTGAAACAGTGTATTTGCTTACTTTTTAATGCATGGTAATTCATGTCATTTTGCTTACCAATGTGTACAGCTCCGTATCCAGTTGATTTGGAATAAACAAACAAAATATTAAACAACGTAAATGTTCGTCAAAAAAGGAGGTAAGGGTTGGCTGTAGGGGTGGTGGAGGCAACATTCTATTTTTCATTTAAGATTGAACCACTAAATGTGCACATTTTAGAATAACAAAAGTTTGTATCGTGCCAAACCAAAATGTCAGGGAAAAATGCTTTCATACCAGGGAAAAGTCAGGGAATTTTGTTGGAAAAAATTTGTATGAACCATGATCAATTCAAAACAAATCTATATATGGGCCCCGTCAAGCGATTTTGGTACTTATCGCCTATGCGAGCAGCAAATGTTCAGGCGAGCCTGCGCATCCGCGTAGTCTCGTCAGAACCATCGCTGCTCGCTAATACAAGCAGTGAATCAAGATGAACCTTCAGACAGAAAGCCATATCCCTGGCCCCTCTGAATGGTTGGGCGTGCGCAGTTAAAATTTGTCATGACGGAATGCTCGAAGACACAAATTCGCTTGGCGGGGCTCATATATTAATCATATGTGGTGCCGGCCTCGGTAGCTCAATCAGATGCGCGTCTGACTGGTGATCATGAGGTCGCAGGCTCGTTATCAGCCAGGTCGGCACCAAAGATTTTGACAATGTGCAAGGCATGTCAAAACCTATTTTCAGGGAAAAGAAATTATCAACTTGTCGTCTGCTGAATTAGCCCAGATAGTCGTTTTGTTTGATTTGAGGTTAAACGTCCCCGTCAACACTGTATAGGTCGTTTTGGAGACGTTGCTTCCAATTTTGTGGGACAGTTACCCGACATTGAGATGAAATGACATCTCCAGCCCTGTCGCCCAATGAAACCAACAGGTTTTATAAACATGGACGGTCCGACCCGCACTGTGCGGTCGGTTTCAGCTCTGCGTGGACGCATTATGTAGCCCATCTATTTCTTCAAGCCCCGATGGGCGGGGGCCGCCCAGAGAAGGGTAAGGGTTAAGGACAGAATTTGCTGTTCAAGAATAAAAGTACAGATCCTTATTTATGAGGACAGAAATCAAAGCTCTGAAAGCACCGGTAAGTCGATTGTCTCTGAGTGTTGGCTGAAAAAAAAACGGTCTTGAACGGGGGCTAGACTGTTTCGCTTAAATATCTGTACTGTATGTAAACAGTGTAGACTGATCAGACGCCGCACTCTGTGCCGTCTGATCAGGGTCTAAACGGTTTGCTAATGTCTCAGAACATGCACCGAAACATGAACTATGTTTTACAATACAATAGAGGCCCCCGCCCATCGGGGTTTGAAGAAATAGATGGGCTGCATTATGCTTCCATGCAGAGCTGAAACCTGCCCAGGCAAAGCAGTGTGAGCTTATAAACCCTATTGGTTTCATTGGGCGACAGGGCTTGAGATGTCATTTCATCTCAATGTCGGGTAAAAGTCCCACAAATTTGGAGCCAACGTCTCCAAAATGACCTATACCCGGATTTATTACAAATCAGTGATAGTCACGTGGACATCAGCCCTGTATGGCGTCTGTCCTTAGAAACCGTGGATATATTGACAAGCAACCGATCCAATAATTTTTAAAGTGTAGCCCACCCCATGACGATATTTCAATTCATTTTAACATAAATGTTTTAAACAGCCCGTGAGGAAAACAATGCTTTTTACAGGCGCTCAGAAAAAAAAAAAAACCAGACGGGTCTGCGCATTTGCGCAGACAGACCAAAGTATCTTTTGCTCGCAGACCAGTGGTGAAAGCCTTGAAGAAACTTTAAACAAGAAGTCCTGCTTCTCGTTCTATTAGTTCGGCGCGCATATCACGAAAGCACGCCTTTTCAAATATTTTGAACATTTTACCACTAACAAAATGCAATTTTCAGATAAAACAATCTGATATTTTCATAGTTCTGCTATAAAAAGAGATGGATTGTGGGAAATCACCAGTACCCACAATCTATGTTTTCTTGAGCAGAAATGAGAAAAAAATAATGTCTACTCATTTCAACCCAATTTTTACTGTAAAAAAGTGGGGTCTAATGGGGTGGGTGTTTCCGTGTTAACGCGCATTAATTTTGAAGAATGGTCTTTTCCTATGCGCCGGTCTCGTTAGATCTTATTTTTCAGCCTATATCTGTACTCGTACATAATCAAGGCGCGGACAGCGCTGATGTGGTCGATAGTCCATGAGTGTTGAAAAACTGCCCTTAACTTGAACTGTGAGCCCCCGCCCATCGGGGCTTGAAGAAATAAATCGGCTGCATAGCACTTAAGTGCAGGGCTGAAACCGACCAAACACGAGTACTGGTATACAGCTTAGAAAGTTAGTGTGCCCAGGCAACGTGATGCGAGTCCGACCTCCCGAGTTATTAGCTCACTTGGAGCAAAGCTCCAGCCAGGTAAGCTTATGTCGTCTGTCGTCCGTCCGTCCGTCCGTCTGTTCGTCGTTAACTTTTCACATTTTCAACATCTCCTCCCGAACCTGAAGTCCGATTAAACTGATGCCTGGTGGGAGGCATCCTGGTGACATGGGGATTCAGATTTGCTAAAACGGTTCCATTCGGTTTTCTAAGATGGCCGTCATGGCGGCCATTTTGAAATTCTTCAAACGAAACTCCTGAACCAAAGTTCGGATTGAGCTGAAACTTGATGGGAGGCATGGGGGTGACATGGAGATTCAGATTTGCTAAAATCATTCTGCTCCGATATCCAAGATATCCGCCATTTTCTTCAAACGACACCTCGTCAAATTGAGCTACAACTTGATGGGAGGCATCGGGGCGACATTGAGATTCAGATTTACTAAATTCGTTTCGTTCTGATATCCAAGATGGCCGCCATGACGGTCGTCTTGAAATTCTGCAAACGACATCTCCTCCCAAACCAAAGGTCGAATTGAGCTGAAACTTGATGGGAGGCATCGGGGTGACATAGAGATTCAGCTTTGCTAAAATCGATCGGTTCTGATGTCCAAGATGGCCGACATGGCGGTCATCTTGGAATTCTTCAAACGATATTTTCTACCAAGCCAAAGGTCGACTTGAACTGAAACGTTATGGGGGGCATCCGGGTGACATGGAGATTCAGATTTGCTAAAAATCATTCCGTTCTGATATTCAAGATGGCGGCCATCTTGAAATTGTGCGAATGACATCTTCTCCCAAACCAACGGTTGAATTTAACTGAAACTTGATTTAGGCATCAGGGTGACATGGGGATTAAGATTGCTAAAATCGTTATGTTCTGATCTCTAAGATGGCCGCCATGGTAGCCATCTTGAAATTCTTCAAACAACATGTCCTCCCTAAGCAAAGGTCGAATTGAGCTGAAACTTTATGGGCGGCAACAGGGTGACATGGAGATTTCTATTTGCTAAAATTGTTTTGTTCCAATATCCAAGATGGCTGCCTTTGTCGCCATCTTGAAATTCTACAAACGACATCCCCTCCCAAACCAAAGATCGAATCGATCAGAAACTTAATGGGAGGCATCAGGGCGACATGGATACTTAGATTTGCTAAAATTGTTACATTCTGATAGCCAAGATGGCCGCCATGGCTACCATCTTGAAATTCTTCAAACGACATCTCCTCCAGAACAATAGCTCTAGCATGGGGCATCTGTGACGTGGTTGGCAAGAGTGGGGACTCAAAATTATTTGCTCTTTCACTGCTGTGTGTTCACAAAAATGAATGACTTTGTTGCCTCTGAGCGTACATGGCTTTAACCTTTATCCTGTTGTTCACAGCAGTCCCTACCTTTGCAAATACACCACAACCTCGTTATAACACGGTTCATTATAACACGGTTTAGAATATAACACGGTTTCAAGATGGATCCAAAAAATATATAGATTATATAGAAAAATGACCATAAATGGTCATTTTTCTATCTAATCTATACATTTTTGTTTGGATATAACACGGTTGTTTAACTAACACGGTCTCTGCTTTGGACCCCATTAATAGCGTTGTAATGAGGTTGTGGTGTAGTGTAAATCCAGGATCTACACTGTTTGTCATTCAGTTTGTGAATCATAATGTAAACAATATATCATGCAATCTGATTGGCGGATAGTCAGATAATGAGTGTGGCTAATTAAATTATTCAGCAGGATAAGGGTTAAATTTGTTTTACATTCAAAACATGATAGAACAGTATATATGTCTGTTTAGTTTTATCGCAATGAAAGCTTCATGCTTAATGAATCGCTCCAGGTGTTATCACGTGCGCGCGACATTCTTTCGTGAAGATTGATCATGAAATCTTTTCTACGGTCATTCTATCCCTTCCGTTGATTTAAGAAGGGCAGTTGTCAGTTTCCTGCGACGAAAGAATGTGCACTGTACTGGTTAACCGCTTACGTATAAGCATGTCCAGGAAAAGTGTGGATAGGTAAACTGACCGACTCAAAAACCACGTAAATCGTGTTGACTGGGTCGTTAAACTCCAGTACAAACAAAAAAAAAATCATGTGCGCGCGTGATCAGCCTTATCCAGGTGAGCAATTCTGGTCCACTTGGGCCTCTAGTTAACCCTAGTGGTTTATTGGGAGGGCTTGAGATGCTATTTCATCTCAATATCGGGTTAAAGTCCCACAAAATCAACGATAGCATCCCCCAAATGACCTAATAGTGGTTACGGGGGACGTAAAACCTCAGTTACATATAAATATTAGTCTTAGTTTCAATTTTCAGCAACAGATGACAAATGTGAGACTTTCTCCGCCCCCTGTTGGCTGTGAAGACCAGTACGAAGCTGTACTGACCCCCGGGGCGGTCCAGTTTGTGACTCAGTTATGCCAGGAGTTCCAAAAGGATGTCCATGTGGTAAGCTGTGAAACACTAGGACGTATATGTAGTGTGGTAAGCTTTGAAAGACTAGGCCATGGTCACTCACAGATAGCTATTTGTTGATTGATTAAAAATGATTGATCGATAAATTGATCGATTGGTTGATCAATCGGTTGACTGATTGAATGATCGATCGCTTGGTTGATTGATCGATTGATTGATTGTTGGTTGGCCTTACTGACTGACTGACTGACTGATTGATTGATTGATTGATTGATTGATTGATTGAACTTTAAGACTTGTCTTCATCACAGTGTTTTGACGGCCCCGCCCATCGGAGCTTGAAGAAATATATTGGACTGCATGGTGCTTCCACGCAGAGCTGAAATCAAGCACATGCGAGTACTGGTAAACCACTTAGAGGTTCTAAGCATGTCCAGGAAAAGTGGTGTTAGTTGGACCATCCATGCAAATAAAACCTATTGGTTTAATTGGGTGGATGCGCTAAAGATGTCATTTCATCTCTATGTTCCACACATTTGGAAGCAACGTCTCCCAAATGACCTATACAGTGTTGAAGGGGATGTAAAACCTGGAATCAAACAAACAAATAAACACAGTGTTTGTGCTTTTAGTGCTTTGTTTTATGTTGTATTTGTTGTTGGTTGCTTTTTTGGTGTTGTTTTGGTGTTTGTTTGTTTGTTGTTGTTTTTTACATTTATCGCTGGCCGCCGCCCATCGGGGCTTGAAGAAATATATGGGCTGCATGATGCTTCCACGCAGAGCTGAAACCGGCCCCAACACGAGTACTGGTAAACCGCTTAGAGGATCTAAGCCTGCCCAGGGAAAGCGGTGCGAGTCGGCCCGTCCATGCTTATAAACCCTATTGGTTTCATTGGGCGGCAGGGCTTGAGATGTCATTTCATCTCAATGTAGGGTAAAAGTCCCACAAAATTGGAAGCAACGTCTCCAAAATGACCTTTACAGTGTTGACGGGGACGTTAAACCTCAAATCAAACAAACAAATACAATTATCGCATTCAAAGTTGTCCGCACCTCTGATGATAAAAATTATTAGAACACTTCTTATGTAGTTGAAAATTTTGAAGGCACTAAAAAGCACTTAAAAGAACATTGCTTCAAGAAAGTGAAAGCCGAAAATCAAATCTATTTTTTTTTTTTTTTTTTATCATTTTATGACCACACACATTTGAAAATAACGAAAGTATATTGATCAGACAATGACTGACATCCATGCTTTTTATAAAGGATCTTACATGAGTTTTCCTGTTTTATTGAATCTATTAAACGAGTTGATTTGTTTTGTTTGATTTGGGGTTTAGCGTCCCCGTCAACAATGTAAAGGTCATTTTGGAGACGTTGCTTCCAATTTTGTGGGACTTTTACCCAACATTGAGATGAAACGACATCTCAAGCCCTGTCGCCCAATAAAACCAATAGAGTTTATTAGCATGGACGGTCCGCCTCGCACCGCGGTTCCTGGACAGGCTTAGATTCTCTAAGCGGTTTACCAGTACTAGTGTGCGGGCCAGATTCAGCTCTGCGTGGAAGCATCATGCAGTCCATATATTTCTTCAAGTTCCTTAGGGCGGGGGCCATTAAACGAGTTGAGGAAAGGGGATAAAATGCGAGGCTTTGCGGAGCATTTTATCCCTTTTCCTCAACGATAATTCAATAATACACGAGCACGAATGAAAAATTCTATTTATCATATGACATTTAAAACGTATTTAATTCCCGATAGTTTTATAAAAATGTCACTATTCCGCCATTAGTATGTAACTAATTTGCATATTTAATCCAGCAATGGATTTTCGAATTTATTACATGGCGTTATTACACTCTCAGACGTGACGTAACATGATCAGTTAATATCTGTACGCAGATGCTGGACCGAAGAGCTGAAATAAAACGACATCTTGACAAAACTGCTACACTTCCGGAATTTCCTTCTTGCGGTGCAAGCCGGGAAGACAGTTGGAAAGTGGCACCGGTTTCCAGACGACTCCAGTGCCGTCATGTTGATCTTGGCGACGTTTCACCAAGCAATACAAAACACTTCATAGCCGCCCTAAACTCAACTGCTCAAGGAATACAAGTAGGTGGTCTTCTTCTACTTTATTACGATACCACATCCGTGTAACATGGTGCATTTTCATACCGCAAAAAAATGTAATTTTTCTGATGACAAATCGTGATATTTTTCTTATTTATTGTTTGTTTGTTTGATTTGAGGTTTAACGTCCCCGTCAACACTGTAAAGGTCATTTTGGAGACGTTGCTTCCAATTTTGTGGGACTATTACCCGACATTGAGATGAAATGACATCTCAAGCCCTGTCGCCCAATGAAACCAATAGGGTTTATTAGCATGGACGGTCCGCCTCGCACCGCGTTTCCTGGACAGGCTTAGATCCTCTAAACGGTTTACCAGTGCTAGTGTGCGGGCCGGATTCAGCTCTGCGTGGAAGCATCATGCAGCCCATATATTTCTTCAAGCCCCTATTGGCGGGGGCCTTTCTTATTTATACACCAAACAGGTTTTGGGTGCTCGTTAGAACCGCCTCTATGAGGCGGTTCTAACGAGTACCCACAACCTAAGTCTTGGAGCAGAAATAAGGAAAAAATGTTTCCCTCTTAAACCCGATTTTTCTCTATATAAAGTGGGGTTTAGTGGGGTCTTTACTTCACGGACTTGTTCACGTGATGTATACGCCGCACATCTTTTGGCCCCTTCGGCTGCATGATGCTTCCACGGATTTTGTTTGTTTGATTTAAGGTTTAACGTCCCCGTCAACACTGTATAGGTCATTTGGAAACGTTGCTTCCTATTTTGTGGGAGATGCTTCCACGGAAAGCTGAAACCGACTGCACATGAGTACTAGTAAACCGCTTGGAGTCTAAGCCTTCCAAGGCAAAGTGGTGCAAGTTCATTCATTTTTTGGTTTGTTTGTTTTTCTCTTTTTTGCGGGTGGGGGGGGGGGGGGGGGCTTGAGATGTCATGCCATCACAATGTCGGGTAAAAGGCCCACAAAATTGCAAACAGTGTCTCCAAAATAGTGTTGACGGCGACGTAAAACCTCAATTGAAACAAAAACCGACAGCGTACATGTTCACAGCAATGTTTCAGCGTTGACGATCTGACACGTCTGTCTGTTCTAATTGAGGTTTGACGTCCGCGCCAAAACCATATAGGTCATTTTGGAGACGTTGCTTCCAATTTTGTGGGACTTTTACACGACATTGAGATGGAATGGCATCTCAAATCCTGCCGCCCAATGAAACAAATTGGGTTCAGACACTATGATCTGCAACGGAAGGTCAGGTGCTTTTCTCCGTATCTCCATTTTGATACCCCATATCCCGCTATTGACGACAACCCTTACCTTTGCAAGAAGCCATTTCATCTGGTTCTGTCCTGTTTGTCATGCATTAGTGAATTGAACAAATGTAGTATATTTAAAAAATAGATCAACTCTAGTTTGTGATTTGTCAGTGAGTAATAAATCACAGTTTGTTGGTCAGTTGTAAAGTAGATCAAATCACGAGTGCGTAGCGCGCGTGATTTGTCTACTTACAACTGACCGACAAACTGTGATTTATTACGCCACAATTCAAGACTAGAGCTGATCTATTCCGATTCTGACAGGCTGAAAATCGGCAATAATGGTGTTGTTTCCTTCAAAATCTCACAACTATTCGCCATTATTAGAAGAAATCCCGCTAAAATTATCGACTGAAACACATGCATTTATAGTATAGCCCTGAGACCAAAAAGGGGCCCACCCTGGGGCCTACTTGTTATACATAGACTTATATTGGGAAACCCTTTGAAAATCTTCTTGTCTGAAACCAGAAGGCCAAGATCTTTGATTTTGTTTTGTGGATTTCTACCAAGATTGTTCAAATTATAGCCCTGGGGCCAAAAATGGCCCCGCGCCGGGGCCCGAAGGTTTTATATAGACTTATAAATCAGAAATAAATTATTGGTTTAGACTCATATTCTAGACAGGTTTTTAATTATTTGGACCGCATTTTGATTTATATCAGTCTTTGAATCGACAGCCTATTCGAAATTCGCAAAATTGCAGTATGTTTCCTCTGGCATTCGTTGTCGGATCATTACAGGGTCACTGATGAGGCTTAATTAGCCGAAACTACGTAGTATGACCCATCTTCTTTCTTATGAATGTTTTCATTGCTCTTAAAGGAACTCATTTTTTATTTTTATTTGCCTTCACTGCAGCTGGTGTTGTGCCGTGTGGTGGCCGTAAAACGTCTCCCCGTACATCAACCATAGTGCAGTTTATGTTTTACTTTTGGTCCTTTGATATCAGCGTGAATATTCTGAGAAATCACAAATAAATTATTGGTTTAGACTCTTATTCTAGACAGGTTTTTAATTATTTGGACCCCATTTTGATTTATATCAGTCTTTGAATCGACAGCCTATTCGAAATTCGCAAAATTGCAGTATGTTTCCTCTGGCATTCGTTGTCGGATAATTACAGGGTCACTGATGAGGCTTAATTAGCCGAAACTACGTAGTATGACCCATCTTCTTTCTTATGAATGTTTTCATTGCTCTTAAAGGAACTCATTTTTGATTTTTATTATATAAGGCAATCCGGTCTTTGATATTTGGTGTGAAGCTTCACCTTTTAGACCACTACCAAAAGCTTATTCAATTTATAGCCCTGGGGCCAATAATGGCTCTCCTCGGGGCCCACGCTACCCTATGGGTCAGGTGAGCGATCCAGGGCCATCATGGCCCCCTTGTTGTTTTTTTTTTGTTGTTGTTGTTGTTGTTTTCTCGTCAAAAACTGCATAATTGATTTTTAAAACAAAAAGACTTAAAACCAGATTTCTTCGCAAAAACTTCAAAACTGAAAGAGCAAGATTATTAACGGACTCCACGAACCTCCTCTGAATACATTACGATAAGACATCCATGCCACAAAGTGCATTGCTTTCGCATCTCAAAAAAATGACTACTTTTCGAATGAAAATTCGTGATATTTTTTCTATTTATTTTTACTGAAAACATAGGCTGTTGGTGCTCATTAGAATCGTCTCATTGAGGCGGTTCTAATTAGCACCCACAGCTTGTTTTGGAGCAGAACTAAGAAAAACGTATACCCCGTAAACCCCAGTTGTTTTCTCTATATAAAGTGGGGTTTATGGGAGTTTATTTCTCGGACTTGTTCAGGTGATGTTTCCTTTAAGAGTAGTCCCCCGTGAGTAAGGGAGACGAATGGAGGTACTTCTTTTAAGGTCTCATTAGCCTCTGGGCTACAAAAGATCTGAGTCTGCGCTGTTGGCACAAGATCAAAGATTATAAAACCTTTTCATGCTCAACTCATGTCAGCATGAAAACTGTCCTACTCGCAAATATTGAAATGCCAACGATTTTAGCATTTTAAAATTTGTGAGCAGGACAAATAACATTCTGTGAAAAACAGAGAAAAGGAAATAGGCCATCTTACATGTATTTTAATTTTTACCAGCACCACGAATTCCATGCTCTGTTGAGATAAGAATGAAAAAAAAATGTTTATAACCTTGGGGCCGAGTCGTTTTGAAGGTTTTGTCAACAGATTTTAACGGACTGAACAAATTATTTGTCTAAATCGCGACGGAAGTAAGGGCGAGAATTATGGCCACGTTAAATCGATTTAAGCCCCCCCCCCCCCCTCCCCCCCACCCCCGCCCCAGTGGAATTCGTTTCTGCTGACCGTTCCAAGGCGGTTCTTCTGTCGCGGTTTATTTGTTTATTTTGTTATGGTTTGTCTTTGCGTGTTTGTGTCGCTTATATTATTTTATTTTGGCCATTTTGTGGAAAGTAACTGTCCTTTTGGCTTTCCGCTATTGATGTTTCCATTAGGGTCTGTTGTTTCATGTTTGTGTTTCTTTCCCTTTGGTGTCTCTGATGGGAGCTGTAAGTTAATTGAACGATTAAGTTAACGATTCCTGATCGTTGCCTCCACTTCTATTTTGTCAAGCTTGGTTTAGATATAAGCATGCCTCTTCTGTATGTGCATCTACGATGTTAATACCACAACCTGATGGGTGTAATGGACGCTCAGTTAAACTTTTCTTCAAAACTAAGACATCAGTTTTACACCAAGCAGGAAGGGTGTCCAAACCATCCGGAAAAAAAGTCCAAAACATCTAATATTGTTCACTGTATCTGGCATGTATCTAAGTTTCAGTCAAACTACAATCAACCCTCTTTATACCAACATTCGTTACAACGGCATAAGTCGTTATAACGACGATTTCAATGGAATGAATTCTTAGCTCATGGCTTCGCCTCGATTCCGAGCGACGTGAGCTTCCCTCGGGTTGCTAATGCCCAAATCGAATCTATGTTTCTTGGAGTTATGTGGAAGAGACCTTTTATAACCTATCATACTCCTAACTGGGATTCTTTATATCAGAGAGAGAGAGAGAGAGAGAGAGAGAGAGAGAGAGAGAGAGAGAGAGAGAGAGAGAGAGAGAGAGAGAGAGAGAGAGAGAGAGAGAGAGAGAGAGAGAGAGAGAGAGAGAGAGAGAGAGAGAGAGAGAGAGAGAGAGAGATCAGTGTAGGAAAACGGCAAATACGCAGTGAGAACAGGATGTGACTATAGAGCGAACAGTATTTTAAAACCCCGATTTATAAAACTTTTCTTATGCTCAACTAAACTCACTTTAGCATAAAATTTGTTTTGCTTATAAATTTTAAAATGCCAACAATTAAAATTTATGAGTAGGACAGGCAACAGTTTTAAATGATTTGAATAGGAAAATTGTTTGCCGATGATTTGATTATTAAATATCCACGAGCATTACAGTTTTCATGCTTAATTCAGTTGCGATTAAAAAAATATATATATAACCTCGGCCCGGATAAGTTTCAGATGCGAACGATCTTTTGCTTTGTTTGTTTGATTTGATGTTTAACGTCCCCGTCAACACTGTATATGTCATTTGGAGACGTTGCTTCCAATTTGGTGGGACTTTTACCAGACATTGAGATGAAATGACATCTCAAGCCCTGCCGCCCAATGAAAACAATAGGGTTTATGTGCATGGACGGTCCAACTCAAACAACTTTTCATGGGCAAGCTTAGACCTCTAAGCGGTTTACCAGTACTTATGCGCGGTTGGTTTCAGCTCTGAGTGGAAACATCATACAGCCCATCTATTTCTTCAAGCCCCGATAGGCGGGGACTGAGGTCCGAGGTAATAAAACATTTCCATGCACAACTCAACTGAGCATGAAATTTGTAATGCCAATAAATATTAAAATACCAACAAATCTGTTTGCAGAGTCGGTTATTTGTCGTGCCCATAAATTCAATTGCTAACAATTGTTGCCATTTTAAAATTTATGAACAGGACAAATCCCGTGCTCAAGTGAGCTGGCCATGAATGTTTTAACACCTGGCGGCCCGTGTTTCATCCGTGACCACGCCTTCACTGCGCTTCGTTATATTTGTGACATGACTCTGAACTGAGCCTCGTTCTGAGAATACTTGTGTTTGCCCAATTATGAATCACTGAGGTGCTGAACAGACTGCGCATGCGCGCCGAGAAAAACACATCTGAAAATGCCGTCTGCTTATGCCGTCTGCTGCGTCTCCTTGCAAACTTATCAAAATATTTTTTTTTCATATAGGCAAACGGTTTTGATCACGAACAGACTGCTCCTAGAGGAGCAGTCTGATCTAGGTCCACACTGTTTTCAAAAACTAATTTTAAAGTACTTGGCAACCTGATCAGCGCCATAATGCTCGCTGCTGGAATGAGGTAATGCCTCTTGTTTAAAATTTTATGACCCCGTCAATCGGGCTTTGGAAATATAGATTGGGCTACATAGTGCTTCCACACAGAGCTGAAACCGACCGTGTAAGAGTATTGGTAAACCGAATAGAAGGTCTAGGCCTGTCCAGGCAAAGTACTGCGAGTCGGGCCGTCCCTGCACGTAAACCCTTTTGGTTTGTTTGGGCGACAGAACTTCAGATTTCAGTTCAAAAGTAAGTCATTGTCGGGTAAAAGTCTCACAAACTCGGAAGAAACGTCTCCAAACTGACCTACATAGTGTTTACGGGGACGGTAAACAATGTCTCTTGTTGCTAAATAAAAACTTTCAAGACTTTGAAGTCTGTGTAGCTGAGCAATGGGATGGGGCGAAGCTGACTGTTTACACGCGAGGGGGGCTGACAGTAATTCAGATGGAATCCGCCAGTTTAGTTCTTTATTTCAATATCATATTCATCCGCCAGGTCCTGATTTCTTTTCCTCATATTCTGCGGACTGGACATAAAACACACGGTGATGATAGATAGTCATTGGGTTCATGTTTCTCCAATGACCATCTTACAAAACCAATATGTCTTAGTCGTGTATCTGCGTCATACGCCTGTCTCCTGATTCAAGAAGGGCAGTTGTAAGCTTCGGCTGCGTCTCTCTCAAGCTGTTGATCTAAAACAAAGACAACTTTACCAATTAAAACAAAGAGAGCTCTTTTGGGTCGACTCCCATCAGGCACATGACGTAATTGTGACGTCATACTCAACGCCCGTACAAGGTCATGACGTTTATGCAACGTCACGTCTACGTCGGTGCAACGTTGCACCGATGTTGATTTGACGTTGCCCTAACGACATTTGCCTGCGTAGGCTAAATCGGACTTTTACTGATTCGTTCAGCAAGTTCAATTCCAATATTGATTTGTTTGTTTGGAGGTTTTACGTCGACCCCTTCCCGAACCCCCACCCCCCTCAACACTATAAAGATAAAATTGGATACTTTGGGGTACCCAACATTGAGGTAAAATCACTTGCAAGTCCTGCCGCCAAATAAAGCCAATATGGTTTATTTGCAAGAGCAGCCCGACTCGCACCACTTTGTCTAGGCAGGCTTAGACGATCTTAGCGGTTTACCAATACTCAGGTGCGATTTTGCATATAAGCAAACAGTGTGGACCCAGATCAGACTGCTCCTAGAGGAGCAGTCTGATCTGGGTCCACACTGTTTGCAAAATCTAATTTTGACGATAAAGCAGACGACAGTTGTCGTTAATGGCATTTTGTGGGTTACACTACGGAAATTGATCTGAAAATCACGACGAAGAAAGCAGGACGCACTTTATATTGTTACGTGCTCTTTCCAAAGCTATTGCGTTTTGTTTGGTTTGAGGTGTAACGTCCTCATCAACATCACATAGGTCATTTTGACGTTGCCTCCAATTTTGTGAGACTTTTACTCGACATTGAGATGAAATGACATCTCAATCCCTGCCGCCAAATGAAACCAATAGGGTTTATAAGCATGAACGGGACTTGCACCACTTTGCCTGGGCAGGCTCAGCTCTTCTAAGCTGTTTACAAGTACTGTGTGGTCAGTTTCAGCTCTACGTGGAGGCATCATTAAACCCGTTAATCTATTTCTCCAAGCCCCGACGGGCTTGGGCGACTGCTCACTTTTGTTCAGAAAAAAAAAACATTTAGATATTGTTCTTGGTAGAATAGGTAACATTCTGACCACTAACGAGCTCGTTAAGTCAACAAAGTAGAAGTAAAACAAAGATCAGGAATCGATACAATTAGCTTTCTCCACCCATCAAAGACACCAAAGGGAAAGAAAGACAAACATAAAGCGACCAGACCATAATGGAAACCTAAACAAAGGATGGCCATAAGGACAGTTACTTTCCCACAAAATGGTCAAATGGTCATCCAAAATAAAAAGACACAAGTGATACACACAGTAAGTAGTAACAAACAACAACATAAATAAACCGCCACAGAAGAACCGCCTTGGAACGGTTAGTGGAAAGAATTCCACTATGAACAACTGACCCCAGACGTTAAATGCTGGTACAGTAAAATTCTGCTATTAAGACCACCTAAAATTAAGACTAAATATGTTCTAGAATGGATATCCTTTGGAAGCAAGGAATACACAACAGAACTGGAAAATATGGTGTGTACAGAATTTCTGGGCCAGACTAGCTAGTTTCGGCCAATTGGGCCTCATCAGTGACCCTCAAATCCACAATGGAATCAATGATCCTAAAGGACAAGAAAATATAATCTACACTAAGATGAAGCAGGGAAACTTTTACGGCCGCCACACATTCCCACACACCAGCTGTAGTGACGTTAAATATGTTCTATAGAAGGGTTATCTGCTTTAAAAAGCTTATTTAGAAGGGTGCGGATTCTTACTTTGTGTTTTCTGCACACAGTGTCCCCTGGTCAGGGACCACCTCTGGGACTGTTCAAAAGTGGTCTTAAAGACCACTTTTGAACAGTCCAAAAGGTGGTCTGAATATAAAAATTTCACTGTATTTATTTTCAATAGTAAAATGTGTCATAACAACGTTTACATTACCCTTCAAGGTTGAAACAATGTTGAAATAAATGTTGAAGCAACATTTATTAACCCTTTTTGTACCAAATGGCATCTTCAACCTTATATAAGGCAGGAATCCGTTTCGAAATTTAGGGGTTTCAGGTTATGTTTTCTTCAAAATTTATTCGAGAAATGGCTTAACTTTTTGCAAAGAGTGTCGGCCCTGATCAGACGCCGCGTTTGTGGCGTCTGATCTGGGCCTGCACTGTTTGCCGAGGTACCCCTTTTGGGATTTCTGGTACTGAATAGGTTAAGAAATTAATTTTATTTTTCTACCGATCATGAACGTTTGAACGCAGTGGGTCGCGTGCAAAGTAAATGAACCCCAAAGGGTTTCATGTAAACTTTGGTAGCGACCAACTGCCGTTAATACTTTCATGAAAAGCAGAGAAGAAAAACAAGTTTATTTTTTACATTTACATTCTTTGCCCTTCATCACTGGGCGAAACGATGCTTATAGAGCAAACTTTTAAAGCTGAAAAACAGTTACACGCTGTTTTTCTACAAAGAGCGCAACAGCGTTGACGTCACCAACGCCCGTAGAGAACAATGTTTTAGACCGACGTCACTTTACGTGGGACTCAATGCGTTCAAGGAAGTATGAACTACATTGTTTTCTATAGATTTACATTAGGCTTTACACTGGAAATGTAAATATTTAAGAAATGAAATTTATTTTTCTGCAGTTCATGGAAGTATGAACGCAGTGGGTCGCGTGCAAAGTAAATGAACCCCGAAGGGGTTCATGTAAACTTTGCTAGCGACCCACTGTCGTTCATACTTTCGTGAAAAGCAGAAAAATTAAGTTTATTTTTTATATTTACATTATTTGCCCCTCATCACTGGGCGATAAAAATGCTTGTAGTGCAAACTTTTAAAGCTGAAAAACATTTACACGCTGTTTTTCTACAAAGAGCGGAGCAGCGTTGACGTCATCAACGCCCGTAGAGAACAATGGTTTAGAATGACGTCATTTAACGTCACTGGAAATCATGGGATTCGATGCGTTCATTGACGTATGAACGCAATTGTTTTCTATAGGTTTACATTAGACTTTACACTGGAAATGTAAATATAACGTTTTGAACGTTTTTTTTTTTTTTTTTTTTTTTTTTTCTTTTAGCGTTGATTAAACATTGGATGTAGCTAACATTAACCCAATGTATCGGGAAACCCTAAGCAGGACACAGGTGAACAGGACAGATACAGATCAGAAACCACAAAAATTCTATTTTGAAATAAATTTCTGAAATTACCCCCCTACATTACGAAACAAATTGCTGTATTATAACCCTTGTCCTGCTGAGCCCGGATATGCCTTACCTTTCAAACAATGTAGATCCAGATCAGATGGCTTCTGAAGAAGCCATCTGATCAGGATCTACATTTTTTGTCGTTCAGATTTTGATTTTGTTGCAATAATATGCATCAAGTAATCTGATTGGTTGATAATCAGTAGTGGGTGTGGCATATTTTAATATTCAGCAGAACAAGGGATAAGACAGGAGATTCTTTGACACATGACGTCGTTGATAAGCAGTGGATTTGTTTGTTTGATATAAGGTTTAACGTCCCCGTCAACACTGTATAGGTCATTTTGGAGACGTTGCTTCCAATTTTGTGGGCATTTTACCCGACAATGAGATAAAATGACATCCCAAGCCCTGTCACCCAATGATTGGTTGGTTGATTTGAGGTTTAACGTCCCCGTCAACACTGTAAAGGTCATTTTGGAGACGTTGCTTCCAATTTTGTGGGACTTTTACCCGACGCTGAGATGAAATGACAACCCAAGCCCTGTCACCCAATGAAACCAGTAGGGTTTATAAGCATGGGTGCTCCGACTCGCACCGCTTTGCCTGGGCAGGCTTAGATCCTCTAAGCGGATTACCAGTACTCGTATGCGGTCGATTTCAGCTCTGCGTGGAAGCATCATGCAGCCCATCTTTATCTTCAAGCCCCGATGAGCGGGGGCCATATAAGCAGCCGATAACATCGCGTGATAAAAAAATCGTATGACCACACGTGTAATGACACTTTTGCGGAATTAAGTAACATTAAGACGACGTCCATGTCAACCATGCATTTTTGTGGATAAATTTTGTGTCAAATTTAAAGGCGATAAAATCCAATTTGAATTGGTTTTATGATAAACAGAATCTTACACTCGTGGTCAATTCATATGAAATTTATGAAACTCGTCATAGGCTCGTTTAATAAATTTCATATGAAATGACCACGCGTGTAAGTTCCTCTATTTATCATATAACATTATTTAATGGGAAAAGTCTTCTTTTTTTAAAAAAAAAAAAAAAACATATTACACACCTATAATAAATAATACATGGTATCTGGTACGTAACGTCAAGCGCTGCCAGTGAAAACCATTTTTTTTCTTTTTGAGCTTGTTTAAATTTAAAACCGTTATATGATAAACAGAACTTCCACTTGTGGTCATCTCATATGAAATTTATGAAACTCGCCAAAGGCGCGTTTCATAAATTTCATATGAATGACTACGAGTATAAGATCCTCTTTATTCAGTTCAAAATGTGTAAAAACTTACCAAGATTCCATCGCAGCTAAAATGGCTACCCTCAAGTTGATTCACCAGCTCCTCCGAGCAGTTTGATTTTCTGAAGCAAACTCCTCATATTTATACGAAATTTAGTATAGATCTTTTCCCTGTTTGGCAGTCACCAGCTTCACACGTTTGTTGAGCCTGTGCTTAGGAAAAGGTACAAATCTGCATGTGATACCTGCAGCCGGCCGACCACAGTTTTCACAGGTCGCTCGAGTCTTCGTTCACAAAAGCAGACGAAAAGGAAGAAGCTGATTTGACGTGTGCGCGCGCAGGTTGATTGCAGTCTTCGTCGTTCGCACGTGACAAGATATACATTTTCCCGTGCTTAGGCTCAGTCAGTGATTTCAGTTTGCAGCCACCCTACTCGCGTTAATATTGATAATGATGTTAATAAACTTGAACCTATGTTCCATCCTTTGGCTGCTTAGCATGGCAAGTTTTAACAGTTTGAGTCTATTTTAACCCATTCTAGGCGGAAAAGCTCTAAAAGGGCAGCCTGGCAAACAATACAGGCCCAGATCAGACGCCGCAGAACGTCTGATCAGGAACTGCACTGTTTGCTAACAGGATTTGCTGTCAAAATGGAATAAAAATGTAAAAATAGGCCTGACACCCCTTTTAATGACAATTTATAGCAACGGGGGAGTCTACCAGTATACAATAGGTTAACGGCCTTTTTGTGTCTCCCGCAGTGAGGTTGCAAAACCAAAAGGTCTTGTTGGATAAAAGGGTTTGTGGCGAGAGATAAGTTTGTTTGATTTTGGGTTTAACATACCGTCAACATTATTTAGGCCATTTTGGAGACGCTGCTTCCAATTTTGTTGGACTTACCCGACATTGAGATGAAATTACATTTCAAGTCCTGCCACCCAATGAAACTAAAAGGTTAAATGTGCATGGACGGTCCAACACGCACCACTTTGCCTCTGCGGGCTTCGACCTTCGAAGCGGTTTACCAGTACTCATGTGCGCAGTCGGTTTCAGCTCTGTGTGGAAGCACCGCCCAGCCCAATTCATTTCAATTCTCGATCGGCGGGGGCGTAAGCCGCGTGATAAGACAATGTTTTGTTTGTTTAATTTGAGGTTTAACGTCCCCGTCAATACTATATAGGTCAAGATAAGACAATGTAATTCATCATATATCTTTGATCATATGTGACGCCAACGTAAAGATTGTGCGATATACTGTCGGAGACCCTACGCCAACACGTAACGTCACTTTCCATTGACTGGCAGCTCACAACGCCTGCCGTTTTATGCAAAATACCTAGAGTACATTTTTAACAAAAAAAGCCGATTCATTGGATTGGAATGGGGTAAACTGTTTTGAAAATTGTCATTTGGGGAGGTAAATGGTCGGATAACATGTAATCCGAAGCCAGGTGTATGCACATATTCAGGGCCAGTATGAATTGGTTACATGACTCGATATGACCTTTATAGTGTTTACTGTGCATTAAAACACACACGCGCGCACATGCACGCACACACACACACACAAACAAACAATTCTCAATACTTTTGAGGAATAGTACATCTAACAATGTGCCCAGCAAAGAATAGTACATCCAACAATGTGCCCAGCAAAGACCCAGATCAGACTGTGCATCTGCACAGTCTGACCTTGGTCTTCGCTGGGCACCGTTCGGGCAGCTCTTACCCCGAAGCTAGGCCCCAGCGCAACGGGGCTTGGAGCAATACATTATGCTGCACGGTGCTTCCACGCAGAGCTGAAACCGACCACACATGAATACCGGTCGCTAAAGTGGTGCTAGCCAGGCCGTCCCTGCATATAAACCCTATGTGTTTGTTTTGACGGTAGGAATTGAGATGTCATTTAATCTCAGCTCCCACAAAATTGGAAGCAACGTCTCTAAAATGACATAACTAGTGTTGACGGGGACGTAAAACTTCAAATCAAACTAACTTATCCCGAACCTTGGGCTTCATCTAAACTCCGGAAGTGAAAAATACATTTAGACTGAGGGAATTTGTGGGTTCATATTTCCGCCATGTGCGCACTTGTTTGGCGACCCATTTTGGGGTCGATTGTTTATCAATCCACCCAAAGTTGCTAACGACAGAAGCTTCATGCCTGCTGTTGTCCACCTGACTATATGTATCGCTGGCAATGTACAAAATCAAGGTTATTTATAGCAGAGCTAGTCTTTTCCTTGTGACGTCTGGGCGCTGTGTAAAAATATCCAGAACAGTGTAGACCCAGATCATAAGCGGCGTCCGATCAGGTTCTACATTGTTTGCTTTAAATACTGGAATTATAAGGGTTAAACAAAAGGGTTTTTAGGTCTCAGTTCATGACTATTTTCCCAACCTACACTTTGGAACAATCTACTTACCAGAACTCTCATGGCCCCCGCCCATAGGGGCTTGAAGAAATATATGGGCTGCATGATGCTTCCACGCAGAGCTAAATCCGGCCCGCACACTAGTACTGGTAAACCGCTTAGAGGATCTAAGCCTGTCCAGGAACTGCCGTGCGAGGCGGACCGTCCATGCTAATAAACCCTATTGGTTTCATTGGGCGACAGGGCTTGAGATGTCATTTCATCTCAATGTCGGGTAAAAGTTCCACAAAATTGGAAGCAACGCCCCCAAAATGACCTTTACAGTGTTGACGGGGACGTTAAACCTCAAACCAGAACTCTCAGCGCATCACGAAAACACGCCTATATAATTTTTACCCCCTTGAACCCCACTTTTATATAGTAAAACTGGGGTGTCTTGGGGTATACCTTATTTTTCTTATTTCTGCTCTAAAATATAGATTGTGGGTACTCGTTAGAACCGCCTCGATGGGGCGGTTCTAACGAGTGCCCACAATCTATATTTTGAGCAGAAATAAGAAAAATATCACAATTTTTCATCATAAAATTTATTTTTTCGGCGATAAAGGTGGCAATGTATTTGTATAGGCGTGTTTGCGTAATGGCTTTTATAGTGGACGCATATTACTTTAGCCATTATCATACTGTTCACGACAACCCCTGTCTTTGTAAACAGTGTAGATCAACATCAGATGACTTCTTAAGCAAACAGTGAAGTTTAAGATCAGATGACTTCTGAAGAACACACCTGATCAGGAGCTGAGTGAGTGAGTGTTTCAGTTTTACGTCCCACCAACAGCTAAGGTCATACGGAGACGGGACCTCGGTTTAAAGACTCATCCGAAAGTCTGGAGAAGCCCGGGATCGAACCTGCGACCCCTGGTTTACAAGGCGAGTAGCGTAACCACTCGACCACGGAGGCTTCTCCTGATCAGGAGCTACACTGTCATTCAGTCTAAAGCATCAAATTATGTAATCTGGTTGGCCGATCATCAAAATGGGTGTGGTTAATTCAGGGGAGCGTGATAGCTCAGGGGTTAGTGCCCTTGCCTCTGATGCTAGAGGTCCCGGGTTCGATCCCCGGCAGCGGAGATTAAATTTCGGTGTCCGAACACGCTCCATTAGCGTCATATGCAGGGATGAATGTCATAAAGTGCACAGTCCTTCGGATCGGTACGTTAACTGGAGGTCCCTTGTGCAGGGAGCGGGTTAAAGACCCCTGCCGTAGTTACATGATTACTGTGTAGACATTAGAAGCCTCCGTGGTCGAGTGGTTACGCTACTCGCCTTGTAAACCAGGGGTCGCAGGTTCGATCCCGGGCTTCTCCAGACTATCGGATGAGTCTTTAAACCGAGGTCCCGTCTCCGTATGACCTTAGCTGTTGGTGGGACGTAAAACTGAAACACGCACTCACTCACTGTGTAGACATTCTGCATACCTGTAGGCTTTCATCCTGCATACCTGGTGTGTATGTAATGTATACCTGCGAGTAATGATCGAAGTATAAGTAGAAAGAAAGAAAGAAAGAAAGAAAGAAAGAAAGAAAAGAAAGAAAAGAAAGAAAGAAAAAGAAAGAAGAAAGAAAGAAAGAAAGAAAGAAAGAAAGAAAGAAAGAAAGAAAATATTTAGCAGGATAAAAGTTAATGCCGGCTTGGATATGTTAGTCGGAACCGTGAACCCGGCGTTTAACACTGGAAAAAGAGACAGTTACTCGCATTAACGGACGTGTCAGATATTAACAACTTTTCCCAGCCACCTATTAGTTTTTGACATCTTTGTTAAATACTTTATCAATACAATACATTAGCCACAATATGCGAAAATTTGTTTACGAAAAAATCCATATATCTAGGATTAGAATCGGCCTGTGCATCCGATAAGTCGGGTCACAATTCTTCAAAGCTCTGTCTGTCTCTCTCTGTCTCTTTCTCTCTCAGTAAACTCTTGGAACCATGCATGCCAAAATAGCGCACAGCGTAGACGGTTTATTGGCCTGATCTAAGCCCGCTGGTCCTTAGACATGTTCGTTAGCATTTTGTGCGCCACAATGAAGGGCGGTTGCACATGTATTAATCCTAACAATAGCGCACCCAGTCCAGAAATGCACACACATCGTATGCCTTGATTGACCAGCCAGAAAGCGATCAGATCGGGGTCTGCGGTGTTTGTCATTTCATGATTTTATACTTCCTCCGTGGCCTAGTGGATAAGAGCGTTGACTCTTAATTATTTCGTCTCTCGTCGCTGTGGGTTCGAGACTGGCTCGGATCACATATCAGGCGCAAAGTTCTGTCAGGTACTCCGGTTTTCGCCCACCTCTGTCTGACGATCGGCTCGCTATGAGTGAAATAATCTTGAAAAGGCCGTAAAACAACAACAAAAATAATGGAACCAGTGCTTCAGCTGAAGTGCACGACCCGCCGGATGCTTTTAGCTTTATGAGTGTTACCATATATGGGTATGGCGGCCATTTTGGTCATGTGACCTGGACATAAAACGGTTCCCCAAATAAATGCGCCTTATCGTAAGGAGCAAAAATATATCTTATACTTTAGTACTGTATTCTGAATCGTTTGCAGGATAAAATCCAACACAAAAGCATATGTGTCAAAGTTTGACCTAGGCACAAAGAAGGTCAAGGTCAACCCAGGGTCACCATTTTAGCAATTTATGATAGGCCTACATCCCAGATGCTATTTATCAAGTTTCGTGGAAATCTGCCCAGTGGTTCTGGAGAAGACTATTTTTGAAGGGTTTTTACCAAATATTGCTTGGCGGCCATTTTGGTCATGTGACCTGGACCCCATGAGGAAATTGTGATTTCCCCCATCCCGTAGAGGCTCCATATGAAATTTGACTTCAATCGGCCCAACGATTTCCGAGGAGAAGCAGTTCGAAAATTTTCACATTTTTCGCCTCGGCGAGGCTGTACTAAATGGAATGTAATATTTCGCAAGTTCATTGATAAGATCTCATTGATATTTATCAGTATGCCAAAAATTGTTTAAATATTCCAAGCGGTTAAGTCACTATCACCAATTTTCACAAACGGGTTACGGACGGACAGATAGACAGACCATATATGGCTTGGCGGCCATTTTGGTCATGTGTCCTTGACCCCATGAGCATTTTTTGGTTTCCCCCATCCCATAGAGGCTACATATGACATTTGATTTCAATCGGCCCAACGGTTTCCGAGGAGAAGCAGTTCGAAAATTTTCACATTTTTCGCCTCGGCGAAGCTATACTAAATGGAATGTAATATTTCGCAAGTTCATTGGTTAGATCTCATTGATATCTATCAGTATGCCAAAAATTGTTTAAATATTCCAAGCGGTTAAGTCACTATCACCAATTTTCACAAACAGGTTACGGACGGACAGACAGACAAACCATATATGGCTTGGCGGCCATTATGGTCATGTGACCTTGACCCCATGAGCAAATTTTGGTTTCCCCCATCCCATAGAGGCTCCATGTGAAATTTGACTTCAATCGGCCCAACGGTTTCCGAGGAGAAGCAGTTCAAAAATGTTCGAAAATTTTCACATTTTTCACCTCGGCGAGGCTATACTAAATGGAATGTAATATTTCGTAAGTTCATTGGTTAGATCTCATTGATATCTATCAGTATGCCAAAAATTGTTTAAATATTCCAAGCGGTTAAGTCACTATCACCAATTTTCACAAACGGGTTACGGACGGACCCAAAGAAGGTCAAGGTCAACCCAGGGTCACCATTTTAGCAATTTATGATAGGCCTACATCCCAGATGCTATTTATCAAGTTTCGTGGAAATCTGCATAGTGGTTCTGGAGAAGACTATTTTTGAAGGGTTTTTACCATATATGGCTTGGCGGCCATTTTGGTCATGTGACCTGGACCCCATGAGCAAATTTTGGTTTCCCTATCCCATAGAGGCTCCATATGAAATTTGACTTCAATCGGCCCAACGGTTTCCGAGGAGAAGCAGTTCGAAAATTTTCACATTTTTCGCCTCGGCGAGGCTATACTAAATGGAATGTAATATTTTGCAAGTTCATTGGTTAGATCTCATTGATATCTATCAGTATGCCAAAAATTGTTTAAATATTCCAAGTGGTTAAGTCACTATCACCAATTTTCACTTACGGGTTACGGACGGACAGACAGACAAACCATATATGGCTTGGCGGCCATTATGGTCATGTGACCTTGACCCCATGAGCAAATTTTGGTTTCCCCCATCCCATAGAGGCTCCATATGAAATTTGACTTAAATCGGCCCAACGGTTTCTGAGGAGAAGCAGTTCAAAAATGTTCGAAAATTTTCACATTTTTCGCCTCGGCGAGGCTATACTAAATGGAATGTAATATTTCGTAAGTTCATTGGTTAGATCTCATTGATATCTATCAGTAAGCCAAAAATTGTTTAAATATTCCAAGCGGTTAAGTCACTATCACCAATTTTCACAAAAGGGTTACGGACGGACAGACAGAATGACAGACTGACAGACTGACAGAATGACAGAATGACACGGTGATTTTAGGGCACTCTTAGAAAAAAACAACTTCAGTCGGTTGCTTTTTCTGCGGGTCGTGCAATTCACAATATTTACTTAAAGGCATTTATTCTGTAACAGTAGGACAAACCGTGTGTTCATAATTGTTTTTTTTTTTTTTTTTTTTTTTTTGTTGTTGTTTTTTGCCCCTATGATATTCTGTCTGTAGCAGATCAAAGGCGGCCCTTAATAGGGTGATAAGTAGCTCTTGTTGAATCCCCTGCATGAGGCACTTACGGGGAAAATCAATGATGTACACTCAAGTCAACCTTTAGTAAACTATTGATTTTCCTCAAGATGGCCCCTTACCTGATCGGGACAGAAGGGATCTCTTCAGTCAGCACTGAAGGCTACATAATATTATGTTATGAAATGATAGTCCTCGATAACCAAGAATAAATGCCTTTAACAGATACCAGCATTGTCCGAATTCCGCACATGAGTACTAGTAAACCTGCCCAGGCAAACCGGTGCGGGTCGGGCCGTCCATGCTTATAAATCCTATTGGCTTCATTGGGCGACAGGGCTTGAGATGTCATTTCATCTCAGTGTCGGGTAAAAGACTCACAAAATTGGAAGCTATGTCTCCAAAATGACGTTTACAGTGTTGACGGGAACGGTAAACCTCAAATCAAACAAACAAACAAACAAAAACTTAGCAGATAACTGCAATATCCGAATTAGCAACATGAAAACACGTCTATATAATATGACCCCCTTGAACCCCACTTTTATTCAGTAAAACTGGGGTTTACAGGGGTAAACCTTATTTATCTTATTTTTTCTCTAAGATATAGATTGTGGGTACTCGATGAGGCGGTTCTAACGAGTACCATAATCTATATTTTGGGAAGAAATAAGAAAGATATCACAATTTTTCATCTTTAAGTTTTAGTTTTTTCGGCGCTAAAGTTTACAATGTTTTGTATAGGCGTGCTTTCGTACTGGCTTATAGGTTATTTTACTATTCCATTATACATGTACATGCTATATGTTGTTCAACACTCGTCTTTTGTTATTTTTATTTGCCTGTTTAATTCTCAGGGTTTTGAATAAATCTTTGACTTGACTTTTTTCTTGTGGTGGGTGGGGTGGGGTTACGGCCCTTTCAAGATTATTTCACTTATTTCGAGCCGATCATTAATCAGAAGCGGGCTAAAACCGGAGTACCCGGAGAAAAACCACCTGACCAGCCATTGCAGAACTTGGAGTCTCACATGTGACCCGAGCGAGGCGCGAACCACAGTGGTGAGAGACCTAATGAATAAGAGCCAGCGTTCTTACCCACTTGGCCACGGTGGCCTGTTTTGACTTGAGTTGACTTGATTATTCTATCTTAACATGCCTCCGAAAACTGCCGATTTTCTGATCATCATCGGAAAAAAATGTGTTTATATTGCATTTATTTTAATCATATGACGCCGCGTCTAAGAGTGTAATAACGTCATGTAATAAATTCGATAATCTACTAGTGGATTAAATATGCAAATTAGTTAGATACGTCCCGTAACATTACATGTATGACGTCATTAACGACGTCGCGTTTACTAACGGCGGAATGTTGACAATCGTGAATAAATTGCGTTATAAATGTCATATGATAAAAAGAATCTTGCATTCGTGTTCATGTATTATCGTATTGAGTTTATTAAACTCGTTGACGAAAAGGGATAAAATGCATGGCAAAGCCTCGCATTTTATCCCTTTTCACCAACTCGTTTAATAAACTCAATAATACATGAACACTCATGTATGATCCTCTATTTGCCTCAAAATAAATTATATGTGCTTTATATTATTAGTAGCAGTTAGCATTCATTAATTTATTTGTCACCGTCACCATCATCATCATTATTATTATTATTATTATTATTATTATTGATGTTGTTGTTGTTCTTCTTCTTCTTATTATTATTATTATTAGTAGTAGTAGTAGTAGTAGTTACGGTATTATTATTATTTATTATTGCAGGTAGATTTTGATGATGGGCACTGTCCCACTTGGCGGAACCAGCTTATTGGTCTAGACAATATAATCAAGGTCGTTCATAATAGACTTGAGGGTAAGTAGCTGATAAGGACGAGTTTTGATTGATTGGTTGACTGATTGATTGATTGATTGATTGATTGATTGATTGACTGATTTGGCGAGTGAGATTGATTGATTGATTGATTGATTTATTTATTGATTGATTGTTTGACTGATTGGGTGAGTGAGCTTGATTGATTGATTGATTGATTGATTGATTGATTGATTTTGTTGTTTTTTAACCGTCAACCGTTGTGGGTAATTTTGTTTCGTCACCTAGAAAAGGGAAACTTGACAAGAGAAGGGACAGTAGAGGAGATGAAAGTGAGGGACAAGGGAGACAGAGGAAAACAAATGGAAGTGTGAAGAAAGAAGAAATAACATAAACAAATAACACTCATTACGACCAAAACTGAATAATGTGAAAATTTTCGAACTGCTTCTCCTCGGAAACCGTTCGGCCGATTGAAGTCAAATTTCATATGGAGCCTCTATGGGGTGGGTAAAACCAAAATTTGCTCATGGGGGCCAGGTCACATGACCAAAATGGCCGCCAAGCCATATATGGTAAAAACCCTTCAAAAATAGTCTTCTCCAGAACCATTGGGCAGATTTCCACGAAACTTGATAAATAGCATCTGGGACGTAGGCCCATCATAAAGTGCTAAAATGGTGACCCTGGGTTGACCTTGACATTCTTTGTGCCTAGGTCAAACTTTGACACATATGCTTTTGTATTGGAAAAGTAAGAATGCATTTTATCCTGCAAACGATTCAGAATACAGTACTAAAAAGTAAAAGATATATTTTTGCTCCTTACGATAAGGCGCATTTATTGGGGGAACGGTTTTAGGTCCAGGTCACATGAGCAAAATGGCCGCCATACCCATATATGGTAACACTCATAAAGCTAAAAGCATCCGGCGGGTCGTGCACTTCAGCTGAAGCACTGGTATTTCTGCTCTAAACATAGATTGTGGATACTCGTCAGAACCGCGAGCAGAATAAGAAAAATAATGCACACCCCTGTAAACCAATGTTTTACTATATAGAAGTAGGATATAAGGGGGCCGGTCAAATAGACCAAACAAAGGCGCGTTTTCGCGATGTGGTAGCATTTCGGTCAAAAATCAATTAGATATTGCAGTTGCAACTGGCAGATTTTTTCGCCATTTTTCAAAGGGAGATAACTTTCGGGACTTCCTGTTCGCCTTTCTATAAGCCCTGTCCCACGGAAAAAAGGGTCTACTCTTAAAGGAGCAAATTCTTTCCTTTAAGAGTTGACCCCTATTAACATGGGAGACAAAATATTTTTGCAGGAGTTGCCTCCCCTGAAGATGTTCCCGCTCCCCTTAAAACATTTCGACCACTCACGAACTGCTTCTCAGCTCTGGTTTATTTATCATTGTTTTAGGAGTTCCGAAGATTAATAAAGCACCCGTTCTATTGGTAAGACCACGAGCCTGGAACATGGTGGAATCAAACATGCTGGTTTGTAACTTCCTGTTGTCGCCAACTTTATTTGGGTTGGACTTTAACCACACCCCAATGTTGGAGAGCAATTTTACGTCGTATCTCCGTGCTGAGACAAGGCGATAGTACATGTAGTTTAGATTATAGCTACATTTCCAGTGTGAAGCCAAATGTAAACCTGTAGAAAACAATGTAGTTCATACTTACATGAAAGCATCGAGCCATATGATATTCAGTGACGTCAAGTGACGTCAGCCTAAACCATGGTTCTCTACTGGCGTTAGTGACGTCACCGCTGTTCCGCTCTTTGTTGAAAAACAGTCTGTAAATGTTTTTCACCTTTAAAATTTTGCCCCATAAGCTTTTTTCGCCCAGTGATGAGGAGCAAAGAATGTAAATATAAAAAATATATACATTTTTTTCTGCTTTTCATGATAGTTGAACAGCGGGTCGCTAGCAAAGTTTACATGAACCTCATTTACTCTGCGTTCATACTTTCATGAACAGCAGAAAAATAAAATTCATTTCTTAAATGAACACTAAGGAAGTCAACGTCATTTAAGAATTTGAAAAAAAATACTATTGAAAGAAACTTTAGCAGAAACAATCTGCGAATTGTGTCGGTCCATCAAATTATTATTATTATTATTAGTAGTAGTAGTATTGCTGCTGCTGTTGTTGTTTACAGCTACTACTACTACTACTACTACTACTACTACTAGTAGTAGTAGTAGTAGTAGTAGCAGTAGTAGTAATACTAGTAGTAGCAGTAGTGGCAGTAGTAGTAGTTGCCGTTGTTGTTGTTGCTGTTGTTGTTGTTACAGAGAAAAGTCTATCTATACCAGAATACCATGCAGAATATATTTTATTTTGCTACATGAAGAACTGCTTTTTATGCATAAAGATCTGTACATACATCTGTAAAATTCCTGTAAAATTAATTTCAACGCGAGTAATTATAAATGGTAATGAAAGTGTGGCATGGGAACATTCCCTTTTATTTTTAGGGAAAAAAGGGTTTGGTTGGTTGGTTGATTTGAGGTTTAGCGTCCCCGTCAACACTGTAAAGGTCATTTTAGAGACGTTGCTTCCAACTTTGTGGGACTTTTACCTGACACTGAGATGAAATGACATCTCAAGCCCTGTCGCCCAATGAAACCAATAGGGTTTATTAGCATGGACGGTCAAAAAAGGGAACATCAGCAAATGTTTTAAGGGAACAAAGAACAAAACCAATTTTGGGAACAATTTAAATCGTTTTTCGGGAGGTAGGGAACATTGCCGAATACCTTCAGGGAACAAGGAAACATAGTTCCTGCACCCCGCATCCCCTGTGAGGGCTTCACATCCACCCCATCCTGTTGTATGAGGGTCTCATTTATGTGTACAATAAAATTCCTATATTAAGACCACCTTTGGGACTGTTCAAAAGTGGTCTTTAAGACCACTTTTGAACAGTCCCAACGGTGGTACCTGAGCAGAGGACAATGCGTGCAGAAAACACAAAGAAAGAATAACTGCACCCTTCTTAATAAGCTTTTTAAAGCAGAATTAGTCTTAATTTTAGGTGGTCTTAATAGCGGAATTTGACTGTATGTGTATTTCAGATAAGCAGCCAAGAAATTCCTGGCTCACTGTTTGACATTGGTATGTTGATGTACCACAATGGTAAAACTCTTCTGGACTGTGAATCTGGACCATTCTTCTATCTTCCGAAGGTATGTTCCTCACACTTGGAATGAATACACTTTTCGTCCCCGCCCATCGGGGTTTGGAGAAATAGATTGGGCTGCATGGTGCTTCTACGCAGAGCTGAATCTGACCACATACGAGTACTGGTAAAGCCCCTGTCACACTATGCCGCGTTTTCGCTGCGATGGAACGGCGTTGTTTAATTTTTCAGAACGCCGCGAGATCGCAAGAAATATGGGATATTTTTGTGAACATGGACCTGTCGTGGCGTTCCTACAGCGACCAAGACATTGCTACGGAGCTTACATGGCGATCTATCGCGATCCTGCGGCGTTCTTGATGGCGATTGTATGCGCTCTCACGGCGCTTCCTCTGCGCTTTTACGGCGCTCACAATGCGTGCACTGCGCTTTTACGGCGCTCACAATGCGTGCACTGCGCTTTTACGGCGCTCACATGTTGAAGACGCTCTCAAAGTGTAAACAGACATCTTCATCAGTCGAACAGTTTTGTTTGATTTGAGGTTTAACGTCCCATCAACACATTATAGGTCATTTTGGAGACGTTTCTAATTTTGTGGGACTTGTACCCGACATTGAGATGAAATGACTCCTCAATCCCTGTCACCCAATGAAACCAATAGGGTTAATAAGCATGGATGGTCCGACTCGCGCCCCTTTGCCTCGGCAAGCTTAGATCCCATCAGCGGTTTACCAGTACTCCTGTGCCGTCGGAAGCAAGTCCACCGCAATTACCGCAAGCAGGAGCAAGTCCATCGCCATTACCTTACCCGGGATGAGTCACCTCAGAAGTAGGTTTTTCGGGACAGTACACAATCAAACTCTACTCTAGATACTGTTTATACAAGCGGGCGGCCCCCGCCCATCGGGACTGGAAGAAATAGATGGGCTGCATGATGCTTCTACGCAGAGCTGAAACCGACCTCACACGAATACTGGTAAACCGCTTAGAGGATCTAAGCCTGCCCAGGCAATGCGGTGCGAGACGGACCGTCCATGCTTATACGTGTAAACTCTATTGGTTTCATTGGGCCACAGGGCTTGAGATGTCATTTCATCTCAATGTCGGGTAAAAATCCCTCAAAATTGGAAGCAACGTCTCCAAAATGACCTATACAGTGTTGACTGGGACGTTAAACATCAAATCAATCAATCAGTTAATCAATTGTACAAGCGGAGCTAATATGGCGTTGTAGGAGACCTCTGTGCGCCCCTGCCGAGCTCCTGTTGCGTTGTAGGAGACCTTACTGCGCTGCTGTGGCAACCTTACGGCGACCTCACAGCGCTCTGATCAGAACGCCGAGCGACGGCGTTTGTTTTGAGCATGCTCAAAATGCGCGCCGTCGCTTGGCGTTCTATGCGATCCCAACGCGCCTACTGGCGATGCCACTGCGTTGCTACGGCGATGTTTGCGATCGTACTGCGCGCTCCTCGGCGTTCTGCATTTTTCTTGGACGCCGTGAGAACGCAGCCCTGGTGTGACAGGGGTTTAAACCGCTAAGAAGGAGAGCCTGCCCAGGCAAAGCGCTGTGAGTCGGATCGTCCAATGCATATAAGCCTTCTGGTTTCACTGGGGGCAGGGCTTGAGATGTCATTTCATCTCATTGTCGGGTAAATTCCCACAAGATTGGAAGCAACGTCTCCAAAATGACCTGAATAGTGTTGACGGGGACATTAAACCCATATTATTCCAACCAACAAATCGAATGAATACAACCCATTTTAGCTATGTATTGCAGAACCCATTCCGAAAGTTAGGGTTGAGCTATTTATAGACAGAAATAGAAATGGCTGGACTTTTCTACAAAGAGTGAAGACTATGATCAGACGCTGCGTTCTGTGGCGTCTGATCTGGACTTGCACTGTTTATCACTGTCTCGTTTCGGGGTTTCTCATCTGAAATTGGATTAGTATATGACTCCAATAAATTCTTTGAACAGCGTCTAACCAAAATCAAAGCACTGACAGCTCTGGTGGATCGATTGTCTTTGAGTGTAGGTTGGAAAAATAAACGGTGACTTAGCTGTTAATCTTTTGTTTAACACTACTATTCATGTAGCAAATAGTGTAGACCCTGATCAGACACCGCGTGTGACCCTTAAATTTCTTTACTTTAAACAATAAGTGTAGATTCTGATCAGACGCCGCGTTCTGCAGCGTCTGATAAGATTACTGTAGTGTTAGGAAACCGTATAGATCCTGATCAGATATATGTCTCTATGACCCTTAAATTTCTGTACTTAAAACAATTAGTGTAGACCCTTATCAGACGCCGCATTTTGCGGCGTCTGTTAATGGTCTACATTTTGCCAAACCCAACACAGGATTCAAATCAAGATTCTATAGATAACCCTCTTACGTAACACTGACCTCCCCGCGATAAGAATAACGCAGCCATTTTCTATAAATAAACGTTACCTGGATTTCTGACCAGTAAATGATAGTCAGGTGGACTTCAGCACTGAGTCGCTACTGTGCTTTATAACTTTGGGTCGATTGATAAACAATCTGGTCGATTGTTAAACAATCGACCCAAAAAGTGTATTGGTGCAAGTGCGCTCTGTGAATTTCAAATCAGCGACTTGGTCGGCAACATTATTTGGGGGAATATTGATTTTTTTTTTCAGTTTTGGTTTAACGGCCCTATCAAGATTATTTCACTTATTTCGAGCCGATCGCTCATCAGAAGTGGGCGAAAACCGGAGTACCTCGAGAAAAACCACCTAATATTCCGTTGCTGAAAATGGCGTCTCATATGTGACCCGAGCAAGGTGAAGATTGATCATGAAATGATTTCTACGGTCATTTTTCCCTTCCGCTGATTCAAGAAGGGCAATTTTCAGATTCTGTCAAAAGATTGCACGCAGTAATGGTTACCGCTTATGTTAAGCCTGCCCAGGGAAAGTGTGGATAGATAAAGTGACCTGCTAGATATGTCCTAAATAGTGGTGACTGGGCCGTAAAACTTCAAAAAAACAGACAACGAACTCATTCAGGGTCTGCGTGAATAACTTTAGATCACCGGCCATCTATTTAGCGCACATCAAATACTTGGATCAGACTGTGCGCATTTGGGGCTGGTCCGAGTCATTGCTGTGCACACATACCAAAATACACACTTTCCTGACCTTGCCTATATACCGACCCGAAGTCATCATCTACGGCACGAGTCAAAAAGATTTAGGTATTGAAAAGTCGTTGATCAGAATTGTTGATGATGCCTAATTGGCCGAAACTAGCTATTCTTGTCCAGATAGCTAGATTCTAGAATTTCGTTCTTCTTTGTCCGTTCTTTGCTACCAAAAAGAATCTTTGTAGTTTTGGAGCAAAATTTTTTTTGTGAAGAATTTCTAAAAGTAATGTCACTGTATGCCACATTGTTGCTCCGCAAAACGTTGGTTTTCTTTGCGTGGTTATTACATTTACATGTTTATCATATGACGTCGCGTCTGAGAGTGTAATAACGCCATGTAATATTTTCGATAAACCTCTAGTGGATTAAATATGCAAATTAGCTAGATACGTCCCGTAACGTTACATGTACGACGTCCTTAACAACGTCGCGTTTACTTATGGCGGAATATTGACATTTTTGTAAACAATCGTGAATAAAATGCATTTAAATGTCATATGAGAAATAGAATCTTTCATTCGTGCTCGTGTATTATTGAATTTATTGTATAAGTGTATTATTTAGTGTATTATTGAATTCTTCTGCTCGTTGAGAAAAAGGGATAAAATGCTTGACAGAGCCTCGCATTTTATCCTTTTCCTCAATTCGTTTAATAAATTCAATAATGCATGAGCACTCATGTAAGATCCTCTATATATGCTAGCCCGGGAGTATTTTGCAGGTAGAAGGCAGCAATGAAGCTGAACTATGGAACAAAATCTTTTCTTGGACAGAAAAGCAGGTGCGTTTATCAGATAATTTAGTAGGGCGAGTCGGCCTCCGCCCATCGGGCCTTGAAGAAATAGATGGGCTGCATGATACTTCCACGCAGATCTGAAACGGACCGCACATGAGGACTGGTAAACCTCTTAAAGGATCTAAGCCTTTCAAAGCAAAATGGTGCGAGCCTGGCCGTCCGTGCTTACAGGAACAGGGCTTGAGATGCCATTTCATCTCAGTGTTGGGTAAAAGTCCTACAAAATTGTAAGCAATGTCTCCAAAATGACACATATGATACTGACGGGGACTTTAAACCTGAAATCAAACAGACAAAGTAGGGCGAGTACTAGTATATCTGAGGATAATTCTAAGATAGATAGATTGGTTTGACGACACGCCAACTTTTGTGGGTCATTTTGTGTCGTCTTCCAGAGAAAGGGAGAAAAGAGATAGAAGAGAAGATGAAAGTGATAGACAGAAGGAAGAGAAAAATAAACGGAAGTGTAGAAACAGAAGAAATAGCAACACTCTCACTCTTCCCATTCCTCTACCCATACCTGCTTCAAGGACAGCAGGTCTTGTCCAACTGAAAGCCAGTATGGGTTAGACGCACAAGTGACGCAACATACATGACACCGTTGTCTCACCCAACCAACCCCAAGTCTAGGAACGAACTAAAGTAATTTTAGCTCAGTCTCATTTAAATCCTGAGTCTTCCTGAAAAGGTGGTAACTTGGTTACTTAACCCGTTTGGTACCAAAAGGAATCTTCCACCTTATATATAGCAGGAGTCCATTACATCATTTTGGGGTGTCAGGTTGTGTTCTCTTCAACATTTATTTGGAAAATGGCTGAACTTTTTTTTTTTGCAAACAGTGTAGGCCCTGATCAGACGCCGCGTTCTGCGGCGTCTGATCTGGGCCTGCACTGTTTGCCAAATACGCGTTTTGTGGTTTCTGGTACAAAATGAGTTAAACTTAACAAAAATTACTGTTATTATCCTAAGGGTTGGGACAGACAGGCCTAGGCAAACGCGGCAGACCCATAAGGAGCAGTCTGATCAGGGTCTACACTGTTTGCCATTCCATCTGCACTTTTTGCACTCATTGCTTGATTGTGAAACAAATGTGTTGAGATTTTTAGGAGAATTACAGCAAGTCCTCAAAAAGTCCGAGTATTATTTTTTTACGGTATATTTCACTTACATTTGTTTTTGTTTGTTTCATTTGAGGTTTAAGTCCCGGTCAACACTGTAAAGGTTATTTTGGAGACGTTGCTTCCAATTTTGTGGGACTTTTACCCGACATTGAGATGAAATGACATCACTAGCCCTGTCACCCAATGAAACCAATAGGGTTTATTAGCATGGACAGTCCGCCTCGGTTCCAGGACATGCTTAGATCCTCTAAGCGGTTTACCAGTACTAGTGTGCGGGCCGGATTCAAGCTCTGCGAGGAAGCATCATGCAGCCGATATATTTCTTCAAGCCCCTATGGGCGGGTGCCATTCACTTACATAAATGGCAAAAGAAAATATATACGATAAACAGAAAACACCACAAAACAAGTCGCATTCAAGGTAGAAGAGAACCACAGGTTTGGATGGATGGATGGATGGATGGATGGATGGATGGATGGATGGATGGATGGATGGATGGATGGAATTACAAGGTAATCTAAGTCTTTGCTCGTCACACTAGTCTAAGCGTACGTTTTGTCGTGCGCTGGCTTTATTCTATTTTATTCCTCACGATATATTTTAAAACGACAGTTTAATAAGATGCATTTATACTGTGGACTGAAGTCTTGTTTGTTTGTTTGTTTGTTTGTTTGTTTGTTTGTTTGTTTATTTGTTGTTTTTTTTGTTTTTTTTTTTGTGGATTGGTTGTCAGTCGACCCAATGTTTCTAAGAACAGTAGCTTTATGTCGTTGATGTTCAGCTGACTCGCATTGTTTTGTACAAAATCCATTTTGTGGTTATTTAATCCTTATCCTACTGTTCACGACAACGCCTACCTTTGTGAACAGTGTATATCCTGATCAGATGGCTTCTTTATGCAAACAGTGTAGATCCAGATCAAAGAAGCCTTCTGATCTGGATCCACACTGTTTGCCATGCAGTTTGTGAATTACATGAATATAATATATAAGTAATCTGATTGGCTGATAGATGGTAATGGGCGTGGCCTAGTTATTATATTCAGCAGGATAAGGGTTAAAGTCACGCAGTTTATATGATAGTGGGGTCAAAGGGTGCTGTAGTGATGGTCACGTAGACAACTGCAGTTAAGCCTGTTACCGAACTGTTAAAAGAGTAATATCAGTGTACAGTAAAATGCCAATATTAAGGCCACCTTTGGAACTTTTCAAAAGTGGTCTTAAAAAAGTGGTCTCAAAGACCACTTTTATACAGTCCAAATGTTGTCTCTGACCAGAGACACTGTGTGCAATTTATATGATTATGGGATCAAGGGGTGCTGTAGTGATGGTCACGTAGACAACTGCCGTAAATCCTGTTACAGAACTTGTAAAATAGTAATCAGTGTGCAGTAAAAGGCCAATATTAAGGCCACCTTTGGAACTGTTCAAATGTGGTCTTAAAGACCACTTTTGAACAGTCCCAAAGGTGGTCTCTGATCAGAGGACACTGTGTGCAATTTATATGATTGTGGGGTCAAAGGGTGTTGTAGCGAAGATCACCTAGATAATGGCAGTTTAGCCTGTTACCGAACTGTTAAAATAGTAATCAATGCATAGTAAAAAGCCAATATTAAGGCCTCCTTTGGGACTGTTCAAAAGTGGTCTTTAAATTTGGGACTGTTCAAATGTAGTCTTAAAGACCACTTTTGAACAGTCCCAAAGGTGGTCTCTGTTCAGAGGACACTGTGTGCAATTGATATGATTGTGGGATCAAAGGGTGTTGTAGTGAAGATCACTTAGACAACTGCAGTTAAGCCTGTTACCGAACTATTAAAATAGTAATCGGTGTACAGTAAAATGCCAGTATTAAGGCCACCGTTGGAACTGTTCAACTGTGGTCTTAAAGACCACTTTTAAACAGTCCTAAAGGTGGTCTTTGACCAGAGGACACTGTATGCAATTTATATGATTGGTGTTGTAGTAAAGATCACGTAGATAACGGCAGTTAAGCCTGTTACCGAACTGTTAAAATAGTAATCGGTGTAAAGTAAAATGCCAATATTAAGGCCAACTTTGGAACTGTTCAACAGTGGTCTTAAAGACCATTTTTGAACAGTCCCAAAGGTGGTCTCTGTTCTAAGGACACTGTGTGCAATTTATATGGTTGTGGGGTCAAATGTATTTTTAGTGAAGATCACGTAGATAACGACAGTTAAGCCTGTTACAGAACTGTTAAAACAGTAAACAGTGTACAGTAAAATGCTATTTTTAAGTCCACCTTTGGAACTGTTCAACAGTGGTCTTAACGACCACTTTCGAACAGTCCCAAAGGTGGTCTCTGACCAGGGGATACTGTGTGCAATTTATATGATTGGTGTTGTAGTAAAGATCACGTAGATAACGGCAGTTAAGCCTGTTACCGAACTGTTAAAATAGTAATCAGTGTAAAGTAAAATGCTGAATATTAAGGCCACCTTTGGAACTGTTCAAAAGTGGTCTCAAAGACCACTTTTGAACAGTCCCAAAGGTGGTCTCTGTCCAGAGGACACTGTATGCAGAAAGCATATAGAAAGCGGAATAACTGAAACCTACTAAATAAGGTTTTTAATGTAACATTGGTGTTAATTTTAGGTGGTCTTACAGCGCAATTTCACTGTATTTTAACCAGTTGATGTGTTCATGTGCTTGCTGGGGCGATGATTGGCAGACATTGTAGATCCAAATCAGACGCCGCAGAATTCGTGTCTGATCAGTAGCTTCACTGCTTGCTTAAAATTCAGGAATTTAAGGGTCCCTGTTCAGAGCTCTTTGTCCATCATACATGCCAGGGGCGTAGCTAGAAGAAAATCATTTGCACGCAAACCAAAGAAAATACTAAAAATAAGAACTCCGTTTACCAAATGGGGACCACTCTTACAGGAAAGAATTTGCTCCCTTTAGGGAGCAAATTCTTTCCTGTAAGTGGGGTCCCCGTGGCAAAAGAGGAAACCTTCTTCTTCTTCTTCTTCATGATCATGATCATGATCATCATCCTCTTCTTACTTTTCTATTTCCTTTTCTTCTCTCTGCGTCTTTTTCTTTTTTATCTTCTTCTACTTATTATTTTTCTTATTCCTCTCCATCTCTCTGCTTTTTCTTCTTCTTCTTCTTCTTCTTCTTCTTCTTCTTCTTCTTCTTCTTTTTCTACTTCTTATTTTTACTTCTTCTTCTATTTTTACGTTTGTAATGTGTTCGCAAGTGCGTATCTGCGTACAGGTAGGTACGCCCCTGCACGTAGAGGCACTCGACTCACTAATGTTGTCAATATTTTGATTTAACATTTCAGTTGGGTTTACCACAAAATTGCACAAAGGTATGTGTTCTGATTGAGAACATATTAGCTGCATTTCAGATGGATCAAATACTCTACGAGCTTCGAGACAGGTCCGCAGGACTGAACTGCGGGCTGCTGGATTACTCGGCATCAGTGCTCAACAAATTTGGTAAGAATTCGCATCGGTTAAACTCAACAGTCAGTCTTCACCCTAGACACTAAACCCACCAAGTTTGTCAGTGCTTTAAAAACGAGTATAACATGTGTTTGATCAACAGTAGCGAATCTCGGAGGTTTAAAAACATTTTTCTCTTGAAAAAAATTCGATGGAACTATAATTCAAAGATGCAAATGCCAGTCGAGTCGGAAAAACATGCTTTTGACTCAGCCTGTCTGATAAAATTCACCCTTGAAAAAAAATAGATAGATATGAAAACCTTGCCGATGAAAAATAAAACAAACTCGATTCTCAGCAAAAAAAAAGTGTGTATAAGAACGCGGTAAACTTGAGAAAAATCTGTTGTCGTTTCAGTGGGTTCAGAATACGACGACTGTATGCGCATTTTAAAATGACCGGAAGTAGCTTCCGATTTCACAATAATTTTCTGCTGTAAAAATAATCCCATTTGCGGAAGCTTACAGAAAATTAAAATCTTGACGACGACCATAGCAACGCTCCTACTGAAAACCTGGTGATTTGTTTGTTTGAAATGATGTTTAGCGGACTGTACATGTAAAAGAACTTTTAGCCTCTGATAATCTAAGGAACTGTGTGTTGTTTGCACGTGACGTGGTTTGCCTTAACTCAAAAGCGGTTTTTGTTTTTTGTTGTTGTTTTTTTTTTTTTTTTTTTAAAAATCATGTGAATCGTCTGCGAGTTCGCATGACATTTCAAGCCTTATTTTGGAAAAGATGGATTGATTGGCTGACTGACTGACTGATTGATTGATTGATTGATTGATTGGTTTGGGTTTAACGACACGTCAACCCTTGTGGGTCATTTTCTGTCGTCTCCCGGAGACAGGGAGAAAAGAGATATAAGAGAGAGTAGAGTGGATGAAAGTGAGGGACAGAGGAAAAAGAAGAAAAAAAGGGAGAATAGAAAAATAAGAAATAACAACATTCCCCCCTCTACCCTTACTTGCTGAAAGGACAGCTGTATGTCAGTATCAGATGGACGCCCCAGTAATGCAAGATACACGTCACCTTTGCCTTACCGAACCATCCCCTTCTGAAAAAAGGAAAAAAAACTATTTGAAAAATGTTTTCTGTTCCATCCAGCTGTGTATGGCTTTTTAGGTGCTAAATGAGGCAGCTGTAGATATCTCTTCTTACAGGTAAACGAAAGGAGTTCCTACTCCCTGACAGAAAGAAGTGTTTATCTATGGACCAGCTTTTCCTGAAAAGCTACAGAGAACTGCTTATCAAGACGTGTCACAGGCGAGGGGCTTACGCCACAGGTGGAATGGCTGCCCTTCTGTTACCCGCTAATGATAAAGGACGTCAGTACCAGGAAACCTTGGAAAAGGTCAAAAGGTCGTATAATATTACTGGTGTCACAGAAAATAAAGTTTTGCAGAACCTACTGAAAAGGATATACAACTTTCAATGATACCCAAGCAGGCACACAACGTAATTGTGACGTCACCACGTCGATACAATGCCATGACGTTGTTGCAACGTCAAATCTACGTCGGTGCAATTTGGGTGACAGGGCTTGAGATGTCATTTCAGCTCAATGTTGGGTAAAAGTCCCACAAAATTGGAAGCAACGTCTCCAAAATGACCTTTACAGTGTTGACGGGGACGTTAAACCTCAAATCAAACAAACAATTAAACAAACGTCGGTGCAACGTCATGACATTGCACCGACGTTGATTTGAGGTTGCCCTAACGACGTGTGCCTGCTAAGCCACATTCAAAGAACGCTACTCTTCAAAATACTTACCTGGCTTATCATTACAGATCCTAATGGATTTTGTTTGTTTGTATTGGTGTTTAACGGCCCAGTCAACACACTATCTTGGTCATTTTTGAGCCGGTCAGTTTTCCTATCCACACTTTTCCTGGGCAGACTTATACGTATGCGGTTAACCAGTACGGTGCACATTATTTCGCCAGAAACTGACAACTGCCCTTCTTGAATCAGCAGGTCCACATGGAACATAGTACTTTCAAGGATACGTATTCAAGGGCGGCAAAAGGGCGGCAACTCTTTGATAATATATATCTCACTTATTTAGAACATAGATCTTTCAACTTGAAGGTTACATATTAAAGGACGACGGCCCCTGCCCATAGGAGCTTGAAGAAATATATGGGCTGCATGATGCTTCCACACAGAGCTGAATCCGGCCGCACACTAGTACTTGTAAACCGCTTAAAGGATCTAAGCCTGTCCAGGAACCGCGGTGCGAGGCGGACCGTCCATGCTAATAAACCCTATTGGTTTCATTGGGCGACAGGGCTTGAGATGTCATTTCATCTCAATGTCGGGTAAAAGTCCCACAAAATTGGAAGCAAAGTCTCCAAAATGACCTTTACAGTGTTGACGGGGACGTTAAACCTCAAATCAACCTACCAACCATTACAGGACGACAATTTTTCAATCTACCGTGAGTCTCTTATCAATAGAGATCTACTCCAAAGGAAAGTATCTGATGTTCAGTAGCATTTCTTTCATTTAAGGGTAATGGGAGCTCCTGGCAGAATTTCCTGCCATTTTTCAAAGGGAGACAACTTTCGGGACTTTCTGTTCGCTTTTCTATAAGCCCTGTCCCATGCACTGAAAAAGGGGTCAACTCTTAGAGGAAAGAATTTGCTCCTCAGGAGCAAATTCTTTTCTTTAAGCGTTGACTCCTATTGACTAGGAAGACATAAATACTGTTTGATTTGAGGTTTAACATCTCCGTCAACACGGTATAGGTCATTTTGGAGACGTTGCTTCCAGTTTAGTTGGACTTTTACCCGAAATTGAGATGAAATGACATCTCAAGCCCTGTTGCCCAATGAAACCTATAGGGTTTATAAGCATGGACGGTCCGACTCGCGCCGCTTTACCTGGGCAGGCTCTAAGCAGTTTACCAGTGCACGTGTGCGGTCGGTTTCAGCTCTGCGTGGAAGCATCATGCAGCCCATTTATTTCTTCAAGCCCCAATTGGCGGGGGCCGAAATTCAATAAAGAATGGTGTCAATTGATAAAATTGTCATTTATCAAGCAATTTCGTTTTGTCCCAATTACAGGTCCTCGGTCAGCTGTATTGGCCTCAGCCTTCGGCCTCGGGCCAATACAGCAGACCTAGGATCTGTAACCAGGCCAAAACAAAATTACTTGATTAATAACAGTATACTATTACGACTCTCTGGCCAAAGAAACAACAAAGTACACCATAGTAAATTAGCCTCCGATGATATAGCTTTTCACCTCCGGTTTTGGTTGCTATGCAGAAAGTCACGTGACTATCGATAATACCCGGATATAAACCTATGTTGTGGGTATTCATTAGAGACGGTTCGAATGAATACCCACAACATAGGTTTTTATGGAGAATTGACAAAAACTATCCTTCAATTGTCACAAAATACGAACCTTATTAGTTGCTTTTGTTTGAGTTGAGGTTTAACGTCCCCGTCAACACTGTAAAGGTCATTTTGGAGATGTTGCTTCCAATTTTGTGGGACTTTTACCCGACATTGAGATAAAATGACATCTCAAGCCCTGTCGCCCAATGAAACCAATAGGGTTTATAAGCATGGAAGGTCCGACTCGTGCGCAACACTTTGCCTGGGCAGGCTTAGACCCTCTAAGTGGTTTACCAGTACTCGTATGCGGGTCGGTTTCAACTCTACGCGGAAGCATCATGCAGCCCGTATATTTCTTCAAGCTCCGATTGGCACAGGCCGTATTATCAGATGTTATGTAATATTTCAGTATTAAGAAGAAGGAGTTAGAAGCCGGAGCAGACGGGTTTCTGGTTTATGATCTGGGACTCGTGGAACCCATGCAAAAAGTAAATACAATAAGCCTCATTATTAATTGACTATCCTATATTCTTCGAAGGTCATCCGTATTAACATTGAGGTCTAAATTCAATAAATTTTTGTTTGATTTGAGGTTTAACGTCCCTGTCAACACTGTATAGGTCATTTTGGAGACGCTGCTTCCAGTTTTGCTGGACTTTTACCCGACATTGAGATGAAATGACATCTCAAGCCCTGTCGCCCAATGAAACCTATAAGGCTTATAAGCATGGACGGTCCGACTCGCGCCGCTTTACCTGGGCTGGCTTTGATCCTCTAAGCAGTTTACCAGTACTCGTGTGCGGTCGGTTTCAGCTCTGCCCTGAAGCATCATGCAGCCTATTTATTTCTTCAAGCCCCAATGGGTGGGGGCCAAAATTCAATAAAGAATGGTGTCAATTGATAAAATTGTCATTTATCAAGCAATTTCGTTTTGTCCCAATTACAGGTCCTCGGTCAGCTGTATTGGCCTCGGCCTTCGGCCTTGGGCCAATACAGTAGACCTTGGATCTGTTACTAGGCCAAAACGAAATTACTTGATTAACAACATTATAATATTACGACTTTCTGGCCAAAGAAACAACAAAGTACACCATAGTAAATTAGCCTCCGATTTTTTAAGGCTGACAATATTGGAAACCGGAAGTGACGCCTCGATCATCTGACAGCTTTTTATTGGAGAAAATGACCCCCATCCCCCAAATTCGTCCTAACATGTGAACATAGAGGATCTTACATGAGTGTTCATGTGCTATTGAATTCATTAAACGAGTTGAGGAAAACGGATAAAATGCAAGGCTTTGTCAAGCATTTTATCCCTTTTCCTCAACGAGTTTAATAAATTCAATAAAACATAAGCACGATTGCAAGATTCTATTTATCATATGACATTTAAAACCTCCTTAAGGACGTCATACGTGTAACGCCACGGGACGTACCTAACTAATTTGCATATTTAATCCACTAGTGGATTATTGAATATATTGCATGGCGTCATTACATTCTCAGACGCGACGTCATATGATAACTCATTATCTTAACACTAGAACACAGAATTTACGGACATACCCCGTTTATGGCCGAAAGAATTTTCTACCTCAAAGATTTGGACTTGCCAATTTTCAATTTGAAGGGTGTCTGATTTATTTTACGCATTGTGTATGCCCTATTTTACACCAAAAATGTATTGTCAACACAAATCAGATGCCCCTTTCTGTGGTGTCTGATTTGTGTCTTCCCGTTTTGCCAGTACCCCTTTTAGGGAGCACCTGCCATATAAGGGGTTAAATTAATTTTGTACTACTACCAGACTTCAGTTTTCATTACATAATTTGACCGCCCTAGTCCAGCATTCAAGACAAATTCGGTTGCCTTAAAATTGACTTATATGTTATACAAAAATAATAAATCACCGGCACCGATAGCTCAGTGGTAGAGCGTTCGCTTTGGGAATGGGAGATCGCGGGTTCGATCCCCGGCCGCGCCATACCAAACATCCTTGGCTGACGGTGGCATTATCAGCGGTAGTCCTAAGAAGATAAATGAAGGCAGGTAAGTATTTGTTAGAGGATATACAGAGCTTGTGTTATTTGTTTCGGATTGGCGACGTAATATAAAGCTTCTTTTATATAAAATGACGAAGAAGAATATTCTAAATGACCTATTCAGTGTTGACGGGGACGTTAAACCTCAAATCAAACAAACAAGAAGAATATTCTAGGTGACTGAAAGTTAAGGAACAGTGAAAAAACATAGAACAACACGATATATGTATATTGGTTAACCTTTTAAAAAAACGTCTACATTAGCAACTTGCGCCACGGTCAATTCCCAGTTTGTTTGTTTGTTTGGTTTGAGGTTTAACGTCCCCGTCAACACTGTATAGGTCATTTTGGAGACGTTGCTTCCAATTTTGTGGGACGTTTACCCGACATTGAGATGAAATGATATCTCAAGCCCTGTCGCCCAATGAAACCAATAAGGTTTATAAGCATGGACGTCGCATCGCTTTGCGTGGGTAGTCTTAGATCCTCTAAGCGGTTTACCAGCACTCGTGTGCGGTCAGTTTCAGCTCTGCGTGGAAGCATCATGCAGCCCATATATTTCTTCAAGCCCCGATGGGCGGGGGCGCAAGGGTTAAGTGTCATGTCCCTTTTTTAGAATGGTTGGGTTAACAGAAAACCAACTAGGAAGTCAGAAAAATTGTTTCCCTTTGCTGTCTCTGATGAGAGCTGTGGGTTAATTGTATCGATTCCTGATCATTGCCTTTACTTATATTTTTCAGTTTTCATCACATGATTTGACCCCGTAGTCCAGCATTTAATATGTTCTATAAAAGGGTTATCCTTTGGAAGCAAGGAATACACCAAAGAACTGAAAAATATGGAGTGTATATGTTTTCTGGGCCAGACTAGCTAGTTTAGGCCAATTAGGCCTCATGAGTGACCCTCAGATGTTTTCAAAATTCCACAATGGAATCAATGATCCCAAAGGACAAGAAAATATAATCTATACTATGATGTAGGGCAGGGAGACGTTTTACTACCGCCACACATTCCCACAGATCAGCTGTTGTGAAGTTAAATATGTTCTATAAAAGGGTTATCCTTTGGAAGCAAGGAATACATAAAAAACTGAAAAATTATGGAGTGTATATGTTTTCTGGACCAGACTAGCTAGTTTAGGCCAATTAGGCCTCATCAGTGACCCTCAGATATTTTCAAAAATCCACAATGGAATCAATGATCCCAAAGACCTATTAGGTTGCCATTAAATTGACATATATGTTATACCAGGCTGCTGTATTGCATGTAAATAAAAAATGAGTTTATATAAAATGACGAAGAAGAATACTCTAGGTGACTGAAAGTTTAGAAACGAAAAACATCATAGATTTGGTTGATTTGAGGTTTAACGTCCCCGTCAACACTGTAAAGGTCATTTTGGAGACGTTGCTTCCAATTTTGTGGGACTTTTACCCGACATTGAAATGAAATGACATCTCAAGCCCTGTCGCCCAATGAAACCAATAGGGTTTATTAGCATGGATGATCTGCCTCGCACCGCGGTTCCATGACAGGCTTAGACCCTCTAAGCGGTTTACCAGTACTAGTGTGCGGGCCGGATTCAGCTCTGCGTGGAAGCATCATGCAGCCCATATATTTCTTCAAGCCCCTATGGGCGGGGGCCACAACATCATAGATGTATATTGGTTAACCTTTCCAAATAAACGTCTACATTAGCAACTTGTGCGTCGGTCAATTCCCAGTAAGAAAATAAATATACAATGGAATAACGGAATGGATACTAAACTTGTGTCCTGACAAATAACATTTCTTCTTGTCTACAATTGAATGCGCCTAAGTCACATTTTTATAATTTCGATAAAAACGCGATAAACAAAATATTTTGCAAAATTTTCATTTTTTCATACTTTGATTTAAATAAATGCTTCTGATGAATTATTCTGTCATCTGAAATTGTTCAAAAATCGCGTAAATAGCTCTGAGCATATCGCAGATACTCATTTGTTACAATAATGGTTTAGTGCAAGAAGGGGCCTAAGTCCAGAGTTATAGGACTTAGGCACCTTCTTGCACTAAATAAATACAAAAAAGTTTTCTCTATTAAAAACAGAAACTATGTCATTTAGTTGAACATGTATATTTTATCTTATCACGACTCTTTATTAGTTTATTATAACTAAAATGTGAAACAAATGAACAATACATACACTGGAAACTCAAAGTTTTATGTGGTAAAACGGACTTAGACCCCTTCTTGCACCAAAGATACGACATTGGACAAAGGACCTTACCAATAATTGTATCAAGTCATTTTAATGCCAATAAAGAAATAAGGTATAACAAACTATATATCAGATTGTAGGTCTTGAAATGATGTATCTGCAAGTGATAATATATAACCCCTTCAATTTGCAGCTGTTTCAAGAAAGTAAAACAGGACTGAACCAGCTTCATGTTGCCAGAGATGACTTCATGGTGGAACCGAAAGATCTCCTTGAAGTACCAAAGGTATTATTGTTCTTACGGAATGCTTATGGGGTATGGGAACACCTTTAAGGGAGGCAACTCCTGCAAAAGTATTTTTGTCTCCCATGTCAATAGGGGTCAACTCTTAAAGGAAATAATTTGCTCCTGAGTAGACCCCTTTTTCAGTGGGATAGGGCTTATACAAAAGCGAACGGGAAGTCCCGAAAGTTGTCTCAGTTTAAAAAAATGGCGACAAATTCTGCAAGGTGTTCCCATTCCCCTTAAAATTCAGATTTAATTCCATATGTGAATAACTAGCTCCAGATAAGGGAGGTTACAAGAGCAGTTTGATCTGGGTCCACACTGTTTTCAAAAATGACTTTTATAGTATCCGACAGACAACAAAGCAGATGACAATTGTCGTGATTGGTATTTTAAAGGTTAAGTGTATGTCCCTTTTTAGAAGGGTTGGAGTAACAGGTCACAAAAGTTGTTTCCCTTTAAAAAAATGGCGAGAAAATCTGACATATGAAACAAACCCCTTAACTGATTGCCACATGTTTCAACCCATAAGCATACAGCCATAATTTTATCTTGAACACTCGGGATGTCAATCCCTTCTTTTACTTTTACAAGCTATAAGGAAGATAAAGCTTCCTTTGTCTTCAGTTTTGAAAGGTCATTCAGTACACAAATGATTGTCTTGTCTATTTGTACCCGTTACAGAGCTCCAAAACTCAATTTCCTCCAACAGCATATGCCCTTACAAACTCTTGTTTCTGTTTTTAAAAGATAGCATTCAGGAAAAAAAATCCGTTTAATGATGATTAAATTAAAGCTGTCAACTGATGTCTTCTGCCAGCCTCATCGAGGCTTGAAGAAATAGATGGGCTGCATGATGCTTCCATGCAGAGCTGAAACCGACCGCACACGAGTAAGAGGATCTAAGCCTGCACAGGCAAAGCGGTGTGAGTCGGACCCTCCATGCTTATAAATCCTATTGGTTTCATTGGGCGACAAGGTCTGAGATGTCATCTCATCTCAATTTCGGGTAAAAGTTCCACAAAATTGGAAGTAATGTCTCCAAAAATAACCTTTACATTGTTGACGGGGACGTTGAACCTCAGATCAAACAAACAAACAACAGATGTCTTCGTCAATTTCAGGGTTCAGTTACACAAGAAGGGCTGAAGCTCAACATTAAAGTCGGCATTTTATTCATTGAAGCATGGTTGAGAGACCAAGGTCATTTTTTCCTGAATGGCTCTGTAGAGGATTCAGCAACAGCCGAAATTTCGAGACTACAGGCAAGTGAATCCGTTTTCTCCTAATCTACAGTCAGTTTTATATATTCTCGGAGGTGTTGCACTGATGAGTTCGAAATTGTTCATGCGGACTGAACACATTATTCTTCCAAACCACGACAGAAACAAGGGCGAGGTTTGTGGCCACGTAAAATCGATTTAAGCCCACCCCAATAAAAAGCTTTTTGCTGACCGTTCCAATGCGGTTCTTCTGTCGTGGTTTGTAAATCTTATAGTTCGTCTTTTCATGTATGTATTGCTAATACAGTCGAACTTAGGGACCTCGACAATCTGTTCGAGACAGGGGTAGTTCGAGCCACTGAGCGTTACTGCCGAGAGGCATAACGAGATACTTTTGGACATCGTTTCGCTATAATGAAAATGTATGCTGTGTGTACTCATTAGAATCGCCTCCATGAGGCGATTCTCATGAGTACACACAGCAAACATGTGTAATATAAAAGACGAACCTCTCCTTAATTACCCCTCTCCCACCCCGAAACTATTTTTACGTAGAGCATTTCCCTAGGGGCTCAAGAACGGGTTCGACTCAGCCAAGGTAAACGAGCCATCAATGTTCGAGTCATCGAAGTTTCACTGTATCTGTTTTATTTTGGATAGCCATTAGGCCATTTTGTGGGAAAGTAACTGTCCTTTTGGCTTTCTACTTGTGGCGTTTTCATTATAGTGAATTTAGTTTATGTTCTTGCATCTTTCCCTTTAATGTGAAGCCATTTTCGGCGAAGTTAAGTCCGATCCCGGACGAGACCCCATCTTACGACATGAAAGTCGTAGCAAAGGAAAGAAGCGCAACTGAAAAACAAATCCCGCCTATGGTGGGATGCGAACCGAGGCCACTCAGGGGAATGTCCAATTGTCTAACCACTGAGCAAAAAGTCGTCTCCATGGCGCAGTCGTCAGAGTGGTTATAAACACACAAGCTATGCAGTAATTGAAGCAGGATTTCGGTCCGTAACACCACCCACACACTTCTTCAAGGAAGTCAGCATTTATGATGACGTGAAGCCATTTTTCGCGAAGTAAAAGAGAAATGAAGTAAAGTCTGATCCCGGAGGAGCCCCATTCTTACGATATGAAAGTCGTAACATAGGAAAGACGCATAACTGAAAAAAATCCTGCTTATGGTTGGGCTCGAACCCTGGCCGCACTAACCACTGAACCAAAGAGTTGAGTCCTTGGCGTGGCTATAAACCTAAGTCGAGATCTCCAGCTTCACTGGGAAAATTAAGCATGATTCAATGGATGCTACGGGGATCCTTGGCTTGACTAAACTCTGATGCCGGATATACGTTTCTTAGTATGTCAAAATTGAGCGCTTAGAAATGGACCACACATGTACAAATTACAATTAACTGGTCAGTTACAGGAAAATTGATGCTGTAATCGAAGTGGAAATTTTGCTAAGCTTATAATAAACAATATTGAATTAATGTAGTTTCAAGTTCATGTGTATACAGTCAAGAAGAAGTAAAACAAAGATCAGGAATCGATACAATTAACTTACTTCACCCATCAAATACACCAAAGGGAAAGAAACACAAACATGAAGCGACCAGGCCATAATGGAAACCTAAACAAAGGAAGGCCATAAGGACAGTTACTTTCCCACAAAATGGCCAAATGACCATCCAAAATAACATCTCCGAGAGGGGGGGGGGCTTAAATCGATTTTACATGGCCATAATCCTCGCCCTTACCTCTGTCGCGGTACACACTAATTTTGTTTAGTCCGCATGAAGGCTTCCTAACTCATCAGTGTAACATCTCCGAGAACATACAAATCAAAAAACTACAGAGATGAAACAAGGTTGAGGACTCGACAGCATACAACAACAGAATTGCTGGAGCAAAAAAAAACCAACAGTTAGTCTCCGACCCTCTTGATACTGATATTCGATTTAACGACAAAACTTGTTACAACGAATCCTCAGCTGAAGATGAGACGGATTATTAATACTCCAAGAAACAAATGTTGTGCATATTTGTTAGAATTGCCTTCTAACAATTGTCCACAACATATGTTTCTTGGAGTAATTAAGGTAAAGGTTCTTTATAGCCCGTTATATGGGCCCCGTCAAGCGATTTTGGTACTTATCGCCTATGCGAGCAGCGAAGGTTCAGGCGAGCCTGCGCATCCGCGCAGTCTCGCCAGAACCTTCGCTGCTCGCTCATACAAGCAGTTAATCAAGAGGAACCTTCAGACAGAAAGCTATATCCCTGGCCCCTCTGAATGACTGGGCATGCGCAGTTAAAATTCGCATGACGGAATGCTCGAAGACACAAATTCGCTTGGCGGGGCTCATATTACTTCTTATTAGGATTCTTTAAGCAGCAAATCATTAGGAAACAAATACTGCCGTTATAGCAAACATATCGATATCTTTTTTTTTTTTTTTTTTCTTGAGCAAATTGATGTTAAATCCTGAAAGTTATGGCAGCTCAAACCATCATGCCAGTCGGTCAGACTGAGAACTCATTAGAATTCTACAAATAGAGGATCTTACATGAGTGTTCATGTATTATTTAATTCATTAAACGAGTTGAGGAAAAGGGATAAAATGCGAGGCTTTGCCGAGCATTTTATCCCTTTTTCTCAATGAGTTCAATAAATTCATTAAAACTTGGGCACGAATGCAAGATTCTATTTATCATATGACATTTAAAACGCAATTTATTCACGATTATTTACAAAAATATCAATATTCCGACATTAGTAAACGCGACGTCGTTAAGGCCGTCGTACATGTAACGTTAGTGGACGTATCTAGCTTATTTGCATATTTAATTCACTAGTGGATTATCGAAAATATAACATGACGTTATTACACTCTCAGACGCGACGTTATATGATAATAGTTTGTTATTAGATTCATTAGTAATGAAGAAATAGATGGGCTGCATGATGCTTCCACGCAGAGCTGAAACCGACCGCACATGAGTACTGGTAAACCGCTTAGAGTAGCTAAGCTTGCCCAGGCAAAGTGGTGCGAGTCGGACCGTCCATGCATATACACCCTATTGGTTTCATTGGGCGGCAGGGCTTGAGATGTCGTTTCATGTCAATGTAGGGTAAAAGTCCCACAAATTTGGAAGCAACGTCTCCAAAATGATCTATACAGTGTTGACGGGGATGTTAAACCTAAAGCAAACAAACAAAATTTTTACATAACTTAATGATCATGTAACGCCATTTGTCATGAGTATGAACAGCATTATTATGTCTCAGTAGTTAACTACAGTCGAACTTAACCCATATATGCCTAGTGGCCCTTTTTTGGGACGTTGGCAAACAGTGTAGACCCAGATCAGACGCCGCATAACGCGGCGTCTGATCTGGGTCTACACTGTTTGCTCAAAGAACATACATTTTTGTACAACTTACATTAAACAAAACAAATCTGACACCCCTATAATTGAAAATGGACAACTCCAAATTTATAAGATGGAAGATTCCATTGTCATATATGGGTTAAATAGCTCGAACACCTTTGGGACCGCGAAAATCTTTTCGAGACAGAGGTAGTTTGAGCCACTGAGCATTACTGCCAGAGGCATAACGAGATACTTTCGAACACCTTTTCAGTGTTCTATAATGAAAACGTATGCTGTATGTATTCATTAGAATCGCCTCATCGAGGCGATTCTAATGAGTACACACAGCATACATTTGCAAGACAATTGATGAAAACCTCTTAAATTATCCCTCACTATTTCTTATGCAGAGGATTTCCCTTGGGGCTCAAAAACGGGTTCGACTCAGCCATTGTAAACGAGCCATCGGTGTTCGAGCCATCGAAGTTGTACTGTATATGATTGGTTTCTGGGAAATATACAATGTACATGTATAATGTATGTAAATGTGGCATGATACGCCCTAATTGTCCGCATTACGCAAACACGCCTATACAAATACATTGCCACCTTTATCTCCGAAAAAATGAAAATTTTATGATGAAAAAATGTGATATAATTCTTATTTCTGCTCAAAATATAGATTATGGGCACTCGTTAGAACCGTCTCATCGAGGCGGTTCTAACGAGTACCCACAATATATATTTTAGAGCAGAAATAAGAAAAAAAGGTACACCCCGGAAACCCCAGTTTTACTATATAAAAATTGGGTTCAAGGGGGTTAAAAATATATAGGCATGTTTTCGTGATGGTAACTACATGTAGCTAGTCTGGCACAGAAAAAAATACTTGTTCACTTCATGGTTTTCAGGTCTGTGTTGAATTCAATTGCCTCCAGTTTTGCCCTTTATAGAACATTTATAAATACTCCGGAAGACATTGTTACTCCTAAAAAAAAACATTTAATTTTCACCTTTTCCATCTTGTCAGACCAATGCAAAGTTTTCTAGGAGCGGTTTTTAGCAACATTTGAAAGCTGATAAATGATATTTTCTTGCTGGCAATACATTTCTAGAAAACGCAGGAGGATGCCTGTCGAGAGGTTAGTGAGTATAAATGTTGAGATACCGTATGTGCCTAAATAAGGGCACAGTGATACATTTCGTTTGCATCAGGAAATAAGCCCATGAAAGTCCCTTTTGACTGTATAAGAAAATTTTTATATTCGAAACTCTGCTCAAAGATGAATAAAAACAGCATTTAAATTCTTATTTTCGAAACTCTGCACAAAGATGAATAAAAACAGCATTTATTGTCTTGCTAAGAATCCTTGTCACCATCAACAAATTTGGATTTTACATTATCCATCAGTGATGGATAATGTTTATAAATAAAAAATAAATAAATAAACAAAGGATAGGGTATTCTCGTAGGATTTACGGATGGATATTGGATATTAGCCCGTCCAAACATATATTATATGTTCTATAGAAAAGTTATCCATTGGGAGCAAGGACTACGCCATAGAACTGAGAGCTGTTCAATTTTTTTTTAGGTTTTGGCTAACAAGGCCTAAAGAAAAAAACAAACAAAAAAACTCTGAAATATTTCCTAAACTCAGCAATAGAATCAATGACCCATAAGGCCTAAAATATAACCTTCAGCATGACGAAGGGCAGGGAAGCTTTCTTCGGCTGCCACATATTCTCCTGACAATACTTGTAGTTCTTTTACAAACTGATGTCCAGACTACTGCAAATCCTTATCCCGGTAGCTTCTGTCACATTAAGAACTCGTTCAAATTATTTTAAAACACAAATAAAAAAGAGAAGTGAAAGCAATGATCAGGAATCGATACAATTAACCCACAGCTCACATCAGAGACGCTTTTCTGCTGTTTACGACAGCCACTGTCTTTGCAAACAGTGTAGATCCAGATCGGCTGGAGATCTGGCTTCTCCATCTGAACAGGATCTACACTGTTTGACATCCAGTTTATAAGTTGGCCGGAATAAATTATATTAAGGCGTAACTATACCAAATTTAGTGACACTTTCTGATATTTAATCTTCATCAGAGTGTCTCAACCCCAACGTTCAGAAACGGAAACGGATAATGGACAAGACCCGGCAAACACAGCACATCCCCCGCCGAGCACACACCGACCGACGTAGCTCATGAGACAGGTCAACTGGAGGCACCAGGCAAGAGACGCCTACCCGCGGACATATAGGCGTCCCCAACCGAGCCAACATCAGCAAACATGGCCCACACTCCACGGAAGTCCCAGGCATCAGGAAGGAGATGTCCAAAGTGGCGAGACTTGCAAAATATTAAAACATAACAAAAAGTGGCAACCAAAGTCGCTAAGATACATGTCTCACTTGACAAGTCAGTCTTAGTTTAAGAAAAAATAGAATTTTATACTGCAAAAATTAAATATATAATATAGTCATTTAAATCAGTACCTGAGTACTGACGTCAACACCGCAGTATCAAACTCAGCACATAGGACCTGATACTGAGCTGATGATACCCTCGGGGACGAACAAATCATCCACCAGAAAGATACCGTCCCAGTCGTTGCATTTAAGGCGTAACTATACCATATTTAGTGACACGGCCCCGCGCCAGCCCGGGGGGTAGAAATATGGCGGCTGCCTTCGGGAGTGTGGCAGAGTGGTAAGACCCCACCGAAAACAGTCCCATTGCCGAGACCACCCGGTGCCTCGAAATAGGTGGCTGCCTTCAGCTTCTGTGGCAGTTGGGTAAAAGCCTCCAACATACAGAACAATCGTCCGTTCGATCGGGATTTTTTTACTACGTTTGTTCAAATGCATCTTACCAATTTTTGTACAAAATTTCTTGCGCGAGATCTATCCTTTTAAACCTTTCCTATCTCATGTTACTACCACGCTGCATTTGTACGTGTATCACCATTGCTGGTGGGTCGCGCACCGCAAAGAAGAAAACCTCATCTGTATATGTTTGTAATGTGTATGTGTCACTTTTTCATGCTCCATCACTCTGCACATCAATGAAAGATGCATTTTGTATACGTTATTAGATAAGTAACTTGTCACTTCATGTTACTCCAAAGTTATTTCATGTTACTCCAAAGTTATCAGAATCAGATACTTATCACTAAGTTCTGAAGTGTATGTTATCATATAACACAACTTATTTCTTTAGTAGTTTATAAAATTCTTTGTTCTTTCGGAAATTTATTACCTCAATTTCTTACCAAAATCGTGGATCTGATGTTTAGCAAACGACCTCCTATTTTCAAAGCCAAGCTTTTATTAAAGCAAACGTTTTCGGTCTCCCTTGTCTGTAGGGAATAAAATATACAGGTCACTTTCCTTCTGTAGTGAATGGGGATGAAATTCCCTGTTAAAACAGGAGCCACTTGTTTGCCGTGAGTGGCGTCTCGTATGCTGGAAGAAGGGATCCTGGTGATTGAGGGAAGCCCAGGGATCTCCAGCTTTCCAACACATCATTTTGGCCCATATTTCAGATAGAGGGGTTTGGGCTAGATCCGGCTTGAACCAATCGGCTCAGTCGTGCCAAGCTCTAGAATCGCACAGCTTATTCTTTACTTCTTTCTCACTTTTTACGTATCTTTATGGTACAAACCGGGTTTAATTTTTCTTATTCCTCTATCTTTGAGTGTTGTTTGACGGGCGGCGGCTGAACGATCAATCGGTGGGCTTGTACTGGGGAAATTCAGCAGCTGCTTCTGTGAGGGAGAGAATATGGGTGGGAATGGATCCAAACTATTCATCTTTTTTCTTTTGAAAACTAGATGCATAGTTTGGAGACATAAAGCAGGGGTGGAGCGGAAGGACTCTGGTCCTGTCATCGAGTATAATAGCAATGTAGTCTTGGCGTTGAAAATAGGAGATCCATTTTCATTAAACGTCCCCTTGTAGGGCTCCAAGGAGGGTGGGGCGCATAGCTATCGAATCATAAATTTTAATATCAAATATAACTACCCATCACTACAATTATAGCCTTTTCACCAGACGCAGGTCTGGGACAGTCTGACACAAAAAAATCTAGCCAGAAATGCCACCGGCATGTCCCTTTTCCCGTGACCTCCCCAGCGTCGAGTCCTGATTGGTCGCTGATGTCACATGACCTATCAGACCAATAGGCAGACGATACAGGTCACGTGACCGCGATTTTCGCGCCGAGAAGGTCATTATTTTTTCAGACTTGCTTGGGATAGGATCGTCAAACTACATTCCATGGAAGAATGAATAAACGGATAAGTGTTTTATTCTTTTTTGATTTTGCACTTACCTTGAGTTTCCACAACGTACTTAGGCTTTTTAAGCTTACTGTTTATTCCGAAATTCTTAGAGACTTTATTTCGCGTGTTTCTGCCGACATTACATGTGTAGTGGTTGTCCGCCATTTTGAATTTTCACTTGGAAGTTTTGTTTATCATGTGATCAACCGTTTTTGGTTTTTGATAAGCACCACACTTCTTTTCATGTTATGTGCCAGGGTATACGCTCGTATTATTCCTGGTAATGTTTTAATAGAAGTCGGCGTTGTGGAAACTTAAATTGCCAGAAAAGAGGACGTTTTTTGTGCGTGTTCCTTCCACTTCCGGTATCGGAAGACGTATCGCTGAATAAAAATTCTCAGCATTAATTTAGTTTTGAACATGTGCAAGACCCGTCTTCGTTTAGCACTTATAAATCCCACGATGCAGATGGATAATATTCAGGTCCCTTTGTGGCCTTTCTATAGTATCTTCTAAACAGAATCCATCCAATTCGTGTGGGTCACCTTTGCCGAATCAAGATGAGCCAGTCTATGTCCCCTCCTCCCATTTGGGCCTGGGTTGACTAGGATAGGTTCGTCGACCGCCCCGTAGAGACCCTGCTCATAATTGCGGGGACTCCGGGGTGCGGGGAACCTATGCCCAAAATTTTTTTCCGAATCCATGTTACATACGAATTTTGGTACGGTTCCGATCCCGGTTTTTATCGGGTAACCTTTCCGGACCTTCGGTACTTAGTTTACCTTGGTCATATGCTTCTTTCCTCTTATTATGATAAATTTTTGTTATCATAATCATTAAATTGGATTGTTTTCCCTTGTAAAACATATAGATTTGGGCATCGTTTATTGGAATACCGTAACTATTGCAAGTGAATCCGGGACGTTTCGGTACTGAGTCGTTTCGGCCTGGGTCGTTTTCGACCCGAATTTGCACCTGGATCGATTCGGCCTATTTCGGTGGGTCGTTTCGGCCTTGGGTCGATTCGGCCTTGATCGTTTTAGGCACGGCTCCTTGAATGCTCAATTTTGATTCGGCAATTTCGCATGTTCAGTGCACTATACACAATAAAGGGCCTAACACTGGGGAAGTTTAATTGAGCCTCAAGTGTTTTGCCCCTAGAGCTGAATCTGGGCCTAGTGATTTATCCTCTGGGGATATATCAATACTCAGAGGTTGGTCTTTTTTCGTCCTTACTAATTAGCGATTATGAGAAGGACATATTTAGAGCCTCATCACCTATTGATTCTAAAACTATAAGCGGACCATGTCGTCCCAACGTTTTCAGAATCAAGCTTCAAGACCGGGGGCACTCGTGCGAAAAGAACTTGAAACATTGGTTCTAACAACAAAAAACATCAAATTTTTGTTCTTATGAAATTCCAAAATTCGACCCAGATTCAGTCTCTGTATATATGACGTCAGGGAAATTGGCATTACTTCCTGTTTCGACGCTCTAACATTGGAGCTTCTTACCAGGACTATTATTAAGTGGGTTCTCATTATGACTGGTATTCTGGTTCTACCCACTTTGCCTTCAAACAAGAGCATTCCGACCATACAGCTGCTATTCTAATGCTTTTGTTTATTTCCCGGTCATTTTTTCACATGCCATGGCTGTCTACCACCATGTTGCATGTTTGGCGCAACTCTGCTCAATCAGTCCCCATCTACTAGTAGATCATTCTCAGATCAGGGTACACGGTCCTTTCGTTCCAGAGGTCGGACTGGAACGAAATCTCCCAAAAGAGGAAGACACAAGTCTAACAAATGACTTTCTTCCTTCCCCTCCTCTTCATCTTCTTCCAGTAGGAGCCGAGCTATTTCAGTTCTATCAAGCCTTGGCTTCTTTTATCAAATATATTTTGAGTTTTATGAGTTTTGAGAAAGGGTTACTGGATTGCGTTCGTTAGGAATCCTTTCTCTTTCTCACATGCAAATACTATTTCTGGTAAATAGTATCAAGAAAAGAAATCTTTTTATTGGAAGAGGAAGGGTTCTTCTCCAAAAGAAAGCCGTGTAAGTAGAAAAATTTCTCCTTTCCCCAGGCTTCTACAGGCGGATCTTTCTGGTCGAGAAGAAAATGGGAAAATCGACTCATCATCGACTTCTCACACTTAACACAGATGATGCAAGTCGATCATTTCAAAATGGAAACTTCGTCCTCGATTAGTCAGGTCAATTCTCCCAAATTCGGGGACGATTTCCGTAGTTTTAAAGGACGCTTACCTTCACATCTCAATCCATAGGTCATTACGCAAATTCCTTCGTTTCACCTTGGATGGAATTTTGTGTATCAGTCCGTTGCCTTTCCTTTGTTGGATTTGTCAACGGATCAATGAAAAGAAAAGAAGAAAATGGGAAAATCGACTCATCATCGACTTCTCACACTTAACAAGATGATGCGAGTCGATCATCTCAAAATGGAAACTTCGTCATCGATTAGTCAGGTCAAATTTCCCAAATTCGGGGACGATTTCCGTAGTTTTTAAAGGTCGCTAGCCTTCACATCTCCATCCATAGGTCATTACGCAAATACCTTCGTTTCACCTTGGATGGAATTTTTATGCCCCCAACTTTAAAAAAGTTGGGGGGCATATTGCTTCTGGCTTGTCCGTCCGTTCGTCCGTTAGTCCGTTCGTACGTCACGCTTTCTTGTGCATAGCATATCTTTAGAACCGTGTATGCTAGTGTTTTGAAATTTCATATATGGGTTCCTCATGAAAAAATAGTTGACCCGTATTTTTTTTCTTGTCCAAATTATCTCCCCTTCTTGAATTATTTCCCCTTTAATTAAATAACATAGAATTCTCGTTAGCAAGATATCTCAAAAAGTATTTGAGCTACAGCCTTGATATTTGGTATAGTGATTGGGACTAAGGAGGAGATTACCTGATTAAATTTTCAACCAATTCTATAAAATTTTGTTAGAGTTATGGCCCTTTGTAATTTTTTGCCACTCAATTGTGTTGCTTTCTGGTGCATAGCATATCTTTAGAACCGTGTATGCTAGTGTTTTGAAATTTCATATATGGGTTCCTCAGGAAAAAATAGTTGACCCGTATTTTTTTTCTTGTCCAAATTATCTCCCCTTCTTGAATTATTTCCCCTTTAATTAAATAACATAGAATTCTCGTTAGCAAGATATCTCAAAAAGTATTTAAGCTACAGCCTTGATATTTGGTATAGTGATTGGGACTAAGGAGGAGACTACCTGATTAAATTTTCAACCAATTCGATAAAATTTTGTTAGAGTTATGGCCCTTTGTAATTTTTTGCTACTCAATTGTGTTGCTTTCTGGTGCATAGCATATCTTCAGAACCGTGTATGCTAGTGTTTTGAAATTTCATATATGAGTTCCTCATGAAAAAATAGTTGACCCGTATTTTTTTTCTTGTCCAAATTATCTCCCCTTCTTGAATTATTTCCCCTTTAATTAAAAAACATAGAATTCTCGTTAGCAAGATATCTCAAAAGGTATTTAAGCTACAGCCCTGATACATGGTATAGTGATTGGGACTAAGGAGGAGACTACCTGATTAAATTTTCAACCAATTCTATAAAATTTTGTTAAAGTTATGGCCCTTTATAATTTTTTGCCTCTCAATTGTGTTTCTTTCTGGTGCATAGCATATCTTTAGAACCGTGTATGCTAGTGTTTTGAAATTTCATATATGGGTTCCTCATGAAAAAATAGTTGACCAGTATTTTTTTTCTTGTCCAAATTATCTCCCCTTCTTGAATTATTTCCCCTTTAATTAAATAACATAGAATTCTCGTTAGCAAGATATCTCAAAAAGTATTTAAGCTACAGCCTTGATATTTGGTATAGTGATTGGGACTAAGGAGGAGATTACCTGATTAAATTTTCAACCAATGCGATAAAATTTTGTTAGAGTTATTGCCCTTTGTAATTTTTGCCACTCAATTGTGTTGCTTTCTGGTGCATAGCATATCTTTAGAACCGTGTATGCTAGTGTTTTGAAATTTCATATATGGGTTCCTCATTAAAAAATAGTTGACCCGTATTTTTTTTCTTGTCCAAATTATCTCCCCTTCTTGAATTATTTCCCCTTTAATTAAGTAACATAGAATTCTCGTTAGCAAGATATCTCAAAAAGTATTTGAGCTACAGCCTTGATATTTGGTATAGTGATTGGGACTAAGGAGGAGATTACCTGATTAAATTTTCAACCAATGCGATAAAATTTTGTTAGAGTTATTGCCCTTTGTAATTTTTGCCACTCAATTGTGTTGCTTTCTGGTTGTCCTTTGATTTATTTGTTAGCATAACCTTGGGGCCAAGGCCACACACTTTGAATTATTATTGTAATCATGGTAATTTTCGGTTTTATTGGACGGGTTTTTCAAAAATTCCGTTCTTTAAAATAGCGATGTTCGGGTGGGTGGTTGGGCGGGTGGATGGGCCCCACAGGCGCGACATAGCCTTCGGCGGAATTCTTGTTGTATGTTTTTGAGTCTTTAACAATATTTGTTGAATATTTTGCCATCTAGGGACAAGCAAAGGCTGGGGGCATTGTGTTTTACAAACACCATTTCTAGTTGTGTATCAGTCCGTTGCCTTTCCTTTGTTGGATTTGTCAACGGATCAATGTTTTCCCTGTTCACCAACTTAATGGAAATTAATTAAGCAGCTCTCATCATAGAATTAGGCCCCAATCTCGTGTTATGTTCCGATGATGGGTTTTGTCATCATTTTTACAGATACTGTTTATCATACCTTGTCCTAACGTGTACAGGTTATTGTGAATTTAGATTTCATACACTTTATCGAGAAGTTGAAATTGACTCTACCTCAAAGATACTTCTCCAATTTTTTCACGCCCCGAAAAACTTTCGATTTATGTCAGGGGTTTGTTTCCCCTTTTTAGAAACTTAGTAATTGGATCCAGTTTCCCTGGACAATCTCATCTTAGACCTTTCCAGTTTTTTTTTTGCTAATATTATCACTGGAAATACCATACGGTCTATAGGAGCAATAAATTCCATTATCAAGATTGCTCTCTACGATTTATGAATCCCTCAGTATCAAATGGGGTCTCCTCTTTTAGAGACTATTCCCTATTTGTTTTTTCGCATGCCAGCCTTTCAGGTTGGTTTCCCACTTCGAACCTCAGGGATTAGTTGTTCAGGGAATGTGGGGCCTATATTAGGCGGGGCTATATATATATATGTGTGTGTATGCGTATATGTATGTATATATGTATATGTGTATAAACATTCTGAAACTTCAGACAAATTTCCTTGGTTTATCAGTTCTTCATAGCTCCAAACTGAGGAACAGCTTCATTATTGTTACTCCAGACAAATGAATAGTGTAGTTTTTTCTACTTATCAGGGAGTGACTCATTACTCTTCCCTGTTGGCTTTTACATGGAAGATTATAACTGGGTGTCTTCAGGAAGGTAGGTCTATCCTTGTCGGACACCTCCAGGGCAGATTATGTCATTGGGATCGCCCCTATAGACCAGTTCACCATCCGTTCTCTACAGGGCGTTTTCTCAAATGGAGAGAACCTTTATTGGGCCTTTTTTAATCAAATGTCCAAACAACTCGGTTCTCCAATCAACTTCCATTGTTTCAAGTTTCAGATCACCTGGAACTTACAGTTGATTTAAAATCTCTAGATTGGGGGAATCTTTTACATATGCGTTTACACCATTCAACTGAATTCCTCTAGTTCTAGGTAAAAATTCAAGCGTCCAAAAGCCGAGCCATTCTGATTACGCCTCCTATGGCCTCAGAGATCTTGGTTTTTTAGTCATTCTGAGCCTAGTCTCAAGACTTGCAACCCGTCTTCCAGTAGTTCCAGATCAAATATCTAAAAGGTGTGGGTCAAGCATTCCATTTCAATCCAGAAATGCTTTACTTACACATCCAGATGTTGTCAGGAATCAAACCAGAGGTAGGCACTTTTCTGGTTTCTCTGCCGAGTGTATCTTCAAATATAGAAAGATCTCCACTCTCAAGTTTTACTCTGGAAGATGGAAGATATTTTCTAGTTGGTGTAGAAAAAGGGAAATAAATCCAGACAATTCCTCTAGGGAGGTTTTTTACTGGATTTCTTTTTCTGTCTGTTCTCTACCCTTCAATTTCTATTTCATCTAAGAGAAGGGTACAGATCAGTAATCTCGAACATGTTAAAATTTTAGTCGGCTTCACACTTTTTCATTAAACCCTACCATCACCAGCTTATTAAAGGGGTTTTTCACTATGCCGACAGGTTTCCAGGACTTTGAATCCAAATGGAATCTTGCATGAGTGTTGTGGTCTTTTCTAAACCACCTTACGATCCGGTGAATTCAGCTTCTTTTGTTCATTTGATAGTCAAGCTGTATTTCATTTGACATTTGCTTCAGTTCGTAGAAGTTATAGTCATGCTTTGCCAATTGCAGAGGGTTGTTTTCAGGTATGAGAAGAACAATGACTTCTTTTTTCTCTTCTCATTCAACCTATTTTTGTTTCAGGCTATAAATCACCTTGTCTGAAACTATTATTTGTCCTGTCATTTCCAGGATTCGTGGATCGTAGGCTAATGTGAATTTTTTGTATACATTAGAACGTTTAAAACGTTTCGAGATTATCATGAGAATTTTTTCTTTTCAATCAAGGGGTTTTGGATATATTTCTAACCATCCTTGATTGCAAAGTGGATTTGTAAAGTGATAAAGCTTCTACCAGTATATGCTAATTTCACTTCTGCCCTATTATCATTCAGAATACAGTATGAGGTTAGAACCTTCTACATTTTGGGCATATTGGAACTCCGTTTTTTCTTCAGAATGTTTTTTCTTACTGCGTAATGGATGTTCCAACGCTACTTTTCATCCCTTCACCTAAGGAGCTTGGTTCCCATTCGTAGTGGTACTCATTCCTTGGGTAGTTTAGTAGCTTCTCAATCTATTATGAGCAGCACTTATTTTGGGATTTTATTTTCCTTGGTTGTTTGTTAGCCTGTTTGAATAGGTATGAACCTTCTATTTTGACTCCGGTTCCTGTCCATTTATCTTCTCCACTTGTGAATTTTGGATTTGGATCCCTTGCAGTCATGGTGGATACTCCCTTACGTTACCATCATTGGATGGTTTTAAAAGGGATATAAACAACCAAGGTTGGAGGAGTTAGGTATGTGTAACTTTATTTTTCATCCAACCCTCCACTTGCTTTGAATTCAGGCTATAATTGTAGTGATGGGTAGTTATATTTGATATTAAAATGATATTTTTAATGTAAAATTAATTTTAATTAATAATATACCTACCCATCACTACAATGGTATGTCCCGCCTCCCAGCCCCGCCTGAAATATTTGTTTTCCTGAAAGAAATAATGACCTTCTCGGCGCGAAAATCGCGGTCACGTGACCTGTATCGTCTGCCTATTGGTCTGATAGGTCATGTGACATCAGCGACCAATCAGGACTCGACGCTGGGGAGGTCACGGGAAAAGGGACATGCCGGTGGCATTTCTGGCTAGATTTTTTTTGTGTCAAACTGTCCCAGACCTGCGTCTGGTGAAAAGGCTATAATTGTAGTGATGGGTAGGTATATTATTAATTGAAATTAATTTTACATTAAAAATATCATTTCAATCATGGCTTCCTTAAAAAGACCCCGATCGGATAAAGACAACGACTATCAAGAATTTCCCTTGTTCTCGGAAACAACTGAACGATTCGCAAAATTTCTTACCGTCAAATCAACTAACGAAACCAAGATAACCTCCCTGTCACCTTTCATTATAGAGAAACAGATGAAAGGATTGATAGGGACGGTTAAATCGGTTAAAAAGTTAAAAGATGACTCCTTGTTGGTAGAAACGGCTTCAAAAATACAATCAGACAACCTTTTAAAATTGAACACATTTTACAATCTGCCCATTATTTGTTCCATTCACGGCTCCCTTAACTCTTCTAAAGGTATTGTAAAAGATAAAATTCTTAAAGGTTAGTCAGAGGCAGATATTATGGAATATTTATCGGACCAAGGAGTCACCAACGTCAAAAGATTCACGATTAAAAAAGAAGGAAAACTCATAGAAACAAACACCGTTCTGTTAACTTTCAACAAAGAAACTCCTCCCAAAGCACTTAAAATTTTCTACAGAATCGTTCCAGTTGAAATGTATGTACCAAACCCTCTGCGGTGCTTTAACTGTCAGAGGTTTGGTCATCATGAATCAAGATGTCCCGAAGACCCAGGATCAATTTGTGAAAAATGCGGTACTGGTGGTCATGACCACCATACCAGCCAATGCAAAAATGCTGAGAACTGTGTGAACTGTGGTGAAAGCCATCTATCTAGATCAAATCAGTGTCAGATTTGGAAAAATGAGAAAGAAATCATGAAAATTAAAGTTTCCAATCACACCACTTACTTTGAAGCCAAAAAATATTTGAAAATAAACCAGAATTTACCTTTTCGCAAATCCTTCAATCTGCAGCTCCAAAACCAGAAAAGAAAGAGGTAGCGTGTCAATGGGATAAAAATGGCGGCAAAATCACGGAGAGTTCAAAAGTAATTATTCCAAGAATTAAAAAAAAAACACCTGTCCATTCTTCTCAAACTGCTTCAACATCATCATCTTCACAATCTTCTCAGTCTTCTGCATCTAGCAAATCACAATCTTCTGCTTCTGTTAAACCGAGATCATCATCTCAACACTCCGAAAAACCCAGTTCACACTCGGGACAAACGCCAAGACCATCATCACGAACAAGGGATAAAGATAAAAAAGAATCGCCAAAGCCACACCAAACCAAAACTTCTAACAGACAACAAAAAGGATCAGATCCTATCAAAATAGCAAATAGCTATCGGGATCTTGATCCAGACCATGAAATGGAAAGTGATTAATATTATTAATCTCTTCATTTTCTCATGGATAATACAAAACACAATAAAATAATTCAGTGGAATTGTCGAGGAATTAAAGCAAATTACAATGAAATATTATTACTTATATCGTTATTTTCTCCCCAAATATTATGTATTCAGGAAACTAAATTAAAACAGTCTGACATTATAAACATTACTAATTATTCGGCTTACCATTATATCCACAACGATGGCTTAAAAGCCTCGGGTGGAACTTCCATCTTGGTAAAATCTGATACTCCTCATAGCTCAATCGATCATACTACAAATCTACAAGCAAAAGCTATAAAAGTCCCCATGTCTAAATCCATTACTGTTTGTTCTGTCTACGTACCGCCTCAATCCCATCTAGATCAGAATGATCTAGAAAACTTAATCCTTCAACTTCCTCGTCCTTTTATATTAATGGGTGATTTTAATGGACACAACCAACTTTGGGGTTGGTCAGATTTGAATGATAAAGGTAAAATTATCGAAGACTTTATCACTGAGAATGATTTATGTTTATTAAATGATAATAAATATACGTATTTACACCCAGCTTATGGAACCTATTCCTCCATTGATTTATCCATATGTCATCCATCACTTTATTTAGATGATGAATGGTCGGTTCATGCTGACCTTCATGGGAGCGATCATTTTCCTATCATTATTAATGAAATTGAACCAGCAAATGACGTTTCTTTACCAAGATGGAATTTCAAAAAAGCCGATTGGGAGAAATTTAAAACACTTTGTGAAGATAAATTATAATTTAAGAATTTTACAAATGAAATTGATCCAATCATGTCTTTTTCAGAATCGCTTTTAGAAATATCTCACGAGTGTATTCCTAAATCCTCGACAAATCCAAAGAAAAATAGGCCTTGGTTCAATGAGGATTGTAAAGAAGCTATTAAAAATAGAAAACATAGCTTGAAGAAATTTAACAGACAACCGACCGCAGATAATTTAAATACAACACGAATAATGCGAGCTAAAGCTCGACGTACTATAAAAACAGCCAAACGAACATCATGGCAAAAGTACGTCTCTAAAATAAATTCACGAACTCCAATGAAGAAGATCTGGAATATGTTGAGAAAAATAAAAGGCAAAAATAAAAAATCACCTTGTACACACATTCAGACTAACGGCACTACATACGAAACTAAAAAGGAAATAGCAGATAAATTGGGTGAAACTTTTGAACACAACTCTTCATCCGAACATTACAGTAATAAATTTCAAAATATTAAAACGGAGGAAGAACAGAACTTTCTTAATTTTGAGTCTGAAAATGACGAAAAATATAATCTTCCTTTCACGACAGCTGAACTTTCGGAATCTTTGCAAAAAACTTATGATTCAGCTGCTGGTTCGGACGACATACACTACCAAATTCTGAAACATCTTCCAGAATCTTCTCAGAAATGTCTTCTAGACATTTTTAATCTTATATGGGAAAAAGGTACATTTCCCAAATGTTGGTCGGAAGCTGTTATAGTTCCAATCCCAAAACCAAACAAAGATCATACTAATCCTACAAATTATCGGCCTATCGCTTTAACAAGTTGTGTTTGTAAAACTATGGAGAGAATGATCAATAAGAGGCTCGTCTGGTATTTGGAGGCAAATAATTTGATCTCTAGATATCAAACGGGTTTCCGGAAAAATCGTAGCACTAACGATCAGTTAGTCAGATTAGAAACCTTCATTCGTAATGGTTTCATTAGAAAACAGCATGTTGTAGCCATATTCTTTGACTTAGAAAAAGCATATGACACCACATGGAAATATGGCATTATGAAAGATCTACATAAAATTGGCCTTCGAGATCATTTGACAAACTTCATTTCTAACTTTCTTTCTAACAGATCTTTCAAAGTAAGAGTTGGTCAGACTTTGTCTGATAATTACGAGCAAGAACAGGGTGTTCCTCAGGGAAGCATCTTATCACAAACCCTTTTTAATATAAAAATCAATATAACATCACTAAATGTCTTGACAACGATATTAATTGTTCTCTATATGTTGATGACTTTCTCATCTGCTATCGTTCGCAAGACATGGAAACTATAGAAAAGAAACTCCAGGAAAATTTGAATAAAATAGAAAAATGGGCGACAGAAAATGGTTTCAAATTTTCAAAAACTAAAACTCAGTGTGTCCATTTCTGTCAACAATGGAACCTTCATCATGATCCTTTCTTAAAAATTTATGGTTCACAAATTCCTGTGTGTGAAGAGGCGAAATTCCTTGGAGTTGTCTTTGACAAAAAACTGACATTCAAAGCACATATTAAGGCGTTAATATTAAAATGTTCAAATGCCTTAAATGTTCTGAGGGTCATATCCAGTACGAACTGGGGAGGCGATAGAAGTACTCTTTTAAACCTTTATCGATCACTTATCCGATCCAAATTAGATTATGGTTCCATTGTATATGGTTCCGCTCGAAAATCATACTTAAAAAGTTTAGATACTATTCACCATCAGGGTTTACGTTTAGCTTTGGGTGCATTTCGTACATCACCCGTTGAAAGTCTATATTCTGAGGCTTGCGAGCCATCGTTATACATCAGAAGAGAAAAATTGTCATTACAGTATTTTACCAAACTTGCTGCAGATCCTCAAAATCCTGCTTATAACGATGTATTTTATCCTTTATACAAGCAATTTTATCAAAACAGACCTCATGCCCTTAAACTGTTTGGTCTTCGAATGGAACCTATCATTAAGGAAGCCGACATAAATGTACATAATATTGCCAAGTATTCTTCCTCTAAAAAGGAGCCATGGACTTTACAGCCTCCTACAGTTCTGCTGGACCTTAATCAGAGTAAAAAGTCGGAAACCAACCCTCTTGTTTTTAAAACTAAATTTTTAGAGGTTAACTCTAAATATCACGATTATATGTCCTTTTATACAGGCGGATCTAAACAAGATGACAAAGTAGCATGCTCAGCCACAAACCGATACGAAGCTTTTAATGTTCGTTTACCAGATAAATGTTCGATATTTTCTGCTGAAGCTACTGCCATTAATGTTGCTCTCATATCTATAAGAGATACAGACTATGACAAATTCATTATATTCTCGGATTCTCTTTCTGTTTTAAAATCACTTCAACATTTAGATCATCCAAATCCATTGATCCAACAAATTTTCAAACGTTATTTTGAATTGTCATCAACAAAAAACATTTTATTTTGTTGGATTCCTAGTCATATCAACATTCAAGGAAATGAAGAAGCAGATAAGGAAGCTAAATCTGCATTAAATCAACAGCCGGCTATCATCAAGATTCCTTTTTCCGATTTTAAACATCATATTCGAAAATATATACAAAATCGTTGTCAGAACTTATGGGATAAGCAAGATTTTAATAAACTTCATGAAATCAAACCAAATTTTATTCAATCATATAGCTATCCCAATAATCGAAAAGAGCAAGTCGTACTGACCCGGTGTAGAATAGGTCATTCTCAGATCACGCATTCTTTCATTTTAAAAGATTTAGATAAGCCGCAGTGCATAGCCTGCGCACAAGACTATACCATTAAACATATTTTAATTGAATGCGCTGACTTAGGAATCATCCGTGATAGATTTTATCATGTTAACAATATATTTGAACTTTTTAATCAAATACATTATAAACAGATTTTATCATTTCTTAAAGAAATCCAGATTTTTAATAAATTGTAAATAGCTACGTTGAGTAAAATTTTTAATGTCTTAAGTTTTCATTATCCCAAACAGTCATATTAGAAAATTATTAGACACCATATGACCAATAGGTTGAGGTGTCTTTAAACAAAATATCACTATTTAGTGACACAGAGGCTTTTCATATATTTAATCTTCATCAGTGTGTCTCAATCCCAAAGTGCTGAAACCGAAACGGATGATGGACAAGGCAGGGCAAACACAGCTTATCCCCCTCCGAGCACACACCGACCCACGTAGCTCGTGAGACACGTCAACTGGAGGCATCAGGCAAGTGACGCCTACCCGCGGACTTATAGGCGTCCCCACCGAGCCAACAACAGCAAACATGGCCCACACTCCACGGAAGTCCCGGGCATCAGGAAAATGTCCAAGGTAGCGAGACTTGAAAAATTTTAAAATATAACAAAAAGTGGCAACCAAATTCGCTACGATACATGTCTCACCTGACAAGTCGGTCTTAGTTTTAGAAAAAAATAGAATTTAATACTGCAAAATTTAAAGATATAATATAGTTATTTTAAACAGTACCTGAGTACTGACGTCAACACCGCAGTATCAACCTCAGCACATAGGATCTGATACTGAGCTGATGATACCCTCGCGGACGAACGAATCATCCACCAGCAGAGATACCGACCCAGTGGTTGCAATATAGGCGTAACTATACCAAATTAAGTGACACAGAGGCCTTTCTGATATTTAATCTTCATCAGTGTGTCGCAACCCCAAAGTTCTGAAACCGAAACGGCTGATGGACAAGACCCGGCAAACACAGCACACCCCCTCCGAGCACACACTCAAGTAATCTGATTGGTTCAAATTCAGAAATTGGTGTGGCTAAATTAATTATTGAGCGGGATAAGGTTTAAAAACGAGTATCTACCAGTATGTGAAATATATTCACATTAATTATGGAAATGTGTCTTGAAGAAATTATCTTCCTGAAAAACAGATTATGCACCTTTTTCATCTCTTCAAATCATTGTAAAGTGTTCTTGGTGTAGTATAAGCAAGATTTGAAAGCTGATTTTTTTGCCGACAATACATTTATAGAAATCGCAGGAGGGTGTCTGTCAACGAAAGTCAGAACCCGCATGCGGCTATCTTGATGACTGTTGAGGTATTTATGTTTCAGTACGAGCATGCGTTTTTTCTCAGCCAAACACTTGGAGACGCATACTAGTTCTGAACTTAAGGCTGCAAATTGCTCTATGCGAACCCATTTGTGATTGATATTGCTTTGAATTGAATGTTCATGTACACTGGAGTTGATGACCCAAGTAGTTTTCTACTGACCGCCCGAAGGAGATCATTGCTTTGAAATTTGATCCAGCGCACGACAAACCCTACAATAAGATATGTGCGCCCAACGAAGACTCAGATCAGCTTGCGCATCCGCGCAGTCTGATCAGAGTCTTCATTGTGCGTCCTTAGGATAGCTGAGGGTCCAATGCTCCTTCATGCAGCAAGAGAAGTCTCTGCTTAGACTAAATGGATGCGCAGGCTGATCTGATTCTTCGCTGGGCACATATGTAAGTTGTAAGGAATGCTGTGCCTGGCTCATTTATTACATGTTTGACTTTGCGTGATAATGAACGTGTTGTTTCGTATTGTTGTATTTGCTTTATTGACTAACAAGACTAGCTCAGAAAACTTCATTCTTGATTTCATCCAAATTTGTTTATGTGTGTGTGTGCATGCGAACGAAAAAGAGGAGTCAGCGATAGATTTGATCACATTTTTCACATGAGTTGAGTTTGTGTTCCAAAATTAATGAAATTAACATCGGCCATTAATAAAAATTCATTTTTTCTCATCATGGAAGCACAAAAAGCGCAATTGCAATGGCATTCACATTGTATTCACGTATCTTTAAATTTTAAGCAGGAAATGGTTACAGGTTAGCTGCCATTCCTGTGTTTCTCAATTAGGAACGATGGTTGTAAATAAAAGCAATTTGAATCACCTTCTTTGAAAAACAACGCGGGCTCTGTCATGCTAAGAAACTTGATTTTCTTACTTTTGATAATTTCTTTGGAAAATAATGTTGCAGTATCGCATGAATAGTTTATGGGACGCATGAAATGATATGGTATATTATCTTGACTCCACACATACAATCCTTATATTCATTTCCATATTTATTGCAAAGGCCACAAGCAACGTATTTTCCACTAACTGGTTATTTGGATGTTTCGGGATAACTGTTGCAGAATCACTCATTGCATTTTGGCATACACCGACGGTGTCGCAAAATGTCAATTCCTCTGTAGGTCTGTCTCACTTCACATGATCTACCGGCAAAGACTCAGATCAGCCTGTGTTTTAATGCTTTGACCTATCTGGTCTTCACTAGCGGCACAAGGCAAATTGTAGTTTTTGTCGTGCGCTGGCTTATTATTTATCCGCAGTCATTTTATTCCGTCTGGTGATGGTCTACCAGAAAAAAAAACATGGGCCCTGACATGCAAAAACATAGGCGCTACATTTCGCATTTTACACATGCGCGTAATGAAAATTGTTTAAATTAAATAGAAATCACCGGAATAATAGCATTTTCCATTTCATGTTATTATGAGCTGCTCTTTATTGAACGAATTTGCTCCCCAAAAACCTTCTTTAGATTTTCTTTAAAAAGGTAATCCTTTGGAAGCAAGGACTACACACAGAAGGGAAAAACATAGAGAGAACAGGCTTTTTCTCTGCCAGACTAGCTAGTTTTGGCCAATTATGCCTCATCAGTTACCCTCAAATATTTTCGAAATTTCACATTGGAACCAATGACTCAATATAACCTACATAGTGATGAAGAGCAGGGAGACTCTTTACGGCCACGAAAGATTCTCCTAACGCCAGCTATTGTGAAATTAAATGTTATGAAAAAGCAACTCCTTTGGAAGCAAGGACTACAACAGAACTGAAACCGTAGAGTGTGCAAGTTTGTTTTCTTCTGGGCCTGACTAGCTAGTTTTTGCTTCTTCAGTGACCCTCAAATATTTTCCACGGTGGAATCAATGACCACAAAGGACTAGAAAATATAACCCACGCTATATGAGGGGCAGGGTGCGCTTTTACAAAATTATATGTTCTATAAAAAGGTTTTCCTTTGGAAGAAAGAAATTCAACACAGACTTTATCGATTCCTTAGCATTGCCGTCACTTCTATTTGGAATATCAGGACTGTTTTGTTTGTGCTGTTTGGCGGCTGTAAGAGGTCTGCCAGTACATTCATTTTATGCTTATATTATTCTAATCCCCAGGGATTGTATTTACAATTGCTTTTCACTGTTCCTTGAAATGTGATGGGAGGTGCGAGTTTATTGTATCGAGTCCTCGGGCCAGTTGTTCAAAACTAACGACGCCGTTGGTTAACGTATCGTTAAAACTTTGACCATTTATTGTGGCAAATATGCTAATATTTTTGCTGAAGAAATGTGAGCAGCTTTTGCAAATGCAAAAGCTGCTCACATTTTTTCAGCAAAAATACTAAAATTTTATATATTGAACTTGCTACAAAAGTTAACAAATTGACTACTAACGGGCTCGTTAAGCTAACGATGCTTTGAACAACTGGCCCCTGATCATTGCCTTCACTTCTGTCTTGAAAATGCAGAGTGTACACGTTTTTTTTCTAGGCCAAACATTTCGGTTACTTGGGCCTCATCAGTGACCCTCAATTATTTTCGAAAATACCGCAGTGGAATTTGTTTGTTTGTTTGTTTGATTTGAGGTTTAACGTCCCCGTCAAAACTGTAAAGGTCATTTTGGAGACGTTGCTTCCAATTTTGTGGGACTTTACCCGCCATTGAGATGAAATGACATCTCAAGCCCTGCCGCCCAATGAAACCAATAGTGTTTATAATATAAGCATGGACAGTCCGACACTCGCACCGCTTTGCCTGGGCAGGCTTAGATCCACTAAGCGGTTTGCCAGTACTCGCCTGCATGTCGGTTTCAGTTCTGCGTGGAGGCATCATGCAGCCCATCTATTTCTTCAAGCTCCGATGCGCGGGGGCCGGCAGTGGAGCCAGTAACCATATGAACAATGTTACCCACATAACCCCAATCTCGGAGAAAATCATTTTACATAGATTTTCGTTGTTGTGCGTAAAATTTTTGTTCCGGCTACGCATATGCAAAATGTGCCTTTGAACAGGTGCTCATAGCAAAGACTTCCGTCAGGCTGTGCATCTGTGAAGTGTTATCAGAACCTTTGTTGTGTGATGTTTGGAAGCACATAAAACAAGTTTGTTTGTTTTTTCCTGCACATTACGAAACCACGCCTATTCAAAATACATTGCAACCTTTATCGCCAAAAAAATGAAAATTTTGAGATAAAAAATTGTGAATGTTTCCTAATTTCTGTTCAGATTATAGATTGTGGGTACTCGTTAGAACCGCCTCGATCTAACGAGTACCCACAATCTACATAGCAGAGGAAAAATATGAAAAAATAGAAAAAAAAATAAAGTTTCCCCCTGTAAACCCCAGTTTTACTATATACAAGTAGGGTTCAAGGGGGGGGGGGGGGTAAACATTTATAGACATGTTTTCGTGATGAGATAATGAAGACTGTATAATTCCAATTTTCTATCATTATGTTCATTTGGCCGAAGTAAAAGTTTTATGCTTCGATATGCAATAATCTCAGAACTATTTCACACAGCCACAGGAATGAATATAACATCACAGAGCACGTTTAGAACCGGCGGGTTTCGTCATTATGTATGAAGTGATTTCAACAGCGTTTGATTAAAAGTTGGGAAACTATTGAAAACGTAAATGCTAGAAGACAAATGATTTTCTGTTCACTTGGGTTTCTTTGAAAGATTGCAGCTTTTAATTTTATAACCATTCCGCCGCGGCCGTTGGTAAGTCCATTCTTACGCTTTCGAAAGAATTCCTAAAATTTACCATTTTTTTAGCATTTTAAACATGTAGATGTCACAGTTGGAATTATAAGGAATGAATGTTCATTTTCGTGGATTTTATTGATGTGTAAACTCCGGCGGTTCGCCGGAGTTTACACATCGATAAAATCCACAAAAAAATACGGATTTTATCGATGTGTTAATTCCGGCGAATCACTCACAAAGTTAGCATAAAGCAGTCCGGTTTTATGCTAAGTTTGTGAGTGATTCGCCGGAGTTTACACATCGATAAAATCCACAAAAATGAAATTCATTCCTGTAATAATAATTCTGAATCTCCATACACGCAGGCTAGTCATTACGATAACACACCCGTGCGACAAAGTGCACTTTTTCACTTCTCCAAAATGGCTACTTTTCTGATGAAAATCTGTGATATTTTTCTTATTTCTACTGCAAACACAGGTTGTGGGGGCTCTAACGTGTACCAACAACCTATGTCTTGGAGCAGAAATAAGAAAAATAATGTATACCCCTGTAAACCCCAGTTTTCTCTATATAAAGTGGGGTTCAAGGGGGTGTTCATTTCACTGACTTGTTCACGTGATGCATCGAAGAGCACACAAGACTTAAGACACAATTGTACGGAAACCACCTTAATAATGTTTTCAGGTGTGGCAATGGTTGCTTCACCAGTCAGTGCTTGAAGGAGGTGGTACTGTAACCATGGAAATGGTAAGAAGTTTAACAGAACATGTAGTACAAGAACTATCACAAACTGAAGATCCTGAACAACAGAAAGACGAATATGCTGAAAGGCTACATATTGCTGTAGAGATATTCATGGATATCTTGGCAAAAGAAGACTTTGTTGAGTTCATAACAGATTATTTATATAAGATTTTATCTGTAATGTCATAACAAAAGTAGTACAACCTTGAATAAAAGTCCGTATGAATACAGTAGTTTTATTTACCTTATTACAAATAAGCCAGGTTTTTCGCTTATATAAATTTGAGTACTAAGTTATTTTGACAAATAGTGGGAATTCCAATGGGTACGAACTGTGCATCTCTTGTGGCTGATTTGTTCTTGTTACTTGATGATGTCCTTTCCTGTTGAAAAGCAATCTGAAGTTATTGAAGCTTTCAGCTCGACACCTAGCTATTTGGATGATTTATTTAAAAAATTACCAAACCCTACTTCGATGGTTTGATCAGTCAACTTTACTCTTCAGAACTTTAATTTAATAAAGCATATTCTTCTGATACCGAAGCCCCGTTTTGGATTTACATGTATCTTTTTAGGTGGGTTTATATCTCATGCAAAATTTATGATAAATGCGAGGATTTTGATTTTGAGATTGTAAACTACGCAAAGCCCGTAATTCCGATTTAATTTCAACATTCAATGTTGGACATCTCTTCTGCAACAAGGTCTGTCGGAACCCGAATTTTATGGTGACTAGGTATTTAAATTCAGAAAAATATATAAAGGCAATGACCCAATTTCGTAAGATCATTATTCGATATAAAAAGATTGGGTACAACATAAATGTTATACGACACACTGCATGCATGGTAGTTAACCCAATCATGGTTTACGACTTTGCTTCCCTCTTTAGTTGCATGCCGTTGGGTCAGGCCTCAGATTCTATGGCGCTTCCAGCGTAAAGGCTTACTGAGAATTAGAGAGTGTCTATATTTATGTAATATTGGCTGGTGCCTGATGCTCTGTCTCTGGTCGGGCCCATTGCAGTCTAACATTTGGTTTTCTTTTGCTCAAGCATTTCAGTGGTGTCTTGCTGTCGAGTCCTCACCAATGTTTCATCTCTGTGGTTGTTTGATTTTTGTGATCACGGAGATGTTGCACTGATGAGTTAGGTGGCCTTCATGTGATCTGGACTAATTTTCTAATTATTGTCTAAATCGCGATAGAAGTAAGGGCGAGGACTGTGGCCACGTAAAATCGATTTAAGCCCACCAGTGAAATCCGTTTCGTTGACCGTTCCAAGGCAGTTCTTCTGTCGCGGTTTACTTTTGTTATGGTTTGTCTTTGAGTGTGTATCGCTTATATTATTTTGTTTTGGATAGCCAATTGGCCATTTTGTGAGAAAGTAAGAGTCCTTTTGGCTTTCCGTGGTTGATTTTTTCCATTGGGGTCTGGTTGTTTCCTGTTTGTGTTTCTTTCCCTTTAGTGTCTCTGGTGGAAGCTGTGATGCAGCAACACCTAGTGGTCAAATGCATAAATCCTGTCAATCATGCCCCTGGGGTCCAAATTGACCACGCCCCGGGGCTTATCAGTTCCCTTAGACATAGTTGGAAAAACTTTAAAAGTCTTATCAGAAACCGTTAGACCCAGAGCGTAGATATGTAGTATGTAGTAACGGCTTGTGGTCACCCATATACATTCTGCCAATCATGTCCCTGGTGTCCAAATTGGCCATGCCCCATGGTTCATTAGCTCCCATGGACTTATAAAGGGAAAACTTCAAAAATCTTCTCCGAGACCCTAAGGGTCAGAGATTGGATATTTCGTATGTAGCAACGTCTAGTGGTCAACTATAAAAAAGTGCCAATTATGTCCACGGGGTCCAAACTGGCCACACCCCAGGGCTTATAAGCTCCCATAAACTGAATAAAATGTTCCTCAGGTGAGCATTTAGGCTCATTGAAGCTCTTGTTTCATTCTGGTTCAGTATGGTTTTGGCTTTTTGGGAGGTCAAGCTTGCATATTTGTATGATGGGTGCTAGAAAACGACATAACGCTGTATTACCCATGATGCCAGGCCAATTTGAAAATTTGTTTGCAGGGTCTTAATCCCAAACATTTGCCCTATATCTTTTTTTCCAATAAATTTTAAAATCCAGCACACGTAAAGACGTCACTTTACTAAGTGTTACTAAACTTATTAAATTAATAATATTAATTAATTAATTACATAGTGTATTTAACAAAGACCCACGACATTTCAAGTATAACCCAGAGGACCAATGGTCATGATCCACTCACCTATGTGCTGAGCCATTTGGTATCTAAGGAGACTTTTGAATGTTTTTTACCATGGCAGCCATCTTGGTCATGTGATCTAAACCTTGAACAAACTTTGTTTCTCCATTACCATAACACATCCATGTGTAATAGACTCCGAATAATGCAATCATTCAGATCTCCATAAGGATAATTTTCTAATGAAAATTTGTCATATTTTTCATACTTCTAATCAAAGTATAGGTTGTGGGCGCTCGTAAAAACCGCCTCATCGAGGCGGTTCTAATGAGTACCCACAACCTATGTCTTGGAGGAGAATTAAGAAAAATTCTGTATACCCCCACATAACCCATTTTCTCTATATAAAGTGGGGTTTATGGGGATGATCATTTCACGGACTTGTACAATCGATGCCATCTCATAAAGGCCTCAAATGTACATTTGGTCTAAATATGCCCAGCTGTTTTTAGCTCACCTGGGCCGAAGGCTCCAGGGGAGCTTATAGTATAGTGGGTCCTCCGTCGTCCGTCGTCCGTCGTCCGTCCGTCCGTCCGTCCGTCGTCCGTCCACACTTTTGCGCAGCTATATCTCTGTATCCTGCAGGCTGATCTCAATCATTTCTCACCTGTAGTATGCCTCTGGTGGGGCATTGATGACATAAACTTTTTTTTGAAATCGCTCTAAAACTTTGGTTCCTATGGCAACCACAAGGTCCCATAGACTTACTATGGGAAAATGCTTGTCATCACCGTAGCACCTTCAGTTTTGATTGGATCTTTCTGAAACTTATATGTAAGGTGACTGGGGATAAAAACTCGGATGAGTTCGAAAACCGGCCAAGTCGGCCCATTTATCATAGAGTTACGTCCCTTTGATTGCTGAAAATGCCCATTTTCGACCTTGTCATCACCGTAGCCCCTTCAGTTTTGATCGGATCTTTCTGAAACTTATATGTTATGTGGCTTGGGATAAAACCTCGGATGAGTTCGAAAACCGGCCTAGTCCGCTGGTTTATCATAGAGTTACGTCCCTTTGATTGCTGAAAATGCCGATTTTTGACCTTGTCATCACCGTAGCCCCTTCAGTTTTGATCGGATCTTTCTGAAACTTATATGTAAGGTGGCTGTGGATAAAATCTCGGATGAGTTCAAAAACCGACCAAGTCGGCCCTTTTATCGTAGAGTAACGTCCCTTTGATTGCTGAAAATGCTGATTTTTGACCTTGTCATCACTGTAGCCCTTTCAGTTTTGATCGAATCTTTCTGAAACTTATATGTAAAGTGGCTGGGGATAAAATCTCGGATGAGTTCGAAAACCAGCCAAGTTGGTCCATTTATCACAGAGTAACGTCCCTTTGATTGCTGAAAATGCCGATTTTTGATCTTGTCATCACCGTAGCCCTTTCAGTTTTGATCGGATCTTTCTGAAACTTATATGCAAGGTGGCTGGGGATATTTTTAAAGCCTCGGATGAGTTCGCATACCGGCAAAGGTGGCCTATTTATCATAGAGTTAGGTCCCTTTGATTGCTGAAAATGTTGATTTTTGACCTTGTCAACACTGTAGCCCCTTCAGTTTTGATCGGATCTTTCTGAAACTTATATGTAAGGTGCCTGGGGATAAAACCTCGGATGCATTCGAAAACCGGCCAAGTTGCCCCATTAACTATATAGTTATGTCCCTTTGATGGCTGAAAATGTCGATTTTTTACCTTGTCATCACCGTAGCCCCTTCAGTTTTGATCGAATCTTTCTGAAACCTTTATGTAAGGTGACTGGAGATAAAACCTAGGATGAGTTTGAATACTGGCCAAGTTGGCCCATTTATCATTGATTTACGTCCCTTTGATTGCTGAAAATGCCGATTTTTGACCTTGTCATCACCATAGCCCCTTCAGTTTTGATCGGATCTTTCTGAAACTTATATGTAAGGTGGCTGGGGATAAAATCTTGGATGAGTTCGAAAACAGGCCAAGTCAGCCCATTTATTGTAGAGTTCTGTCCCTTTGATGGCTGAAAATGTTGATTTTTGACCTTGTCATTACCGTAGCCCCTTCAGTTTTGATCGGATTTTTCTGAAACTTATATGTAAGGTGGCTGGGGATGAAACCTCGGATGAGTTCGAAAACTGGCCAAGTCGGCTCATTTATTTTAGAGTAACATCCCTTTGATTGCTAAAAATGCCAAATTTTGACCTTGTCATCACCGAAGCCCCTTCAGTTTTAATCGGATCTTTCTGAAACTTATATGTGAGGTGGCTGGGAATAAAATCTTGGATGAGTTTGAATACTGGCCAAGTCTGATCGGATCTTTCTGAAACTTACATGTAAGGTGGCTGGGAATGAAACCTCAGGTGAGTTAGAATACCGGCCAAGTCGGCACATTTATCATAGAGTGACGTGCCTTTGATTGCTGAAAATGCCTATTTTCGACATTGTTATCACTGCTGCCCCTTTAGTTTTGAACGGATCTTCATGAAACTTACAAACAAGGAAGTCAGGCAGAAAGCTTGGAGGAGTTTGAAAACTCTTGTTTTTGAACTTGTCATCACCATAACCACTTCAGTTTAGATTGGATCTTCTTAGCAAGTCAGGAATAAAAGCTTGAATGAGTTTGAAAACCGGTGAGGTCAGCCTGTTTATCATAGAGTTAAATTCTACTTGATTTTCAGAAAATGCTTACCCTGTCATCACCATGTCCTCCCATAAAGCCTTCAGTAAAGGTTGGCACTTCCTTAAACTTTGAATCTGTTAGCTCAGGTGAGCGATACAGGACCAAGCTAGCTTGGTCCTCTTGTTTTAAGTTATTTCTATATCTGAGCGACCCTGGAACAAGGTCATTGAGTAACGTTGACATTTGTTTTTCATACAAATGACCAAATTTGACTTTGGTATAATATGGTTCAAGGTCAACGCAGATTAATCATCTGAATAAGTTACAATGGGTCAGAATCCCCAAATGCTACAGTCATACTTTCAAGATATGTGGCTCAATGGTTCCAAAGAAAAAGATATTTTACCATATATGGTCCTGACGGCCATCTACGTCATGTGACCTGAACCAGTTGAAAAAAATCCTTCATCCCATAAAAGCTTCATATGAAATTTGACTTTTTCCAAAATAGAAGTGGAGGCAATGATCAGGAAACAATACAATCAACCCACAGCTCCCATTAGAGACCCAAAGGGAAAGAAACACGAACATGAAACAACAGACCCTAGTGGAAACATCAACAGCAGAAAGCCAAAAGGACAGTTACTTTCCCACAAAATGGCCAATAGGCTATCCAAAATAAAATAATAAAAGCCAAAGAAGCACCCAAAGACAAACCATAACAAATATAAACCGCGACAGAAGAACCGCCTTGGAAAAGTCAGCGGAAACGAATTCCACTGGGGGGGGGGGGGGGCTTAAATCGATTTTACGTGGCAACAATACTCGCCCTTACTTCCGGCGCGAATTAGACAAATAATTTTTTCAGTCCGCATGAAGGCCTCCTAACTCATCAGTGCAACATCTCCGTGAACACAAATAATCAAACAACCACAGAGCTGAAACAACGGTGAGGACTCGACAGCAAGAAACCACTGAAATGCTGGAGCAAAGGAAAACCAACAGTAAAACTCCGACGGGCCCGACCAGAGACAGAGCATCAGGCACCAACCAACATTACCTTGAATTAGATATCTCGTATTCTCAATAAGCCTTTGCGCCGGAACCGTCATAAAATCTGAGGCCTGACCCAGCGGCATGCTATGAAAGAGGGAAGCAAAGTTGTCAACCGTGATTGGGTTAACTACCATGCATGAAGTCTGTCGTATATCATTTATGTTGTACCCAATCTTTTTATATCGAAGAATGATTTTACGAAATTGGGTGCTGAAGTCATTGCAGTTATATATTTTTCTAAATTTATATTCTAAGTCACCATAAAATTCGGGTTCCGATAGACCTTGTTGCAGAAGAGATTTAAGTCCAATATTGAATTTTGAAATTAAATATCCAAGCAGTTTTTAATGAATATCAGGTTTTAATTTCGTTAACTTAGTAACATTGGTCCAATGTCAAGGAGTGACCTTGACCTTTGATACTCATGTAGCTTCATTTACTCATTTAGTTGATTGCTTAAACAAATTCGAAGTTTTGTCTTTGAGTGTGTGTATCACTTATAACTTTTTGTTTTGGATAGCCAAATGGCCATTTTGTGGGAAAGTGACTGTCCTTTTGGCTTTCCGCTATTGGTGATTCCATTAGGGTCTAATTGTTTCATGTTTGTGTTTCTTTCTCTTTGTTGTCTGGTTGGAACTGTGGGTTAATTGTATCGATTCCTGATCATTGCCTTAAATTCTATTTAACAGGCAAGATAGTTTCAGAAAAATATACAGTGTCCACTTTTTCCCAAATAGAAGCATATACAACCAAATTTGACCTTGACATTAATTTGGTCAAAGTCAAGATATGTCATCATTTGAACAAAGCATGACTCGACCGAGACCCCAATGCTACATAGCGAATTCCAAGGCAGTCAGCCCATTGGTTCCAGAGGTTTTTGATACATTTTTACTATATATGGGCATTGTGGCCATATTGATCATGTGACAAAAAACTCATAATCATCGATTTTCATTTTCTTGTTCTTAAATATATTCTAGAAAGGGTTATCCTTTGGAAGCAAGGTACACCACAGAACGGTAAAATATAGAGTGTACATGCTTTCTGAGTTTCGGCCAATTAGGCCAAAAGCTTTCTAATGAAATTTGCTTACAAATGGCCCAGTGGTTTCTGAATCAAATTTGAATGAACTTAGGCCAAGGTCAAAGAATGACCTTGAATGCTCATGTAATTTCATTTACTCTTTTAGCTACCTTCATCTACAACTTTATAGATCATAGGCTGCAATAGTTTCCGAAAATACATAGTTTTGACTTTTGCCCAAACATTAAAGGCCTCCGTTGACCTTTGCATAAATTATGGCAAAGGTCAACCAGGGATCATCATTTGAACAAACTTTGACTCGCATCCCAATGCAACATACCACGTTCATGAAAATCAACAAACTGGTTCCGAAGAAAAAGATTTTACCTTATATGGGCATGGTGGCCATCTTGGTCATGTGACCAAACTCATATTAATTTATTTCCATTTTCTTGTATCTAAAAGCTCTGCATGACCTCAGTCCAAGGTCAAGGAATTACATTGTCCTTGAATACTCATGTTTCATTCACTCATTTAGCTAACTGCAACTATCAGTTTCCAGATCACAGGCTGCAACAGTTTCCGAAACATACACAGTTTCGACTTTTTCCCATACTAAAGTCTATGCGGCCTATATAGGTCAAGGTCATCATTTTAATAAACTGTGATGCACCACTCCCTCCCCCAGAGTCCTCAATACTCACTCAATTAGCTAACTGGATTTACCAATTTTTAGATCACAGGCTGCAATATTTTCTGAAAAATACATGGTGCTGACTTTATACCATGCAAACGCCTGTGACCAAATTTGATCTTGACGTAAAATTGGTCAAGATCATCCAGGGGTTATCATTTGATCAAATTTTGACTGGCTTGAGTCCCCAGCGCTACATACCAAGTTTCATGATAATCGGCCTAAAGGTTCAGGAGAAGATTTCTGAAGAGTTTTTACATTATATGAGAACGGCCTCCATATAATTATTGGTCATGGGACAAAACTCTTATTCATTGATTTTTATTTCCTCACTTCTAAAAGCTTTCTTATGAAATCTGGTTACTGGAGAAATTAAGTTTTATTTCCAAGGTCAAAGAATGACTTTGACCTTGAATACTCATGTTTCATTCACTCATTTAGCTAACTGCAACTACCAGTTTTAAGATCACAGGCTGCAACAGTTTCCGAAACATACACAGTTTCATTTTTTCCCATACTAAAGTTTATGCGGCCTAAATAGGTCAAGGTCATCATTTTAACAAACTGTAATGCACCCCTCCCTCCCCCAGAGTTCTCAATACTCACTCATTAAGCTAACTGCATTTACCAACTTTTAGATCACATGCTGCATTATTTTCTGAAAAATACATGGTACTGACTTTTTTCCCATGCAAATGCCTATGACCAAATTTGATCTTGGCGTAAAACTGGTCAAGATCATCCAGGGGCTATCAGTTGATTAAACTATGACTGGCTTGAGTCCCCAGTGCTACATAACAAGTTTCATGATAATCGGCCTAATGGTTCAGGAGAAGATTTCTGAAGAGTTTTTTATATTATATGAGAATGGCCTACATATTATTATTTGTCATGGGACAAAACTCTTAATCAATGATTTTCATTTCCTCACTTCTAAAAGCTTTCTTATGAAATCTGGTTACTGAAAAAATTAAGTTTTATTTCCAAGGTCAAAAAATGTCTTTGACCTTGAATACTCATGTTTCATTCACTCATTTAGCTAACTGCAACTACCAATTTTCAGATCACAGACTGCAACAGTTTCCAAAAAATACACAGTTTCGACTTTTTCACATACAAGTATATGCGGACTATATAGGTCAAGGTCATCATTTTAATAAACTGTGATGCACCCCTCCCTCCCCCAGAGTCCTCAATACTCACTCATTTAGCTAAATGCATTTACCAATGTTTAGATCACAGGCTGCAATATTTTCTGAAAAATACATGGTGCTGACTTTTTCCCATGCGAACGCCTGTGACCAAATTTGATCTTGACGTAAAATTGGTCAAGATCATCCAGGGGTTATCCTTTGATCAAATTTTGACTGGCTTGAGTCCCCAGCGCTACATACCAAGTTTCATGATAATCGGCCTAAAGGTTCAGGAGAAGATTTCTGAAGAGTTTTTACATTATATGAGAATGGCCTCCATATAATTGTTGGTCATGGGACAAAACTCTTATTCACTTATTTTAATTTCCTCACTTCTAAAAGCTTTCTTATGAAATCTGGTTACTGAAGAAATTAAGTTTTATTTCCAAGGTCAAAGAATGACTTTGACCTTGAATACTCATGTTTCATTCACTCATTTAGCTAACTGCAACTACCAGTTTTCAGATCACAGGCTGCAACAGTTTCCGAAACATGCACAGTTTCGACTTTTTCCTATACTAAAGTCTATGCGGCCTATATAGGTCAAGGTCATCATTTTAACAAACTGTAATGCACCCCTTCCTCCCCTAGAGTCCTCAATACTCACTCATATAGCTAACTGCATTTACCAACTTTTAGATCACAGGCTGCATCATTTTAATAAACTGTGATGCACCCCTCCCTCCCCCAGAGTCCTCAAAGCTACATACCAAGTTACATGTTTCATGCCAATCGGCACTCTAGTTCCTGACATTTTTGAAGGTTTTTATATGGGCATGACGGCCAGCTTGGACATGTGACTTAACTTATATTCGTTCATTTTCATTTCCTTGTTTGTAAAAGCTTTCAAATGAAATTTGGTTACAAATGGCCAAGTGGTTTCTGAGGAAAACTAAGTTTTATTTTTCATATATGAATGACCCTGGGCAAGGTAAAACAATGACCTTGATCTTAAATACTCATGTTGTTTCATCCACTCATTTAGCTTACTGCATCTACCAATTTTCATATCACAGGCTGCAATAGTTGCCAAGCTAGAAATGTGTCAATACGACACAGATGCCCCCACCCAGGGCCCCCTTCATCCACAAAAAGCAGGTTTTAGCTGTTGTTAAAAGTAGAAGTAAAACAAAGATCAGGAATTGATACAATTAACTTACTCCCCCCATAAAAGACACCAAAGGGAAAGAAATACAAACATTAGGCGACCAGACCATAATGGAAACCTAAACAAAGGAAGGCCATAAGGACAGTTACTTTCCCACAAAATGACCATATGGCCATCCAAAATTAAAAGACACAAGTGATACCCACAGTAAGTGACAAACAACAACATAAATAAATCGCCACAGAAGAGCCGCCTTGGAACGGTCAGTGGAAGATTTCCACTGGGGGGCTTAAATCGATTTTACGTGGCCACAATCCTCGCCCTTACTTCCGTCGCAATTTAGACAAATAATTTGTTCAGTCCGCATGAAGGCCTCCTAACTCATCAGTGCAACATCTCCGTGAACACAAAAATCAAAGAACCACAGAGGTGAGACAACGGTGAGGACTCGACAGCAAGAAACCATTGAAATGCTGGAGCAAAAGAAAACCAACAGTTAGACTCCGATGAGCCCGACCAGAGACAGAGCATCAGGCACCAACCAACATTATCTCTCTAATTCTCGATATGACGTTGGAGCCGTCATAGAAACTGAGGCCTGACCCACTGGCGTGCAATTAAAGAGGGAAGCAAAGTTGCCAACCGTGATTGGGTTAACTACCATGCATGCAGTCTGTCGTATAATATCCATGTTGTACCCAATCTTTTTATATCGAAGAATGATTTTACGAAATTTGGGTGCTGAAGTCATTGCGGTTATATATTTTTCTGAATTTATATACTAAGTCACCATAAAATTCGGAACATCACCATCCAAAAAAGGAAAATTTACAATCTCAAAATCAAAGTCATCGCGTTTATCATAAATTTTGCACGAAACAAATCCATCTACAATAGATAGATGTAAATCCAAAAACGGGGCCTTGGTATCAGAAGAATTTGCTTTATTTAACTGAAGTTCTAGGGGGTAAATTTGACTGATCAAACCATCAAAATAGGTATTATCAATATTTAATAAATCATCTAAATATCTAGAAGTAGAGCTAAAAGCTTCAATAATTTCATTCTGCTTTTTGTGCATGAAGGGGCCCTTGGTGGGGGCATCTGTGTAGTATTGACACATTTCTAGTTCGACATTGGTCAGCATAGCTCATCTGGAAATATACGCATAGGTGGTGATATTGCCCATAAAACCTTTGGACAAATAACTATCATCATACCCAATATGAACCCAATCCACAAACTACTTTGGAAATTTGGTTAGTAATGGCCTACTGGTTCCCGTGGAAAATCAGCTTCAATTTTCACAGCTCTTAGAAACTTTACCATGTAAAAAGTTTCTAAGTCTGGAACCTTGACATTGAGGCCATTGGCAGGGTCGGTGGTATGGCTGACTTAAACTTTGGACCTGTATCTATCACCATTCAAATTATGAAGCCAATAAATAATATGGTTTGGAAAATATGAGCCCTAAAATCTTCAACAAGAGGGTCATGAAGACCATGGATCGCTCATCTGATCTTTATTGCACAACTGAAATGGTTAAGGGGGGGGGGGGCTGATCCCTTTGACATCGTGGGTCGTAGCATATCAGAAGATGAACAGGCTCAGTTTAACTATTAATGACTCATGGAGACAAGGAGTGGTATGTTGTGGGGGGGTGGGGGGAGAGGTTGTGTGCAAATGTGTGAACAGGATCTAACTTATCAATGACTCTGCTTATTGGTGAGGTAAGAAGAGTGAAGAGTGAAACTCTTCATCAAGAGTTGCCAGAAGGCAACACAGCTCGTCTATAGGGGCCTAAGTTGATCGAGTGAGTGTTTGAGTTTTACGTCCTACCAACAGCTAAGGTCATACGGAGACGGGATCTAGGTTTGAAGACTCATCCAAAAGTCTGGAGGAGCCCGGGGATCGATCCTGCGATCCCTGGTTTACAAGGCGAGAAGCATAACCACTACACCACGGAGGCTTCTAGGGCCTAAGTTAAACAAGTTGTTTGGGACTGCATGAGTGTGTATGTGTGCAGATATGCATGCCTGTGTGTGTGTGTGACTGAGTGTGTGTGCACAGGCATGTGTGTGCATGCATGCTTGCATGAGTGTGTGCATACATGCATGTATGCATGCACGAGTGTGCATGTATGCATTTGTGTATCATTGCATACATGCATGTGTGCATGCATGCATGAGTGCGAGTGTGCATGCATTGTGCATGCATGAGTGTGCATGCATGCACGAGTGTGTGCACGTATGCAGATGTGCATTCTTGCATACATGCATGAGTGTGCATGCATGCATGAGCGTATGTGTGTGCATGCATGCATGCATGTATGTAAGTGTGCATGTGTGTGTGTGTGCATTCATGCATGAGCGTGCATGTATGCGTGTGTGTATGCATGCAGGTAAGTGTTCATGCGAGTGTGTTTGTGCATTCATGCATGTGTGTGTTCATACATGCCAGAGTGCATACATGCATATGTATGTGTGCATTCATGCCTGAGTACATACATGCACGAGTGTGTTCGTGCATGCAACATGTGTTAGGATGCATGCATGCGTGTGTCATACTTGTATGTATGCATGCATGCATGAGTGTGTGGATGCATGTATGTGTGCATGCAAGCCTGAGTGTGTGCATGTGTATGGATCTGTGTGTGCATGCATGCAAACATGAGTGTGCATGCAGCCTGTGAGAAATTGTGTGTGCATGCATGCATGTGTGTGCATTCAAGCATGCATGTGTGGGTGCATGCATGTATGTTTGATTGCCTGCGTGCATGCATGTGTGTGCATGCATGCATGTGTGATGCCCATGTGCATGCATAAGTGTGTTTGCGTGTCTGAGTGCATGTGTGCATGCAAGTGTGTATGTGCTTGCATGCATGCATGGGTGATGCACATATGCATGCATGCATGAGTGTGTGTGTACATACATGTCTACAGACATGTATGCATGCATGTCTTAGTGTGTGTGCATGCATGCTTGCATTCTTGTGTGTGTGCAAGCATGCATGCATGTGTGAGTGCACATATGCATGCATGCATGAGTGCATATGTGCATGCATATGCATGTATGTGTATGTGCATGCATGCATGGGTATGTGCATACATGCCTGTGTGACATTGTGATTACATGCATGCATGCGTGTGCAATCAAGCATGAATGTGTGTGTGCTTATCTAATTTCTTGTGTGTGTGCATGCATGCATGTGTGAGTGCACATGTGCATGCATGCTTGTGTGTATGCATGCATACACACATGCATGCATGTGAAAATGTGTACATGCATGGATGCATATGTGAGCACACTTGCATGTGTGCATGCATGCATGATTTGCAATCAAGCAAGCATGCATGCCTATGTGCATGTGTGATTGCATGTGTGCAAGTGGATCATTCTGAGCAAGTTTGATGATCGGACTAAAACTGTGGCCTCTATTGTGTTCAAAAGGTTTTTCTATGGTTTGTCGCTGTTTATTTTTGTTATGGTTTGTCTGAGTGTTTGTATCGATTTATTATTTTGTTTTGGATACCCAATTGGCCATTTTGTGGGAAAGTAACTTCCTTTTGGCTTTCCGCTATTGATGTTTCCATTGGGGTCTGTTGTTTCACTTTTGTGTTTCTTTCCCGTCAGTGTCTCTGATGGGAGCTGTGGGTTAATTGTATGGATTCCTGATCATTGCCTTCACTTCTATTTGTCATTCTTGCATGGGACACTCCATACTGACATGTTCTATAATCCTACCTTGTATCATTAAAATATTTCAAACAGCTACAGAGTTATGCTCCGGAAACGAAATGTTGACGCCAGCCTGCCAAAATACATCATTTTAATAACCATATTTTTCCATTGGAAAACCTGGTTAACAATTTATTGTCTGATGAATTAGCCAAAAGACTGGCGAAGATTTAAAATCAAGCCAAAACAGCTAATTTTCTATGCACCGTTAATAAAGCTAGGAAATAACAGCAGAGTTCAATTAAGGTGAGGCGATTCATGTTCCAATGGACCTTGCTTACCATATTTGTTTGTGTAAACACAGGACAAAAAGAAAACACTGACACGTGTTTTGCAAAATTATTTGGTTTTTATTCCATTTTATTATCAATGTAATAAATATATAACATGCCAAATGTGATTTTGATGAAAATATGAGCTACATCAAAATACAGGGGAACTTCTGAGAAGTACAGAGGAATTTCTGAGAACTACAGGTGAACAGAAAAAAATTTCAAGGGAAGTAACTCTTGTTTTGGAAGCCAATATTTCCATTTTCACAGGACAACAACGATTAACCCTTATCCTGCTGAATAATTGATTTAGCCAAACCCATTTCTGACTCTGAACCAATCAGATTCCTGCACAATCACAAAATGAATGTCAAACAGTGAAGATCCAGATCAGATGGCTTTGAAGCCATCTCATCTGGATCTACACTGTTTGCAATGGTAGGGATTGTCGTGAACTGCAGGGTAAGACTTCTTCAGAAGCCATCTGATCTGGATCTGCACTGTTTGCAAAGATAGAGGTTGTCATGAACAGCAGAATAAGGGTAAAAACAAGAGATTCGCTCCCTCCAGAAGCTTAATTCTTTGAAAACCAGCCCACTTTTTAAAAACCTTTAAATATTGTGTTCTTATTTTTTTTGTAGTTTTTGGTTTTATTTTGTTTGTTTTCCTTTGTGGGTTTTATGGCAATTTCAAGAATATTTCACTTATCTCAAGCGGACTGATAATCAGAGGTAGACAAGAAAGCTGGAGAAAAGCCACCAAGGTCCAGCTGTTCAAAACTAAGAATATCATTAGTGAATGTACTGTTAAAACTTCATAATTTCATTTGGCAAATGAGCCAGTGCATGACAAAATCTACAAGTCTTTAGTGACCAGCAAAGACTCAGAACAGCCTGCGCATCTGCGCAATCTGATCAGTCTTCGCTGATCGCATGTACTTACTATAGGCTATCTATGTAAAGAGACATTAGCAAAAGGTCTTGTCATAGTGGATGGGTGAGCAGGTTGATTTGAGTCTCTGCTGGTCACATCAGCCTTACTGTAGGTTTTGTCATGTGTCGGCTCAAATATACTATTTTTTTTGCTGAAAATATGTTGGGCAGCTTCAGCTTTCTCAAATTTCTCTGCAAAAACACGACTCTTAACTTACTTTGTACTAGAACATATGCCCACTCCAATTCTAATTTGGAAAAATAGATTGGGTTGCACAGTGCTTCTGCGCAGAGCTGAAAAGGACTGTAAACCGCTTAGGTCTAAGCCTGCTAAGGTCTAAGTGGTGCTAGTTGGACCGCTCTTTAACCCTAGCCCTTTCTTTTGATGGTACGGCTTGAGGAGTCATTTCATCTCAATGTTGTGTAGGTCCCACCAAATCGGAAGCAACTGCTCCAAAATGTCCTAAATAGTGCTGACTGGACCATTAAACCTCAACACAAACAAGCTTACTAGAACAGGTAATATTTTGACTACCGTAAAAAAACTAAAAATTGGGACACCTTGAAGGTTTGCTGTAATTCACCTATTTTTTTTTAAGAACTTGTTTCACAATCCAGCAAGGAGTCCAAAAAGTGCTGACGGAATGGCAAACAGTGCAGACCCTGATCAGACTGCTCCTTCAGGAGCAGTCTGATCTGGGTCTACACTGTTTGCTTAGGCCTCGCTGTCCCAATACTTAGGATCATTACGGTACAAACAAGTTTATTTAGCTAATGATGGTTTGAACAACTGGTCCTTGCCTTTCTGTAGCATAACTTGGCATCGCACATGTGACCAGAGTGAGGCTCAAACCCTCACCAGCGAGAGACCAAATATCTAAGAGACAGTGCACTTAACCACTCTTGAGTTCTCTCCCTTCAAAACTGGAGGTAATATACAGCAGGGGTGTGTTTCCGGATTCCAACTCATGATTTCTAAATCACAAACATGATTCTGCCACTTTAACCCTTTTTGTACCAAATGGGATCTTCCTCCTTATATATAGCCGGAGTCCATTAAGGGGTGACAGGTTGTGGTATCTTCAAAACTGATTTGGAAAATAGCTGAACTTCTTGCAAATAGTGTAGGCCCTGGTGAGACGCCATGTTCTGCGGCGTCTCATCTGGGCCTGGACTGTTTGCCAAGGTTCCCCTTTTGGGGTTTCCAGTACTAAATGGGTTAAAAACAGTATGATTTAGCCATATTGGATGCACTTGAATCATTCTGCACAAATAAAACGGTGAAACACAAACATGATTTCGAATCCTGATTCATGTACGTGGTATACTCAGGGAATTACGGTAAATCAAATGCACCCCTGGGGCCAGTTGTTCAAAACTAACGACGTCGTTAGTTAACATATCTTTAAAACTTTGTTCATTGAATATGGCAAATATGCTGAAATTTTTGCTGAAAAAATGTGAGCAGCTTTTGCGGATGCAAAAGCTGCTCACATTTTTTCAGTCAAAATACCAAAATTATGATATTGTACTTGCTAGAAGAGTTAACAATATGACCACTAACGAGCTCGTTAAGCTAACGATGCTTTGAACAACTGGCCCCTGCTGGTCAAGTTTACTCTTAAATCACTCAGCACAACTGCAGCTGTCTTAATTTCTTCCTAGTTATACCACAACCTTATAAAATGGTTCATTATAACATGATTTTGTTTATAACATGATTGCGAGATGGATCCCAAGACTGTATTGATTATATAGAAATATGACTATAGTGGTCATTATAATAATCTTAACATTTTGTTTCAATATAAACAGTTGTTTAGCTAACATTGTCTATTCTGCGGATCCTAAAATAGTGTTACAAAGAGCTTGTGGTGTTTAAGCTTTAAAATGTCTACAACTGCATGCGTATCCTGTATACAGTCGAACTTCAATGGCTCGAACACCTCTGGGACCATGAAAATCTGTTCGAGACAGGGGTAGTTGGAGCCACTGAGGGCTACTGCCAGGAGGCATAACGACTTACTTTATGACATCTTTTTCTATGTTGTAAAATGAAAAATGTATGCTGTGTGTACTCATTAGAATCGCCTCATCGAGGTGATTCTAATGAGTACACACAGCATACATTTGCAAGATAAAAGACGAAAATATCCCAATATTTGCTCTCCCTATTTCTTGCGTACAGAAATTCCCTAGGGACTCAAGAACGGGTTTGACTCAGCCATGGTAAACGAGCCATCGGTGTTAGAGCCATCGAAGTTCTACTGACAGTAAAACTTCAAAAAGTCAAACTATGATGGCTTGTATACCCTGGCTGATTCAAACTCATTCTCCAGCCCATAACAAGCTTTTCTCACAGGTTCAGTTAACAATATTTAATGATAATTTTGTCTGATTTTAAATAATCTTGAAAGTGTATGTTGTGTGTACTCATTAGCATCACATATGTTGTGGGTACTTTATAGAATCAATGAGGTGATTCTAACGAGTACCCACAACCTATATTTCTAATTTTGTCTGATTTTTAAATAATCTTGAAAGTGTATGTTGTGTGTACTCATTAGCATCACATATGTTGTGGGTTCTTGATAGAATCAATGAGGTAATTATAACGAGTACCCACAACCTATGTTTCTAAGGAAAATTATCCTTTCTTTATCCCTATTACATCTCCTTTGATGCTCTCAAACCTTATCCTTGCCAAAAAAAAAAAAGTACAACAAATTAAATTTACTTATCCTAATATGTTTTATCTGTCAGTAGAAGTATAATGTTTGCATGAATGCATTTTTCTAAAGACTTTTTTCTGAAATTCCTCTCTTTGCACCCCCCCCACCACCCCCCAACCCGCCCCCACACACACAAAAAAAAAAAGGAACAAAAAATAAGAACAAATGATCTGTCTAAGATAATACATTAATTTGGTGTCTATTAAAGCATACAATATGGGTTGTTTGAAGTCAAAGCCCTTTTTTCAGTGAAGCTCACACAAATTTACATGTTTCCATGGCTGAAGCTATTTAACCCATTTTGTACAGGAAACTCCAAAACAGGTAACTTGCAAACAGTGCAGGCCCAGAATAGACGCTGCAGAACATGGCATCTCATCAGGGCCAACACTGTTTGCAAAAACTTCAGTCATTCCCCAAATAAATTTTGAAATAAAAAGTCACAATTTCACACCCAATAATTTTGAAATGGACCGGTGTTGTATATTAACCCATTTTGTACCAGAGACACCAAAACGGGTAACTGGCAAACAGTGCAGGCCCAGATCAGATGCTGCAGAACGCCAACACTGTTTCCAAAAAGTTCAGCCATTTTCCAAATTAATTCTGAAGGAAAACAACTTGTCCCGCCTAAATTTTTAAATAGACTCCTGCTGCATATAAGGACGAAGATTCCATTTGGTACAAAAAAGGGTTATGGTGGATGATTCCTATCAGTACAAAATGGGTTAAAGGAAGGTAACCCTTATTCTGCTGAACCCGGATATGCCTTTTCTTTGAAACAATGTAGATCCTGATCAGATGGCTTCTGAAGAAGCCATCTGATCAGGATCTACATTGTTTGTCATTCAGATTGTGAATTTGTTGTAAAGTAATCTGTAATCAAGTAATCTGATTGGTTGATAATCGGTAGTGGGTCTGGCAAATTAAAATATTCAGCAGTACAAGGGTTAAAAAAATGAATTTCAAGGGTTCAGGGTTACCCTTCATCTGATATCGCTCATACACAAAAATTGCATTCTAGTACAAATAATCTTTAGACAGCACATCTTATAGAAAAAGCATTATTTTACAGTAAAATGGAGTTAAAACTATTGAACAGTTCACAAAATATTTCAGCCACGTCATGAAAAAAAACTTCTTTTGTCATCTGCAAAAAAGCAATGTTGCAGAACAGCCTGCATATGCCATGTGCAGTCTGTTCAGTACCATAATGCTCATAACACCTTTAGTTTCTTTATCTAAAACTTCTGGCCTTGATGTTATAAAACTTTTCATATTGAAAACACGCCTATACAAATACATTGTAAACTTTACTGCCGAAAAAACAAAAATTTTAAGATGAAAAATTGTGATATTTTTCTTATTTCTGTTCAAAATATAGAATGTGGCGACTCATTAGAACCGCCTTGGTGTGCAGTAGAACCCACAAATCATGATTTTGAGAAGAAATAAGAAAATATATACCCCCATAAACCCATTTTTCTATATAAAAGTGGGGTTCAAGGGGTAAATATAATATAGTTGTGTATTTGTGATTTTCATGCTCATAAATTTTAAAATGCAAACAAATTTATGAGCAAGATAAATGACATTCTGTGCTGATCTGAGCAGGAAAAGTGCCAGATTTGTATTTAAATATTTACGAGCATTATAAATTTCATGCTGAGTTGAGTATGAAAAATGTTTTATACACTAAGAGCCTGCAAGGACTATTCAAGGGTCCGGAGGTTATGAAACATTTTTCATGCTCAACTTACTTAAGCATGAAATTTGTCCTGCTCACAAATTTTAAAATGCCAACAGTTGTTGGCATTTTAAAATCTGTGAGCAGGACAAATAACATTCTCTGCTCAGAAAGACAAATCGCCCAACTTATTTGTATTTTAATTTTCACGAGCACTACAAACTCTGTGCTCAGCTGAGTTAGGCACGACAGCAGTTTAATAACTTCGGGTCCAGAAATCTTGTTAGTCTGTGTATGTGAGTAGCCCAGTTTGTGTCTAACCCTATGGCAAACAATGAAAAAAAATGTATTCTCATGACATGGCTCATTTTCACATGATTTTCTTTTTCACCAACACGATACATACAATTATCTTGAGTGGAAAAAGTCTGTATATGCATAAAGCCATTTTTTGGTGCAGAATTCATAATTTTTTTACATCACATTCTGCAAACTGGATGTGTGTCCAAAGGACACCGATGCCCCGCCTACTAGAGCAATTATATTTAATAGCAAAATGCTAGCGCCATCTCAGACATGAACGGGGATGGATGGACGAACAGGGGTAACAAAATCCCCTTTCCACCATTCTTCTAATGGCGGGGGCATAAAAAAAAAACAAATAAGAAAAAAACTTTGTCAGCAAAATAATAATAACATAAAATCTAATTTCTTACTCTCAGTCTGGTGGACTCTATCATTGTTGTAGATTGGACAAGTCCATTTGTCATTTAAGGGGTGTTCAGTCTATTTTTTCGTTTTCTATTTTTGACAGAAAATCCTGCTAGCGAGCTGTGTAAACCCTGATCAGACGCCACAATGTGGCATCTGATCAGGGTCTACACTGCTTGCCAGAGTTCCATTTACGGGTTTCCAGGTAAAAATGGGTCGGTGTTTTACTGCATCATGTCAACTTGCAACACATTGGGCATACACAAGAGTTCGCCAAGTGCAAAAAGACAGGTGAAACTCGATCTCAAGCTGTCTAATGACATGTTACAACAGATGCACAGGAGAAAACTTATCTGACAACTCTACAATGAAACATTAACCCTAATCCTGCTGTTCACGACAACCCCTATCTCTGCAAACAGTGTTCTTGAGTGGACTGTTTTATAATGCAGTCACTTCGATTGTCGAGGTCCACCATATTTTGATGTGCTGCATTTTTTACATCCCTGTATGTGCAGTGATGTCCACTTAACAACAGTGTATATGACGTCCTATTCAACCAGTACACATCACAAACACGGGAAAATTGTTGATATTTATCCTATGACCTTGCTAGGATAAGAATATCTATCCAAGGTTAACCCTTTTTGTACCAAATGGAATCTTCCTCCTTATATATAGCATTAGTCCATTTCAAAATTTAGGGGTGTCAGGTTGTGTTTTCTTCAAAATTTATCTGGAAAATGGCTTTTTGCAAACAGTGAAGGCCCTGATCAGACGCCGCATTCTGCGGCGTCTGATCTGGGCCTGTACAGTTTGCCATTTACCCCTTTAGGGGTTACCGGTACCAAATGGGTTAAGTCAAGGATTTCTTTATCTAGTGTGCAAGAAAGTCTATTCTTCTGGTAATAAATTATTTTTATGTCTTAAAACTTTAAATAAATTTAACTTAGAATGTAACTCACTATTTGTGATATAATATGGCATAATAAAACTTAACGCTGATTACACAATGGCACAAATCTGAAATTCTTTCCTTAATTGCAGAAACTTACAAATGAATCCTATTTTTCCATATGAACATAAATAGAGAATACCAGGTGAGTATCAGGTTTATCAGGCAAGGTTTCGAGAACGTTTGTAGAATCGTCAGGCTTGCCAAGTGATTCTACATACATTCTCGAAGCCGAGCCTGATAAACTTGATATCAAAAGACATGAATCTGGTGTTGTATTTATCAGTTTATCCCCTTGTACACTCTTAAATTTGCAATTTACGACCAGTTATCCGTGGTCCTCAGTGTGTCCCAACATTCTGGCTGTCAATACATTTAGTATCAGCTAACTATATTTTTTCTTTGATATTTAAAAAGTATCTTTTTTTTCCATTTTTTACCATAATAACATTTTTGTCAGTTTTTCTAGTAATCCCATTTATTCATAAAAGTGCAATGTCAAAAGCTCACATGTTCTGAGAAAGCATATCTTTATCAGGTCAATGTGCTACAATGAAATTAATATAGGGGTAAGTGATAAAAATATTTCTACTGCCACTATGAAGTGCAAACACGCAAATTTACACCCATTTTGAAACCTGCCCGACATATCATGCATGAGAACACTTGTATAGTTTAAAGTGCTAATTATGACTAGCAGGTGACATTTTTAACCCATAAAATGCCAATCACGACAACTGTTGTATGCTTTGCCGTCTGCTGGTTACCTTAAAAGTAATTTTTGGCAAACAGTGTGGACCCAGATCAGACTGCTCCTACAGGAGCAGTCTGATCTGGGCCTCCACTGTTTGCCTGTGTGCAAAAATATTTTAAAAAGTTTGCAAAAAAATTCAGCAGACGACATAAGCAGACGCCATTTTCAGATGAAATTTTCTCGGCGTCTTAAGGGTTAAAGTTATTTTTCTTTTTTTATTATTTTTCAGAGAAAATAAGGCTCGATATAACGTGAATCATAATGCCAGACTGTGATCCCGTGCGACAGATTTTTTTATCCACCGATAGTTTCTTTATCTTGCATATGTTTCATTTCTGAGTGCGTTTTTAAATATGCAGTCACTTCAATTGCTGATATCCACCATTAAGATGACATTATTTTCACATTTATTGACATCAAAACATTCAGTGACGTCAAACTTACAACCTTATCCTGCTGAACACGACAACCACTACCTTTGCAAAAGTCATCTGATCAGGATCTACACTGTCTTGCAGTTTATCAATTAGATGAATACATTATATCAAGTAATTTGATTGGTGGATAGTCAGAAGTGGATGTAGCTAGATTAATTTATTCAGCAGGATAAGCGTTAACGATGGCCCAGGTGACAGAGCACATCAAACATTTTGGAATTCTCAATTTTCATCACACCTTGGGTAGGATAACCTGCATTGATGGGAAGTTCTTGCACACCAGACAAGGAAATCCTTGATTTTACCCTGGAATAGAAATATATGTTCTGACCCTGGTGTTCCGACCCAAAATCGAATATAATCGCGTGTTTGACAAATGCACTGGTTGAATACGACCTTGTATGCGCCGTCGTTAAGGTTGACGTCACATCACGTTTTGTGATGTCACTAAAGATTCCTGTACTGTCATCACAATATGGCGGACATTGGTACTTGAAGTGACTGCTGCATTAAAAATCCGCACTAAGAAATGAAAGGTATGCAAGAAAAAGAATCTTATATGGGAGTGAGGGGCGGATAGAAAAATCCATCCCTCGGGATCACAGTCTGGCATCACTCGGCAAGCCTCGTGATGCCAGACAGTGACCCTTGGGACGGATTTTTCCGTCCACCCCTCACACCCCTACAAGATTCTTAAATTCTATCCCAGGGTAAAATCTGCGATTTCCTCATCTGTTTTGCATGAAATGCCCAGATAGAATCAATACGAGCTATTTTGGAAGGAATCTAATACTCTATATTATGGAAGCAATGGTTTCCTCTACTTTGGAAAACAGACTCAAAATATTTCAGTTTATCAGTTCAACTGCTACAGATGCCCCCACCCACCCCTCACTTTCAACAAACTAGACAAAAGTGCCCAGTGGGGCACGTATACCCCCGGCCAGTGCCGAACTACAAAGGGAAATAACTCTAAAAGGCCTGACCCCTTGGCCCTTATTTTCTTTCCCACAATACAAGTACTGATCATGTGTGCAAAATTTCAAGTTTCTATGTGAAGCAGTTCCTGAGATATCTTTGACACAAAATAATTGTTTACGGACACACAGACGGAAAAGACAAAAACTATATACCCCCATGGCATACGCCGGGGGTATAAACATGTCATCTAACAGATAAATGTGCCGTGTTGGCATCTTGGCTCTGGAAATATTAGATATTAATTTTTCTTTATTCACGACCCCCCCCCCCCCCCCTCCCCCCCCCCCCCCCCCCCCCCCCCCCTGACCAGGCAACTCCAAAACACTAGATAAATGTATCAATTGCCATGCTAAATAGAAACTTAATCTACCAAAGTATCCCGAAAATGCGAGACTTTAGAACCATTACTAAACGTACACTTGCAAATTGCCTTGCCAGCAGTAAAGCTATGGCTCTTCTGCCTTTTCGTACAGGACCCCCCCCCCCCCTCCCTTATAGTCACAGAAAAATATTCAGGCTGTTAACCGTAATAACTTCATACTAACAGCTAAGGTGTGTATTTTGTAACAACTGATGGATAATTTTTATAAGTTGTCCATAAAACCTATGTTGTGGATAGTCCTTAGAACCGCCTCCATGAGGCGGTTCTAATGAATACCCACAATATACTTATGTATGGAGAAATAAAGAAAACTATACTTCAATTATCACCAGATACCCATCTTATATGTTTCTATGAATTAACCCATAAAATGCCAATCACGACTATTGTCGTCTGCTTTGCCGTCTGCCGTTTACCTTAAAAGTAATTTCTTGCAAACAGTGTGGACCCAGGTCAGACTGCTCCTGAAGGAGCAGTCTGATCTGGGCCCACACTGTTTGCCTGTATGCAAAAATATTTTTAAAAAGTTTACCAAAAAAATTCAGCAGGCAACATAAGCAGACGACATATTCACATGTAGTTTTTCTTGGCGTCTTAAGGGTTAACACCATTTTTACGTGATAGATGATCATGACAGCAAAGAAAGTGAGATTGTTTTCTGAATGCCGACAACAGCATTCTGATGCAGAAGATCTTCTTGACAGATGATCATGACAGCAAAGAAAGTGAGATTTTTTTCACATTCCAACAACAGCATTCTGATGCTGAAGATCTTCGTGACAGATGATCATGACAGCACAGAAAGTGAGATTGTTTTCAGAATGCCAACAGCAGCTTTCTGATGCCGAAGATTGTCCGTCTATTAAAGTTTAGTTACTTTACACAACTTCAGTACACATCCTTATTCTCGAGATAAAACAGAAAATCCTTATGATTCCAGCTCTACCAGAGTCAGTACCCATGTGTGTAGAGGATAATTTTTTCTTATTTTCTTACTTCTTGCTAGAAACGTATATTGTGGGGACTTGTTAGAACCCCCTCCATCAGGAGTTTCTAACAAGTTCCAACATCTTTATATTGGGAAATAAGATAAAAATATCCTTCAATAATTATCCTTGCCACTCCTCGTCCAGAGTTATGTCTTGTTTTCCTTTCAGAAGACTTGTTTCCATATACCCATGCTACTCCCATTTAAAATTCAGAGCCCAGTGATGGGTTTCATTCTGACCTACCAAAGGGAATCAATACCCCTGGTTCCCGATGAGAATTAATATCTGTGTTTCCCTACACTTCCAGTCAAAACCTTCACCAAGAGCCAAATATGCGACAATCTTGTAATACAGAATACGGTCTGATACTTTCTATTAAGCGGGTTATAAAAACGTTATGTGGTGCCAATGCTTTTAAAAAGGCAGTCTATACTCCTGGGACCAGTGGCTCAAAACTACTAACAATGTCTTTTAGTTAGGGTATTGGTAAAACTTTGATCATTTGATATGGCAAATATACTTCTATTTTTGCAGAAAAATGGAAGCTGCTCACATTTTTCTGCAAAAAAATAAATACCACTGTATTAGATATTGTACCAAATAGAAGGTTACATGTTATTTTTGCACATAAAAAAGTAAGCATCTTTTGCAAAAGCAGCTCACATTTTTTCTTCTGCAAAAAAATACCACTGTATCAGATATTGTACGAACGTATTAGAGCAGTTAAATGTTATTTTTGCAGATAAAAATGTAAGCAGTTTTTGCAATGCAAAAGCTGCTTACATTTTTTTCTGCAAAAAATACATAACACTATCAGATATTGTACCTACTAGAAAAGTTAAAAATTTGACCACTAATGAATTTGATAATCTAAAGATGCTTTGAACAACTGCACCCTGATGGGTAATGGACACGCCCGGACATTTTCTGCCATTCAACAAGGAAGATAACTCTCAGCACTATCTGTTTGCTTCCCTGAAATCTAAGCATCCGTAATAGAGGTCCTCTCTTGTAGAAAAGACACTGCACCTCAGGTCTAGACACCTCTTGTTAACAAGGACAAGATTTTTTAACCCTTATTCTGCAGAAGACAACAACCCCTGCCTTTGCAAACAGTATAGAGCCAAATCGGATGGCTTCTGAAGACATTGTTCCTCAGGTCTAGACACCTCTTGAAACTGGGACAAGAATAGTTTTAACCCTTATTCTGCTGAACCCCTAGCCCCTGCCTTTGCAAACAGTGCAGATCCTGGTCAGATAGCTTCTCAAGAAGACACTGCTCTTCAAGCTAGACACCTCTTGGTAAGTGGTGCAAGAATATTTTTTAACCCTTATTCTGCTGAACACAATCCCCCCCCCCCTTTGTAAACAGTGTAGATCCAGATCAGATGGCTTCTGAAGAAGCCATCTGATCAGGATCTACACTGTTTGTCATGCAGTTTGTGGACTGAACTGATACATTATGTCAAGTAATTTGATTGGTGGATAGTCAGAAATGGGTGTGTCTAAATTAATTTATTCAGCAGTATAAGGTTAAAAAAATTGCCTCCCTAGAAAGTGAAACCATCCCCCGTAACTCGGGGGCACTGATCACAGCCTGAACTTCCAAATGGAAGGCAATGTTGTTATCACTTTTAGGTAATTTGAAGGAAAATCACGCTATCACTTGTTCAGTTCCTAACCACACACACACACAAACACAAGAATTATGAAGCGGAGCCATTGGTTACAATTTGTTCTGACTGACTACTGGGTATTATGAAAGACGGTACATAAGGAAATAGTTTGTGGCACTGTCCCTGATATGATTGCGCTTCTTGCTCACATTTCCCGAAATCTCCTCGACACATCGACTCCAGTACTTCAATACAGTTCTGAAACAGAAAGGAAATCAGGATGAAAAGAAGCAACATTTAACCCAAATTGTATTACTGTGATGATCCTAGAAACCAGTACGAGGATAGAAGCCTCCGTGGTCGAGTGGTTACGCTATTCGCCTTGTAAACCAGGGATCGCAGGATCGACACGGGCTTCTCCAGACTTTCCGATGAGTCGTTAAACCGAGGTCCCGTCTCCGTATGACCTTAGCTGTTGGTGGGACGTAAAACTCAAACACACACTGACTCACTGTGATGATCCTAAGTATTGGGACAGACAGGCCTGAATGAGCAGTCTGATCAGAGTCTACTCTGTTTCCATCTACAACTTTAGAACAATTTGCTGGATCGTGAGACAAATTTGTTAAAATTTTAAGAGAATTACAGCAATACCTCAACGTATGCAATTTTCGTATGGAATCTTCCGCCTCACATCTTGCAGAAGTCCCTTTCAAAATTCACGGGTGACAGTTGAGTTTGTTGTTTACTTTGGAGTTAGACAGCACTGTCAACACAATTAAGATTATATCAGCTGGTCAGTTTACCTAAACACACTTTTTCTAGCCAAGCTTATTACATGAGCAGTCAACCAGTATAATGGACAGTCTTTCTCCAGAAACTGCAAACTGCCCTTCTCGAAGTAGTTTTTTGTAGAAATTCATTTTGGAAAATAGCTGATCAGACGCTGGATCCACAAGCGTCACCAGTTTTAGCGTTTCCAGCATTAAATCACAGTTGAGCAAGGCCTGCTATCCTTATAGCAGTTAACAGGAGAGGCGGAATATTTTATTTATTTTGTTTCTTCATTTTCATTCTTTTTCCTCTTTCTCCTCTGTCCCTCAGTTTCATCTCCTCTACTATCTTTTCAACCTCTTTTCTCACCTTTCTCTGGGTCACAACACAAAATGACCCACAAGGGTTGATGTGCTGATAAACCTCAATACAATCAGATCAAGTACAAAAGACCTTTTGTTATATTGTAATGGTTCTAAGTATTGGGACAGATAGGCCTTAGCAAACAGTGCAGACCCAGATCAGACTGCTCCTGAAGGAGCAGTCTGATCAGGGTCTACACTATTTGCCATTCCGTGTCCACCTTTTGGACACCTGCTGGATCATAAAACAAATTTGTTAAAATTTTAGGAGATTTACTGCAGGTGCTCAAGGAGTCCAAATATTTAATATTTTTACGGTATTCACAGCAAGATTTTACTCACCTTTGGACAAACACCATTCATTTCCTTGCCGATTTGTGTTGCTAATTCTAATGCTTTACTTTGCACACTTGGTTGAGAATTCAGCTCATACATCATACGGGCAGCTGAAAAAAAATAAGGTCAAAGGACCAATTAAACCATACCACTCCAACCTCTAGTCTACAATGGGGGCTTGCCTTAAGCATTTCCCAGTCATGTTCTTTAACCCTTATCTTGCTGTTCACGACAACCCCTATCTTTGCAAACAGTGTAGATCTAGATCAGATGGCTTCTGAAGAAGCCATCTGATCAGGATCTACACTGTTTGGCATTCAGTTTATGAATTTGTAGGAATAAATTACATCAAGTAATTTGACTGGCTGATAGACAGAAATGGGTGTGGCTAAAATGAATATTCAGCAAGATAAGGGTTAACAATGGATTTCAATGCAAGATGAAAGTAAGTCTAAAATTACCAATTTTTATGTATTATTCTTCAACAAGATGTAAATACAGCAGTATGAAATATGCTACACATTACCCAACATCAGCTGTAGTGACGTTAAATATGAAGCATTATTTACTGTGAAAAACATAATAGAAAAGAAAATGATTGTCTTCTGCTTTAGAATTGAAATTTACAAAACCATATAGAATTGATCCGTTGCAAATGCTGTTTTGTTTTTATTTTCAATACAGTTTGGATAGTTGGTCCCACTCAAGAAAAGCTGGTAATGAACCAACAGACATGCCCGGCCATTAAAATCTTACAGCCCTTCATCAGTGTAGTATATATTTTCTTGTCCTTTGGGATCATTGATTCCATTGTGGAGTTTTTAAAATATCTGAGGGTCACTGATGAGGCCTAAATGGCCGAAACCAGCTAGTCTGGCCCAGAAAACATATACACTCCATATTTTTCGGTTCTGTGGTGTATTCCTTGCTTCCAAAGGATAACCCTTTAATAGAACATATTCGCATTACATTTGAATTGTCAGTTCACCAAAGCAATGAGTACTGTATGTATTCTGACAGAAGGTCTAAACAAACAGAGCAAATCCAGATGAGACACCACTTTCTGCAACTATTTCAAGAAACAGCAGCCTGCAGCAAATTGTACTTCAAATTTTACAAGAGTGGTACAGAGATGCGATGTCCCAATATGCTACCCTTTCCCCAGGAGCTGGTCCCCAAACCTTACCAGCAGCTCTGTGTAATACTGAATCACTATTCCGTTCTAAGAATTCATTGTTTAGTGTGTTGGAATCTTTGCCACTGAACAATTTCTCCATCTCTTCATCTAACACTGTGACCACAGACTCTGGTAATGAACTTCGCCTCTGTTTGACTGAAATAAACATATTGTGCAATGATCAGGCCTCATACTGACCAAGCTTTTCCATGCCTGAAAGACCCGATTTTGCAGCCTTAACCCTCATCCTACTTAACACAGCAACCATTACCTTTGCAAACAGTGTAGATGCAGATCAGATGGCTTCTGAAGAAGCCATCTGATCAGGATCTACACTGTTTGTAATGCTGTTTCTGATTTGAACAAATACATTATATCAAGTAATTTGATTGGTGAATAGTCAGAAATGTGTGTAGCTAAATAATTTTATTCAGCAGGATAAGCGTTAAATAGTCATTTTAAACAGAATATAGGAGGAAAAATCTAAATCTAAAAAGCCTGAAATCATGAAAAATCAAGAAAAAATCAAGACCTCATCTCAAAGCCTGAAATCCTGCATATGCCTGAAAAATATGAGGCTTGAATGATTCAGGAGGAAACAATATACTTTGAAGGGAAACAACACAGAGAACAATGTCAGAAAATTACCGAGGACACTTGTAATAATAACAACAGTATTTGTTCCTTAACATTAGGGCTCGCTAATCGAAGCTGAAAAGATAAAAGATTATCAGTCCTGTCATTGCGATCGATAATCGATTAGTAATCTCTAAGTTTTTGTCATAATTTTACCTGTCTGGCTTTCTGTCTGAGCATGACTCTTACCATATGTTGCACTTTACCATATGTATATTTGAACAGACAGGCCTGAGCAAACAGTGTAGACCCAGATGAGACCCAGCAGAATGCACTGTTTGTCACTCACTCAACTCAACAAAAGTTTAGGCATAACGTTGGGTAGTAAATTGTACCTATCAAGTAATCGATTAAAAGCAAATCAGAAATGATAATCATTTTTGTGGAATTTATCGATCGATTAATCGATTATACGATTAATCGTGTCAGCCTTACCTAACATTTTGCTATAATCAAGAATTCACCACTATAAAGCATCCTAATAAGAAATAGTGTGCCAGTAATAACGGCACTTTCCCCTTGATTACTCCAATAAATAAATGTTGTAGACATTTGTTAGAATCGCCCCATCAAATTCCTGTACTGTTAGCAAACAGTGTAGATCGTGATTAGACACCGCATTCTGTGGTCTTTGATCCGGGTCAACAGTTTGCCAAAACCCGACAAATGACATGTCCAGATTCTGTAGATAACCCTCTTATGCAACATTCGGATCTCACAGCCATAAGAATGACGCAGCTATTTTCTATAAATAACCATAGCCTGGACTTCCAGTGATGTGGACATCAGCAAAGACAAGCTATTGTGCTTAGTAACTCGGGACGCCTGACAAAGGATCGACCCCAAAACTGATAAAACATACACACTTTGTCATTCACATGTCCAGTACCCTTATCACAACAGGCTCAGGTTCGTTTATGTAGTCACTCAGGGGATATAGAGGACCCTCATTATAATGACAGTATATCCTATTATTGTGCCGTTATAAAGAATTTGCCGTTACAAAGAACCCCGGTTTGGGTTATGATAGGTAATGAAAGGCCTTTTCGCCAAAATTACTCCAAGAAGAAAATGCTATAGACATTTGTTAGAATCGCATCGATTCTAACAAATATCTATAACATTAATTACTCCAAGAAGAAAATGTTATAGACATTTGTTACAATCGCATCGATTCTAACAAATATCTTTAACATTTGTTTCTTTGAGTATTAGATTACAAAAACCTTTCATGACTATGGACTCAATTTGTGCATTTTTAACCCAAGGGAAGCCCATATGCTCAAAGCCTAAGCTAAGCCTTTAGCAAAGTAGTCATTCCATTGAAATTGCCATTTTAGTTTTGCCATTATACTGAAAGTCGGTATAAATAGGCTTAACTGTAACTGTATTGAAAATTGTCATTCTTGGAGGTAAATTGGCAGTTTTTTTTTTTATTTTTTTGGTTTTGGTTTTATGGCCCTTTCAAGATTATTTCACTCATATCGAGCCGATCGTTAATCAGAGGTGGGCGAAAACCGGAGTACCCAGAGAAAAACCACCTGACCTTCCGTTGCAGAACTTGGCGTCTCACATGTGACCCGAGCGAGGCTCGAACCACAGTGGTGAGAGACCTAATGATCAAGAGTCAGCACTCTTAACCACTAGGCCACGGAGGCCCGTTAAATTGGCAGTTTTAAGGTCGGAAATTTCTTATATAACGTTGACGGACTTTGTGACCATAAAACCAATGATCTACCTCCCCAAATGACAATTTTCAATACAGTTATCATCTTTTAATGCACATATTCCAATGTTTTAACTTCCAATGTTTTGTTAAAACATTGTACTATTCTGCACAAAGCGGCAAGTACTGTGAGCCACGACGTTAGGTGATGAAGTCGTGCTGTTGCAAATTTTGGATGTTAGCCGAAAAGACGTCGAGTTACATACCCAAGTGCATTAGAATGAAAGTTTTACTGTATGGTTTCCATCTGATGAATCTGTTGCAGAAACACTATTATTTTCCATTTTAAACATACTTAAACTGTTCTTTAACCCTTATCATGCTGTTCACGACAACCCCTATCTTTGCAAACAGTGTAGATCCAGATCAGATGGCTTCTGAAGAAGCCATCTGATCAGGATCTACACTGTTTGGCATTCAGTTTATGAATTTGTAGCAATAAATTACATCAAGTAAATTACATCAAGTAAGTTGATTGGCTGATAGACAGAAATGGGTGTGGCTTAAATGAATATTCAGCAAGATAAGGGTTAACACTGGATTTCAATGCAAGATGAAAATAAGTCTAAAATTACTAATTTTTATGCTATTATTCTTCAACAAGATGTAAATACAGCAGTATGAACGCTCCAATGTTGCAGTCAAGACTGCCTGTGACATACAGGTACATGGAAAACGGGGGCCAGGAAGGCCCAAGATGACCTGGAAGCAGCTGACAGAAAGAGATTGCAGAGAATGGAAGCTCTCTGCCATCGATCCTCATGATAGACAAGCCTGGAGATCTGGTGTAAGATCTGCCATGCGTGCAGCGGAAGCTCTCTGCCATCGATCCTCATGATAGACAAGCCTGGAGATCTGGTGTAAGATCTGCCATGCGTGCAGCAAGCCAGCTACCTGGAAGGGGGCCCACTTATGTTATCCGCTAAGATGTTGAGTTACATACCCAAGTGCATTAGAATGAAATTTCTCTAAGTTTTACTGTATGATTTCCATCTGATGCATCTGTTGCAGAAACGCTATTATTTTCCATTTCAAACATACTTAAACTGACTTGTTTGTGAGATAGCAGATTTCTTGCATCACAGACCCTTTGATCATTATTTCGTGTTTAACAACGCGCCAACCCTCTTTTGGGTCATAAGCGTCAAACAGTTTAACTGTTTGACGCTTATGACCCAAAAGAGGGTTGGCGCGTTGTTAAACACGAAATCATCACCATCATCTTGCATCAAAGTTGCAAAATGTTAATTGTAACTTCAAAATGGGTCAGTTGTGTTTATTTTTTTTATCATAATTATTGTTCATCAAAATTGATGAACAGAATCAAAACTGATTTTCAACTGATAATTGATTATAACTGTCAGATCATCAACACAACATATAGTGTTACATACCACAATTTCTCTCTTCAATTATCTACCTTGGTACATTATGCTTAGCTTAAAGATTTATCACCACTCTTGACAACTGCGTCAAGAAGCCAACTCTTTTGCTCAGTTCATTGAGCACTGGACTTTCAGAGTGGTCTGGATTTGATTTTGATTGATTTGATGTTTAACGTCCCCATCAACACTTTATAGGTCATTTTGGAGACGTTGCTTCCAATTTTGTGGGACTTTTACCCAACATTGAGATGAAACGACATCTCAAGCCCTGTCGCCCAATGAAACAAAGGGTTTATAGGCATGGACGGTCCGACTCACACTGCTTGGTCTGGGAAGGCTTAGCTCCTCTAAGCGATATATCAGTACTCGTATGCGGTCGGTTTCAGCTGTGCGTGAAAGCAACATGCAGCCCATCTATTTCTTCAAGCCCGATGGGTGGGGGCCTGGTCTGGGTTTGAATCCCACCATTAGTTTGTCATTTGTTTTTTCAGCTATACAGTAAAATTCCTATATTAAGCAGGGATGTGATTTGTCTACAACTCCAGGGGAGGAAAATCTGTAGAAAGCATAGGAAATCCCCTATACCCCCTTCAGGAAATGAAAACGATGTTTCTGAGCATGTCAGAACAAATTCATAACCTTTCATTTTGGGAAAAATGGAGTCATAAAAAAAGGAACAATCACTGATAAAGACCACCTTTGGGTCTGTTCAAAGTGGTCTTAAAGAGGAACAATCACTGATTAAGACCACCTTCTGATGGTCTTAAAGACCACTTTTGAACAGTCCCAAATTTGGTCCCTGACCAGAGGACATTGTAGGCAGAAAACACAAAGAAAATTTAAGTGTACCCTTCAAAATAAGCTTTTTATAGCAGAATTAGTCTTAATTTTAGGTGGAATTTCGGAGTAGCGGAATTTCAATATACTTCTTTCCTTCGTTACGGCTTTCATGATGTAGGAAATGTCTTACCTAATTTGAAGAACCTGAGATAAAAGACATGTAACTGAGGGTTGTCTCTGTCTATCTGACATCCTCGCTTCAATGATTGTAACATTAATAATAATTTATCTGAAATATAGAAAACAAAACACCATAACTAGCCTGCAATACTGAAACACATTACACCATAAACATGCTGTTTCAAAGCAGAGACAGTGTTTAATAATTGAGCCGGCGCATGACAAAACCTACAATAAGACCCAAATCAACCTGCGCACCTATCCACTATAACAAGACCTTTTGCTAATGTCTCTTTGCATAGATATTAGTCTAAAGAAGGTACATGTGACCAGCAAAGACTCTGATCAGACTGTGTGAATGCACAGGCTGATCTGAGTCTTCTACATGTGATCTGCCAGGACTCCGATCAGTCTGATTTGAGTCTTTGCTGGTCGCTTAAACTTATTGTAGATTTTGTCATGCGCTGGCTCATTTAAATATCTGTATTTTTTTTTTGTATTACGGCACTTTTAGATTATTTACCAGTATTCATGTGCACAGTCGGTTTCAGCTCTGCGTGGAAGCATCATGCAGCCCATTCTATTTCTTCAAGCCCCGATGGGCGGGGGGAAAGTTTTACAATGTAAATAATTAATAACAGAAAATAACCTGATGACTGTAAAACTAAGGTATCAGTTTAGTATGATTTTAATCATTTCTTTTGTCCAGTCGAACTTGGATCAGGGCCACTGAATCCCAAGTTAGAGGACCACCTTGTCGTTATTTAAGAAGTTACTTTCGAACCCTGCACTGAGCTGAAATGACATCTCAAGCCCTGCATTCCAATGAAACCAATAGGATTTTTATGCACTGACGGTCCAACTTGTGCCACTTTGCCTGGACAGGCTTATACCTAAGCGGTTTACCAGTAGAATTACTTGTGTGGTCGGTTTCAGCTCAACGTGGAAGCACCATCCAACCCAATCTGTTTTTCCAGGCCCTGATGGGTCAGGCCCTGACAAAAGTATGCATCTCACCATCAGACAAGAGCAGCCTGGCCCCAAGGTTATAAAACTACTTTCATGCACAACTCACTTGAGCATGAATTTATCCTGCTCATAAATTTTAACAAGAAAGCAGTCTGAAGGACAGCCAAATCCCCCGCCGCACTTTGTATCAAGGCTCAACCTTGTGACCTTCACCTGTGACCTTGACCTTATGTTGGCACGGTTTATTTATGGCTCTGCATATCAGCTCACTGTGGGGTATATTTCACAAAAGTTTAATGAAAATCATTCCAGGGGTTAAGGAGATATGGACACAAAATTCAAAGTTTCAAACTCTTGACCTTCAACCGTGACCCTGACCTTAAGTCGGCATGGTTCGTTTATGGGTTCTGCACATCAGCTCACTGAGACGGATAATTGACCAAAGTTTAATGAAAATCTATCAAAGGGTTCAGGAGATATGGAGCGGACAAGAAAGTGTTACAGACAGACAGACAGACGGACTGACAGACAGAAGAACGGACATGGGTTCTGCACATCAGCTCACTGAGAAGAATATTTGACCACAGTTTAATGAAAATCCTTCCAAGGGTAAAGGAGATACTGAACTGACACAAAATTCAAAGTTTCAAACATGACCTTCAACCGTGACCTTGACCTTAAGTCATCATGGTTCATTTATGGGTTCTGCACACCAGCTCACAGAGATGAATAACTGACCAAAGTTTAATGAAAATCTAACAAAGGGTTCAGGAGATATGGAGCGGACAAGAAAGTGTTACGGAGAGACAGACGGACGGACGGATAGATGGATGGACGGACGGACATGGGTTTTGCACATCAGCTCACTGAGAAGAATATTTGACCAAAGTTTAATGAAATCCTTCCAAGGGTAAAGGTCAGGAGATATGGAACGGACACAAAATTCCAATTTTCAAACTCGTGACCTTCAACTGTGACCTTGACCTTGAGTTGGCATGGTTCATTTGTGGGTTCTGCACACCAGCTCACTGAGACGAATAATTGACCAAAGTTTAATGAAAATCTATCAAAGGGTTCAGGAGAAATGGAGCGGACAAGAAAGTGTTACCGACAGACGCACGAACAGACGGACGGACAGACCAAGGCCATTCCTATAATCCCCGCTCCGTTTCGCGGCGGGGGATTAAAAATGCCAACGAATGTGGCATTTTAAATTTATGAGCAGGATTAATGACATTCTGTGCTAATCTGAGCAGGAAAATTACATGTACCTGATTTGTTTGTATTTTAATAGTTATGAGTGTAACAAATTTCATGCTCAGCTGAGTTGAGCATGAAAAATGTTTTATAACCTCGGGGACAAGGTCTCGCTTTACAAAGTTTCTATAGCAAATATTTGTTTGATTGATTGAGCTTTTTATCCGCTAACAATTAAGGTCAAATGCAGATGGAATCTCTGTTTAAAGACTCATCAGAAAGTTTGGAGAAGCCTGGAATCAAACATACAACCACTGTTCATAAGTGAGTAGCTTAACCACTAAACCTTGGAGGCTTCTCTACAGCAAATATAAAACAGCTTATGTAGGTTTGCAACGAACACTGAATATATATTTACAGAACATTCATGAATTTATGGAAAGGAGCGCGCATGAAATGCATGCATGTGTGTGTTAAAGGTTATGAATTTATTAAGTTTTGAGAATTATTTACCAGTGTAGTCAAACCATTGAAATGCAGTACAATTCCTCTACAAAGACCAGCTTCAGGACTATTCAAAAGACCAGTTTTGAACAGTCCAAAAGGTGGTCCCGTAATGGTTGTTGAAAACACAAAGAAAAATTTCAACTTTAAAATATGTTTAACCCATTGTATACTAGTGGACTCTTCCATTGCTCTATGTTGAACAAGTCCATTTGTCAAATAAGGGATGTCAGGCCTATTTTCTCGTTTTCATAATATTTTTGACAAAAAATTGTTTTAGCAAATAGTGCAGGCCCTGACCAGATTCCATGTTCTGCGGCGTCTGATCTGGGCCAGCACTGTTTGCCAAGGTACCCCTTTAGAGGTTTCCTGCATATGATGGGTTAAAACAAAAATTAGTCTTAATTTTAGCTGTTTTTAATAGCAGAATTTTACTGTGTCTGCTTGTGTCATCCAAACTTTCCCAGTTTGTGAAATGTAGCACTCACTTTTTCTAGAGTAGATTTCGTAAGCACATATATGTGTTTCTATCCTGTCTCTAGCTAGTAACTGTAGAGGTTTGAGAAATTTTATTGCTTGTTCTAAGGGATCTTCTACCTGGAAAAGAAATTCACAGTGGGTATGCCAATTAAATTAAAAGGAGAATGTTATCATTCTTGCAACTACTTTGTTTTACTTCATCTAAATGATTTCTTTTTTTTCTTTTTTAACCTTTACCATTTTCTGTGCTAATTCAGCAGATAAACTGATATTTTTCTTATTTTTTCCAGCGAGCAGGATTTAACATCTGCAAATTATCCATTTTCAGAAAACAGGACTTGACATCTTGTGCAAATTGTCTCCAAAAACAAAATTTGCATAAGATGTCAAATCCTATTTTCTCGTAAATATATTTTCCCCCTGAAAACATGACTTGACATCTCATGAATTTGCACGAGATGTCAAATCTTGTCTTCACTAAATGTCATCTGCTTATCGAAATACTCAGCACGCAGGGTGTTAAATAATGTATCGATTATCCAGTTCTTCTTTTCTATTTTTTTTTTGGTTTTATGACCCATGCTATCTACAGTCAAACCTGCCTTAGTGGCCACCTCTATTAAGCAAGCAACCTGTCTTAAGCAGGCAGGTGTTCATTTTCCGAAAAAGGAAACTGCATTAAAATTCACCTGTGTTAAGCAAGCACCTGTCTTAAGCAAGCACTTTTGAATATCCCACATGTGCTTGCTTAATACAGGTTGGACTGTATATCAATAAATACCGCAGCCTTTGGTCATTAAATCTCAATGATTTGATTTGTTGTTTAACAACCCAATACCATGAAGTTCATATCAAGCCAGTCAGTATCGGAAACCCAAAAGGGGTAGGTGGCAAACAGTGCAGGCCCAGATCAGATGCCGCAGAACGCGCCGTCTGATCAGAACCTCCACTGTTTGCTAAAAATTCAGTCATTTTCCAAATAATTTTTTATGAAAACACAACCCGATACCCCTAAATTTTGAAATGGACTCCTGCTATATATAAGGAGGAAGATTACATTTGGTTCAAAAAGGGTTAAAGGGGTGTACATTTCACAGACTTGTTACCGAAATCACAGAGAACAAGGAGCCACTAAGGTCGGTGGTTACTTACTTTTGCAAGTTTTTCTGGGATGAGATCTTCCTCTTTCGGACCATCTAGTTCCTGTTCCTGTTGTTTCTTGCCTCCCGTGTGTTCTTTCTTTTCTTGTTCCAGTTTTTGTTTCTCTTTCTCCTTCTCCAACTTCTTCTGAGCCTTTCTCTGTTTGTTCTTCAACTTCTTTAACTCACTTGGTGTTAAGTTTTCTACAATAACAAATCACAAATTGACATTATCCCTTATCCTGCTTAATATTCAGTTTAGCCACACCCATTTCTGACTTTGAACCAATCAGAGTACTTGATGTAATTTATTCTTACAAATCCATACTGAATGTCAAACACTGTAGCTCCTGATCAGATGGCTTCTTCAGAAGCCATCTGATGATCTGGATCTAAACTGTTTCCAAAGATAGGGGTTGTCGTGAACAGAAGGATAAGAGTTAATTCTAACACTGGTCACCTAAATAGCCAACGGTTAAATCGAGTGATATAAGGATACTCACTAGGCGAAAATGCGTGAACCACTGTTTTATGATGTTTTGCGACGTCACCGATCATTTGCTTGACGTTACACTGAGTAACGTCTTTATCAAGCATAAAGTACGTTACAAAAACAGGTAACTACATGTGTTACAGTCAAATATATTGGCGGGATTTCTTCAAATAATGGTGGAATATTGAGATAATATGAAGGACACAATATCATTTAGTCGACTTTCAGTGTGTTAGAATAGAAATAGATCATCTTTATTGCGTGATTTTGTTGAGTAATATATTACAGTTTGTCGGTCAGTTGTAAGTAGATAAATCCCTCGTGCTACACACTCCTGATTTGATCTACCATACAACTGACCTCCAAACAGTGATATATTACTCAACAAATCAATGTAAGAGCTGATCTATTTCTTAAAGCACTAACAGCATTGGTGGGTTGTGTCTGACTGGAAAAATGCTCCTAAACATGGTTGAATTTTAATCTTGATCCTGCTGTTCACAACAAGTCCAGGTAAGACAGAACCCATCTGATCAGGATCTACAGTCTTTCAGTTTGTGAACTTGAACAAAATCATTATATCATGTAATCTGATTGGCTGATAGTCAGAAATGGATGTGGCAAATTAATTATTCAGCAGGATACAAGTTAAGCACACACTGTCGTCCTGATCAGATGTTGCATTCTGCAGCATCTGATCTGGATCTACATTGTTTGCCTATTTTGGGACCATAGGCCTGTACGAGTTAACCACGAAAAACACTTTCTAGATCCTTTGTTTTCATTGTGTTCTGTTTTCTTTTTAACCCTTAAGACACTTAGAAAAACTATATCTGAAAATGTTGTCTGCTAATGTCGTCTGCTGAATCTTCTTGCAAACTTTTTAAAATAGTTTTGGACACAGGCAAACAGTGTGGGCCCAGATCAGACTACTCCTACAGGAACAGTTTGATCAGAGACCACACTGTTTGCAAAAAAATTACTTTTAAGGTAACTGGCAGATGGCAAAGCAGACGACAATTGTCTTGATTGGCATGTTAATTTACACACCATTTAACTCTATTGGCTCAGTGGTGATAATGTGGACATCCAGGGGCTGACAAATCCATTGCCCGGCCACCCAGGACAAGTCCGAAATCGCGCCGGCCAGGTGCACTTCGACCTTTCGACGCCCGGTCGGGCAAGTGCAAAAAATCGTCCACAATCGTCAGTCTTTTGAGTCCTTAAATACAGTAAAACTAGACCAGTAAGTAAATCACAATAATTTACCGATCGCATGCAGAAAAATGGGAGTGGTGGTTTGTGGACGACGATTTGGATGGCGGAAATGAGGTTCGCATTGAAGTTGCTTGTAGGGTGGATGTGAACGTTTGGGTTCATTTGTGATAAGAGTGGGTTCTAGTCTTCTGGTTGTGATCATTAAATCCAAGCTAAATAAATGGCATTCTTTTAATCTTTTATCTCGCTGCCCTGCCACTTCTGATCTTTTGAGTAGATCTATATCAGCTCATGTTTATCGTGCATGCCAAGCGAAATGAGTTTATATAACTGTATCTTAAATTGCTAATCAGTTAAGGTATTATGTCAGCAATTAACTTGAAAGGTACCGTTATTGACTGTGACAACAACAGTATTTTCTACCATATTACCGCACAGAGGGAAATAAATAGAAGTGAATGCAATGATCAGGAATCAATACAATTAACCCTGAGCTCCCATCAGAGACACCAAAGGGAAATAAACACTAACATGAAATAACTAGACCCTAATGGAAAGTGGTTGTGCTTGAAACTTGACAGAAACCTTGAATTATATTTATAAATGTTGGTCTTCATCATCGTCACCATTACCCCCCCCCCCCCCCCCCCCCCCCCACACACACACACATCCAACCCCACTTTGAGTTCCAAAATCCTGGGCAAGTAGGATTTTGAGCTGGGCAAGTGCAAAAAATATTTTACTTGCCCAGTGGGCAAGTGGAAAATTTTTGGATTTGTCAGGCCCTGGACATCAGCAGTATAACCCATTGTATACGAGTGGGCTCTTCCACTGCCATACGTTGGACAAGTCCATTTATCATATAAAGGGTGTCAAGCCAATTATTTTGTTCTTATTCTATTTTTGATGGAAAATTCTGTTAGCAAATAGTGTAGGCCCTTATCAGACGCTACATTCCGCGGCGTCAGATCTGGGCCTCCACTGTTTGCCTAGGTCCCCCTTTAGGGGTTTTCCCCATACAATGGACCCAAAACATCTGGATCCAGATGTTCAAAGCTCAAACTCACTAGTTGGTATTTTCTTTGTTGAGGTTTTACATCCCCATCAACACTATTTAGGTTATTTTGGAGATGTTGCTCCCTATTTTGTGGGACTTTTATCAGACAGCGAGATGAGCCCTAATGTCCAAGGGTTTAAGAGAAGGTCTGCCTCACACCACTTTTCTGTCTCCATATATTGACTTGGTCATATTCGGCCGTTACCTCGGTTTTCTTGGGCCTTCTAAGCAGTTTACCAGTACTCAAAAATTCTCGTCTGTTTCGGCTCTGCACATAAGCACCATGCAGCTCAATAAATGCTACATTAATACTTCAACCATTCAGTATAGCAAAATGGTTTTATGGCTGATAGTAGTACTAGTAGTATAATAGAACTTTTTTCCTTTAATTACTCCAAGAAACAAATGTTGCTGACATTTGTTTGAATCACCTCACTGAGGCAATTCTAACAAATATCCAGAATGTTTATTTCTTGGGCGTATTAAATACATGAAATGACAATATTCTTGAATATCTCCATCAATCTATCTCATCTTGAGCTAAGTATACTACTATTACTATTATCCTACTGTTACTACTACTCATTGGGATTTTTTGTTGGAACACATTCGCTATTATTAGAGAAGCCTCCGTGGTCGAGTGGTTACGCTACTCGCCTTGTAAACCAGGGGTCGCAGGTTCGATCCCGGGCTTCTCCAGACTTTCGGATGAGTCTATAAACCGAGGTCCCGTCTCCGTATGACCTTAGCTGTTGGTGGGACGTAAAACTGAAACACTCACTCACTCGCTATTATTAGGGAACAAATACTGTCATTATAGCCAGGGTACTCTGTATCTGACAGTCTTCAAAATATTTCACTTAAAAATCTGATCAGACCCAAGTGTCCATCAAGCAACCTGAGCTGGTTTAACAGACAAGCCAAGGATCAGGGACAGAGTTATTACCCTTGAATCACCAGAGAAAACCTCCAGAAATTCAAAGGAACATAACTCATCCCATAACACATCATCTGACTATGCCCCTGTCAGAGAGGTGTGACCCCTGACTCTATCTGCCATCTCAGAGAATGGATTGACATTGTCATCATCTCAGAATGTGTATAACAATTTGTTTTGTTTGTTTTGCTTTTAAATGCACATCAGACTGAGCTACGGAGGTCAACTATAACTTCTGTTAAAATCTGTTGTACTGTTTTCTAATCAGACCAAAGTTTCTATCAAGCAACCTGAGCTGGTTTAACAGACAAGTCAAAGATCAGAGAAAGAGTTACTACCCTTGAATAACCAGAGAAAACCTCCAGCAACATCAAGGGGCATAACTCATCCCATAACACATCATCTGACTATGCCCCTGTCAGAGAGGTGTGAACCCTGACTCTATCTGCCATCTCAGAGAATGGATTGACATTGTCATCATCTCAGAATGTGTCCAAATTCTAACGTTCACCACAGAAATAATCTACTCCAAATGGCAGCCCATAAGTAAAGAAAAGGATCCGGTTCAAACTTAGCCATAATGCGAGTTATGCATAGTTGAAATTCCAATAACATGTAGGAAATTACATTGGTCCCGGCGAATCACTTCGACAAAAGCTACAAAAGTGAGTAGCTTTTACACTGCAAGCAAACTTTGAAAATGAATTTAAAAATGAGCCCGCCCATGTTAAATTGGCATAGCATTTTTTGTTATTTTACAGTCCAGTCATCATTCCTAGGGTCATCCTGAGCTGATAAATTAACCTATCTAGAATGTTCTATGACTGTCCTAGCCAAACTTAGACCTTCAATTAAGGGATCTTTTGATACTAACAGAACGAACTGTACCACTCACTGACAACTCATTTCTTATTTATTTTTATTTTTACTTTAAATACTTTTTTTTTTCTTGGCTTGTTTTAGACTTCAATGGCCCAGTGAACACTACTATGGTTATATCAAGCTTGTAACAATCTTATTTTTCCTAGCCAGTGATGTGCTTCTCAGTATCTGGTGAGACCATCGCCTTCTCTATAGTTAACAGTGAATGTGTTGGACAACAGCCCTACTTGAATCAGCAGCAGTGAAAGAATGACCACAGAAAATATTTTATGCTCAATCTTTATTTCCTAATAAATCTCACAGAAGACATTTTGCCTTGCTCCAATTGAACCCATTTTGTACCAGAAGCCCCTAAACAGGTACCCTGACAAACAGTGCTGGCCCAGATCAGACGCCGGGCCTACACAGTTTGCAGAAAATTCAGTTATTTTCCAAATAAATTATGAAGAAAACACAACCTGACACTCCTCAAGTTTGAAATGGACTCCTGCTTTATATAAGGAGGAAGATTCCATTAAGTACAAAAAGGGTTAAGATCCCCGGTTATCCTATCATGTAACATGCCAATGTCTTTCTGAAAATGGCTATAACAAAGTTTTGCAAACCATAAAGAAAGCATTTACTTTGAAAGTCAAGGTCATATGAGCCGCATCAAGTAAACAAAAATGTTCCGCCATTTGTGAACAACAAAGATGTTGATCAGACTGTGCACCTGCACAGTCTGATCAGCATCTTTGTGTTCACTACTCAGCTAGTACAATCCCTCTAGCTTCTATATCTAAAATGTGATACTTGCTAGTCTGTGCAGCCGAGTAGATCCCTTTTTGTCTTGCCAAGCAGAAAAACTGAAGGCAAGTTTTCCCAATGACAGTGCTTATATAGTGTATCAGTCCAGCAGGCAAACATCGCTAGGGCAATGTCAAATCAACGTCGGTGCAACGCATGTCGTTGCACCGACGTGGATGTACCTATGATGATGTGACGACACAATTATGTCATGTGTCTGCTGGGAGAGTAGGCTTACCTGTGTCTTGTAAATTGTCTTTATCACTGTCTGTTAATGGATGGTCGTGTAAATGCAGGTAGATCTGAAAGTCAGAAACAAATCACAGGTCCAACATAAACAAAAACTAGAATTTGTTTTTCTACAAAAACACAGATGTCTCCCCCTTTTTTGACTGCTAAGTATAACCTTGACATTGGAGGTATTGAGCTGGGTCTTGTGTGCAACACATCATCTAATGAAGATGAACATTTCTGCATAGTAACATTAAAAATGTTCATAGAAAAATAAAACAGTTATTGGCCGTAAACAAAAAAAAAACAACACTTTTTTACCTTTGACCTCTAAGTATGGCCTTGACCTTTGCGGTACAACACATCGTCTCATGATGGTTATCATTTCTGCCAAGTAATTTCATAATCCATCAAAGAATAAGGAAGTTATTGACTGTCCTTTTTTTTTTCCTTTGACCTCTAGGTATGACCTTGACATTGGAGGTATGGACCCTGGTCTTGCACATGACTCATGGTCCAACTTTCAAGCCTCTAGCTCCAATAGTTTTTGAGATATCTTGCTGACAAGATTTTATTAAAAAAAATTCAAAGGGCAATAACTCTTGAAAGGGGCATAATCCGGATGAGAAAAAAAATACGCGTCAGCTTATTTTCCATCAGGAATGCATATATGAAATTTCAAAACCATAGCATACACAGTTCTAAAGTTATGCTATGCATCACTTTTAGCATTCATTACAATGGGCACAAATTACGAAAATGACAAAGGGCCATAACTCGCAAAGTATTTTTTCGGAATTTTGTCAAAAGTTAATCAGTACATATACTCATCACCACCAATATACTCAACAACTTTCAAGGCTCTAGCTCCAATAGTGTTTGAGATATTTTGCTGACAAGATTTTATTAAAAAAATTTCAAAGGGCAATAACTCTTGAAAGGGGCATAATCCGGACGAGAAAAAAATACACGTCAGCTAATTTTTCATGAGGAACCCATATATCAAAACCCTAGCATACACAGTTCTAAAGTTATGCTATGCATCACTTTAGGCATACATTACAATGGGCACAAATTACCAAAATGACAAAGGGCCATAACTCACAAAGTATTTTTTGGAATTTTGTCAAAAGTTAATCAGTTCATCTACTCATCACCACCAATATATTCACCAACTTTCAAGCCTCTAGCTCCAATAGTTTTTGAGATATCTTGCTGACAAGATTTTATTAAAACAATTTCAAAGGGCAATAACTCTTGAAAGGGGCATAACCCTGACGAGAAAAAAAATACGCGTCAGCTTATTTTCCATCAGAAATGCATATATGAAATTTCAAAACTATAGCATACACGGTTCTAAAGTTATGCTATGCATCACTTTTAGCTTACATTACAATGGGCACAAATTACCAAAATGACAAAGGGCCATAACTCACAAAGTATTTTTCGGAATTTTGTCATAAGTTAATCAGTTCATCTACTCATCACCAACAATCTATTCACCAACTTTCAAGGCTCTAGCTCCAATAGTTTTTGAGATATCTTGCTGACAAGATTTTATTAAAAAAAAAAAAGGGCAATAACTCTTGAAAGGGGCATATTCCAGACGAGAAAAAAAATACGCGTCAGCTAATTTTACATGAGGAATCCATATATGAAATTTCAAAACCTTAGCATACACGGTTCTAAAGTTAAGCTATGCATCACTTTTAGCATACATTACAACGGGCACAAATTACCAAAATGACAAAGGGCCATAACTCACAAAGTACTTTTCCGAATTTTGTCAAAAGTTAATCAGCTCCTCTACTCATCACCATCAATATATTCACCAACTTTCAAGGCTCTAGCTCCAATAGTTTTTGAGATATCTTGCTGACAAGATTTTATTAAAAAAAAAAAATTCAAAGGGCAATAACTCCTCAAGGGGGCATAATCCGGACGAGAAAAAAAAAATATGCGTCAGCTAATTTTCCATGAGGAATCCATATATGAAATTTCAAAACCCTAGCATACACGGTTCTTTAGTTATGCTATGCATCAAAAGCGTAATGGACGGACGAATGGACGAACGAACCAGAACCAATATGCCCCTCCAACTTTTTCAAAGTTGGGGGCATAATAAGAAAGTTATTGACAGAACACAAAAAAGGCCCTTTTTATACCATTTAAACTCTATGTATGACCTTGACCTTTCAGGTATTAAACTGGGTCATGCGTGCAACACATCATCTCATGGTGGTTAACATTTCTGCCTAGCAATTTTAAAATCCATCTAAAAATAAGAAAGTTATTGACCAAACACGAAAAAAGGCCCCTTTTTTACCTTTGACCTCTATGTATGACCTTGACATTTTAGGTACCAAACTGAATCATGCATGCAACACATCGTCCCATGATAGTTAACATGTTTGCCAAGTAACTTCAAATTCTATTTAAAAATAGGCAAGTTATTGACAAAACCCGAAAAAAGGCCCCTTTTTTTACCTTTGACCTCTAAGTATGACCTTGACCTTTGAGGTACCAACCTGGGTCATGCGCACAACACATTGTCTTATATTGGTTCACATTTCTGCCATGTGATTTCAAAATCCATCTCAAAATAAGAAAGTTATTGACCAAATACGAAAAAAAGGCCCACTTTTTGACCTTTGACCTCTAAGTATGACCTTGACCTTTGAGGTACCGACCTGCCTCATGTGCACCACACATCGTCTCATGATTGTTAATAATTATGCCAAGTAATTTTAAAATCCATCTCAAAATTAGAAAGTAATTGACCAAATACGAAAAAAAGGCCCCTTTTTTTACCTTTGACCTCTAAGTATGACCTTGACCTTTGAGGAACCGACCTGCCTCATGCACACCACACATCATCTTATGGTTGTTAATAATTATGCCAAGTAATTTTAAAATCCATCTCAAAATAAGAAAGTTATTGACCAAATACGAAAAAAAGGCCCCTTTTTGGACCTTTGACCTCTAAGTATGACCTTGACCTTTGAGGTACCGACCTGCCTCATGCGCACCACACATCGTCTTATGATTGTTAATATTTCTGCCGAGTAATTTTAAAATCCATCAAAAAATAAGGACACGATTTGCCCATACATATATACATACCAACAAACTTCCAAGGGAGATAATTCAAAAAGTATAAATGTGAGAGTTATGGTTCTTGCGCACTGCACGTCGTATAATGCTGATTAATATTTATACGAAGTTTCATGAAGATAGTTCTAACGGTTTTCAAGTTACAGAGCGGACACGAATGTGTGACAGACGGACAGACGGACAGACAGACAGACGGACAGACGGACAGACAGACAGACAGACGCCCGGGGGAAAAACAATATGTCTCTCCGAAAAAAATTTTTTCGGGGGAGACATAATTCCTAAATTTAGACCACCTTTGGGACTGTTCAAAAGTGGACAACGCAGACAACACAAAGAAATAGTAACTCTAGCCTTCTAAATAAGCTTTTAAAAGCAAACTTAGTCTTAATTTTAGATGGTCTTAATAGCAGAATTTCACTCTATATTTTTTTCTTGTTCATTCTATCTTTTTATTTTTCATCATCACTCAACTGACAGTATTACTAGCCCAATGCTGAAGTGGAATCAATACAATATCAGGAAATACACATCTAATGTCTAATGTTCACATGACATCAACCAGTCCGACACTATTGTAAATGATCCATTGATTTTCACGTCTAATGTTTCACAATATCTTACCATTCAAAATACTAAAAAATCCTAAAAATTCAGATACCTTGAACTTTGCTTAAATTCTCCAAAGATTCAAACAAGATTTCACGGTCCAGCAAGGTCCACGGTCCAATAGGTGCAGAGGGAATGGCAGACAGTGTATACCCCCAAATCAGACTGAAGGAGCAGTCTGAATTAGGTCTGCACTGTTTGCTTTAAATAGGCCTATCTGTCCCAATACTTAGGATCATTACAGTATGTATTTTCCTTATTTTTCTCGGCAGATGATTCACATGAAATGTCAAGCCTTTTTTCTGAAAAATTTTCAGAGAAAGTAAGACCTGACATTGCATGAGTGATCATGTATTATTGAATTTATTAACTGAGTTGAGGAAAAGGGATAAAATGTGAGGCTTTGCCGAGCATTTTATACCTTTTCCTCAACGTGTTTAATAAATTGTTGGCAAAGAGAATCTTACGAGTTTGACAAATTCAATAATACATGAGCATGAATGCAAGATTCTATTTATCATATGACATTTAAAACAGATTTCATTCACAATTGTTTCAACAAAAATGTCAATTTTCAGCCTTAGTAAACGCAACGTTGTAAAGGACGTCATACATGTAACGTTACGGCGCGTATTTAACTAATTTGCATATTTAATCCATTAGTGGATTATCGAATTTAATACATGACTATTACATTCTCAGATGCGACGTCATATGATAAATATGAATTATGAACAAACAATTCACAAGTCTTGACAAGCCTTATTTTCTCTGAAAAAATAAAGAGTCTGCTCTAAAACTGTAATCTTCAACAATATTAAATACTGATCATATCAAATAAGTCATTTTATCATATGACATCGTGTCTGAGAGTGTGATAACGCCATGTATTATTTTCGATAATCCACTAGTGAATTAAATATGCAAATTAGCTAGATACGTTCCGTAAAGTTACATGTACGATGTCCTTAACGACGTCGGGTTTACTTATGGCCGAATATTGACATATTTGTAAACAATCGTGAATAAAATGAGTTTTAAATGTCATATGACAAAACAGAATCTTGCATTCGTGCTTATGTATTATTGAATTTATTAAACGAGTTGAGGAAAGGGATAAAATGCTTGGCAAAGCCTCGCATTTTATCCCTTTTCCTCAACTTGTTTAATAAATTCAATAATACATGAACACTCATGTCTTTACAAATACTGTATGGACAATTTAGAGACTATCGAAATCCGGAAATGTGACAGCTAATCCCCAGTCATAGTTCAAAACAGCTGGTCCCAGAGCAACAGACCTGCTTATATTTCAAAACCCTGGATACAATATTTAAAATTTTGTTTCCTATATTTTAAAAGGAAGACATTCCCTCCCAAGATGTAAATTTGGTATGCTTAAGCATCTTTTACCTTTTATCTTTTACCTAGTTACCAGGAAAAGTAATGTCATGGAATTGTTTTACTAGAAAAGATGGTGGTACAAATGCCAGCTGTGTTTTCTTTACCCATTGTATACTAGTGGACTCTTCCATTGCTATATGTTGGACAAGTCCATTTGTCAAATAAGGGGTGTTAGGCCTATTTTTTTTGCTTTTATTCTATTTTTGCCAGGAAATTCTGTTTGCAAATAGTGCAGGCCCTGATCAGACGCCGCATTTTGTGGCGTCTGATCTGGGCTTGCACTGTATGCCAAGGTACCCCTTTAGGGGTTTCCCCGCATACAATGAGTTAATATTATCCAGGTTTTGATATGGTTTGCAGGCTAACGGCTCAATCAACATGTACAGCTGCTCAATTTACCTAACAACATTTTCCCTGGACATCTGTTAACCCTTATCTTGCTGTTCACGACAACCCCTATCTTTGGAAACAGTGTAGATCCAGATCAGATGGCTTCTGAAGAAGCCATCTGATCAGGATCTACGCTGTTTGACATTCAATTAATGGATTTGTAGGAATAAATTACATCAAGTAATTTGATTGGTTCAAAGTCAGAAATGGGTGTGGCTAAACTGAATATTCAGCAAGTGAAGGGTTAACAAGTACAGTGCACATCCTTTCCCCAGACACTGACAACAGTCGGTCTTGAATCAGCAAAAGGGAGAGAATCACCGCAGAAAACTTTCATAATGTCCATGAAGAATGTCAACACAACAGTACCTCCTGATCACCAGCCAGATGCCACCGAGGCTGGCAAAATGTTTGTTTGTTTGATTTAAGGTTTAACGTCCCCATCAACACTGTATTGGTTTTGTTTTTGTTTGATTTGAGGTTTAACGTCCCTGTGAACACTGTATAGGTCATTTTGGAGATGTTGCTTCCAATGTTGTGGAACTTTCACACGACAATGAGATGAAATGACATCTCAAGCCCTGTCGCCAAATGAAACCAATAGGGTTTATAAGCATGGATGGTCCGACTCGCACTGCTTTGCCAGGGCAGGCTTAGATCCTCTAAGAGGTTTACCAATACTCATGTGCTGTCGGTTTCAACTCTCATGAGCCCAACTATTTCTTCAAGCCTCGATGGGCAGGGTGCGACTGGCAAGTTATCCAGGGAGTAACTGCATATCAATGTACCTCTATTGCAATTTTAGAAGCTTTGAAGTAAAATGGATGCCTTCGTAGCACGTCTTCTAATCGTAACAAGCCTACATACGACCGTAATGTCATCTTTCTCATACAGTAGGTGTGGAAGTCAAACTGATCCTCTATGATTTCTGTAAAATGCTGAAAATATAATCAAGAAAATAAATGTTAATGATGATAATGATTATTATGATGATGATGATGACTATGACTGTGATTTATGAAGATGATTTATGATGATGATCTATGATGATGATGTCAATGATGATTTGTGTTGATGATGATGGTGATTTATGATTATGATGATAAGGATGATTCATGATGATGATGATAATAATCATTTATAATAATTTTGTTTGTGTTGAGGTTTTAAGTCCTACCAACATTATTAAGACCATTTTGGAGATGCTGCTTCTAGTTTTGTGGGATTTTTACCATACACAGAGATAAAATAACTTCTCAAGCCCCTTTGGTTTATATGCAGAGATGATCCTACTTGCACCACTTTGTATGGGCAGTCTTAGACTCTCTTTGCTGTTTACCAGTACTCATGTTAGGTCACTTTCATCTCTGGCAGCCGAATCTATTTCTCCAAGCCCCCGATGAAAGGGTGCAAGATGCCGATATGAATATGATGGATGAATGAATGGATGATGAATTCTGTGGGTCATTTATAACACAATGGCAGAAAATAAGACAGGGGGTTGTTGTCCCCCGACATCAGTCTGACTATAGTAATGGGTTCGTCCATCCGTCCGTCCGTCTGTCCGTCCATAGACACAATCTTGTCTCAGCAACTCCTCCTACAGTTTTCAAGGGATTTTGATGAAACTTTCCAGTTATTGTTCCCATGACCTGAAGATGATCATATTTTATTGAGGTGATGCTCGACTAATTTTTACCAGAGTTATGGTCCTTTGTCACTTTTAGCCATATTACCAACAGAAGTTCTTGTCTCCACAACTCCTCCTACAGTTTTCAAGGGATTTTGATGAAACGGTTCAGTTATTATTCCCATAACCTGAAGATGATCATGTTTTATCAAGGTTATGCTTGACTGATTTTTGACAGAGTTATAGCCCTTTGTCACTTTTAGCTGTTTTATCAACAGAAGTTCTTGTCTCCGCAACTTTTCATACAGTTTAAGTAATTTTGATGAAACTTTACAGTTATCGTTCCCATGACGTGAAGATGATCATATTTCATAAAGGTCATACTTAACTGATTTTTAACAGACAGATTCTCAACAGAAAGCCGCGTCTGATCAGGGCCTGCACTGTTTGCCAAGGTACCCCTTTAGAGATTTCCCACATACAATGGCTTAATAATGGTCTCTAACATCACTACTTACCCTATCTACTTCATGACATTTCTTGAGAGCTTCTCCCCACTTTCCTAGTCTCTGATACGCTGCTGCACACTCCGCTTGAAACCACATACATTGCATCTCATTAAGATTATCCACGGCTGAGACACCTTCCTACAAACAATAAACATACCTGTACATTTTAACAGATTGTATACTAGTGGACTCTTCCATCGCAATATGTTGGACAAGTCCATTTGTTATATTAGGGGCAGTAGGCCTATTTTTTGTTTTTTATTCTATTTTTGAAGGAAAATTCTGTTAGCAAATAGTGCAGGCCCTGATCAGATGCCGCGTTTAGGGGCGTCTGATCTTGGCCTGCACCGTTTTCCAAGGTACTCCTTTAGGGGTTTCCAGCATACAATAGGTTAACCCTTGCTACCGGGACAACCCTACCTTTGTAAACAGTAAGGTCTGAAGAAGTCATCTGATCAGGATCTACACTTTTTTGTCATTCAGGTTGTGAATCAGAATGAATACATTATATCAAGCAATTTAATTGGTTGATAGGTCCACAAAACCGTAAGGCAAAACTGATTTATTCAGCAGGAAAAGGGTGAATGTGAATGGATATAACCAAACCTCATTATGATGACACATCACTATCACCATCATCATCATCATCAGGGTTTTCATTAACATGCAGGTACAAGGCATCATCCACATAAGTTTTGTTTGTTTGTTTGTACTGGAGTGGAGTTTAACGGCCCAGTCAACACTATATAGGTCATTTTTGAGCCGGTCAGTTTACCTATCAACACTTTCCTGGGCAGGCTTATACGCAAGGGGTTAACCAGTACAGTGCACATTCTTTCGCCAGAAACTGACATCTGCCCTTCTTGAATCAGCTTAAGGGAGAGAATGACCGTAGATAAGATTTCATGATCAATCTCCACGAAAGAATGTTGCCGACCCCGGCGGGAGTCGAACCCGCGTCCTCCTGATCACCAGTCAGCCGCGCATCCGACTGAGCCACCGAGGCCGGAACATCAACGTAAGTATCCGAATACATACGGAAATATGGTACTATATTAAGTGGATCTTACACTCGTAATCATTTCATTTGAAATCAATGAAACAAGCCTTTGGCGAGTATACAAATTTCATATGGATTGACCGTGATGTTTACCGAAAACAAGTTTCAGCTCTGGACCCCAACAATAGCATTATACAGACGTGGTGAAATAGTAACGAATACATACCCGTGTAAATTTGGAACACATATCACCCGCTTCCTGTATGAGATTAGCTCTCAACATATACTTGGCACATTTTGAGTTGATGTATCTGTCAGCTGTGTCCAAGGATTGAGCCTCATCCATCAGCCGCATAGCCTCTTCTATATCACCCGCATGCTGCAAATCAATGTCAAGCTTTAGCTTATATATGGAGCAATAATGGAAATTTAGTAATAGTATTTCCTATTTCTAAATATAACCCTTAAAGCAGTTTTGGTTATTGTTTTATGTCCCTTTCCAGATTATTATACCCGCTTTTTCGAAGAAAGTCGGGTAAATTGTTTTCGTACCACAGTTGAGTCCGGTGTCAGTCCGTCTGTCTGTCCATCCGTGTGTCTGTCTGTCTGTCCGTCCGTCCGTCACGTTTCTTGTAAATGGATCTCCTCTGCAACCACTGAAGTTACACGTTTCAAACTGATCTAGTTTCATTTATTTTGAGCCAATCTTTGATCAGAGTGGGTAAAAACCTAAGTAACGAACAAAAACCACCTGACCTTCCATTGCAGAACTTGGCCTCTCACATTCCCTTAAACCAAAATTATGGGAAAGACAACTTTCTAATTTTTAGAAGTATTTTTCAGAGAAAATAAGGCTTGTCATTCCATGTGAATTACTGTATGGAGATACAGAAACATGTCCCTGGGCCTAGGTCACTATTTTCATAGGTCAAGGTCACAGATCAAAATTTTTTGCATGAGTGGGAAGCCCTTGTTACAAGGAACACAAATGGCAAATATGAAGGCTCTATTCTGAAATGGTTCAATCAAAAGTTATGACCAATGTATAAGTTGTCCAACAAACCAACAGCAAACAGACTGGGCAAAAACATTGTCCCCACTATCGCTACCTGGGGACATAAAATGGCTTGACATTCCATGTGAATCATCTGCCATGCATCTGATTCACATGGAATGACAAGCCTTACTTTCTGTGATTTTTTTTCTTTGAAAATGTCATCTTCGTAAAGCAGTGATGGGTGCTTTAAGGGAAATTACAGTTAACCTAATATTATTATTCTCTGAGCTGGTGAATGGTTGACAACAAGTTTTGTATATTCTTTGTCTTCTGAGCATGGTTTTGCTACAGGTAGACCAGGCAATCGTTTTAAAGAAGAGAGCTCTGGTTGTATGTTTTAACCATGAAAGTGCAGTTAATACACAAAGTGCTGTATGTTTTTCATACTTTGCAAAATATCAGGTTCCTAAGCATTTTCTGTCTTTCCTTTCTCTTTCATTCTTTTGTTAGCCACAACCAACATCCTCTAAAAACATACATGTAGATGTAATTTCACTCATTCTCCATGAAACATCATAAACTCCATACTTTTTTAACTATTTGTGTGCCTGTAAATTTCAGGTAGATGTGAATTTGTTTGTATGTTTGTTTGATTTAAGGTTTAACGTCCCCGTCAACACTGTATAGGTCATTTTGGAGACGTTGCTTCCAATTTTGTGGGACTTTTACCCGACATTGAGATGAAATGACATCTCAAGCCCCGTCGCCCAATGAAACCAATAGGGTTTATAAGCATGGACGGTCCGACTCACACCGCTTTGCCTCTAAGCGGTTTACTAGTACTCAAGTGCGATCGGATTCAGCTCTGCGTGGAAGCATCATGCAGCCCATCTATTTCTTCAACCCCTGATGGGCGGGGGCCTAAGATGTGAATTTAAGTTTTTCAAACTGAGCTATCAATGACAATCTTTCTTCCCAGGATCATACCTGCATGAATTGTGCGTTTAACCATTTTGGTACCAGAAACCCCAAAACGGGTAAGTCTGGAGAAGCCCGGGATCGATCCTGCGATCCCTGGTTTACAAGGCGAGTAGCATAACCACTACACCGCGGAGGCTTCTATTACTGAGAAAGGAAGAAAAAGAGATAGTAGAAGAGATGAAAGAGGGGGAAAGAAGAGAAAGGGGAAAATGAAGCAGAAATGAAATACTCTCTTCTTTAAAATGATTGCCTTGTGTACCTGTATCAAAACTAAGAATTCTAACACAGCGCGCCTATATAGGCAATGGAAAATAACTGTGTTTTATTACACAACAAATCACGGCAAGGAAGAGCGTGATGAGTGACGTCATTAAAAACTGCCAATTTATGACTTCACTGGTCGATTTCCTTGATGTTGAACGGTGTAACGTCATTTTCTCGCATCGAAAATGTTAGAAAAGGATATAAATGCATGTGCTTCGGTCGATAATTTTGGTGGGATTTCTTCTAACAATGGCGAAAAGTTGTGAGATTTTGAAGGAAACAACAGCATTATTGCCGATTTTCAGCCTCTTAGGATCGAAATTATCAGCTCTAGTCCGAGTTGTTGAGTAATAAATCACAGTTTGTCGGTCAGTTGTAAGACTTCCAAACTGCACAGAGCTGATCTATTTCTTAAATAACATTCCGCTTCTACCAGCTGCAATGATAGCAGGTAATGCCTTCCTGTAGGCCAATAGCAGTTGGCGTCTTCAGTGACATCAACTACCTTGCATCACCCAACCACCCTAGAACTTACCTTATAAAATTTTGCTTTAAGAACATACAGTTCTATTAACAATGGCGTATGCTGTATGGCAGTATCAACATATTCTAAGGCTTTCTTAGTATCACCGACATAGTCGTAATGTTGAGCAAGATAATAGTATACCCACAACAGAGTTGTTGGGGGCTCTTTTAGACCATCATCTGAAACAAACAATTCATATAAACAATGACAATTCATAGCTAATGACAAGTGAAGTAAAGGCATAATTTTGAGATATTGATTGATTGACTGAATTTGGGTTTAACCCATTTAGTAGCCGAAACCCCAAAACGGGTACCCTGGCAAATAGTGCAGGCCCAGATCAGACGCCGCAGAATGCTGCGTCTGATCAGGGCATACACTGTTTGCAAAAAGTTCAGCCATTTTCCTAATCAATTTTGAAGAAAACACAACCAGACACCCCAAAATTTTTAAACAGACTCATGCTATATGTAAGGAGGAAGATTCCATTTTGTACAAAAAGGGTTAATGTCCCCATCAACACTATTTAGGTAATTTTGGAGATGTTGCTTCAAATTTTGCGGTTCTGTCTTTTAACAGACATTGAGATGAAATGATATCCAACGCACTGCCACCCAATGAAACCACAAGTGTTTATATGCATGGATGGTCTGTTTGTTTGATTTCAGGTTTAACGTCCCTGTCAACACTGAATAGGTCATTTTGGAGACGTTGCTTCCAATTTTGTGAGACTTTCACCCTACATTGAGATGAAAAGACATCTCAAGCCCTGACGCCCAATCAAACCAATAGGGTTTATAAGCATGGACGGTCTGACTCGCACCCCTTTTCCTGGGCAGGCTTAGATCCTCTAAGCGGTATACCAGTACTTGTGTGCGGTCGGATTCAGCTCTGCGTGGAAGCATCATGCAGCCCATATATTTCTTCAAGCCCCGATGGGCGGGGGCCTAACATGGATGGTCTGACTCGCACCACTTTGCCTGGACAAATACATGGTCTTAAGGCATCTACAAATCACCAAATTAACCAGTTGCTCTAAAACCTTCATCACTATTTGAGCTGCCTGGTGAAAAAACTGGTTCTTATCGCATTATATACTAGTGGACTATTCCATTGCTATATGTTGGGAAAGTCCATTTATCATACAAAGGGGTGGTGGGTCTATTTTTTTTTTTTTTTTTGCTTTTGTAGTAGGCCTCCTTTTTTGCTTTTATTCTATTGCTGACAGAAAATTCTGTCAGCAAATAGTGCAGGCCCCGATCAGACGCCACATTACAGAATGTGGCACCTGATCTAGACCTGCACTTTTTGCCAAGGTGCCCCTTTAGGGGTTTCCCACCTGCAATAGGTTAATTTAGAACAACAAATGGGTAGATCAGATTCCACATCCACGAAGTCTGATCAGCTTTGTTTGTTTTGAGGTTTAACGTCCCCGTCAACACTGTAAAGGTCATTTTGAAAACGTTGCTTCCAATTTTGTGGGACTTTTACCCGACATCTAAAGCCCTATTGCCCAATGAAACCAACAGGGTTTATAAGCATGGACGGACCGACTCGCACCGCTTTGCCTGGGAAGGCTTAGAACCTCTAAGCGGTTAACCAGTACTCGTGTGCGGGTCTGTTTTAGCTCTGCATGGAAGCATCATGCAGCCCATCTATTTCTTCAAGCCCCGATGGGCGGAGCCAAGGTACGCCTTTAGGAGTTTCCCACCTGCTAGAACAACAAAGGTGTAAATGAGCCGTTACATCCATGCAGTCCAATCAGCACCTATGATTTCAATGCTTGGCTAGTACAAAACAATAAGACATGTCATAGTGGTGACCTCCATTTAGTGAGCAGCCTGTATCAAGCAGACCTGAATTCAGAGTTTGATAAAAGCAAATGCATTTAACCATCACCACTGTCAAGGTTAATTTAGCAGACAACAAATTAATGATATTTTTCATATTTTTTTTCCAAAACAGGTTTTGAAATTTCATGCAAATTGTCTCCAAAGGAGACAATTTGCATGAAATGTCAAATCCTGTTTTCTAAGTCAGTGAACCATGAATTGTAGGTTAAGGTCAAATATTGGTGAACGTAAGGGTGAAAGCTAGGACAGACACAATAGTTCACAAAGTTAGTGATCCATGTAATGCAGACTGCATAAATTAAAGTTGCCATCCCTAGATACATGTTTATACCAAGTATAACTAGAATTTGTTTTTCTACAAAAACACAGATGTCTCCCCCGTTTTTGACTGCTAAGTATAACCTTGACATTGGAGGTATTGAGCTGGGTCTTGTGTGCAACAAATCATCTAATGAAGATGAACATTTCTGCATAGTAACTTTAAAAATGTTCATAGAAAAATAAAAAAGTTATTGGCCGTAAACAAAAAAATCACTTTTTTACCTTTGACCTCTAAGTATGGCCTTGACCTTTGCGGTACAACACATCGTCTCATGATGGTTAACATTTCTGCCAAGTAATTTTATAATCCATCAAAGAATAAGGAAGTTATTGACTGTCCTTTTTTTTACCTTTGATCTCTAGGTATGACCTTGACATTTGAGGTATGGACCTTGGTCTTGCACATGACTCATGGTCCAACTTTCAAGCCTCTAGCTCCAACAGTTTTTGAGATATCTTGCTGACAAGATTTTATTAAAAATAATTCAAAGAGCAATAACTCTTGAAAGGGGCATAATCTGGATGAGAAAAAAATACTTGTCAGCTTATTTTCCATTAGGAATGCATAGATGGAATTTCAAAACCATAGCATACACAGTTCTAAAGTTATGCTATGCATCACTTTTAGGATTCATTGCAATGGGCACAAATTACCAAAATGACAAAGGGCCATAACTCGCAAAGTATTTTTCGGAATTTTGTCAAAAGTTAATCAGTTCATATACTCATCACCACCAATATACTCAACAACTTTCAAGGCTCTAGCTCCAATAGTGTTTGAGATATTTTGCTGACAAGATTTTATTAAAAAAATTTCAAAGGGCAATAACTCTTGAAAGGGGCATAATCCGGACGAGAAAAAAAATACGCGTCAGCTAATTTTTCATGAGGAACCCATACATGAAATTTCAAAACCCTAGCATACACGGTTCTAAAGTTATGCTATGCATCACTTTTAGCATACATTACAATGGGCACAAATTACCAAAATGACAAAGGGCCATAACTCACAAAGTATTTTTTTGGAATTTTGTCAAAAGTTAATCAGTTCATCTACTCATCACCACCAATATATTCACCAACTTTCAAGCCTCTAGCTCCAATAGTTTTTGAGATATCTTGCTGACAAGATTTTATTAAAAAAAATTCAAAGGGCAATAGCTCTTGAAAGGGGCATAATCCTGACGAGAAAAAAAAATATATGTCAGCTTATTTTCCATCAGAAATGCATATATGAAATTTCAAAATTATAGCATACACCGTTCTAAAGTTATGCTATGCATCACTTTTAGCATACATTACAATGGGCACAAATTACCAAAATGACAAAGGGCCATAACTCACAAAGTATTTTTCGGAATTTTGTCATAAGTTAATCAGTTCATCTACTCATCACCAACACTCTATTCACCAACTTTCAAGGCTCTAGCTCCAATAGTTTTTGAGATATCTTGATAACAAGATTTTATTAAAAAAATTTCAAAGGGCAATAACTCTTGAAAGGGGCATATTCCGAACGAGAAAAAAAATACGCGTCAGCTAATTTTCCATGAGGAATCCATATATGAAATTTCAAAACCCTAGCATACATGGTTCTAAAGTTATGCTATGCATCACTTTTAGCATACATTACAATGGGCACAAATTACCAAAATGACAAAGGGCCATAACTCACAAAGTATTTTTTGGAATTTTGTCAAAAGTTAATCAGTTCATCTACTCATCACCATCAATATAATCACCAACTTTCAAGGCTCTAGCTCCAATACTTTTTGAGATATCTTGCTGACAAGTTTTTATTAAAAAAAAAATTCAAAGGGCAATAACTCTTGAAGGGGGCATAATCTGGACGAGAAAAAAAATACGTGTCAGCTAATTTTCCATGAGGAATCCATATATGAAATTTCAAAACCCTAGCATACAGGGTTCTTTAGTTATGCTATGCATCAAAAGCGTAATGGACGGACGAACGGACGAACGAACCAGAACCAATATGCCCCTCAAACTTTTTCAAAGTTGGGGGTATAATAAGAAAGTTATTGACAGAACACAAAAAAGGCCCTTTTTTTACCTTTAACCTCTATGTATGACCTTGACCTTTCAGGTATTAAACTGGGTCATGCGTGCAACACATCATCTCATGGTGGTTAACATTTCTGCCTAGCAATTTCAAAATCCATCTAAAAATAAGAAAGTTATTGACCAAACACGAAAAAAGGCCCCTTTTTTACCTTTGACCTCTATGTATGACCTTGACATTTTAGGTACCAAACTGAATCATGCATGCAACACATCGTCCCATGATAGTTAACATGTTTGCCAAGTAACTTCAAATTCTATTTAAAAATAAGCAAGTTATTGACAAAACCCGAAAAAAGGCCCCTTTTTTTACCTTTGACCTCTAAGTATGACCTTGACCTTTGAGGTACCAACCTGGGTCATGCGCGCAACACATCGCCTTATATTGGTTCACATTTCTGCCATGTGATTTCAAAATCCATCTCAAAATAAGAAAGTTATTGACCAAATACGAAAAAAAGGCCCACTTTTTGACCTTCGACCTCTAAGTATGACCTTGACCTTTGAGGTGCCGACCTGCCTCATGTGCACCACACATCGTCTCATGATTGTTAATAATTATGCCAAGTAATTTTAAAATCCATCTCAAAATTAGAAAGTTATTGACCAAATACGAAAAAAAGGCCCCTTTTTGACCTTTGACCTCTAAGTATGACCTTGACCTTTGAGGAACCGACCTGCCTCATGCGCACCACACATCGTCTTATAGTTGTTAATAATTATGCCAAGTAATTTTAAAATCCATCTCAAAATAAGAAAGTTATTGACCAAATACGAAAAAAAGGCCCCTTTTTTTACCTTTGACCTCTAAGTATGACCTTGACCTTTGAGGTACCGACCTGCCTCGTGCGCACCACACATCGTCTTATGGTTGTTAATAATTATGCCAAGTAATTTTAAAATCCATCTCAAAATAAGAAAGTTATTGACCAAATACGAAAAAAAGGACCCTTTTTTGACCTTTGACCTCTAAGTATGACCTTGACCTTTGAGGTACCGACCTGCCTTATGCGCACCACACATCGTCTTATGGTTGTTAATATTTCTGCCGAGTAATTTTAAAATCCATCAAAAAATAAGAAAGTTATTGACCGGACACGATTTGCCCATACATATATACATACCAACAAACTTCCAAGGGAGATAATTCAAAAAGTATAAATGCGAGAGTTATGGTTCTTGCGCACTGCACGTCGTCTAATGCTGATTAATATTTATACGAAGTTTCGTGTCGATAGCTCTAACGGTTTTCAAGTTACAGAGCGGACACGAAAGTGTGACAGACGGACAGACGGACAGACAGACGGACAGACAGACAGACAGACGCCCGGGGGAAAAACAATATGTCTCTCCGAAAAAATTTTTTTCGGGGGAGACATAATTTATGAAGCTCTTATTTGTTCTTGAGAAATGGACTCTTACATTAGGGTATTTAGGGTGGTCGCAAATGTGTAACCAGAATAACTATAGGACATTTTACCTTATTTCTTATTAGAAACCAGGCCTCATACTGACCAAGCTTTTCAAAGTAGAAGTAAAACAAAGATCAGGAATTGATACAATTAACTTTCTCCATCCATAAAAGACACCAAAGGGAAAGAATTACAAACATTAAGCGACCAGACCATAATGGAAACCTAAACAAAGGAAGGCCATATGGACAGTTACTTTCCCACAAAATGGCCATATGGCCATCCAAAATTAAAAGACACAAGTGATACACACAGTAAGTAACAAACTACAACATAAATAAATCGCCACAGAAGAGCCTGAAAGACCTGATTTTGCAGCCTTAACCCTCATCCTGCTGTAATGACAACCATTACCTTTGCAGTGTAGATTCAGATCAGATGGCTTCTGAAGAAGCCATCTGATCAGGATCTACACTGTTTGTAATGCAGTTTGTGACTTGAATACATTATATCGAATAATTTGATTGGTGAACAGGCAGAAGTGGGTGTAGCAAAATTATTTTATTCAGAGGATAAGTGTTCAATAGTCATTTTAAACAGAATATAGGAGGAAAAATCAAAATCTTAAAAGCCTGAAATCAAGAAAAAAATTAAACAAGAGGGCCATGATGGCCCTGGATCGCTCACCTGATCCATAGTGTAACAAGTGGGTTCCAGAGAGGGCCATTATTGGCCCCAGGGCTTTAATGTGCATAATGTTGAGGGAGGTCTTAAAGGTGAAGCTTCATACCAAGCATCAACAAAGGCTCTAATTTGAACAATCTTGGCAAAGGTCCATTAGATGAAGCTACACATCAAATATCAAAGACCTGGGCCTAGCGGTTTCAGAGAAGAAGATTTTTAAAGATTTTCCCTATATAAGCCTATGTAAAACCAAAGGGCCCCGGGACTGGGGCATTTTTTGCCCCAGCACTATAATTTGAACAATCTTGGTAGGGGTCCACTAGATGAAGCTTCATACCAAATATCAAAGTCCTGGGCCTTGTGGTTTCAGAGAAGAAGATTTTTAAAGATTTTCCCCATATAAGCCTATGTAAAACCAAAGGGCCCCGGGGCGGAGGCATTTTTGGCCCCAGCACTATAATTTGAACAATCTTGGTAGGGGTCCACTAGATGAAGCTTCATACCAAATATCAAAGACCTGGGCCTTGTGGTTTCAGAGAAGAAGATTTTCCCTATATAAGCCAATGTAAAACCAAAGGGCCCGGTGGCTGGGGCATTTTTTGTCCCAGCACTATAATTTGAACAATCTTGGTAGGGGTCCACTAGATGAAGCTTCATACCAAATATCAAAGTCCTGGGCCTTGTGGTTTCAGAGAAGAAGATTTTTAAAGATTTTCCATATATAAGCCTATGTAAAACCAAAGGGCCCCGGGGCGGGGGCATTTTTGGCCCCAGCATTATAATTTAAACAATTCCGGTAGGGGTCCACTAGATGAAGCTTCATACCAAATATCAAAGACCTGGGCCTTGTGGTTTCAAAGAAGAAGATTTTTAAAGATTTTCCCTATATAAGCCAATGTCAAACCAAAGGGCCCCGTGGTGGGGGCATTTTTTGTCCCAGCACTATAATTTGAACAATCTTGGTAGGGGTCCACTAGATGAAGCTTCATACCAAATATCAAAGTCCTGGGCCTTGTGGTTTCAGAGAAGAAGATTTTTAAAGATTTTCCCTATATAAGCCAATGTAAAACCAAAGGGCCCCGGGGTGGGGGCATTTTTTGTCACAGCACTATAATTTGAACAATCTTGGTAGGGGTCCAATAGATGATTCGCTTCATACCAAATATCAAAGTCCTGGGCCTTGTGGTTTCAGAGAAGAAGATTTTTAAAGATTTTCCCTATATAAGCCTATGTAAAACCAAAGGGCCCCGGGGCGGGGGCATTTTTGGCCCCAGCACTATAATTTGAACAATCTTGGTAGGGGTCCACTAGATGAAGCTTCATACCAAATATCAAAGACCTGGGCCTTGTGGTTTCAGAGAAGAAGATTTTTAAAGATTTTCCCTATATAAGCCAATGTAAAACCAAAGGGCCCGGTGGCGGGGGCATTTTTTGTCCCAGCACTATAATTTGAACAATCTTGGTAGGGGTCCACTAGATGAAGCTTCATACCAAATATCAAAGTCCTGGGCCTTGTGGTTTCAGAGAAGAAGATTTTTAAAGATTTTCCATATATAAGCCTATGTAAAACCAAAGGGCCCAGGGGCGGGGGCATTTTTGGCCCCAGCACTATAATTTGAACAATCTCGGTAAGGGTCCACTAGATGAAGCTTCATACCAAATATCAAAGACCTGGGCCTGGTGGTTTCAGAGAAGAAGGTTTTTAAAGATTTTCCCTATCTAAGCCTATGTAAAACCAAAGGGCCCCGTGGCGGGGGCATTTTTTGTCCCAGCACTCTAATTTGAACAATCTTGGTAGGGGTCCACTAGATGAAGCTTCATACCAAATATCAAAGTCCTGGGCCTTGTGGTTTCAGAGAAGAAGATTTTTAAAGATTTTCCCTATATAAGCCTATGTAAAACCAAAGGGCCCCGGGGCGGGGGCATTTTTGGCCCCAGCACTATAATTTGAACAATCTTGGTAGGGGTCCACTAGATGAAGCTTCATACCAAATATCAAAGACCTGGGCCTTGTGGTTTCAGAGAAGAAGATTTTTAAAGATTTTCCCTATATAAGCCAATGTAAAACCAAAGGGCCCGGTGGCGGGGGCATTTTTTGTCCCAGCACTATAATTTGAACAATCTTGGTAGGGGTCCACTAGATGAAGCTTCATACCAAATATCAAAGTCCTGGGCCTTGTGGTTTCAGAGAAGAAGATTTTTAAAGATTTTCCATATATAAGCCTATGTAAAACCAAAGGGCCCAGGGGCGGGGGCATTTTTGGCCCCAGCACTATAATTTGAACAATCTCGGTAGGGGTCAACTAGATGAAGCTTCATACCAAATATCAAAGACCTGGGCCTGGTGGTTTCAGAGAAGAAGGTTTTTAAAGATTTTCCCTATCTAAGCCTATGTAAAACCAAAGGGCCCCGTGGCGGGGGCATTTTTTGTCCCAGCACTCTAATTTGAACAATCTTGGTAGGGGTCCACTAGATGAAGCTTCATACCAAATATCAAAGTCCTGGGCCTTGTGGTTTCAGAGAAGAAGATTTTTAAAGATTTTCCCTATATAAGCCTATGTAAAACCAAAGGGCCCCGGGGCGGGGGCATTTTTGGCCCCAGCACTATAATTTGAACAATCTTGGTAGGGGTCCACTAGATGAAGCTTCATACCAAATATCAAAGACCTGGGCCTTGTGGTTTCAGAGAAGAAGATTTTTAAAGATTTTCCCTATATAAGCCAATGTAAAACCAAAGGGCCCCGTGGCGGGGGCATTTTTTGTCCCAGCACTAAAATTTAAACAATCTTGGTAGGGGTTCACTAGATGAAGCTTCATACCAAATATCAAAGTCCTGGGCCTTGTGGTTTCAGAGAAGAAGATTTTTAAAGATTTTCCATATATAAGCCTATGTAAAACCAAAGGGGCCCCGGGGCGGGGGCATTTTTGGCCCCAGCACTATAATTTGAACAATCTTGGTAGGGGTCCACTAGATGAAGATTCATACCAAATATCAAAGACCTGGGCCTTGTGGTTTCAGAGAAGAAGATTTTTAAAGATTTTCCCTATATAAGTCAATGTAAAACCAAAGGGCCCCGTGGCGGGGGCATTTTTTGTCCCAGCACTCTAATTTGAACAATCTTGGTAGGGGTCCACTAGATGAAGCTTCATACCAAATATCAAAGTCCTGGGCCTTGTGGTTTCAGAGAAGAAGATTTTTAAAGATTTTCCCTATATAAGCCTATGTATAACCAAAGGGCCCCGGGGCGGGGGCATTTTTGGCCCCAGCACTATAATTTGAACAATCTTGGTAGGGGTCCACTAGATGAAGCTTCATACCAAATATCAAAGACCTGGGCCTTGTGGTTTCAGAGAAGAAGATTTTTAAAGATTTTCCCTATATAAGCCTATGTAAAACCAAAGGGCCCCAGGGCGGGGGCATTTTTGGCCCCAGCACTATAATTTGAACAATCTTTGTAGGGGTCCACTAGATGAAGCTTCATACCAAATATCAAAGACCTGGGCCTTGTGGTTTCAGAGAAGAAGATTTTTTAAGTTTTTGGTGAAAAAAATCTATTTTTGGCTCCTGTGACCTAGATGTGCAACGGACCTGAACCATTTGAACAACTTTGAAAGGGGACCACCTAAGGATCATTCCTGTAAAGTTTGGTCAAAATCCGCTCAGTGGTTTAGGAGGAGATGTCGTTTAAAGAAATTGTTTACGCACGGACGCACGGACGCACGCACGGACGCACGCACGACGGACGACGGACAAAAAGTGATCCCAAAAGCTCACCTCGTCACTACGTGACGGTGAGCTAAAAACAATCAAGTCCTAAAAGCCTGAAATTCTGCATATGCCTGAAAAATATGAGACCTGAGAAACCCATGTTGTGGTTACTTGTTATTAGGAAATAATAAAAATTATACCAAAACACCTGATCCGCAGCTATGTGTATGACTTATACTTACCACCCTGACAGAACTGTTCATGTTCCTTTAGGTTCTCAGCATAACTTAAAATAATCTCCTCTAACAAACTGACCTGAAACAATCAAAGTGCAGAACAATGTATGTTCATAAAATCTGAATGACTTTCAAATTTTTCAGGACAGCAGTATATTGGGCACAGGCAACACCTGTACTTCTTCTTGAAAATTAAAAAGAGAAACAATCAGGAACTGATACAATCAGATTAACAATTTATACAGTTGTTTAGACACGAGAAAAACAAAATTTTATAAATAACACTGAACTCATATGTTCAACAGTTTTTATCCAATTTTTTTTTGTGTGTGTGTGTGTGTGTGTGTGTGTGTGTGTGGGGTGGGGGGGGGGGGGGGTGTGTGTGGGGGGGGGGGGGAATAACCCCTTCTTCATGGAATTTGTGACAATTTTCAGAACACTAAGTTTCTTTAGTGCGATTCCTTTCCTGTTATTGTGACGCTGTGGCAACATTGAATCATATATCATGCTGCAAAAACCAAGCAATGATGTCTGTGCCAAAATACCTGTTACGCCAACAATCACAACTTGGTATGGTGGTGTAGCTACCAGAAAATTGTCCCAACTCCAAGAAGTGAGCCTAGCATAATTTGCAAGCTAAGCAGCAGACAGCATGATAGACGACAATTGTTGTGATTGGCATCCTAAGGGTTGAAAGAATGTCGGTCAGTGTACATGTATGGGAAGCTTTGTAAACTCACTTCTTGGTGTTGGGAGGATTTTCTGACTGGCAACAATAATTTGTAAGCTAACTGGCGGATGACAATTATTATTCTATCTGTACAATAAATATTTTTCCTTTTGCTTTTGATTTCATGGCCCTTTCAAGATTCACTTATTTCAAACAGATCATCAATCAAAGTGGGCAAAAACCAGAGTCCGCAATTTTTCAGTCATATCACGGCGGTGTCTGGTTGCGACAGGGAGCTCAATGCTCACTTTTATAGTGCTGCCTCACTGAAGTATCATGTCCCAGACACATTACATGATACCACACCCAGTCACATTATCCTGACACTGGGTCGACCAGTCCTAGCTCTATCCCGTAAATCTGAGTGCCAAGCGAGGAGCAGCTAGTACCATTTTTAACGACTTTGGTATGCCGCGGCCCGGGATCGAACCCGTGACTAAAAATTAAGAGACAGCTCTCTTAAATACTAGGCCATCGAGGCCCGTTTCTTTTCTATAAGCATATATTTTTGGGATCTCCATTTCTAATTTGTCTTATATCCAACACTGTGTTTTAAGGGGAATGGGAACACCTGGCAGATTTTTCCGCCATTTTTCAAAGGGAGACAACTTTCATGACTTCCTGTTCGCTATTCTATAAACTCTGTCCCACTGAAAAAGGGGTCTACTCTTAAAGGAAAGAATTTGCTCCTCAGGAGCAAATTCTTTCCTTTAAGAGTTGACCTCCATTGACATGGGAGACAAAAAATACTTTGGCAGGAGTTGCCTCCCCTGAAGGTATATCCAGTCCCCTTAATAGAAGTGGTGTAAAGAGGCTGTGGTATACTGTACCTTTTTAGGGTCTGAGTACAATGTCTTCAAAGTTATAAATAATGGCGGTACACCTTTTTGAAAGGCTACTCGTAGATACTGGTCGACCAGCTGTCGAAATAAATCACCTGAAAGCAGAATACTGATATGTTATCTTCTAAAAGCAAAGATGGTCCACATGACAACTCTGAAGGCAACCCAGACAAGGGCTGTTTTTCACTGAAAAACTTTGTCACTCTTGTCATCAATGATCTACTCAATAAATTTGTTCTTCAGTTTAAACTAAAGCAAAGAGAAAATACCTCCTTTTTAAAAGCAAGAATTCCACTGAAGGATATGTTGCCCTTGTGGCGACCAAATAAAACTTGAATATTAATCTTGCAGCAAATGCTCATAGCTGGACAACAAACAGACAAAAAATTATATCCCTATAGCATATGTTAACCCATTTTGTACCGGAATCCCCAAAATGGTACCCTGGCAAACAGTGAAGGCCCAGCCAGATCAGATGCCGCAGAATGCGGCGTCTGATCAGGGCCTGCACTGTTTGCAAAAAGTTCAGTTATTTTCCAAATAAATTTAAAGGAACACACAACCTGACACCCCTTAATTCGAAATTGACTCCTGCCATATATGAGGAGGAAGATTCCATTTGGAAGAAAAAGGGTTAAAAGCAGGAATGACAAAAAATTGCCAAACATATTTGCCTTTTTGTAATACCAGCTTTTATGTCTTTTGAATCCAATCCCCTTAAAATCTGTTCAAATGACTGTGACATACCTGTGGTGAAACTAAGTGGCATTCTTTTCGGCGCTGAGGACCTTGGAAACAATTTTTCTGTATCTTTGTACAACTTCCACCGAGCCTCTTCTGTCTCTGATAATAAATAAGACGTAAATCAAAGCAAGATGAATTGGTTGCCTCCATAATCAGACAGAAACTGCCGGTTTACTTACTTAACCAAACTTTACTCGAGTTTCTCCAGGGGACTCTTCCATCCTTTAATCTTGACTCATCCATTCTTGTATGTGTTTGTGTGTGTGTGTTGGTGGGGGGGGGGGGGGGTGGTTTGAGTTTTTCGTCCCACCAACTTATGAACTCAAGTCATACAGAGGCGGGTCTTCAGCTTAAGGTGAAAATGGGAACACCTAGCATATTTTTTCCTCCATTTTTCAAAGGGAGACAACTTTTGGGACTTCCTGTTTGCTTTTCTATAAATCCTGTCCCACTGAAAAAGGGGTCAATTCTTAAAGGAAAGTATTTGCTCCTCAGGAGCAAATTCTTTCCTTTAAGAGTTGACCCCTATTGACATGGGAGACAAAAATACTTTTGTGGGAGTTGCCTCTCCTGAAGGTGTTCCCATTCCCCTTAAAGGCTCCTCCTAAATTCTGAAGAGAGAAGTCTTGAGAGAAGCCTGGAATGGAACCAACAACCCCTTTTTTATGAGGTGAATACCTAAGCCACTACCTGTGGTGAAACTAGGTGGAATTCTTTTCGTCGCTGCGGAAAAATACAATATATCAAGTAATTTGATTGCTTGATAGTCAGAAATGGGTGTGGTTAAATCAATTAATTCAGCAGGATAATGGTTATTTTTGTTTTGTTTGATTTGAGGTTAAACATCCCTGTCAACACTGTAAAGGTCATTTTGGAGATGTTGCTTCCAATTTTGTGGGACTTTTACCCAACATTGAGATGAAATATCTCAAGCCCTGTCGCCCAATGAAACCAATCGGTTTGTAGATTGGACGGTCCGACTCACACCGCTTTGCCTGGGCAGGCTTAGTTCCTCTTAAGCGGTTTACCAGTACTCGTGTGTAGGTCGGTTTCAGCTCTGCATGGAAGCATCATGCAGCCAATCTTTTTCTTCAAGCTCCAATGGGCGGGCGCCAGAGTTAATGGTTAACCTACCTGGTCTGACTGAGTCTTCGAGACCTTTATAGTATGCCCAGTTTTCAGGATTTCTGTTTATCAGATCTAGGTAGACTGTAGCTGCTTCATCTCTTCTGTCCATATATAACAACAGCTCTCCTGTAACAATGACAATGGTAAGTTGCTCAGAGTTAAACAACAAGTCCGACAAAGGCTATATCAAGGCAAAGCTGAATTGAATATAAAGGTAGACATTGTTGATGCCAATGCTGATGGTAACATACATTTGTAAGAAGAAATACCGTACTGACAGACAAGCATATGCAAACAGTTCAGACCCAGATCAGACTGCTCCTGAAGGAGCAGTCTGATCAGGGTCTACACTGTTTGCCATTCTGTCTGCACCTTTCGGACTCCTTGCTGATTTTGTTTGATTTGAGGTTTAACATCCCCATCAACACTGTATAGGTCTTTTTGGACATGTTGCTTCCAATTTTGTGGGACTTTTACCCGTTTGTTTATTTGTATAGGAGTTTAACGGCCCAGACAACACTATTTTAAGTCATTTTTGAGCCAGTCAGTTTACCTATCCTCACTATTTCTGGGCAAGCTTACACTATTTTAAGTCATTTTTGAGCCAGTCAGTTCACCTATCCACACTTCTCCTGGGCAGGCTTATACGTAAGCGGTTAACCAGTACAGTGCACATTCTTTCGTCAGAAACTGACAACTCACCTTCTTGAATCAGCAGAAGGGAGAGAATGACTGTAGAAAAGATTTCATGATAAATCTCCACGAAAGGGACTTTTACCCTACATTGATATGAAATGACATCTCAAGCCCTGCCACCCAATGAAACCAAAAGGGCTTGTACGCATGGACTGTCCGCCTCGCACCACTTTTCCTGGGCAGGCTTAGCACCTCTAAGCAGCTTACCAGTACTCGTGTGCAGTCGGTTTCAGCTCTGTGTGGAAGCATCATGCAGCCCATCTATTTCTTCAAGCCCTGATGGGTGGGGGCAGAAGTTGCTCAGAGTTAAACAAGAAGTCTGACAAAAGCTATATCAAGCCAAAGCAGACTTGACTATTAAGGTAGACGTTACTGTTGCTGCCAATGTTGACGGGAACATACATTTCTAACAAGAAATACAGTAATGATCCTAAGACAGGCATATGCAAACAGTGCAGACCCAGATCAGACTGCTCCTGAAGGAGCAGTCTGATCAGGGTCTACACTATTTGCCATTCTGTCTGCACCCATCGGACTCCTTGCTGAATCATAAAAAAAAACTGTTAAAATTTTATGAGACAGAAAGTCCTCAAGGTGTCCGAATTTTTAGGATTTTTACGGCAAGGAAAATTAACCCTCAATTTTATTTGATTCACCTCTTTATCTGGAGTAATACATATGCACATACACGCTTGAGGAGACAAAAGATTAAATAACAGCTCTTAAAACGGTTGATATTAGTACATTTCATCATTGTTTTTCTTAAACAGTTAATTTTTGTTTGTGTTGAGGTTTTACGTCCCCATCCACACTATTTTTTGTTGTTGTTGAGGTTTTGGTTTCTGGCCCTTTCAAGATTATTTCACTCATATCGAGCCGATCGTTAATCAGTTGAGCGAAAACCGGAGTACCCGGAGAAAAAACACCTGACCTTCTGTTGCAGAACTTGGCATCTCACATATGACCCGAGCGAGGCTCGAACCACAGCGGTGAGAGACCTTATGATCAAGAGTCAGCGCTCTTAACCACAAGGCCACGGAGGCCCCCAACACTATTTAGGTCACGCTGGAGACATTGCTTTTACTTTTTTAGGATGTGTACTCAAAACTGTGACAAAATGACATCTCGTACCCTACCGCCCAAAGAAACCGCTAGGTTAAAGGGACTGTCCAACTCGCACAACTTTGTCTTGGCAGGCCTTGCCTTTCCAAGAAGTTTACCAGTATTCAAATGTTTGGGCCGTTTCGGCTCTGTGGGCAAGCATCATGCAGCCCAATCTATTTCTTCAACCCTGATGGGTGGGTGGGCACCAGAAGGTATTACAGCATGTTGTCATGGCTCCAGGACAGAAGAAAGGTCCAAGAATAGTTTGGGGGATAATTATTCCTATTTCCTGTTAAAAAATGTTGTGGGAACTTGGAAAGTCACCTCTAACAAGTACCCACAACATACTTTTCTAACAAGAGTGAAGAAAAATACCCTTTATTATCTTCATGACTACCGAATATCTGGAGCTTTGAAATTGTGCATATTTACCCATTTAGTACCAGATACCCCCAAAACGGGTACCCTGGCAAACAGTGCCGGCTCAGATCAGACGCCGCAGAATGCGGCGTCTGATCAGGGCCTTCACTGTTTGCAAAAAGTTCAGCCATTTTCCTAATAAATTTTGAAGAAAACACCACCTGATACCCCTAAATTTTGCTTTATAAGGAGGAGTGAGTGATGTTTGAGTTTTACGACTCACCAACAGCTAAGGTCATAAGGAGACATGACCTCGGTTTAAAGACTCATCCGAAAGTCTGGAGAAGCCCGGGATAATATATAAGGGAGATTGCATTTGGTACAAAAAGGGTTAAGTGGAATGGTTCAAACACCTCAATGACAGAATATATTTTTTCTAGACATGGGTAGTTTGAGCCACTGATGGCTAATCATACCATCAGGTCTGGAGACACAGCAGGATTATTTAAGAATATCTTTTCAACCTTTCAAAAAATCCCTTGTGTTTTAACGTTTTGTCATGGTACTCATTAGAATTGCCTCAATTAGACAATTATAAAGAGTACACACAACACTTATTTTTAAGATAAAATTAGAACTGGAAATGTGTCCAAAGGACATGGATGCACCCTCCTGGTAGCTCATTTAAGAAAACTTAAAGGCTAATTCTCGGACACGGACCAGGACAGACAGGGGTAACATTATGTGCCCAACTGATTGAAGTAAAAATTTGAATAAGCCATGGTAAGTGAGCTTTCAATGTTTGAATCACTGAAATTTCACTATACAGAGAACCTCATTATAACAACAGAATTTATAAGAAGCCCAATGTGTAATACAGCAAAAATTCCTACATAACGACCACCTTTGGGGCTGTTCAAAAGTGGTCTTAAGACCACTTTTGAACCGTTCCAAATGTGGACCCTGACCAGGGGACATTGTAATCAGAAAACACATAGAAAGAATAACTTCAACCTACTAAGCTTTTGAAAGCAGAATTGGGCTTAATTTTAGGTGGTCTTAATAGAGGAATTTCACTGTATACAGTATAATAATGGGCTTTTTCCTCTTAATTGTAATTATTCCAAGAAACAAATGCTGTTGAGGTTTGTTAGAATCATCTCATCTAGGCAATTCTAATAGATATCAACATTTTTTTATATTTTTTTTTGAGTATAAACAAGAATCCTTCATGAGTATGGATTCCATCTAGGCATTTTCAACAAGAGGGATGCCCGCGCCGATTAGAACCGAGTCTTGGCCTTGAGCCTAGGATTTGTTCTTTTGAATTTGTTGTTATAACAAGTTTTGTTGTTCTAACGAAAGTCAGTATAAAGAGGGTTGACTGTACTGGTACACAAAGAATAAATTTAACCCATAAAATACCAATCACGACAATTGTCGTCTGCTTTGTCGTCTGCGGGTTACTTTAAAAGTCATTTTTGTAAACAGTGTGGACCCAAATCAGACTGCTCCTTTAGGAGCAGTCTGATTTGGGTCCAAACTGTGATTTGGGTCCAAACTGTTTGCCTGTATGCAAAAATACTTTTTATAACATTTGCAAAAAAAATCAGCAGACGACATAAGCAGACGACATTTTCAGATGTAGTTTTTCTCAGCATCTCAGGGGTTAAACAGGTTACATTTCTAAACCATATAAACTGTACCTTTGATTTCTTGTAATGCCAACTTATCAACAATTTGTTCATCGTATCTGTCTAGATGTTTTAAGGCCTCCTTTGTCATGCCAGCCTCTCGCATGATCATGTTTTGATACATTAGCAGCTCACTGTGCTCATAATCTTTGGCCTTGGGCTGAAATATGAATACTCATGATTGATAAAAATGTTAACTGTTCTCCCCCGCCCATCGGGGTTTAAAGAAATAAATGGGCTGCATAATGCTTCCACGCAGAGCTGAATCCGACTGCACATGAGTATTGGTAAACTGCTTAGAGGATCTAAGCCTGACTAGGCAAAGCAGTGCGAGTTGGACGGTCCAAACTTATAAACCCTATTGGTTTCATTGGGGGACAGGGCTTGAGATGTCATTTCATCTCAATGTCGGGTACAAGTCCCACTCAATTGGAAGATACGTCTCCAAAATGACTATAAAGTGTTGACGGGGATGTTAAACATCAAATCAATCAATCAAAAATCAAATCTTAAACTCTGGTATTTGAGTTGCTTTTATTTGTTAGTATTGGAGTTTAACAGCCTAATCAACACAAGTCCATTTGTTAGAAAAGGGGTGTCAGGCCTATTTTTTCGTTTTTATTCTACAGTCGAACTTCAATGGTTCGAACACCTGTGGGACCTCGAAAATCTGTTCGAGATAGGGGTAGTTCGAACCACTGAGGGCTACAGCCAGGAGGCATTAAGAGATAATTTTGGGGACATCTTTTCGGTGTTCTTTTATGAAAATGTATGTTGTGTGTACTCATTAGAATCACCTCATCGAGGCGTATGCCTCACACAGCATACATTTGCAAGACAGAAGATGAAAATCTCCTAAACTATCACATACTATTCCTTATGTGGAGGATTTCCCTAGGGGCTCAAGAATGGAATCGACTCAGCCATGGTAAGCGAGCCATCGGTGTTCGAGCCATCCAAGTCCTACTGTATTTTTGGTGGAAAATTCTGTTAGCAAACAGTGCAGGCCCTGATCAGACACCGCGTTCTGCGGCGTCTGATCTGGGCCTGCACTGTTTGCCAAGGTACCCCTTTAGGGTTTCCAGCATACAAAAGATTAACAGTACAGTGTACAATGTTTCACCAGATAACTGACACCTGCCTACTTGGGTCAGCGTAATAGAGAGAATGTTTTCAGTCTTATGTCCTACAAACAACTATGGTCATATGGAGACGGGATCTCAACTCATCTGAAAGTCTGGAGGTGCCTAGAAACCCATGATCCCACTGGTTTATGAGGCCAGTAGCTTAACCACTATACCGCAGAGGCTTCTAACGGAAAGAGTGGCTGAATGAAGTATTTTCTTTGATAAACTCCAAGCAAAAATGTTGTCGGATCCGCATCAGCTGGTGAGTCCAGCAACATCCTCCCAGCCACAGCTGAGATAAAGAATAATGATGATAATTCTGGGTCATTTTTTCTCATTTCTCAAAACAAACATGTTGCGGGCTTCAATCAGGCGGCTCTAACAAGTACCTGCAACCAATGTCTTGGAGCAAAAATAGGAATAATACTGTATATCCCCCCCCCCCCCACCACAAACCCCAGTTTTCTCTATATAAAGTGGGATTTAAAGGTGTTTATTATTGCACGTACTTGTTAACCCATTTTGTACTGGAAACTCGTAAATGGGTAACTGGCAAACAGTGCAGGCCCAGATCAGACGCTGCAGAATGCGGCATCTGGTCAGGGCCTCCAATGTTTGCAAAAAAGTACCGTCATTTTCAACTTAAATTTTGAAGAAAACACAACCACACAACCCTATATTTTTTTTAAATGGACTCCTGCTTTATGTAAGGAGGAAGATTCCATTTGGTACAAAAAGGGTTAACTGAGGTAATGGTGGCCAAGTATGACCAACTAAGAGTATGAAGATAGATAATTAGTTATCATGATGTATCTCCTTATTATCCTTGCTAATCCACATCTATAGCCAGTCAACTAATGACACTAGATAAGAATATTATAGTGATGTGCGGTATTATCGGTATATTGTGATACAGTTCAGAAAAAAGTCGTATCACAATATGGTCCGCCAATACTGATATTTACGATATTTTCTGTTTCCATGTATTTTTCATATTTTCTTTCGTAACTGATTGGTAAATACAGCTCTGTGAATACAGAACCATTCCCGCGGCTGAAGTTTTTCATATTAATCGATTCCCACCCTTTATGTATAAGCCAGTCATACTGTAGGCCGATCTAGGATTTCCGTGAATCGCACACCTGTTGTTGTTGTATACGCCGTTTAAGTGTAAGCCGCCCAGCATTTACAATTTAGCCTAATCGATTGAAACCATAACAAACCTACCAACTCGTTTAAAAATCATATTACGGAAAAGCCGATATCAAGTAACATTGCAGGTTGCAAAAGATGACAGTCACAAATAAAGTGACGGAGGCCATCAATGTAATACAACATGTTATTGCCATTGCATTTTCAGATATTATCTTTATTTCACCCCATAACATTGGGACAATTCTAGAAAGAACCTTGGACTTGGTTTTGTAAGTACATGAGCAGGAATAGGTTAAATGATATATACCCATGAAAACTCCCTTCTTTTTCCCATATACAGTTGGGTTTTCGAATTACCAGTGTGTTTTAGATTGCTACATAATATATCGTGATACGTGTCGTGATACGCAGTAACTGTATCGCAATATATCGTGATACGAAAATTCTGACAATACCCATCCCTAAAATATTAGCAGAAAATCTTACTATCTGTGTTTTTCGGAATTCTTCTAAGATCTTGAGAGCCATATCATAGTCTTTCAACAAGTGAAACGCCATTGCATAGCCAATCCATGATGCCCTCTGACCAGGTCGTAGCACCAACAATTGATAACGAGTTTCCTACAAAGAAAATGCTGACAGTGTTAAAACTTTTATCACTACGATGAATAGTGAGATCTCTGAGATAAAGTTCCCACTTGCTGCTGTCAATTTCGAACCCTGTAAGTGTTATCCCTAATACCATGGGAGACAAAAATATTGTTGACACTTTATGTAGATGAGGATGCTTGCCATACTGCATGTCTGAAGCCATGTCACTTTAACTGACATCTTTGTCAGCTTTGATTAAGCCATTTCGTACTATAATGTTATTAATCAAGTAATTTCGTATTGGCCCAGTTACAGGTCCGAGATCTGCTGTATTGGCACAAGGCCGAAGGCCGAGGCCAATACAGCTAACCGAGGACCTGTAACTTGGCCAATACGAAATTACTTGATTAATGACAATTTTATCAATTGACGCAATTAAAAACACGATTTACAATTTTTGAATATTGGTTGACCTGGTGTAAGACAGGATAATCAATTAATACTAAATGGAATAAAAGTTTGATCAGTTTCAGCTTTGTGGAAGCATCACGCAACCCAATCTATTTCTCCAAGCCCCGATGGGTGGGGGCCTAAGTCATTAAGAGTTGGTCTCCAAGTAAAGCACACTGGGATGTAGAAAACACGAAGAAAATGTACATGAAATCTTCTAAATATGCTTTTAAGAGCATACAGTAGAACTTTGATGGCTCAAACACTGATGGCTCGTTTACCATGGATGTGTCGAACCCGTTCTTGAGTCCCTAGAGGATTTCTCCACATATGAAATAGTAAGGGAAAGCTTAGGATATTTTCGTCTTTTATCTTGCAAATGAGGCGATTCTAATGAGTACACACAGCATACATTTATGTCCAAAATAATCCCTGTCATGCCTCCTGACAGTAACCTTCAGTAGCTCGAACTACCCCTGCCTCGAACAGATTTTCATGGTCCTAAACATGTTTGAGCCATTTAAGTTCGACTGTAATTGGTCTTCATTTTAGGTGGTCTGAATAGCCAGATTTGCTTTACATTGCATCAGATCAAGTTTATCTTCAACCCATGTAACAAGTTGTTATGGGTGAGTAAGCCCCTTGTCAATGGTATGAAGGATCCATTTGTAATCATCATTTGCATTCATCACATGGTCATTAGGCCATGGGGGAAAGAAACAAAGGTGAACAAGAGCTGTCAACACACAGCATAGCTGGCCTGGAAAGATGTCTCAGTCTGTGACTTTGAGGACATGGGCAGGGGCGGGAGTATTGCTGCAAATCAAGTAGACATTGCATCAGATCAAGTTTATCTTCAACCCATGTAACAAGTTCTAATGGGTGAGTAAGCCCCTTGTCAATGGTAGGAAGGATCCATTTGTAATCATCATATGCATTCATCACATGGCCGTAAGAAACTACAGTCAACAGGAACTGTCATCAGATGGCATAGCTTGCCCGGAAAGCTGCCTCAGTCTGTGACTTTGAGGTCATGGGCAGGGGTGGAAATATTGCTGCATATCAAGTAGACACTGCATCAGATCAAGTTTATCTTCAACCCATGTAACAAGTTCTAATGGGTGAGTAAGCCCCTTGTCAATGGTAGGAAGGATCCATTTGTAATCATCATATGCATTCATCACATGGCTGTAAGAAACTAAAGTCAACAGGAACTGTCATCAGATGGCATAGCTTGCCAGGAAAGCTGTCTTAGACTGTGACTATGAGGTCATGGGCAAGGATGTGAGTATTACTGCATATCAAGTAGACACTGCATCAGATCTAGTTTTATCTTCAACCCATGTGACAAGTTGTGATGGGTGAGTAAGCCCCTTGTCAATGGTATGAAGGATCCATTTGTAATCATCATTTGCATTCAATACATAGAGGGAAGGCCATTGGGAAAGTAACCAAGGTGAACAAGAGCTGTCAACAGACAGCATAGCTTGCCTGGAAAGATGTCTTAGTCTGTGACTTTGAGGTCATGACCAGGGGTGGAAATATTGCTGCATATAATAAATCAAGTAGATACTGCATCAGAAGGTCAACAGGAACTGTCATCAGATGGCATAGCTTGCCTGGAAAGCTGTCTCAGTCTGTGACTCTGAGGTCATGGCAGGGGTGGAAATATTGCTGCATTTCAAGTAGACACTGCATCAGATCAAGTTTATCTTCAACCCATGTGACAAGTTGTAATGGGTGAGTAAGCCCCTTGTCAGTGGTATGAAGGATCCATTTGTAATCATCATTTGCATTCAACACATGGCTGTAAAAAACTAAAGTGAACAGGAACTGTCATTAGACAGCACAGCTTGCCTGGAAAGATGTCTCAGTCTGTGACTTTGAAGTCCTGACCAGGGGTTGGGGTATTGTTGGAAATCCAGCAGACATTGCATTGGGTCAAGTTTATCTTCAACCCATGTGACAAGTTGTTATGGGTGAGTAAGCCCCTTGTCAGTGGTATGAAGGATCTTTTTTGTCAACAACAGAACTGTTATATGTACTTTTTCCAATATGTGTCCTTTTCTACAGCCAAGCTAAATATGCTATCAAAATGATCTTAAGTGAGTGAGTGAGTGTTTGAGTTTTACGTCCCACCAACAGCAACGGTCATACGGAGATGGGACCTCGGTTTAAAGACTCATCCGAAATTGGGGAAGCCCGGAATCGATCCAGCAATCCCACAATGATCCTAACTATTGGGACAGACATGTCTAAGCAAACAGTGCAGACCCAGATCAGACTGCTCCCTCGGGAGCAGTCTGATCAGGATCTACACTGTTTGCAATTACGTCTGCACTTTTTGGACTCCTTGTTGGATCATGAAACAAAGTTGTAAAAATTTCAGGAGAATTACAGCAAGTTCTCAAGGTGTCCAAACTTAAAGATTTTCACAGTATGTTTTCTTCCCTAAACTGGAGGGTATGTTCATTTAACCTGTTAAGTACCAGAAACCCCAAAACGGGTACCCTGGCAAACAGTGCAGGCCCAGATCAGATGCCGCAGAACGCGGCATCTGATCAGGGCCTCCACTGTTTGCTTAAAGTTCAGGCATTTTCCAAATGAATTTTGATGAAAACACAACCTGACACCCCTAAAATTTTGAAATAAACTCCGGGTATATATAAGGAGGATGATTCCATCTGGTACAAAAAGGGTTAATATGGGAGACTCTCCAAAACAGGTTACTGAGAAACAGTGCGGGCCCAGATCAGATGCCTCTGAATGCTGTCTATGATCAGGGCCTTCAATCTTTGGAAAAAAACTGTGATTTTAAGCAAATTTCAAAAACCAACTCAACCTGACATCTAAAATTTTGAAGAAATAAGAAAAATTACCCCAGAATTATCCTTGTTATGCCCCCTTATCTAGAGTTACATTCGAAGAAAGAAGCCTCTGTGTTGTAGTGGTTATGCTACTCTCCTCATAATCCAGGGGTTGTGGGTTCGATCCCGGGATTCTCCAGACTTTCAGATGAGTCTTTAAACCAAGGTCCCATCTCCGTATGACCTTCGCTGTTGGTGGGATGTATATCTCAAACACACACACATTCAAACGAAATTGAAGAATTTATTTTGTCTACACGTATTTATCAGAAAGAGATGAACATGCATCAGATCATGTTTCTCTGCAACCCAGTGACTAATTGTGCTATATACAGCCCCTTGTCACTGGTATGAAGACATTTGGATCATCATATGCATTAGCAAATAAGCACTTGGCTCTCACATTCCTTTGGAGAATCACTGCTTTCTTCTTACACCATTGAAGAACAATTGATCAGATCCATGCCAAGCGTGTGTCATTGGATGTATCCCCCGCAAAGATTCAGATCAGACTATGACAGATAACAGGGGGTATCCACATTTTATTTTTCGTATTTCTGCAGGAAAATATTTATTTTCATTTCATGCAGAAATTATAAAAATATCAGTACTCTTTGGATCAAGAAAGCACCTTATCTGGAGCTATGTTAACCCTTATCCTGCTGAATATTTTAATCTGCCACACCCACTTCTGATTATCAACAAATGAGATTACTTGATGCAAATTATTGCAACAAAGTCACATGTGAATGACAAACAATGTAGATCCTGATCAGATGGCTTCTGAAGAAGCCATGATCAGGATCTATATTGTTTGAAACCCAAGGCAAATCCCGCTCAGCAGGATAAGGGTTAAACCATGTCACGATGTGGATAAAAAGGGCCTTATTCTGAATGCAGGAGTACCCAGGCTTGTTCTGAAAACACATTTTTGTCTGACCCAGTTCAATTGAATACAAGACAAAGCAAAACTTGCATTAGCTGAAAAACATTGTGTTCATTTGCTTTCATTTTTCTTTAGATTTTTGTTTTATTTGAAGTTTAACAGCCCAGTCACACTAATTAGGACTAAGGTCATATCCAGCCTGTCAGTTTAACTACCGGTAACCACACTTTTCCTAGGCTTTATGCACTTTAAGCACTTTCTTTTGCAAGAAACTAATAACTGTCCTTCTTCAATCTGCATAGGGGAGAAAAAGACAGTAGAAAAGATTTCATGATCAAACTCAATGAAAGGATGTTCCCTAACCAGCAGGTTTCAAACCTGCGCATCAGACTGAGCTACTGAGGCTGCCTTCTTTGGAATTGAAAAATTATGACTGTTCAGGTGTGTTGTATCTAGAGCATAGAAAGCATTTTCTTTAAGGTGCATTATTGTCCATCCTATATATATTTTCTCCCATCATATTTAACCCATTTAGTACCAGAAACCCAAAAACGGTACCCTGGCAAACAGTGCAGGCCCAGATCAGATGCCGCAGAAAGCCGCGTCTGATCAGGGCCTCCACTGTTTGCTAAAAGTTCAGTCATTTTCCAAATAAATTTTGATGAAAATACAACCTGACACCCCTAAATTTTGAAATGAACTTCTATATATAAAGAGGAAGATTCCATTTGGTACAAAAAAGGTTACAGTGAAGAATTTGCTACCCTCCTCAAAGAGCAGCCGGACAGTGATATGGGCAAGACCCTGATAAAAGATTTTTTTAAAGAGTGGTCTCCCCTCCTGGTGCATTGGTTCCCCTTACAAAGGCCTTCTATAGACGTGTAGGGATCCATTTATAGGAAGAGTAACTTCCTTTGCTGGCACATCTGTAGACTGTTTCCCTTGGTAACAATAAAATCACAATAATGCATCAGATCGAAAGTATCTTCAACCCAAGTAACAAGATTGTTGGGTGAGTAAGCCCCTTGTCACTTGGTATGAAGGATCCATTTGAACTCATCACCTGCATCGAAGTCTAAGGAGATTTTCGAGATTTTGAACAAGTCCTCTTACAACCTCTTGGAAGGTAGTGCTGCCTCATTAGTTTTATGTGACAGCCTTGAATGACTGGGTATAAGGGGCTATTTTTTAAGAATAAAGTGGAATTCCTGGATGCAAGTGTACTTTGTGCTAGGCAAGTACAAAAATCAGGGAAAGTGACTAGGAAAATTAATAGTGGATTTTTTTTGGGGGGAGGGGGTTGGGGGGTTGGGGGGGTCATAAAAACATGTCCAACTGGTACTTATTAGGATCACCTCAATGGGGCAACACAACATAGGTTTCTAGAGACAATTTAGGAAAAAATTATCCCTTTACCCTCACCACGCTGAACCCGGATATATATCTTTTTTTGAAAACTGTATTGATCCTGATTAGCCGGCTGATCGGGATATATACAGTTTTCCATTCTGCTTCTATAACAACATTAATCATTAATGCCATTGTAAAAATTGAAATCAAGCAATACAAATGACTGAAAATTGGGGAGGTGTATAGCATGTTGAAATACATGGTCCGGTTTAATTATCCTTGTTACCACCCCCAACCCCCACCAAACCCCTTTATCTGGAACTATGTAGTGCATGAGCAAGATGTTTGTATTCATGAACAATACTGACCTTATACCCCTCCAGATCTCTCATCTGTATTTGTAGTAAAGACAGATCTCTCAAAATTTGTAGATTATCCTAGAAAAAAAAAAAAACAGAAAAAAAAAACATATTTTGACCAAGAGCAAACAAGCAACATACTGCAAACATAGAACATAGAACCCCATCCCCTTGAACATTCCACATACTGAAGAAACATAGGTCGGGTACTCACATAATATACCACGAATAAAATGCCGACCTCGGTAGCTCAGTCGGATGCGCGTCTGACTGGTGATCAGGAGGAGGCAGATTCGATACCTGCCGGGGTTGGCAACATTCTTTCATGGAGATTGATCATGAAATCTTTTCTACGGTCATTCTCTCCCTTCCGCGGATTCAAGAAGGGCAGTTTTCAGTTTCTGGCGAAAGAATGTGCACTGTACTGGTTAACCACTTATGTATAAGCCTGCCCAGGAAAGTGTGGATAGGTAAACTGACCTGCTCTAAAATGACCTAAAATAGGGTTGACAGGGCCGTTAAACCGAAATACAAACAAACCACGAATAAAACATTGGAGTAACTAAGGGCGTATCTTGGTTCCTGCTTTACAGTTATTTTTTTCATTTTAAACAAACCTGCCATCATGCAAAATACTAACCTATCCATCACAGGATTTGGAACTATGAGATCTATGAGATCTTAACCCTTAAGTACATCTGAAAATGTCGTCTGCTTATGTTGTCTGCTTAATTTTTATGCAAATGTATTAAAAATTATTTTTGCGTACTGGCAAACAGTGTGGACCCAAATCAGACTGCTCCTCTAGGAGCATTTGGGTCCACACTGTTTGCAAAAATGACTATTAAAGTAACCAGCAGACGACAAAGCAGATGACAATTGTCGAGATTGGCAATTTATGGGGTTAACTCTTTCTTTATGGCTGCTTATGCAGATGCCTGATGTTGACGCAGATTCTGCCTCAAATGCATGAGACAAAAAGCATTTGAACGAAATCTAGGTAATTGTTATTTATCAAGGCACTATTCTTGTCTGTGATGTTAACCCATTGTATACTAGTGGACTCTTCCATTGCTATATGTTGGATAAGTCCATTTGTCATATAAGGGGTGTCAGACCTATTTTTTCTTTCTTATTCTATTTTTAACGGAAAATTGTGCTAGCAAATAGTGCAGGCCCTGATCAGGCGCCACGTTCTGCACTGTTTGCCACGGTACCCCTTTAGGGGTTTCCCCGCATACAATGGGTTAAGAGTGCTGTGTAAAAAGGGTTTGTTATCTGTTATCTGTAAAATCTGGATTGGGTTCCATGTGACCTGGGACATTAGCAAACAGGGTTGACCAAGATCAGACACCACATGATGCGGCATCTGATCATAGTCTCCACTGTTGCTTAAAATACTAGAATTCAAGAGGGCCAACCGCCCATCGAGGCTTGGAGAACAGCACCCAAGTACTGGTAAACTGATCATAGAGGGTCTAAGCCTGTCCAGGCAAAGTGATACGAGTCAGAACGTCCCTACAAATAAACCCTTTTGTTTTGTTTGGGCAGCAGGGCTTGAGATGTCGATTCATCTCAATTTCCGTTGAAAGTCCCAAAAAATCAGAAGCAATGTCTCCAAAATGACCTAAACAGTGTTGACAGGGACATACAACCTCTATTCAGACAGACAGACTGGAATTTAAGGGTTAAAATGAAACAGTCTCCTTTGTCACTCATTTTTATCTCCTCAACTATCTCTTCTATCTCTTTTTCCCCCTTTCTCTGGGAGACGACCCAAAATGACCCACAAGGGTTGACGTGTGGTCAAACCCAAAACCATCAGTCAATCAAGAACTATTTCCCACTGGCCAGAACTGCCAGTGTTTTGATTTATTATCTCACCTTATCCCATCTTAAGGCATTTCTATAGGCTTTGATAGCTTCATCATACTTTCTGTCTGACCTCTGTAGAAGACCGTACACATGCCAACAGACATGACTCTTCAAATCATTCTTCAAACCACGTCTTACAAAGTCATATGCTTCTTCTTTTCTACCCAGGCAGTTCAGGGTAAGGCCTTTCATGGCAAGAGTTTCTAAAACATACAAAAATATCTCAATTCATCTGTTTAGAACAAAGTAACAAATTAACATATTGTTCAACTTTTGATCATTTTACATAAATGTACTTGCTTTTATTTTGTTTGCCTTTTTGAGTGTGTTTTAATCTAAATTGACAAATATTGCTGTGCATTAATTTCCATCAATATGAATGAAGTTGTTATTTATATTATAAGGGACGATTATTGCTCAAACATTTACAATATATTTGGGGTCTCGGGTGTGTGACTGACACCATTGTGATCAATAATCAATTAGTAATCACTGAAGATTTGGTCATAATTTTACCTGTCTGGCTTTCTGTCTGAGCATGACTCTTACAATATGTTGTACTTTACTATATGTATTTGAACAGACAGGCCTGAGCAAACAGTGTAGACCCAGATGAGACGCGACAGAATGTGGCGGATCATCAGGGTCTGCAGTCTGCCACTCATACAGCTATTTTAGAAACAACTACAGGTAGTAAATTTTACTTATCAAATAATCGATTGCAAGAAAATCAGTAATGATAATCATTTTTATGGAAATCATCAATTGATTAATTGATTATCCAAATGATCCCGCCAGCCTTATCTAACCCCAACCCATTTCAATAGTGTTGTTGAATCCTTTGATCAACAAACTTCAGACTTCGAAGCCACAAACAGACAAAGACAGAAAAGTATTCTAAAGGCCAATTATAGTTAGTGCAATTTGACATGAGACTGACGACATCTATTACCAAAGTTTCACACCAACTGAAATGCATTTTATCTTCGCCGTATTCCGAAGAGGTCGATATTGTTTTACAATACATAGAGGCGGCAGGCCGGTTAATGGGTCGCAATTCAGGAGATGCCGAAAATGCACGAGTAGTTTACGAAAACCGACCTATTGGGTGATTCAGTTGCTCAAAGCATCGTTAGCTTAACGAGCTGGTAAATGGTCAAATTGTTAGCTGTTCTAGCAAGTACAATATCTAAAATTTTGTTATTTTTGCTGAAAAAAAAAGTGAGTAGCTTTTGCATATTTCATTTTTTCAGCAAAAATATTAGTATATTTGTCATATTAAATGATCAAAGTTTTAACGATTCGTTAACTAACAACGCCATTAGTTTTGAACAACTGGCCCCGGACTGCACTTGTCTCAAGTCTGCAGTACAAAGAAATTGGTGAGAGTTTGATGCATTTTTCTTGTGCACTGACCTCTGAAATTATGAAAGAATGAACAGCTTTGATAGATATGCTACATTTCACTGAAAGTCTAATGGATATTGAAATGCACAGTATAACGATACACAAATTTTTTCGTGTGTGTGTGAATTCGGGTTTAACGTCGCTTTCAACAATTTTTCAGTCATATCACGACGGTGTCTGGTTGCGACAGGGAGCTCAATGCTCACTTTTATAGTGCTGCCTCACTGAAGTATCATGTCCCAGACACATTACATGATACCACACCCAATCACATCATCCTGACACTGGGTCAACCAGTCCTAGCTCTACCCCGTAAATCTGAGTACCAAGCGAAGAGCAGCTAGTACCATTTTTAAAGACTTTGGTATGTCGCAGCCCGGGATTGAACCCTTGACCTCCGGGAGCGGACACTCTACCAATACTATCACCAGTGACCTGTGAGTGTGACAAGTGATTTATGTACCATAATGATCCTAAGTATTTGGACAGATAGGCCTAAGCAAACAGTGCAGACCCAGATCAGACTGCTCCTGAAGGAGCCGTCTGATCAGGGTCTACACTGTTTTTCATTCTGTCTGCCTCTTTTGCACTCCTTGCTGTATCATTAAACAAATTTGTTAAAATTTTAGGAGAGTTACAACAAGTTCTCAAGTCCGACATTTTAGGATTTTAAGGTAATACCAACCTCCATGTTCAGAGAATTTGGGATTAGACAGGATTTGTTTGGAGAACTTCAGCCCATTCCTATACTGTTTCTGCTCGTAGCATTTCTGAAATCAAAATAAACAGGAAATATCTTTCAAAAGACATTTGATACAGATACGTTCATAATTTAACCCATTGTATATTAGTGGACTCTTCCACTGCTGTATGTTGGACAAGTTCATTTGTCATAAAAGGGGTGTCAGGCCAATTTTTTCAATTTTCATTCTATTTTTGACAGAACAATTTTGTTAGCAAACAGTGCAGGCCCTGATCAGACGCCGCATTCTACAGCGTCTGATCTGGACTTGCACTGTTTTGCCAAGATACCCCTTTAGGGGTTTCCCGCATACAATGGGTTAATAACTGGAATACATTTGGAGAAAACTTGTTCGAGAGAGGGTTACATGTAGTTCAAACTATACAGGGTTGATCAGGGCTTGAAAATTCTTCGAAATTTCACTCGTCCAAAGAACATGCATATTTAGTAAATTTAATAGCATCTTAGGCAAAATTTTCTTCTTCCTCCAAAAATTTTACTTGTCATGGCGAGTGGACTAGTCAGTAGTGGAATTTTCCAAAATAGAAGTGAAGTGAAGGCAATGATCAGGAACCAACCCTGTTAACCAGAAACCCCAAAATGGGTACCCTGGCAAACAGTAAAGGCCCAGATCAGACGTCTGATCAGGGCCTCCACTGTTTGCTAAAAGTTCAGTCATTTTCCAAATAAATTTTGATGAAAACACAACCTGACACCCCTAAATTTTGAAATGGACTCTGCTTTATATACGGTGGAAGATTCTATTTGGTACAAAAAGGGTTAAACTATTCAGGGTTGATCAGGGCTTGAAAGAACATGCAGTTTCAGTAAATTTAATAACATCTAGGTAAAGTTTTCCTCTTCCTCCAAACATTTTACTCGTCATGGCGAGCGTACTACTACTAGACTATAGGGCTGGCTAATTGGAGCTGAAAAATAATCGATTATCAGTACTGATCGATAATCGATTAGTAATCGCTGAGGTTTTTGTCACAATTTTACCTATCTGGCTTTCTGTCTGAGCATGACTCTTACCATATATTGCACTTTACCATATGTAGATTTGAACAGACAGGCCTGAGCAAAGTTTGACAGTGTAGACCCAGATGAGACGCCGCAGAATGCGGCGTCTCATCAGGGTCTGCACTGTTTGCCACTCAATCAGCTATTTTAGGCATAACTTTGGGTAGTAAATTGTACCTATCAAGTAATCTATTAAAAGCAAATCAGAAATGATAATCATTTTTGTGGAATTTATCGAATGATTAATCGATTATTCGAATAATCGTGTCAGCCTTACTAGACTAGTCTAGTGAAATTTTCCAAACCTGTTAATCTAAGTGCCAGGAGACACATTAGAGATATATTTTGATATTCTATAACTTAAAGCAACTTTGTGTGTACTCATTAGAACTGTTTCACTGAGGTAATTCTAATGAGCACAGGGTTCAACATTAACTTTTTTAAAAACTGCACAAGGTGGTCCTCTTGGGATGCACTGGACCTATCTAAGTTCAACTGGACCAAAAAAATGATGAAAATCATACTAATGTGATACATCAGTTCTACATAGTATCAGATTATTTCTATTATTAATTAATTACATAGTAAAACTAATGTAACAGGTGTAAAATAGATAGTTGACTTGACCTCATAAGATCACTGCAGTCGATCCGGGGTGTTTATGCTGGCCAGTGACACTACGTATACACCACGGATCTGCTGCAATAATCTTATTTAGCTGTGAGACCATGCGGACAATCAATTCTACACTTACTGTAACATTGCAGTTTCTGAGATATAAGGCCTTTTGTGAAGTGGAGGGGTGGGGCAAGGCTCCGGAAGACTCCCAGGTTGGTGTCAATGAATGTGTCTTATCATAAGGAACAAGAATATATATGGTTTAGGGGTAGCCATCTGTAGGAATTCTGAGATATTGTGAGATTATGAAATGGAGGGGGTGGGGCATGGCCCCAGCACATCCCTGGGGACCCCCAGGTTGGTGTCACTGAATGTGTCCAATCATAATGAACAAGAATATATATGGTTTAGGGGTGAGGATCTTTGTTTGTTTGTTTTGTTTGATTTGTGGTTTAACGTCCCCATAAACACTGTAAAGGTTAGGATCTGAACAGTTTCTGAGATATATGGCCTTTTGTGAAGTGTAGGGGTGGGGCAAGGCCCCGGTGCATCCCTGGGGACCCCCAGGTTGGTGTCAATGAATGTGTCTTATCATACGGATCAAGAATATATCTGGTTTAGGGGCGGGGATCTGTAAGGTTTCCGAGATATTGGGCCTTTTATGAAATGGAGGAGGTGGGGCATGGCCCCGGTGCATCCCGGGGACTCCCAGGTTGATGTCATTGAATGGGTCTTATCATAAGGAACAAGAATATATATGGTTTAGGAGTGGGGATCTTCACTGTTCGCCAATACAGGCTTTATGTCAAGCTGAAACTTCAGCATTAAATATGATTCTGCTCAAATCAAAACGATTCTAACGATAACGCCTAACGTTTATAGGCAGAAATATGAAACGTAAACGTAATCCCATTTAGTACCATATACCCCAAAGCGGGTACCCTGGCAAACAGTGTACCTACTTGCCTACCCCTGGAGACAGAAAATAGTAAGATCCTCCCCAAAAAATCGTAAAATTCAAATTTTATTCGTAAGGGTATTAAGGTATCGGATCGAGGTCAAAATAAGCCCATTTCCTCAAATTTTTTTTTTTTTGTTGCAATAAATCGGCCAATTCAGCTTTTCTTTTTACCCCATGTTTTTTCCTTTGTAATGGCATCCATCTTGCCGCTCATACCGAAACAAATATGTTAAGTGAACTGTGATTGGCAAAAAAGCGGGAAATACTCATATTTCCCTGGATGGCAGGAAATACAGGGAATTCCCGGGAAATACAGGGAATTCCCAGGAAATACTGGGAAATATATATTTACATAGGTGGTACCGATTGAGACTGCTTAATATACCCCATTTACCTAGCTATTTGAAAGCAAATTTATTTTAAGTTCATACAGCGCTTGAAAATTCCACTTTTCTCCTTGCAATGACAAAAAAAAAAATGAAGGAAAAGTAAAAAGTCTGTCTAGTTCTTACGGCATTTACCAAAGTTTACATGCACTTAGTCATGTAGGAGAAGTGAAAGTTTGAAGAATTTTCCAGCCCTTTTTATATTGAATAATTTGAAAGATCTATAGTCCCTTGCCTTCATATAGAATGTATAGAATTTCTTTTCAAATGTGATTCTAAAATATTACTTTCTAACTTTCAGCTATTTCCCTTGAATTGTAAATACATGTAATTTTAATACATGACTGTACTAAAGTGAGTATCTGTAGATAATTTAAGAAATCTTTGATGCTTAAATATTAACTGTGTTCTTTTAATACCTTTCTCAAACAAACAATTAAATTATCACACCTTTTAGCACTAGGAGTATGATTACTTGACAGACTTGCAAACAATCCTAGTGTAAACATCCTTAAAATTCAAACATCCAAAGAGCTGTTGCAAATGTCAAAAAAATTGAACCATTTGGTTTAGTGTTATACTAACATACCTGTGATACCTCCCTCATCAGGAGAGAGACGCCCTCAGTTTGATGCTATTTTTTGCCCAATTTACGCTAAACTTTAGTAAAATTTTGGAGCCTCCCTCTTTTGAACTGAGAATTTCCCTATATATTTTTTACATCTTCCTCATCACAATGGCAAATCTCCCTCATACAGTTAAAAATATTATCACAGGTATGCACTAAAGCATACAAAACATGTAGTTCCAATGGCAAACTATCTTAAAGAAGCTAAGTGATTCTGATATGGGTCTGCACTGTTTTCCCAGGCATGTCTGCCCTACATTTTGGTATTTTATCTTCTTTTTTAAATAACTTTCTGCACCCTACATAGCAACAGATCACTTTATATTTATGCTTGTGTTTGGTTGGGCATATTGAGTGATAGCAGACATATGACATATGACAGGTTCCATTTAAGAACGTAAAATGTCCTTCAAATTTCCGTCAAATGCAATCAGATGTAAATTTTTCTGTGATTAATCAGATTCAATAAATTGATATATTTATGGTGAATAAAGTACAAGAAAAAAATCAAGAAAAAGAAATTTATCTGTTGTTATTTTGCGTACAAACGGAGAAATGAACACAAGTATGCAGCAAGACGTCGAATTTTTTGACGGACAGAACTCCCGACTTCTTCACCATGTTGATCAGATTCGCGTTTTTTTCGACTAATTTCTAAGTTTGAAATGAAACAAAGGTATTTTGCTGTTGGGGTATGTATTTCTTTGTTTTCAGTTTGCTTTGTTAGACTTTTCTATGGTTAGTTTTAAAAATAAAGGAATTAGAATGTGGGCGCTGGAAACATGATATAGTCCGTCAAATATTACGACGTTCACAAAAACGGTCACTCATCTGTTTTCATTGACAATTCTGGCGGTTGGGGATTCAAATATAGTGTAAAACAGTTAGTACTTTCTGCTTATACGGTTGGTTTCAGTTAATTTTGATAACATATCTAGATACATTAACAAGAAATGCTGCGACCGTAATTTCTGTCAAAGATAGATAATGACGTTCGCACAATTGATCCGGGGCTAGAGCGGTTACTTCCCTTATTTTTGCAGTGAAAAGAAACGGGGATTATATCCGTACATATCCGAATGAAAAAAGATGGCTAATGGGCTGACATGCAGATCGGTGATCTAATAATTTTGTGGAAGTGAGTGTCTGTCGACTTTTTTTAACGTTCGCAACTGTTGACGCTAGCAACTTTTAGTGCATTTATTGGTAAATATAAATTTTAAAGCAGGGAAAACCTATTGCAGTGATTTTTTTACCCCTGCGTCCTGCGTCCAGGACGCACAAATAGGACTGAGGACGCACGATCATAAAATATGTGCGTCTGTCGGACGCAAATATTTCATGGGCGAAAAATCCAACTTTCGTTTTCACTGCTGTAAATATCAGCAGAAGTGATAAAATACTGCACTTTTACCGAACCTTCAACTGCCCAACGAGTCACCGAAAAATCGATACAGGTACAATTTAATGATCCAACCACAAGACGAGAATCCCCTCCATCCAAAATGAGCCCAAACTTTCACACAAGCAAGTTCAATGCGAACATCAAAGTTTTCCGCCATCCAAATCGCCGCCCACAAACCAACTCTACCATTTTTCTGCATGTGATCGGTAAATGTGTCAAATGACGTCATCCGATGCCAGCAACCCCGCATGTGTTTAATGCCATTGTTTTATGTTAATGGGCTGTATCCCGTTCTTAAAAAAAATGTTGGAACCGGTACAAAAATATTTTCTCGATAGCTAAACGGCTGTGAATGGAGGTGGATAGAAAACAGCGCTTTGCACAGCCCCCGAATTATCCCCAGCGGCTCCAACAACAGCGTTCGACTTTTCCCGCCAAGCCGAGTGTCTGCTATTTGGCGCCAAAACATAACCATTCACGATCCATTTTTATAATGCATACAACTACCGTTAGATGAAGCTAATTGTCTGAGGTGCGAGTAAATCATTTTCACATTGATTGTGGATTAAATTTTATGATTGGGGAATAAACGCAAATTAGAGACATAACTTGACCATATTTTCACACCTCGTTCAAGTTGGCTTATCGCCAGAAATGAAAGACACGCACCGCAGGGCAATCATGTTTACTTGGCAATTATATGACAGGGATTAACAATAGTGTCATAATTGAACTGTTATAAATACACAGACGGTTTGTCTCTGAATTGTCGACAAAGCAGGACAGTGCAGCACAATTATTGTGATTTACTTACTCCAGTTTTACTGTATTTAAGGACTCAAAAGACTGACAGCTGTAGACGATTTTTTTTTTTGCACTTGCCCGACCGGGCGTCCTAAGGTCAATGTGCACCTGCCCGGCGCGATTTCGGACGTGTGCGGCCGGGTAATGGATTTGTAAGCCCCTGAACCTAGATAGCTGGTGTCTCAATCAGGGGAGGAAACGTTTGCTGATAATGGTTCGGAATATTAGGGCCGGAATATTATCTCAATTGTGCATGAAGTAAATTTCACGCACATGTAGCGGTGCGCATTTATAGAAAACGAAAGTAGAAAACATTACGGAAAATAGACTAAAAAACATACACTTTAGCAGGATTTCTTTGGGCTTGTAAACAACACAACAGAGTAATTGATAAGGGTCGTATCTTCGTAAATACGACTCTAAAATCGAGCAAATACGACTAGAAATGAAGAAACAGTCGTACCAAATACGACCGTCAAATTGGCGATACGCCAAGGTCGTTCCATTGCAGTCGTATCGGCAATGGAAAAACAAAAACAAAAAATAAACGTGACGCCTGACAAAAAGCAATCGAAATCGCGGTAATTTTCGCCACATCATAGTCTATAACAAAAACTGTTCCAATCTTGAAGAACGAGTTGAAATTCATCCATTCAAAAATTAATTACGCTGAAACACTTCAACCTTACCCTTTGACGATCATATATTGAGCTTATATTCAATCAGCCTCAAGTTATGACAACTATCAACATGATTAGGAAACCGATTATTGATGCGTGATTACATAACAGTATTTATTATCCAAGAGAAAGCCGTCCGCATTATTAACTTTATTAACAACGCCTGAAGCATGAACAGTATCTTTATGGCAAGCGTGCATAAAAATACGATCCTGAACATTGTTAGGCAATCACATTGGCTTCTACGGAGTGTCATCTTCGAAAAAAAAAATTGGTTTGACAGATCTACAGATTCACATTGTCATGTACTTAGGAATTAAATATCAAAACAGACGCGCAGATGATAAAAAGTTAAGTTTGTGGAGAACCTGACAAAGTTTCTCCGGATAAACGCAAGAAAAAAAAATCAAATGCATGGCTATTTCTCTCAAATCAAAGAAATTCACCCTAAAATGGATTACTCTGTATTTTGTGGAAAAACAAAACAGAAGCAACAACAACTGGGCTAGGATGTAACAGCGAGTATATATCCGACCAGGCAGCGTAAGCGCTAGCTCTTTCTGCTTAGCGTCCGCAGGCCGCAGATGCAAGAAAATTTGCCTCCATGACTCATTGTTTTTGCGTCCTTTGGCCATTGGCGGAAACTCTTAACCGGATCTTGTTTATTGCAGTTTTCCGACACGTGTATGTCGGCGCCTTTGATTATTGCATCATGGTGGTTGTTTACTTTTGACTCCACTTCTATTTTTCATACTTTTATCATCCCGACGTACTTTTTTCTCGCAACATTGCCGTCAATGCACGTCTGAGATAGAACCACCGCTGCACAGACTGATCTCTTTGTCCGTCGTGTTCCGTATACATTTGACCCAAATTATATTTATTGAGTCACAATGGCAGGATTAACCTGTAATACTTGGGTACTCATATATCTAATTGTGAATCACAGGTGGTCAGGTCAGCATGCAGTGCATGCTTATTTACCGCTATGTATCAAGTAGCCGATTAAATTAACACTCTAAGATGTCTCGCCGGCGTCTTTGAACATTAAGCAGAATGACTGGCAGCGCATCATAAAATAACGCAAACACAGCAACCCGGACAGACTGATTAGCTTTCACAGATACGCTTGCTGATCTGAGTCTTTACTGGTCACATGTTTTATTGTATTTTTGCTGGGCGCTGAATTTCTCGCCTTTTACCAATCGCATGCAGTTGCTACAATTAGTGGAGATTTTCCCCCGCCTTTGAACATGTAGCAAGTTAGGCCGCTGCAGACACAAAACATGGGTTTGAAAACGTTTTGATGACAGTATGATACGTGTGACGGCTGAAGACTACGACCAGCCTGCACAGTCTGATCAAAACGAGCCTTCAGTAGCGTCTGGTGAAGATACGACCCTAGTTTTGAATTTAGGAGTACCGATACTCTCAAAGAATCACAGGATACGCCTATAGTCTTTGGTTGAAGGAGTAACAGTACTCCTCGGGCAAAAGCTTATCAATAACACTGAACACAAGTTGATGATTGATTCTGTTCATTGCAAATAATAGATACTAGACCGCATTATTTTTAACTATGAATAATGGCATTTTATACTGAACCGATCTTTTTTGTACTTCCTTTTTTTTCCCTCCAAATATTGGGACTCATACTTTCAGATTTGGGACGCACAGTTTTTTGGTTGAGCGAGTCCCAGGACGCATAGTTGAAAATTTGTAAAAAAATCACTGCTATTGATGTCCAGTTGTATGCACTAAATTGACGAAAACATCTTCGTCTGATGCTACCAGTGGCGGGAAACTCGTCGAGCTGTTGCGAATGTCGCTTTTTGACGGAAATTCTTACTGCATACGTTACCAACAGTTTGTTCCGTCAAAAAATGACATTCTCAACATATTGAAAGTTAAATAAATCAGTATCTGACATGTCTTCTGCAGAGATAGTACTTCCTTTACATTAAGTTTTCAATCTTTTGTCACTTTGAAAAATTGTTGCAAACTGTAATACAGCTAACACTTAATTTTTTAACTTTTTAAAGTTGTTAACATAAAAATGTCCGTCAAATATTCTGTCAAAAATATGACATTAGCAACACAAAAATTAAAATGCGATTTTTAGGCAAAATAATTTGGTTATAATTTTTATTTTGGTGATTTTGACATAATGTAACAATAATCTTGCCATCAACACTAAAAAAACAGCAGATTTTTTATACAACCCAAAAAAATAATTAGGGAGTTAGTTTGACGGAAATTTTATGTTCTTAAATGGAACCTGTCATATATGTTTGGGGAGGCATACAATGCAAAATAGCAATGGTAACTGTTCATTATTTCAATTAAATTACACAAATATTAAAAGTGTTTTTCTATGAAATAACTAAACAAAAATCATATTTCCCACTATTTCCCAGTATTTCCCACTTTTGCTGAAATTTGGAGTATTTCCCAGGACGGTAATTACCGGTAAATATCAGTGGGAATTCCCGCCACCGGTATTTACCGACCAACCTTGCTTCCCTATCATTAGCCAATGGAATTTAATTTAATTTCGCAACGAGAGTAAGCCAGGAATGACAAATATTGTCTATTTCCGGTATAAATGCACGCTTACCCGAACGGAACCGAAATAACTGCGCCGATTTACCGATTTTTTTACCAACACCGAAAATCATACAGAATTCGGCTGTGGTCGTAATTTGGACATGAAAATAGTAAGCCTTACGACCAAATCGTAAGGGTAGGCAAGTCTGAGTGTAGGCCCAGCTCAGACACCGCAGAACGAGGCGCCTGATCAGGGCCTACACTGTTTGCAAAAGCTAGTTTCCCAAACAAATTTAGTTGAAAACACAACCTGACAACCCTACATTTTTAAATGGACTCATGCTGTATATAAGGAGGAGGATTCCATTTGGTACAAAAAGGGTTAAACTGAACTTTTACCCCTAAAGTGGGGTTAATCAAGGTCCATCGCATGGGCTTATTATCTATGATAATTCACCGACACGGTTTATATCTCATGATCAGAATTAGGTATCTAATGCGAATTGTACAAATCTCGAGGCTAAATTATCCTTCAACTCCAGTGGTTGTACTATCAATACTGCCACTACATAGCAATCAGCAGCCTAAAAGCTACATGCTATCCTCAATTACTTTGAGACAGCTCCCCGTGTGCGTGTGTGAATTCGGGTTTAACGTCGCTTTCAACAATTTTTCAGTCATATCACGACGGTGTCTGGTTCCACCAGGGAGCTCAATGCTCACTTTTATAGTGATGCCTCACTAAAGTATAATGTCCCAGACACATTACATGATACCACACCCAGTCACATTATCCTGACACTGGGTCGACAGCTCCCTGACAGTCACTTTTTTGCAACATCAAATCAGACGAGGCAAACAATTGTGGTTGAAATGGTCAATAAGCCAAAATATTGAATTGAATTTTTCTAAATTCGTAATTTTGATCATAAACATGATAATAGATAATTTTACTTTCAAAACATTGTCTTCATTTAATCAGCTTGTGTATAATTTCAACATAATAATGTGTCGATGAATTGTCTTCAAAAAGTGTCGATGACTTGTCTTCAATTGTGACGATGAATTGTCTCCAAAAACTGTGTTGATGAATTGTTTTGTAGATGAATTGTCTCGATTCCAATTTGTGACAACCACCGCGAATACTCATCTTTCGGGTGAATCTGGGCGTTTCCAAAGCGTTATACAGCTATAAAACTGATTGTCCGCGTTACCCGTCCTATATTTTCTCATAGGTAAATAAGTGAAATGCCGCGGAATCGCGGCGTGTTCGTGGCGTCATCAGGTCTGAGAGTTTAGCTATTCCTAAAGACTGTCCATACAAATAAAGACAGTCTTTAAATTTATGGACTCACATGTCTGTAGAAAGCAATGCAAATCGTAAGATTTTTTCAAAATTTCGAAAATTGCAGTACAGGCGTTATGCAACCTTCTTTATGACATGGTAATATGCGTGTAGCTGAAGACTGAGTATGATTCATTGTCTTGTTGATTAATAATTCAAGAAACTAAACTATTGATTTTCTCCCTTACACTATAAACAATGAAATATGTCACCTGATGCGTGGCACACTTGTTGTAGTTTAGTACATGAAGGGAGAATACCTAAACAAGAATATCTTCCATAGCCGTTTTTATATAAATACTCGAAAATTAGACAACAGATTCGAGAAAAATCTTTCTGTGTATGCAATTCATCATGTAACGAGAAGTTTATATTATACATATTCTGCGATTTTTGAATTTTTAAAAAATTCTTATGATTTGCATTGCTTTCTAGAGACACTTGAGTCCATAAATTTAAAGACTGTCTTTATTTTTATGGACAGTCTTTAGAAATAGCTAAACTCTCAGACCTGGTCATTGCTATGGATTGCAGCGGGACGTAGCGCGGAAACATGGCGGACCAAAACTAGACCATGGGTTCCAAATAAATTGGGGTCACCGGAAAGACCGAAATCCATCGAAATCACCACAGAAATCACCCGGGGAAGATCAGAAATCACCATTGTATGATTGGATAGGGTTGGGAAAGGCATGGTAGGGTAGGGTTTTGTTGGTTTTAGTCAGGTTGGGTTTGGAAGGGATTGGTTTGGTAGGGGGAATCGCCATGGAAATCACCACAGAAATCACCCTGAGTAGCTCAGAAATCACCAGTGTATGATTGGATAGGGTTGGGAAAGACATGGTAGGGTAGGGTTTTGATGGATTTGGTCTGGTTGGCTTTGGTAGGGATGGGTATGGTGGGGGGAATCGCCATGGAAATCACCGAAACCACCACTCTTCCAATAAATAATGCGATGGGTTCCTCTGGAACATGCTCTATCTATCTATCTATCTATCTATCTATTACCGTGTCGGTCACATTTGACCATTACCGCAGGTGTATATTACATACACTCCAGGTTTTCCAGGATGAAAGCCTACACAGTAATCATGTAATTACGGTAGGGATCTTTAACCTGCACAGGGGATGGTTCTCCCTGCACAGGGGGCCTCCAGTTAACGTCCCGATCCGAAGGACGGTGCACTTTATGACATCCATCCCTGCAAATGATGCCAATGGAGCGTGTTCGGACACCGAAATTTTATCGCCGCTGCCGGGGATCGAACCCGGGACCTCTAGCATCAGAGGCAAGTGCACTTACCACTGAGCTATCACGCTCCACGCTCACGCATATGTCACCTTGGGATGGTCAGAAATCACCATGTTATTGTTATTTTTTATTGTTATTAATATTAAACCCTCTGCCTTTCGTAACTCATGGATACAATCATTGTATGTCCGTTGTACATTTATTAGAAACCAACTCAAACTCAGATAAAGTGATTAAGGTATTAATCGTTAATTAACGTGATTATTGATAAATGGATTATCCATATATGTTTACTGAGTGTGCTATATTTACCACTGACAGTTTTTAGTTGAGGGTCACTGATGAGGCCTAATTGGAAGTCATTGAAGTATAATTTTTCTGAATTTATATACTAAATCAATATACTTAATAGGGATGTAACGATAGTCAAAAAAAGACTATTGCGATAGTATTGACACTGCAAAAAGAACCATTGCGATACTATTACTATTGCTGACTACTATTGCAATACTATTGCAATACTATTGTCCGAAACATATTTTGTTGTTTGAGAAGGAAATAAAACATATTCAAACCTTCAAACTGTTTTTCTGTATGTTTTAACTGTATGAAAGAAATAAACAAGATACTTTACACCGAGGGACAACTGTTGTAAACTCTCTACAAGAGGAAACAACTCCACAGGAGCATATTTTTTTCCTTTTAGTGTAAATCCTCCTGCAAGAGCCGGAGTCTCATTTTATTTGAAGTACATGTAGCCAAGTACATGTATCAATTCACATTGAGAATGTGACACCAATTTCTTATTCAAAATAAATGTAAGCTCTTCACGAAGGCAATGAAATCTTTGTCTTCAAAATCACTTCAGACATGATAAAGTGACGAAATACACCCGAAACTCATTATAACGCGGGACTTTGGGTCCAACCAAAAGGACCATGTTAGTTAACCGAATCGTGTTATAAACGCCGACTGTATTTGTCACGGATCAGTCTAGTCTACTATTAAGCTGTAAACATAAGCCTCCGGCGCTACCGTTAAGCCTACAATGTTTCATGTGACAAGGTGCGTTATGTCTCTCATTTGCATTTATCCCTCAATCATAAAATTTAATCCACAATCAAATCGCTCCTAAGACGATTAGCTACATCTAACGGTAGATGTATGCATATTAATAAAAACGGACTATTTGACTATCTCGTGCATGGTTATATTTTGGCGCCAAAATAGCAGACGCTTGACGGGAAAAGTCGAACACTTCAATTTGTTTAAACACATATGTACGCAAGTGTTGGTTATTGACACGGATAGAGCTTCCCGGGTTAAGTCGGGAATTGTGCAGAGCGCCGTTCTCTAACCACCACTATCCACAACCGTTTAGCTATCGAGAAAATATTTTTTACCGGTTACAAACATTTTTATGAAATAATTTCGCCCCATCAAAACAGATAGTAGATACTGAAAAAATTAGGTCAGCAGTGCATACGGTTCAGAATCAGAATTGTTGCCGGTAACACGACAAATGACATTCATGCACGAGGACCTGTGATATTGGAAGTTAGATTTGAATCTTCTGACTGAAAATCTGAGGATTTTTTTAATATAAGTCTCAGTGTTTCGGAACACAATTGATCGCATGCGTTTGTTTAACGGAACACCATTCCAAATCGGCCCCGGTCGACCGATGACGTCATCAGTAACGTGCCGAACATGCCTAACAATGTCATCCCCGACATTATTGCATCAGCCAACTTATCTAATTTCCGATCGTTTTCATTGTGTAATTTTTTTTTTTTTTTTCCAAACATCATTTGTATGATTCTTTTGTTGTTTGGTAAAATGTTTAAAAATATTTTAGCAAAACAAATAAACAGAAAATCGTACCACTTTTTTATTTCTTTTGTTTCTAATTGTTTTCTAGTGCGGTATTTCCTGTGCATATTTTGAATACACGGTGTCCAAGATTCAAAATTATTTCCTCGGTTGTATAAGCATGTCTGGATGCCTAATAATAAACTTTCTTTGCAGGACGACACGTATTTCATTTCCTTTGATATCTGCGTTTTACAAAAATAATAATCCTCTAAAACATCAACCAGAACAATGTTTTGCATCTTTTGAAGCGGTAGTGACTCGTGCGGACTTTCCATGCTTCATAGGCTAATAAGGGCGGCACCCTTTGATAATAAATACCACTGTGTAAACACGCAACAATTATCGCTTTTCTTATCACTGCTTGCAGATTAGCGTAATTAAAGTATGCGTGTTCGTCCGTTGAAATATGCTTCAGAAAGCTGTAAATTTACCAGTTAAATATAGGAATATTCAGCGTTCTGACTTTATACCGACATTGGGTGTTAAATGGATAATGCGTAACAAAATAGGATGCATAAACACATTGTACCTGTAGGCTACCGCCAAATCACGATTTGGCTGTAATTTAATTGCCTTTATCTCGCAACAAGCAGCTGGCACAGGAGATTATTGGATTATAATTTGGACAATATACAGTTTGACGCTTGACCGGGTACAAGACGCAGGTGGTGATAAAGAATATATTTAAGAATGAATTATCTGAGAATCTTGCGATACAGAAAACTATCGAAACTATCGATAGTTCAAAACACTATCGGCGATAGTCATCGATGTTTAACTTTACCATCGATGCAGTACTATCGACTCAGTGCCTATCGCAATGCATCGATAGTCCGATGCATCGTTACACTCCTAATACTTAAGTTATTCTTCAGTAATAATAATACTGATTTGATTAATAATACATACTGCCAATGCTTAGTCTGATTTCGGCGACTTTGATTTGCATACTTGATTTCGGTGATTTCCATGACGATTCCCCGACCAAACCCATCCCTTCCAAACCCAACCTGCCCAAATCCAACAAAACCCTACCCTACCATGTCTTTCCCAACCCTATCCAGAACTACTTTAATAGTCATTCAGATGCTCGGTCTATACAGGAGAATTTTGATTTGATAACTTCTTTCATTCATACTTCGGCCGAAAATCATATCCCCTCAAAAACTAGAAGGGGGCTGTATCTTCTATTCCCTGGATCACTCCAGAGATAAGAAGGAAAATTCGCAGAAGGAATAAGATTCATGCAAAGGCAAAAAAGACGGGAAGTGGTAAACTCCGGACAAAATTTGAAAACTTGAGACGTGAGATCAAGACTGATATAAAAAATCAGCATGATTTGTATGTGAATAACTTGGTAGGTGATGTAAAGGCAAATCCCAGAGACTTCTACAGATATATTAATAGCCAGAAGAAAGACAGGCAAGGTATCCCGCCCCTTAATAAAAGAGGAGGGGACGGGGTTGCTGAATCAGACTCTGAAAGGGCAGAGGAACTAGTTGGTCAATTCAATGATGCATTTAATAAAACTGAGTTCACGGAGGTTCCATTGACTGGAAGATCGGCCCCATTCATGGATAATATTGTTGTGACAGCTGCAGGAGTGATCAAATTACTTCAAGGCTTAAACCCCAGTAAGGCCTTAGGACCCGATGAGCTTCATCCCAGAGTCCTGAAGGAACTGGCAAATGAGTTGGGTCCAGTTTTCGCACACTTGTTTCAACAGTCTCTTGATACGGGTGAAATCCCCAAAGAATGGCTCTTAGCAAACATTTGTCCACTCTTCAAAAAAGGAGATAGGGCTCTTGCCCGCAATTATCGCCCTGTGTCTCTGACTTGTGTTCTGTGTAAATTGCTGGAACATATAGTCTGCTCAAACATCATGGCCCACTTGGACGAGCATAAACTTTTGTCAGACAGGCAACATGCATTTAGGAAAAGGCACAGTTGTGAAACTCAGCTAAGCACAGTTATTAATGACTGGGCAAAAATCTTGGACAAAGGGGGACAGGTGGACACATTTATTCTTGACTTTGAGAAGGCCTTTGACACCCCTCCTCATGAACTACTTAAATCTAAGTTATTTGGTTATGGAATTGGGGGGAAAGACCCTCAAATGGATAGATTCCTTTCTCTGCTACAGAAAACAGCGGGTTGTTGTTAATGGTGAATCTTCGGAGTGGGCTCCAGTTTTGTCTGGAGTCCCGCAAGGGACCGTTCTTGGTCCACTTTTGTTCTCCCTGTACATCAATGATATTTCCACTGACATTGACTCAGAAATAAGACTGTTCGCAGATGACTGTGTTTGTTACCGGGAAATTAGAGATACAGATGACTCATTGAAACTTCAGGCTGACATAGATAGATTAGGATGTTGGGCACGTAAATGGGGCATGAGATTTCAGCCAGCTAAATGCAATATTATGCAGATAACTAGGAAGAGATCTAATAAAGTTGAGGCTTCTTACACCTTAGAGGGAACGGTCCTCGAGAATGTGGACTCCATTAAATACCGAGTGACAATCTCACACAACTTGAGATGGAATACTCATATTAGCATCATGTGTACTAAGGCAAATAGAACGCTTGGTTTCCTGAGGCGGAATCTTCATCAGTGCCCTCAGGATGTAAAAGAGGCAGCATATAAAGGTCTTGTTCGCCCAATCTTGGAATATGGTAGTTGTATCTGGGACCCCAGTGGAGTGGTCCTTAATGATGAAATTGAGAAAGTTCAGAATAGAGCTGCTAGATTTGTAACAGGCAATTACTGCTTTGAAACTGGGAGCATGACTGGAATACTTGGAAAATTAAAATGGGAGTCTGTCAAGAAAAGGAGAAAAGACAGTAGGCTAATCCTTTTATACAAAGGTCTAAAGGGTGCTGCCAGCATTCCAACAGATGACCTTGTTCCCCCAGCTAGACACTGTAGCAATCCCCATTCGTTGGCGTTTCAGACCCTTAGCGCAAGAACTGACATTTATAAAGAGTCGTTCTTCCCCAGAACCATTAGAGATTGGAATGCCCTTCCCGATTCGATTATTTCGACAGCTGAAGGTGCTGATGATTGTGTAGCTAAATTTACCTCTTTGGTTAGAGCTAGGGACTAACTTCCCACATCACAGGTCCTGGTGTATGAATGTCATTTGACGTGTCACCAGTAACAATTCTGATCCAATCACACAATGGTAATTTCTGAGCTACCCAGGGTGATTTCTGTGGTGATTTCGATGATTTCGGACTTTCCGGTGACCGAATAAATTGTGGCGGTGTAGTGTAGAAACCCAACCCACCATTCTCTACCCAACCCTGGAGTGAGTTTAGAGTAGCTAGAGGGTGGTCTGTTGTGTTCTTGTGTGTTTCTATGGACTCCTTGACAGCAGGTCATGGCAAAATCAGAATTGATAGCGAGCACAGCTCGCGATGCGCGAAGCGCATCGCGAACGAAGTGAGCTCTACGGTAGAGAATCTGACCAAGAAAATTAACATACAGCCCTACATACTTTAAAGCTTAGATCGATCTGACCATTTTTCTTCCATCTGTCTTCCGGAAGTTGTTTAATGGGGCGAAAACGAGGCTGACCGTCTGGTATACCGTGTTTTCAGAACATTCGGATGATGTTCAGAGTTTTACCGAAGACAAGTCTAGCGTATGACAACAAATGAACAGAAACGGACCTAATAAACAGAACGGACTTGCAAAAACAACAAAAATCCCGAAGTGCTTATTTTTCATTATTTCTCCGACCTTTGAATGTTTGATCCAGCTGGGCACCGCCACATTGAAAGTACTTTTATTGTACTATAAAATACTGTACATAATGAGGTGTACCTAAAACAAGCAGCTAGCAAAATGTACTTACAGAAGTATCTGAACAGAATAGAATAGAGCTTACAACATCATAGGTAATAAAATGACTAAATGTGACCAAGTCAGTGTATGACCATAGATAGATAATACCCACAATAATGCTGATCTATCTATCTATCCATCTATCTATCTGTCTGTTTTGTTTGACTTGAGGGTTTACGTCCCCATCAACACTGTAAAGGTCATTTTTGGAGATGTTGTTTCCAATTTTGTGGGACTTTTACCCGACATTGAGATGAAATGACTTCTCAAGCCCTGCCGCCCAATGAAACTAATAGGGTTTATAAGCATGCACAGGCCGACTCGCACCGCTTTGCCTGGGCAGGCTTGCATGTAGATCCCCTAAGCGGTTTACCACCAGTACTCGTGTGCGGGTCGGTTTCAGCTCTGCATGGAAGCATCATGCAGCCCATCTTTTTCTTCAAGCCCCGATGGGCGGAGGCCGGCTGTCTGTCTATCTATCTGTCTGTCTGTTTGTCTGTCTGTCTGTCTGTCTGTCTAATCTTATTCTATCCTATCCTATCTATCGAAGGGTGTTAGCTGAAATAAAGGGAAAGATGAGTTTGTACAGTGTTAGTATAGTTAAAAGATAAAAACCGAGATTGGTCTTTAAAGGAGAAGCATGAATCCCCAGGCAAACAGCACTACTAAACTGGATTTTTATTAACATGCGGGTACAGGGGCAACACCCACATAAATGAGCCCTTTTCCAGGTAACTGGCTTGATGCACGCATGGTAGATTTCACACCAGATCTACAGGTTTGTCTATGAGATAAGCTTCCACTCTCTGCAATCTCTCCGTCAGCTGCTTCAATATCGTCTTAGGGCCCCCAAGGCCCTTGCTTTTCATCTACCTGTATGTCACAGCCAGCCTCGAATGCACTGTTGGAGTGTTTCACATGTCCATACCAGCGGAGCCTTCTCTCATTCACGATAAGGTCAGGTCCTCAATGGACATTGCAGATCTGTCTGATCATTGACATGTCATTCCGCTGCAGAGACGCTGGAGGTTTGGCTTTATCAATGGCCAAGTGTCACTAGCATGGAACACCTCACTCGCACAAGAGCTTTACACACGGCAACGTGTCTTGAACGAGACGTGATGGGAAGAGAGAACTGGTAGCCGTTCCTTGATTTTCTTCCAGGCTGTTTCACGTGATGTGGTCGAAAGATCACAGCCATCCGTTGTTGAGAGTATGTCTCCTAGGTAGCAAAAGGAAACTACCTCACCTCTAGCTTGCCAGGTCCACCTTGGACTTCCCTATACGGTATCAGACCTAAAAATATTCTGCAAATTTTAGCATACCGAAAAAATATTCCCAAACTATACAGGTATAGACTTGTCTTCTGTGGAGAAAACGTGTTTTCACTAATTTTTGCCTATAATGATTGTATTTAGTAAAAAAAGAGCTTAAAACAGTTCCTAACAGTATAGCTCTGTAATAGCTATAATGCAACTGAATTTTTGTGCAGCAAGGCAAACAAAAACATAATAAATCAGCTTCAGAGATGGGTGATATAATGTGTCAACAACACGCATTAAGCATTTAAAGCCAAATATACCAAAGATATTTGATAGTCCCCATACAAAAAAAATATCTGCTAAATGGCCAGACCCATAAAAATACCAGGTTCTTCCTACCCCCAAAAACCCCACACAACAAAAAATGCTAAAATATACAATTGTGACCCCCACCCACCGAAAAAAGTAGTCCCAGCCTATGTAGCAGGCAATGTTCATAGTACCCCCCCCCCCCCCCTGGGTCTGCCGTCTAAGGGGCGTGTAGTTCTTTGGCACTGTGAACACCGATAATCAGGGTTCTCTGTCAAGCGCATTAGCCCACTGAATTTCTCGTGCTCCCAGAACATGCAGCCATTGCGAAATGTATTGCCCACTCAAGTGTGACATACAACACATGGGAACTCACCTGGCCTCTGCAGTGGGACTATGCCAGTACCACAGATGCAGGGGGTCTAGGCCAGTACCATAGACCATGATTTTCATTTTTTCCGACATTATCTCTCAGCCCTTTCTCCTCCATTGCTTCTTTCCAAGTGAAGCGCCTCCTGGCACTTTCCTCAAGCGATTCAGCTATGTTGACAAGGTCATCAGCATACAGGTCCTCCCAGGGGACTCCAGAGTGGAACTTGTGTGTCATTGCCTTCATTTCTGTTTTTCAAGCACACTGATGAAAAGCAGTGGGCTGAGAACAGAGCCTTGATGAACACGGACACGGTTCCCCATATTAGCATACATGTACACCCCCTCGACCGGTTGCAAAATCCAGTTGTCCACTCCGAGTTTGCACTGCCAACCAGATAATCTTCCAGGGTACTTGATTTAATGCCTTCTCCTGGTCTATGAAAGCCATGTAGAGTCTCTTGTTGGCACATTATTGCAGTGGAAAACTTTATTGAGGAGACTAGGAGATTTGTGTCTTCCAAAACAAAGGAAAACTAAAAATCAGCACATTTTTTTCTGCATCCCAGTATCTAATATATGTTCTTTATTTGTTTGTTTGTTGTTGTTGTTATTTTTTTCTCCAGAAAATACATTTGAAAACAAACCATTTGTGGGAATATACAGGAGATGCATTTACCTCTTTCTAGCCTGTAACGGCTTAGAATCAGTGCCCTGATCCAAAATATTCCATACTTTTTTGGTTACCACAGCAGACTGAACGTAAATCAGAATTAAAAATGTCAGAAAGCCAAAAATTCAAAGACAACGTCTCCTACCATATTCTTTACGGGCCTCCATCGCCTAGTGGTTAAGAGCACTGACTCTTGATCATTAGGTGTCTCAACGCTGTGGTTTGAGCCTCGCTTGGGTTACATGTAAGATGCCAAGTTCTGCAACGGAAGGTCGGGTGGTTTTTCTCCAGGTACCCCGGTTTTCGCCCAAATCTGATTAACGATCGACTCGATATAAGTTAAATAATCTTGAAAGGGCCGTAAAACCTTAACAAAAAAAAAACTACCATATTCTAGTTCTGATGTAACTGTGGTGTTACCAGCTTTGATGGCTCAGTGGTGGAGTGTCCGCTTTGGGATGAGGTTGTAGGCCTCGATCCCCGGCTATGTCATGCAGTTGATGTTACTTGTTTCTGAAAGATATCAGAATCAGATATCTTTCAGATATGTTAAGTTAAATAAAGTTTTTATCCTTATCACTGTTTATGAGCTACTATGCTTTGTTATTACAGCATCAGTTTCGTGGAATTATTTAGTTGCATAGACTCGTGTATGCTATGCTGTGCTCGCTCTTAGGCTAAGCCTATTTACATATTACTGGTGACATGTCAAATGACATTCATACACCAGAATCTGTAACAAACCAGTTTTCATCATGAAAAAAAGATCCTTGCAATCAGTATAGAACCCTGTCCATGTACAACGATGCAGGGTCTGGGGTCATGATTTGATTCGGGACCTCGTATGTAATGCTTCAGCACTTGACTTGTTGACAGTGACAGGACTCGATTGCCAAAAAAGGGAAAACCCAAAATTCCCAGCCCAAAACAAGATGGTCTCTGACAGAGACACTCACCAATATGCGCTTGAACAGGGCATTTTCTTTTGGAGGCAATGGATTACTTGTTGGCATTTTTGTCGTTGAAGGTTCGATGCAAAGCTGCCTCTGTTGACCGAGGCAAGTTTTGATGGGTCACCTCGTGGTGATGATCCAAGATGGTTGACCGAGCAATCAAAATCTCGTTTTTACAAATCACCAATAATTACAATTTATATTTCTAAAATATTATTTTATTTCACAAAGCTGTGTATCTAGTCAATAATTGATTTTATTTGTGTCCGAAGTTTTTTCATATAATTTTTTGGTGGTTTCTCCCGTCAGGCAAAAGTGATTAAAATCCATCGAAGACGGAAACTCACGAGCAAAAGTAGCGGGCGCAAACTCGACACATAGCCAACTCGGCCCATACAAAGTAGAAGTAAAACAAAGATCAGGAATCGATACAATTAACTTACTCCACCCATCAAAGACACCAAAGGGAAAGAAACACAAACAAGAAGCGACCGGACCATAATGGAAACCTAAACAAAGGAAGGCCTTAAGGACAGTTACTTTCCCACAAAATGGCCATAGGGCCACCCAAAATAAAAAGACACAAGTGATACACACTGTTGTGTGGCTCGGTTCGGTGCGGTAGCTTGAGCCATCCTTCGTTCTGATTGGTCAACGTTTACCACCTGGTGAAAAGCGAGCATCCCCATTGAAGAAAATACGCAGTTGTTGGCGAGACGTTGCAGAGCAAGTTGATCCTACTCGAATGCCTTGCAGCTCGACTTTTCAAGACCGACACTTGAACGGTAAGGATCCCTGATACTTTATTGGTGGCAGCGGTGGGATTCGAACCCACGCCTCCGAAGACAGATCCCCAGTTGGAACGTCGGATTGAGAATGCAGCTACCTGTCAACCCATGGATGTTTCTGTATCACTGGAAGAAGAAGAACTACGCCTAGCGGAAACCACGCCGAGTCCAGCGAAGAGCACCATTGTTATGCGCAGTCACATTCATTCCAGATCAACTCAGGAGACAGATGAGCCAAAAGCATCTGGTAGCAGCATTGTTGCTAGTTGCTCGTCTACTGAACGTCTGGTGCGGGAGGCTAGATCACCTGTGAGGTACCCTTCTTCAGAGAGGAGACCAGCGAGACGTTCTCCTAGAAAACACGTCAGCAGGAGGGAGCGCAGTCCATCAAGACGACAGACTCACAGTTACAGGAGCTCGCCTCATAGGCATTCGAGACCAGACAGACGAGAGTTCCCACGTAAATCCCCGCGAAAAAGGCCATCATCGACCAGACATCCATCGGTTTCTCCACGAAGGGGAGGTTCTCGTTCCAGCAGAGATATGCCAAACTGACGCAGAAAGTCTCCGCCGCATCATAAGCAGCAGACACAGAGACCTGTCAGCAAGACGTTGGAAGAACCTTCAGTTGTGGAAGGGGAGAGGTTGGTCATCAGGACACCCGTATCAGACTCCTGTCCAGTATCGAAGTGTGGAGGTAGTATCACGAGAGCCCATACATCCACTCATTTACCGTACATCTTCGATGATCAACTGGAACCAACTGAGGAACTTACCAGACGACGTGTTAGTGCTCTGCGTATCTGTGAGAGCCGACTGCTTGGCATTGGAGGGTGTTGCTAGTAATCTTCGCCTGCTTAAATGAGCGCGACAGACTCAATCTGATGGAGCGGTATCCTGTTTCTGGTGCCTGGACACAAGAAGGAAGACCAGAGGCCTTTGACAGTCATTTTCATTTAGACAGAAGCAGGAATGTCCTCAGACGAAAGACTGCGTCGGTGGAAGATCTTTGTGGGATGGTGCAGCCGGATAGGGATTTTGCAATCAACTTGACAGGTGGTGTTGCTGTTTTCTGTGACCCTGGGACGTACCCATCAAAAGAAGAAGTGCAGAATCTCCATCAGGCTGGATTCTACGTCGCCATTGGATTGCACCCAAAGCAAGCGTCATCTTACACCGAGGCTGATCTTTTGGCGTTGCAGGAGCGTCTATCTTTCCCTGATGTCCACATCCTGGGGGAGGTTGGATTAGACTACAGTGTGGAACCTTCTAAATGGGCGAGTCAGCATAAGCTTCTAGACAAGGTGTTGAAGTATCTTCAGCCCTCCCATGTTCTAGTCCTACATGCGAGAGCCATCCAAGGAGACCAGTCAGGAACAGCCTACATCCAGCTTCTTTATCAGCTGAAAGGGGTGGTGCCAAATGATCAGAGGATTTACCTTCATTGCTTTGCTGGCACCACTGAAGTCACGGAGTCGTGGATGGAAGAGTTCCCGAACACCTTCTTCGGATTTACTGGTCTGGTGGGAAGTTTCAACGCAGCCAGCAAGGAAGCCTTGAAAAAGTTGAGCCAAGACAAGCTGCTGTTGGAGACGGACTCGCCATACTTCCACATTGGAGGCAGAAGACATTCATCGCCAGCCTTGATTGGAATGGTAGCTAGAATGGTAGCTGACATCAGGGATGAGACCTGGACTGACATCCTAGAGGCAGCCTGGCGCAATGCGAGACTCCTCTATAGCCAATTATAGCTGTCCACCTTCTCAGCATTGCGGAGGGGGATGTTTATCGAGAAGTCCTGGCATCAGGGCGATCTCCACGTTTTTCAACACATGCGCCAACGACACGGGGATGGGTTGACAGAAGATCATTTGGCGAAGATCAGGTTAACCAACGACACTTGTGTGGTTTGGTAGAAGATCAATGGTTGCACCTCCTATGAAATCGGGAGGAGTGTAGTGTGGCTCGGTTCGGTGCGGTAGCTTGAGCCATCCTTCGTTCTGATTGGTCAACGTTTACCACCTGGTGAAAAGCGAGCATCCCCGCAGAAGAAAATACGCAGTTGTTGGCGAGACGTTGCAGAGCAAGTTGATCCTACTCGAAGGCCTTGCAGCTCGACCTTTCAAGACCGACACTTGAATGGTAAAGATCCCTGATACTTTAACACAGTAATTAACAAACAATAACATAAATAGACCGCCACAGAAAAACCGCCTTGGAACGGTCAGTGGAAAGATTTCACTGGGGGGCTTAAATCGATTTTACGTGGCCACAATCCGTCGCGATTTAGACAAATAATTTGTTCAGCCCGCATGAAGGTCTCCTTACTCATCTGTAGCTACAGGCGAGGACAATCAGTTCAGACTGTGGATAGAGCCTAGCAGCAACGAAACTGACGACCGCCAGACCCGTAAAGTCTCAAGTTAGCTGCGGGGTGGGGTAAATGTACTTTAAGTGCAACATCTCCGTGAACACAAAAAATCAAAGAACCACAGAAGTGAGACAACGGTGAGGACTCCACAGCAAGAAACCACTGAAATGCTGGGACAAAAGAAAACCAACAGTTAGACTCCGATGGGCCCGACCAGAGACAGAACATCAGGCACCAACCAACATTACCTTGAATAAGATCTCGGCACATAGCAAACTCGACCCACAGTAGTTATAAAGCTTATTAAGCTGTACATTAATACTTTATTTGTCTTTGTTTTTATTATCATTTATAATATTTATATATCTGCATATTTAATAAATTATATAGTTTCTAGTTTATTTTTTTCCGTTTTTCTAAAAGGCATGTCTTTCTAAAAAAAACTCATCTTAATCATTAGGCTCTTAATATGATCTAATTCAAGGTAATGTTGGTTGGTGCCTGATGCTCTGTCTCTGGTCAAGCCCATCGGAGTCTAACTGTTGGTTTTCTTTTGCTCCAGCATTTCAGTGGTTTCTTGCTGTCGAGTCCTCACCGTTGTCTCACCTCTGTGGTTCTTTGATTTTTTGTGTTCACGGAGATGTTGCACTGATGAGTTAGGAGGCCTTCATGCGGACTGAACAAATTATTTGTCTAAATCGGAAGTAAGGGCGAGGATTGTGGCCACGTAAAATCGATTTAAGCCCCCCAGTGGAAATCTTTCCACTGACCGTTCCAAGGCGGTTCTTCTGTGGCGGTTTGTTTATGTCGTTGTTTGTTACTTACAGTGTGTATCACTTGTGTCTTTTTATTTTGGACGGCCATATGGCCATTTTGTGGGAAAGTAACTGTCCTTATGGCCTTCCTTTGTTTAGGTTTCCATTATGGTCTGGTCGCTTAATGTTAGTGTTTCTTTCCCTTTGGTGTCTTTGATGGGTGGAGTAAGTTAATTGTATCGATTCCTGATCTTTGTTTTACTTCTACTTTGTTTTGTGGGAAAGTTTCTGTCCTTATGGCCTTCCTTTGTTTAGGTTTCCATTATGGTCTGGTCGCTTAATGTTTGTATTTCTTTCCCTTTGGTGTCTTTTATGGGTGGAGTAAGTTAATTGTATCAATTCCTGATGTTTGTTTTACTTCTACTTTGCATATCAGGGCTGTTTTGTTTGTACCGTGCGGCGGCTGTATCGATTCCTGATTTTTGTCTTACTTCTACTTTTTATTGCTACACTAATTATCTGATTAATCAGATGATGGCTGAAAATTAATTCAGAAAACCTGTGAAATGTTTGGGACTCATTGCCACCCCTGATTGCCCAGTCGAGCTGAAGTCACATTATTGCATAGGTGTCTCAACGTAATGTGAAGCTGCAGTAGGCATGCCACAACGGACCAACCGTAAACAGAAACGGTTGCATATTCTGGCTGAATCAACAAACTAGAATTTTTTTAATTTTTTTTATTTATTTATTTATTTTTTTTTTCAATATTTATTCGTTGGTCAAATTAAGAAACAACTTTATGGTGTTGTTTGTTACTTACTGTGTTTATCACTTGTGTCTTTTTATTTTGGATGGCCATATGGCCATTTTGTGGGAAAGTAACTGTCCTTATGGCCTTCCTTTGTTTAGGTTTCAATTATGGTCTGGTCGCTTAATGTTTGTGTTCTTTCCCTTCGGTGTCTTTGATGGGTGGAGTAAGTTAATTGTATCGATTCCTGATCTTTGTTTTACTTCTACTTTAAAAAGATGAAATTTTATTGAAAAAAAAAAATCTTCATATTTTTTTTAGATTTACTCCATTAAATATTAATATAAAAATTGTCTTAATAAGTCTTATAGCTCTGTTGGTCCCTGGAAAATTCGGCCCATAACAAAATCGGCCCATAGAAATTACGGTCCACCATTGTAATGATGGTATAATTAGTATGATTGCATATAATTGGTTTGCTTGCACTGCCAATTTAGTAGCATGTAAGTCGAAAAAGGGGATAAAGTGAAAAATATGTTTAGTTTGTGAATTAATATTAAATCATCATTTCGTGCATTAACATTTGCCGGGTCTCGAGGAAGCCTTTTTAACATAAGACCGCTTGAAACAAAGAACCCTAGTTTTATTATATAAATGTGATAAAATATTGCGACAAAGTATTTGATCAGGTAGAAAGTAGAAGTAAAACAAAGATCAGGAATCGATACAATTAACTTACTCCACCCATCAAAGACACCAAAGGTGCTAAAGTCATTGCGGTTATATATTTTTCTGAATTTATATTCTAAGTCACCATAAAATTCGGGTTCCGATAGACCTTGTTGCAGAAGAGATTTAAGTCCAATATTGAATCTGAAATTATTGAAGCTTTTAGCTCTACTTCTAGATATTTAGATGATTTATTAAATATTGATAATACCTATTTTGATGGTTTGATCAGTCAGATTTACCCCCTAGAACTTCAGTTAAATAAAGCAAATTCTTCTGATACCGAGGCCCCGTTTTTGGATTTACATCTATCTATTGTAGATGGATTTGTTTCGTGCAAAATTTATCATAAACGCGATGATTTTGATTTTGAGATTGTAAATTTTCCTTTTTTGGATGGTGATGTTCCTCGTGCGCCGTCCTATGGCGTTTATATTTCGCAATTAATTCGATTTGCTAGAGTGTGTAGTCATGTAACTGACTTCAACACTCGTAATAAATTATTAACGGCTAAACTCCTTAATCAGGGTTATCGGTACCATAAACTACGCAAAGCCTTTTCAAAATTTTATAGACGCCATTCTGATTTAATTTCAAAATTCAATATTGGACTTAAATCTCTTCTGAAACAAGGTCTATCGGAACCCGAATTTTATGGTGACTTAGTATATAAATTCAGAAAAATATATAACCGCAATGACTTCATCACCCAATTTCGTAAAATCATTCTTCGATATAAAAAGATTGGGTACAACATGGATATTATAAGACAGACTGCATGCATGGTAGTTAACCCAATCACGGTTGGCAACTTTGCTTCCCTCTTTAATTGCACGCCGGTGGGTCAGGCCTCAGATTCTATGACGGCTCCAACGTAAAGGCTTATTGAAAATTAAAGAGATAATGTTGGTTGGTGCCTGATGCTCTGTCTCTGGTCGGGATCATCGGAGTCTAACTGTTGGTTTTCTTTTGCTCCAGCATTTCAGTGGTTTCTTGCTGTCGAGTCCTCACCGTTGTCTCACCTCTGTGGTTCTTTGATTTCTGTGTTCACGGAGATGTTGCACTGATGAGTTAGGAGGCCTTCATGCGGACTGAACAAATTATTTGTACAAATCGCGACGGAAGTAAGGGCGACGATTGTGGCCACGTAAAATCGATTTAAGCCCCCCAGTGGAAATCTTCCACTGACCGTTCCAAGGCGGCTCTTCTGTGGCGATTTATTTATGTTGTTGTTTGTTACTAACTGTGTGTATCACTTGTGTCTTTTAATTTTGGACGGCCATATGGCCATTTTGTGGGAAAGTAACTGTCCATATGGCCTTCCTTTGTTTAGGTTTCCATTATGGTCTGGTCGCTTAATGTTTGTATTTCTTTCCCTTTGGTGTCTTTTATGGATGGAGTAAGTTAATTGTATCGATTCCTGATCTTTGTTTTACTTCTACTTTGTTTTGTGGGAAAGTTTCTGTCCTTATGGCCTTCCTTTGTTTAGGTTTCCATTATGGTCTGGTCGCTTAATGTTTGTATTTCTTTCCCTTTGGTGTCTTTTATGGGTGGAGTAAGTTAATTGTATCAATTCCTGATGTTTGTTTTACTTCTACTTTGCATATCAGGGCTGTTTTGTTTGTACCGTGCGGCGGCTGTAAAAGGTCTCCCCGTACATGCATTTAATGCTCTTATTTTTCCAATCCTCAGGGATTGCTTATACGATTTATTTATGTTGTTGTTTGTTACTTACTGTGTGTATCACTTGTGTCTTTTGGTTTTGGATGGCCATATGGCCATTTTGTGGGAAAGTACTGTCCTTATGGCCTTCCTTTGTTTAGGTTTCCATTATGGTCTGGTCGCTTAATGTTTGTATTTTTTTTCCTTTGGTGTCTTTTATGGGTGGAGTAAGTTAATTGTATCAATTCCTGATCTTTGTTTTACTTCTTCTTTGAAGCACGAAAATGTCTGGATTTCAATTTATTTAAAACCTCATTCGAATTTTTTATAGACCAAAACAGGTTTCTTCCTGATCTTTCAAAGAGAGATGTTGCACTGATGGGTTAGGAGGCCTTCATGCGGAGTGGGCGGGTTGTTTGTCTAAATCGCGGCGGAAGTAAGGGCGAGGATTGTGGCCACGTAAAATCGATTTAAGCCCCCCAGTGGAATTATTTCCACTGACCGTTCCAAGGCGGTTCTTCTGTGGCGATTTATTTATGTTGTTGTTTGTTACTTACTGTGTGTATCACTTGTGTCTGTTAATTTTTGATGGCTATATGGCCATTTTGTGGGAAAGTAACTGTCCTTATGGCCTTCCTTTGTTTAGGTTTCCATTATGGTCTGGTCGCTTAATGTTTGTATTTCTTTCCCTTTGGTGTCTTTGATGGGTGGAGTTAGTTAATTGTATCGATTCCTGATCTTTGTTTTACTTCTACTTTATCACAATATTTAATCACATGCGTTTTAATCGCAGTAATGCAGGAAGTTAATAATTTCTGTTTTGGTCCATAAAAAATTCTAATGAAGTTTTAAATAAATTGAAATCCAGGCGTTTTCGTGCTTCAAGTCTGTCTACTTATGATTTTTCCACCCTTTACACTACACTTCCTCATAATCTTATAAGAGAAAAACATCATTTGAATGGACATTTCATAGGAAAGACCCCCTCTATCTTGCATGCAATGTAGGGGATGCGTTTTTCACTTTTGAAGAGCATAAAAACTATACTTTATGGTCATGTCAGAAGGTGTGTGAAGCTCTCACTTTTCTACTTGACAATATTTGCATAAGATTTGGTGCTAAGTTATTTAGACAAGTTGTGGGTATTCCGGTGGGTACTAATTGCGCACCACTTGTGGCTGATCTGTTTTTGTTTTGTTCAGAGAGAGACTTCATGATGTCACTTTCTGTTGATAACCAGTCTGAAATCATTGAAGCTTTTAGCTCAACTTCTAGATATTTGGATGATTCATTAAATATTGATAATACCTATTTCTATGGTTTGATCAGTCAAATTTACCCCCCCCCCCCCCACACACACACACACCAGAACTTCAGTTAAATAAAGCAAATTCTTCTGATACCGAGGCCCCGTTTTTGGATTTACATCTATCTATTGTGGATGGGTTTGTTTCTGGTAAAATTTATGATAAAAGCGATGATTTTAATTTTGATATTGTAAACTTTCCTTTTTTGGATGGTGATGTTCCACGTGCACCATCCTATTGCGTGTATATTTCACAATTTATTCGATTTGCTAGAGTGTGTAGTCATGTAACTGACTTCAACACTCGTAGTGGGTTGTTGACGGCTAAACTTCTTGGTCGTGGTTGTCCGTGCCGTAGACTACGCGGGGCCTTTTCGGGGTTTTATAGGCGTCGTTCTGGTTAGGTTTCAAAATCCAATACTGAACTTAAATCTCTTCTGCAACGGGGTCGGCTTGAACCCGACTTTTGTGGTGACTTGTTATATAAATTTAGAAAAAAAAAATATAACCGGGGTGACTTCAGCACCCAATTTCGTGAGGTCGTTTTTCGATATACAAAGATTGGGTACAGCATGGGTGTTATACGACAGACTACATGCGTGGTGGGCCCGGTCACGGTTGACAACTTTGCTTCTCTCTTTGATTGCACACCGGTGGGTCAGGCCTCAGATTCTACGACGGTTCCAACGTAAAGGCTTATGTTGGTTGGTACCTGATGCTCTGTCTCTATTCGGGTCCATCGGAAAGTAGAAGCAAAACAAAGATCAGTAATCGATACAATTAACTTACTCTACCCATCAAAGACACCAAAGGGAAAGAAACACGAACATGAAGCGACCAGACCATAATGGAAACCTAAACAAAGGAAGGCCATAAGGACCGTTGCTTTCCCACAAAATGGCCAAATGGCCGACCAAAATAAAAAGACACAAGTGATACACACAGTAAGTAACAAACACCAACATAAATAAACCGCCACAGAAGAACCGCCTTGGAACGGTCAGTGGAAAGAAGTGGAACGGTCAGTGGAGTCTGACCGTTGGTTTTCTTTTGCTCCAGCATTTCTGTTGTTTCTTGCTGTTGTTTCGTATCTGTGGTTGTTTGCTTTTTGTGTTCATGGAGATGTTGCGCTGCTGGGTTGGGGGCCTTCGTGCAGACAGAACAAACTAGAACTGTCAGAGGATCTGACTATAGCCCCGCTATAGCCCTGTCAGAGGAAAAAGACTCATGAATTAAAGGTAAAGACTTGTGAGAGGGTTAAATCCCTAACAAGGTACCTATGCCTTATAGACTTTTCGCGTTATTAGATCTGAAAAACAGTCTAAGTTAAAAAATAAGTTTTGGATAAAGCAAAAACCACATGCACATCTTAAGACCTCTTTGAAAACACCTGAAAAGTTTCAAAGGATCGGCCTAGAACTGTAAGAGGAGTTGCGTTCACAAGGTAGCTACTCCCTATAGATTTTAACATTAGAAGATCTCAAAAATTGTCTTAGTTAAAAAGTGAAATAAGTGGAAAAAATAATTTTAGGATAATGAAAAAAGCACATGCACATCTTCAGACCTATATGAAAACACCTGTAAAGTTTCAAAAGGATTGACCTAGAACTGTAAGAGGAGTTGCGATCACAAGGTAGCTACTCCCTATACATTTTAACATTAGTAGATCTCAAAAATTGTCTAAGTTAAAAAAGGTGAAATAAGTGAAAACAATTATTTAAGGATAATGAAAAAAAAAAAAAAAACACATGCACTTTTTCAGACCTATATGAAAACACCTGTAAAGTTTCAAAAGGATTGACCTAGAACTGTAAGAGGAGTTGCGATCACAAGGTAGCTACTCCCTATACATTTTAACATTAGTAGATCTCAAAAATTGTCTAAGTTAAAAAAGGTGAAATAAGTGAAAACAATTATTTAAGGATAATGAAAAAAAAAAAAAAACACATGCACTTTTTCAGACCTATATGAAAACACATGTAAAGTTTCAAAAGGATTGACCTAGAACTGTAAGAGGAGTTGCGATCACAAGGTAGCTACTCCCTATACATTTTAACATTAGTAGATCTCAAAAATTGTCTAAGTTAAAAAATAGGTGAAATAAGTGAAAAAAATATTTAAGGATAATGAAAAAAAAAACATGCACATCTTCAGACCTATATGAAAACACCTGAAAAGTTTCAAAAGGGTTGACCTAGAACTGTAAGAGGAGTTGCGATCACAAGGTAGCTACTCCCTATACATTTTAACATTAGAAGATCTCAAAAATTGTCTTAGTTAAAAAAGTGAAATAACTGAAAAAAATAGATTTAGGATAATGAAGAAAGCACATGCACATCTTCAGACCTATATGAAAACACCTGTAAAGTTTCAAAAGGATTGACCTAGAACTGTAAGAGAAGTTGCGATCACAAGGTAGCTACTCCCTATACATTTTAACATTAGCAGATCTCAAAAATTGTCTAAGTTAAAAAAGGTGAAGTAAGTAAAAAAACAATATTCAAGGATAATGAAAAAAGCAAATGCACATCCTCAGACCTATATGAAAACACCTGTAAAGTTTCAAAAGGATTGACCTAGAACTGTAAGAGGAGTTGCGATCACAAGGTAGCTACTCCCTATACATTTTAACATTAGTAGATCCCAAAAATTGTCTAAGTTAAAAAAAAAGTGAAATAAGTGGCAAAAAAATATTTTAGGATAATGAAAAAAAGCACATGCACATCTTCAGACCTATATGAAAACACCTGTAAAGTTTCAAAAGGATTGACCTAGAACTGTAAGAGGAGTTGCGATCACAAGGTAGCTACTCCCTATACATTTATACATTTTAACATTAGTAGATCTTAAAATTGTCTAAGTTAAAAAAAGTGAAATAAGTGGAAAAAAAATAATTTTAGGATAATGAAAAAAGCACATGCACATCTTCAGACCTATATGAAAACACCTGTAAAGTTTCAAAAGGATTGACCTAGAACTGTAAGAGTAGTTGCGGTCACAAGGTAGCTACTCCCTATACATTTTAACATTAGTAGATCTCAAAAATTGTCTAAGTTAAAAAAGGTGAAATAAGTGAAAAAAAATATTTAAGGATTATGAAAAAAGAATATGTACATCTTTAGACCTTTATGAAAACACCTGTAAAGTTTCAAAAGGATTGACCTAGAACTGTAAGAGGAGTTGCGGTCACAAGGTAGCTACTCCCTATGCATTTTAACATTAGTAGATCTAAAAATTGTCTAAGTTAAAAAAGGTGAAATAAGTGAAAAAAATTATCAAAGGATAATGAAAAAAAAATATGCACATCTTCAGACCTATATGAAAACACCTGTAAAGTTTCAAAAGGATTGACCTAGAACTGTAAGAGGAGTTGCGGTCACAAGGTACCCACTATCAAATATTACAGACAGACAGACAGACGGAATACCGGACAAGCCAAATCCAATATAGCCCCCACTTTTTCAAAGCGGGGCTTTAATTATTTGTCTTTATCGCGACGGAAGTAAGGGCGAGGATTGTGGCCACGTAATATCGATTTAAGCCCCCCCCCCCCCCCCCCAGTGGAATTCGTTTCCGCTTACCGTTCCAAGGCAGTTCTTCTGTCGCGGTTTATTTTTGTTATGGTTTTGCTTTGTGTTTTTGTGTCGCTTATTGAATTTTACTTTGGATAGCCTGTTAGCCATTTTGCTGGAAAGTAACTGTCCTTTTGGCTTACCGCTGTCGGTGTTTCCATTAGGGTCTGTTGTTTCATGTTTTTGTGTCTTTCCCTTTGGTGTCTCTGATTGTATCGATTCCTGATCATTGCCTCCACTTCTATTTAAGGGGTCAAAATTATATAGGCATGTTTTCGTGATGATACACCGATCAGCTTGCTCAGCCGCACAGTATGGTCATGGTCACTGGAAGCATGAGGTTCACGAGTCATAGTTACAGTGCATAGCGAAGTCACAAATCAGACAGCGCGAATACGCAGGCTGATGTAAGTCTTTGCTGGGGCCCGGCGTTAGGCCAACATATAGCTATACATATGTGCCTTCATAAAACAAAAGCGAAAACTAGAAATAAAAAGAGAATTAAAGACACGCATTAGAGACATTAACTTTCGGTTGATTGGCACGTGCCCCAATAAGGACTGAGGTTTGAGTAACATGATAATCTTTCTGTTTGTTACTTTACGGCACGTGTCAATAAAGGTAACAACATTAAGTAATTATTGATCTGCATACCGACACATGCCAAAAATAAATAAATAAATGAATGAATAATGTCCCCAGAACTTCAAATTCCAAGTTCATAAATATACATTTTTTCCTAAATAAAAACACCCCCTTTATATTATTTTTTTTTTTTTCATATATTCCATTTCAAAGGAAATCAAAGAATCAAAAGGCACTGAAATGACAGATTCTGTGAAAAATTAAGATTTACTTTCTTTAGTGATAAGGACAATGGAGCCGGAGTGCTGATTTTTAAGTTTGGTTCACAAAACCGAGGTGAATCGGCTGTTATACACTTTCAGCATCATTTTACTTAAGAAATAGATCAGCTCTAACTGTGATTTGTTGTGTAATAAATCACAGTTTGGAGGTCAGTTGTAAAGTAGACAAATCACGAGCGCGTAGCGCGCGTGATTTGTCTACTTACAATTGACCGACAAACTGTGATTTATTACCCAACAAATCACTGTTTCCTTCAAAATCTCACAACTTTTCGCCATTGTTAGAAAAATCCCGCTACAATTATCGACTGAAACACATGCATTTATATCCTTTTCTAACGTTTTCGATGCGAGAAAATGACGTTACACCGTCTCACGTCAAGTAAATCGACAAGTGACGTAATAAATTTGCAGTTTTTAATGACGTCATACGTCACGCTCTTCCGAGCTGTGATTTGTTGCAGAATAAAACACAGTTAATTTGCATTGCCTATATAGGCGCGCTGTGTTAGAATTGCACATTATAGATAATACAACATGCAAATGACTACCCAGCAGGCACACGTCGCTAGGGCAACGTGAAATCAACGTCGATGCAACGTCATGACGCTGCACCGACGTTGATGTGACGTCACAATTACGTCATGTGACTGCTGGGATAGTTGCCATTTTTATGACAACACAAAGCGTAGACGCAACTTTCTTGTAAAAGCTTACACTTGTTGACTGAGATGTGTTTCGCGTCTCATTCAAGAACCTGCCTTATGTCGTGTGCTACAATAAAGGAAAACACTTTTTGTGCGATGTTTGAAGTTTTGCGGCATGTGACTTATTATTTATCACAACATTGTGCTTACATATTCAGTAATTCAGACCTACAACAGAATTGGACAGTGATAACTGTTAGGAGTATATTATTGTTGGCTTGCTACCGTACGGTGAAGTTTCTAGCGTCACGTACTTCACATTTAATAAGGGCATGTAAGTGTTATGAGTTTGTACCCTTTCAGCCCTTTATAGCCAAGTACAGATACCTACAGATGCAGACAGTGTAGAAAGTAGAAGTAAAACAAAGATCAGGAATTGATACAATTAACTTACTCCACCCATAAAAGACACCAAAGGGAAAGAAATACAAACATTAAGCGACCAGACCATAATGGAAACCTAAACAAAGGAAGGCCATAAGGACAGTTACTTTCCCACAAAATGGCCATATGGCCATCCAAAACCAAAAGACACAAGTGATACACACAGTAAGTAACAAACAACAACATAAATAAATCGCCACAGAAGAGCCGCCTTGGAACGGTCAGTGGAAGATTTCCACTGGGGGGGGGGGGGGGGCTTAAATCGATTTTACGTGGCCACAATCCTCGCCCTTACTTCCGTCGCGATTTAGACAAATAATTTGTTCAGTCCGCATGAAGGCCTCCTAACTCATCAGTGCAACATCTCCGTGAACACAAAAATCAAAGAACCACAGAGGTGTGACAACGGTGAGGACTCGACAGCAAGAAACCACTGAAATGCTGGAGCAAAAGAAAACCAACAGTTAGACTCCGATGAGCCCGACAGAGACAGAGCATCAGGCACCAACCAACATTATCTCTCTAATTTTCAATAAGCCTTTACGTTGGAGCCGTCATAGAATCTGAGGCCTGACCCACCGGCGTGCAATTAAAGAGGGAAGCAAAGTTGCTAACCGTGATTAGGTTAACTACCATGCATGCAGTCTGTCGTATAATATCCATGTTGTACCCAATCTTTTTATATCGAAGAATGATTTTACGAAATTGGGTGCTGAAGTCATTGCGGTTATATATTTTTCTGAATTTATATACTAAGTCACCATAAAATTCGGGTTCCGATAGACCTTGTTGCAGAAGAGATTTAAGTCCAATATTGAATTTTGAAATTAAATCAGAATGGCGTCTATAAAATTTTGAAAAGGCTTTGCGTAGTTTATGGTACCGATAACCCTGATTAAGGAGTTTAGCCGTTAATAATTTATTACGAGTGTTGAAGTCAGTAATGGAAACCTAAACAAAGGAAGGCCATAAGGACAGTAACTTAGAAGCTAGTGAGATGGCTCATAATGATACATCGCATTCTGTTCTACATGGTTTGACATGCTTTTGACGACTATTGACTAGACACCAAATTTACATGTGTAGAATGGATGCGAACAAATTCAGTGACTGAAGTGTGAACCTTCTTCTCTGAAACCACAAGGCCCAGGTCTTTGATATTTGGTATGAAGCTTCATCTAGTGGACCCCTACCAAGATTGTTCAAATTATAGTGCGGGGGCCAAAAATGCCCCCGCCCCGGGGCCCTTTGTTTTTACATAGGCTTATATAGGGAAACTCTTTAAAAATCTTCTTCTCTGAAACCACAAAGCCATGGGCTTTGATATTTGGTATGAAGCTTCATCTAGTGGACCCCTACCAAGATTGTTCAAATTATAGTGCTGGGACAAAAAATGCCCCCGCCCCGGGGCCCTTTGCTTTTACATAGGCCTATATAGGGAAAATCTTTAAAAATCTTCTTCTCTGAAACCACAAGGCCATGGACTTTGATATTTGGTATGAAGCTTCATCTAGTGGACCCCTACCAAGATTGTTCAAATTATAGTGCTGGGACAAAAAAAATGCCCCCGCCACGGGGCCCTTTGGTTTTACATTGGCTTATATAGGGAAAATCTTTAAAAATCTTCTTCTCTGAAACACAAGGCCCAGGTCTTTGATATTTGGTATGAAGCTTCATCTAGTGGACCCCTACCAAGATTGTTCAAATTATTCCTGGGGCCAAAAATGCCCCCGCCCTGGGTCCCTTTGGTTTTACATAGGCTTATATAGGGAAAATCTTCAAAAATCTTCTTCTCTGAAACCACAAGGCCCAGGACTTTGATATTTGGTATGAAGCTTCATCTAGTGGACCCCTACCAAGATTGTTCAAATTATAGTGCTGGCGCAAAAAATTTCCCCGCCCCGGGGCCCCTTTGGTTTTACATAGGCTTATATAGGGAAAATCTTTAAAAATCTTCTTCTCTGAAACCGCAAGGCCCAGGACTTTGATATTTAGAATGAAGCTTCATCTAATGGACCTCTACCAAGATTGTTCAAATTACAGCCCTTGGGCCAAAAATGCCCCCGCCCCAGGGCCCTTTGGTTTTACATAGACTTATATAGGAAAATCTTTAAACATCTTATTCTCTGAAACCACAAGGTCTAGGTCTTTTATATTTGGTATGAAGCTTCATCTAAAGGACCCCTTACAAGATTATTCAAATTATAGTGCTGGGACAAAAATGTCACTGCCCCGGGGCCCTTTGGTTTTACATAGGCTTATATAGGGAAAATCTTTAAAAATCTTCTTCTCTGAAACCGCAAGGCCCAGGACTTTGATATTTGGTATGAAGCTTCATCTAGTGGACCCCTACCAAGATTGTTCAAATTATAGTGCTGTGGCAAAAAAAATGCCCCCACCCCCGGGCCCTTTGGTTTTACATTGGCTTACATAGGGAAAATCTTTAAAAATCTTCTTCTCTGAAACCGCAAGGTCCAGGACTTTGATATTTGGTATGAAGCTTCATCTAGTGGACCCCTACCAAGATTGTTCAAATTATAGCCCTTGAGCCAAAAATGCCCCCGATCCGGGGCCCTTTGGTTTTACATAGGCTTATATAGTGAAAATCTTTAAAATCTTCTTCTCTGAAACCGCAAGGCCCAGGTCTTTGATATTTGGTATGAAGCTTCATCTAGTGGACCCCTACCAAGATTGTTCAAATTATAGTGCTGGGGCATAAAATGCCCCCGCCCCGGGCCCTTTGGTTTTACATAGGCTTATATAGGGAAAATCTTTAAAAAATCTTATTCTGTGAAACCGCAAGGCCCAGGACTTTGATATTTGGTATGAAGCTTCATCTAGTGGACCCCTACCAAGATTGTTCAAATTATAGCCCTTGGGCCAAAAAATGCCCCCGCCCCAGGGCCCTTTGGTTTTACATAGACTTATATAGGGAAAATCTTTAAAAATCATTTTCTCTGAAACCACAAGGCCTAGGTCTTTTATATTTGGTATGAAGCTTCTTCTAAAGGACCCCTACCAAGATTGTTCACATTATAGTGCTGGGACAAAAAATGTCCCCGCCCCGAGGCCCTTTGGTTTTACATAGGC